>CM030358.1:64535366-65741455 GCA_017893485.1 Hemerocallis citrina
ATGACATGATAAAGATTAAAGAAGAACAGATGCTTAGAGATTATTCAAATGTTGATGTACTTTTATATAAATGTTGTAAATTTGCTTCTGCTGTAAAATGTAAAGTGTAAAGTTTTCATGTAACTCTGATGTAAAGTGAAAAGTTTTAAATTTCTTGTGAAATTGTACGAAAGAAGTGTAAAGATCCTGTGGAATCTCGAATTCAGTATATTTTTGGAATTCAGGGCGTTACAGAGTGGTGTCAGAGCCACGCTTCACACTTGTACAAATTTATAAGGAACGACACCCTAGAAGTGGACATTAGAGTGTGTGTTTGAGTCTAGAGATTTAAATGTAAGTTACTTACATTTGTGTTGCTCCATGATTTATGCTTCTTCCTCTCTATTTCTAAGATGGCTGATCACTTCGACCCTGCTGGAGATGACAACTGGCATATCATCGAGGAAGATTATCATCCTGGACAAGCAGATTCCGAGGAAGAGTACTACCCAGGGCAAGCAGACTCCGACGGAGAGGAATGACCTGAATTCCGAGAGATCACCCCACCTCCGGATTCATCTGATGACTCTTCTGACGAAGAAAAAGAACTAGTTCCAAGTAGTCTTGTGATATCTTTTCAGAGGTAGGTAGAAACACTGTGGGAGAGAGTCGGACTATTGGAGGCTCAGTTGGCAAAGCGCAAGGATGATTTCGCAGTTCTCAGTCATCGTGTATGGGAACTCGAGAAGAGGAAAAATATGACCGATGTGCTGAAGGAAAAAATTGAAGAACTACGGGGAGAACTTCGTGAAGCGAAGAGGAACCGTAGGAGTTAGACCATTGTATCGTCTATTGCTTTCATTTTGATGTCAAAAATGTTTTAAATTCGAATGTATCAAGTTTGAAATTCAATGAAATGAAAATATTGACTTAAAAGTTTATGTTTCACACTTCGAATTTAATGGATTTTTTGCATCAGAATATGGAATGAAAGATGTTGTTTTGTTCGATACTGGATCCTCTCATACTTTTGTGTCTCCTAAATTTGCTAAAGTGTTGGGAGTTGAACCGAAGATTTTTCCAGGCAAGATCTTAGCAGTAGCTACTCCATTAGGGGAAACTTTAACCACTGATCGGTACTATGCGGATTGCGAGATTGTGATTGGGGACAGAACCTTTGGAATTGATCTAATCGAGATGACTATCTTGGGAGTCGATATTATCATTGGCATTGATTGGATGTCGGTGTACAGTGCAAGCAACGAGTGCAAGACCAAGACGGTAACAGTGAGGTGGATCTGAAGTCAATTTCCAAAGGAAGAAAAAGTGTTCTAGGCTGGTGGCAACTATCCGCAAAGAAGAAATTCCTGTGGAAGTGCAAGGGATTCCTGTGGTTCGGTACTATCCGACTGTGTTCTTGGATGATTTTCCTGGGTTACCCCCGCAATGTGATGTAGAGTTCAACATCACCCTTCAACCGGAAAGTGCACCCATTTCTAAGGCACCATATAGGATGGCTCCAGTGGAACAGGATTAGGTGAAACGGCAGATTGAGGAACTGTTGGAGAAAGACTTTATTCAACCTAGTGCGTCACCTTGGGGAGCACCAGTGCTTTTGGTAAAGAAGAAGAATGGATCGATGAGAATGTGTATCGATTATCGAGAGCTGAATAAGGTCACTGTTCAGAATAAGTATCCTATTCCCCGAATTGACGACTTGTTTGATCGTCTACAAGGATCTGCTATTTTCTCCAAAATAGATCTTCGATCAGGATATCACCAAGTTCGAGTGAAAGCTGAAGATGTGCACAAAACTGCATTTAGAACTCGACATGGGCATTACAAATTCTTAGTTATGCCATTTGGAGTGACGAATGCACCCACAATCTTCATGGATTTGATGAACAGAGTTCTGAGGCCGTTCATTGATTCTTTCGTCGTGGTATTTATCGACGATATTCTTGTGTACTCTAAGTCAGAGGAGGAGCACACCGAGCATCTGGCAGCAGTTTTAAAGAAGTTGGAGGAGCAGGAGTTGTATGCCAAGCTATCCAAGTGTGATTTCTAGAAATCTGAAGTGGCATTCCTAGGTCACATCCTTTCTAAGGAGGGAGTGACAACTGACCCTTAGAAGATAGAGGCAGTGAGAGATTGGGCTAGGCCTACTACAGTAAAGGAAGTTAGAAGTTTTCTTGGATTGACTGGATACTACAGGAGATTCATTCAAGGTTATGCTCAGTTAGTTGTGCCGCTTACTAGTTTGATCAAGAAGAATGTGAACTTCAAGTGGACTGAGCAATGTGAGGCGAGCTTTCAGGAGTTGAAAGAGAAGCTGACTACTGCACCTATTTTGGATTTGCCTAGAGCAGGTGTTGAGTATGATGTTTACAGCGATGCTTCACATCGTGGGCTTGGTTGTGTCTTAATACAAGAAGGAAGAGTAATCGCTTATGGGTCTAGGCAACTACGACCGCATGAGAAGAATTACCCGACTCATGATCTGGAGTTGGCTGCGATTATCTGTCCTGAAGCAGTGGAGGCACTACGTGTACGGTGAGAAATTGAACATGTACACGGACCACAAGAGTTTGAAGTACATATATCAGCAGAAGGATCTGAATTTGAGGTAGCGAAGATGGTTGGAAGTACTTGAGGACATGCGACCTGAGATCAAATATCATCCTGGGAAAGCTAGTGTTGTTGCTGATGCACTTAGTCGCAAGAGCAATTTATCCAGTTTGATTACAACTCAGAAGCATCTGATGGAGGGATTGGATAGAGCAGGTATTGAAGTTGTCTTGCAAGGATTGGGAGTATCTTTAGCTCAGTTGAGGCTTCAGCCTACTTTGAATGGAAGGATTATTGCAAGTCAAGAGGTTGATGCTGATATCTTGGAGATGAAGGAGCAGGTTAGTACTGGCGGGTTGCCCGGATTTCAAATTTGGGATGGAGTGCTGTGGTTCGGAGATAGACTATGTGTTGCAAATCAGGCAGACCTGAAAGAGAGTATTCTTCAGGAGGCGCATGCTACTTTTTTGTCGGTACATCCCGGAAGTACTAAGATGTACAAAGACATCAAACAGCATTTTTGATGGTCAGGTTTGAAGCGAGATGTGGCTGAATTTGTGGCGAAGTGTGAGGTTTGTCAGCAAGTCAAAGCCGAGAATCAGAGACCCGGAGGTCTATTACAGTCGTTACCTGTTCCGGAATGGAAGTAGGATAACATCAGTATGGATTTCATTACGGGATTACCCAAGAGTCCTAAAGACAATGATGTGATTTGGGTTATAGTCGATTGACTAACCAAGTCCGCTCACTTTTTGACGATGAAACTCACTGCTTCGATGGACAAGTTAGCTGAGTTGTATGTTGGCGAGATCGTCAGGCTTCATGGTGTTCCGTCAACTATTGTGTCTGATCGAGATGCGCAGTTTACTTCGCATTTCTGGAGGAGTCTTCAGACAACTTTGGGTACCAAGACGGATTTCAGCACTGTTTTTCATCCGCAAACCGATGGGCAGACCGAGAGAGTCAACCCAGGTTTTCTGTACATGAGCTTGTATTCATAGATCATCTAGGATACTTACCGTAGTTACAGTAGTAGATTAAGTCATGACGAGGGATTGAACCCTACAAGATGAAGAACGATTAAGAGGCTTGCCCTCGGACCTATGTAGTATGGGATGCATAGAATCCGAACAAGTGTGCATTAGTGTCATGTAATATAAATAATTGCATTAAGGACTAAGTGTACAATTACAATGCGACATCAATAGGGTATTCCCTTTAGTTTGATATGCGACAAGTTTGTGTTTGTTAAATGTAACACCCCGCAAAATTGGAAATTACAATTTTGCCCCTGGGTGTTACGCACGTATATTTTGTAATGTGTTTCACTACATATTTTGGATTCGTACTATTTATACATTTTCCGTATTGATTTTTCCTATCTTGAGTCAACAAAAATATATTATTTCAATCTTTGTATATTACGTGTTTCCTACGTGTTTTCAATGCACGTATTAATTACATATTTTCCGCCGCCACGGGTGATAATTTCTGTGTTTCAATTATTTATTTTATGTTTTCAAATCTATTTTTATAAAATAAAAATTTATTTTTCCCCTTATTTTGATTAAAATGCATTTTTATTTTTGCACGTATGATGCACGTGCAAATTTTATTCTCATTTGTTATTCTCAATTACAAATTTTTAGCATGCATAAGTTTTAATTAAGCCTTCTTTTGATTCATGGACCTATAGAATAAAATGAGCCCATGTAGCAAGCCCACTAGATAATCAAATTAATTAATTAGAAATGAGCCCATGTAGCAAGCCCACTAGATAATCAAATTAATTAGGAATGAGCCCATGTAGCAAGCCCACTATTAAAATCACAAATTAAGTTATACATGACAAGTAACAAATATTAGTACACATTTAGAGTTATAGAAATGTGTTCATATTTGTTTGTGCATGTGTGCATGCACACACAAATGTATTTGGACCATTTTGTGGGCTAGGGGGTGGCCGGTCATGGAGTGAGGAGGAGAAGGGTTTTTGAGTTAAGTTAGTGGAGAGTGGGGAGATGAAGAGATGGGGGTTTTAGGAGTTAGGAAAGTGGAGAGTTGTAGAATAAATTTGAAGAGTTATTAGGGTGGAATTTTTGCACTTTAGACCCTCCCAAAATCCTATAAATAGAGCCACATTTCCTACCTTTATCTTGCACCAAAAACATTATCAAAAGAAAGAAAGGAAAGAAAGAAAAGAAAGAGAGTGAGGGTCCTTTTGCTTGGAGGAATTGCTAGAGGAAGCCATTGCTAGAGAAAGGGAGCTTTGCTAGGAGGAGGAGCTATTGCTAAGAGTTTGTCTTGGAGCTAGAAGAAGTGTCACATCTTTCCCTTCAATTGTTCAAGCTTCAATAAGGTGGGTGTTCTCCTACTTTCTAATTTTTTTTGAATGTACATGCTAATAAAAGTGAATGAGTAGTTTTGATAAAATAGAATAACTATACTATGATTGTGGTGAGATTAATAGTGAATCATGCTATGTTGACAAATAGATTAACAATGTGTTAGTGGGTGATCCTATGCTTTTTAATTGTAGAAATTGTATGCTAATTATTTTATATGACTAGTATGAATTGAATGTGATGAGAAATGTGTAGATAAAATCCATGCTAGCAACGATCTTGTTGAGGTTAGTGAATATTTGATTACCATGCTAATTAAAAGGGTTCAACTAAAGAATTAATCATATGAATCATGTTAGAGTGTTTGCAAATTTTATGTTTGTCGAATATGTGATTTTTCTTTTATGAGAAATTGTTAAAGAATGTTATATTTCGACATATACTTTAGAGACATGATAATTAAGAAAGAAAAAGAAAAGAGAAGAATAATTTTTTGTTATTACATGTCGACATATGTTGAAAATACAAACTTTTGCATGAAAGAATTTCTTTGAGATATCCATGGTTGATTAAGAGACATGTTTGATTTTTAGCACAAATTTTAATTAGTATAATGATGGATATAAACTAGTTTTAAGAAACATGATTCTTAATTTTCGAGTTTTCAGAAGAAATGCAAATTTTTGGAAAGAAAGGAAAAATCTATTTTTGAAAATGAAGATAGATTATAAAAATAAATTTGAATTTACTTGATTATTATTTTTTTGATTTCATCTCAGTCCAAAAGTGAGATTTATTCCAATGTCCTAAATGATTGGATTATTGGGTGAACAAGTGTTATTAAAAGAAACCAAATTCAAATTAGTATTAACAAAAATACATTAATACAACTTCTAAACAGAAAATATAATTGGACTTATTGGTTAGCCAGTGAATACTATTTATAAGAGGTTTTGGGTTCGAAACTTGTTGCCACCATTTTCTTTTATTATATTTTTGTTTCTCTCAAAAACTGCTTATTTATGGAAGTTACTGACTTTGGAAAGAAACAAATATTATTCACTCTTCCTTATTAAGTTGCACAAAGAATTTACTAAGAATAGTTTAATTTCTTATCTTGTATTTTTTTTAAAGTGGCAAATGCACTTTGTTTCCAAAATTATTATTTTGAATAAATAATTCTTTTGAATAAAAGAAAAATATGTAACATGATTATCTCGTTATAAACAATCCCTTTTGTTGAGTAAGAATGCTAAATGAGATTAAAAGTTTGTGTGAATTCATATAAAGTTTGGAAATAAATTATTTATAATTGTTTGACTTGATAAGATCATGTAAATATGTTTATTTGTTGACGAGATCATGTAAATATGCTTGTTTGTAGTCGCGAACTTTTATGTGATTAATTTTTCCCAAAAAGAGATTTGGATTTATGCCATAGACTCATGAAAAGAATTGATGTCTTAGAAAGATAGTGAATGAATTGAATGATGCTAACAAGACATACACCAAGTTGTGAATAGTTTGAAGATAAAAAATACTTTGAGTTAAGACATGATTATTAAAGGGTATGTGTACCCATGTTTCTTGTACATGAAAGATTTATGATTTAGAATCAGTAAGACCTCTGTTACCAGTAATTTTGAAAGAAAGATTTTGAGACTTGATTTCGAGATAATGCCGTCGGGCGATCTCGTATTTTTGTGAACAAATCCGGTATGAGGTAAAACTGATTCTAGGGTGATAACATATTCATGTCTTGAACTAAAAATAATTAGGCACTTAAGTGAAGATGTAATAAACATGTGCAAACGTAAATGGGTGCTTCTATATAGTCGACGGTGGATCTTCGTGGCTATAGACCCAGTTGGTGGACTGTGGTTGCTCCGTAGGAGATGGACTGTATTTTATCCGGGACTTAGGGTAGTCGGCGGATGTTTACCATACTCCAAAGAATATGTATATACCGGGACTAGAGGGGCATTTACGGGATTATTCTCACGATATAATAGCCAGGGAGGCTGAGATCTGTTATTACAGCCAGGGAGGCTAGCCAGGGAGGCTGAGATCCGTATCTGTGAAATAACTCTAAAACTTGTTTTATTACGGGATAGTTTCATGGCGATGGATCGAACCCTTCAATGTGGAGTACGTAGGCGCTTGCCCTCGAACCTATATAGTATGGGATGCATAGAATCTGAACAAGTGTGCATTAGTGTCATCCTAGTGTAGAATTGTGTGCATTAGGCATTAAGGCATGACATACACTTATGTTTAGAATAATCACCTTTGGCACTTTAATTGTTCATTCAATCTTTTTTGTGATTTGTTAAAGTATGAGATCGTTATACTATTCCCGGCATAGAGAAGATAGCCGTGTATAACATTTCGTCAGTTGTAAGTAACTGACGTGCCCACAGATTGACATGCAGGTAAAGGACCATTCATGGAGTTATAAAGTGGACATGCTATTACTATTTGAAAGTTAAAGAAGTTGCAAATGATGTAAAATTGTACAAGTTATATTTTTTTTCAATTGTTGTAAGTTTTTCCGCTGTGCTTCAACCAAGTGTAAAAGAACTCTGATGTAATATTGAAAAGTTTTAAAATTTCCTTGTAAAATTGTACGAAGTGAAGTAAAGATCCTGTGAAATCTCGAATTTATCCTTATTTGAAATTCGGGGTGTTACATTAAATATGGAAAATCAGTTATACTATTTCCGGCATAGAGAGGATGGCCGTGTATAATGTTCGTAGGTTGAATAAACTGACGTACCCACAATTTTGTATGCAGGGTAAATGACATGATAAAGATTAAAGAAGAACAGATGCTTAGAGATTATTCAAATGTTGATGTACTTTTATATAAATGTTGTAAATTTGTTTCCGCTGTAAAATATAAAGTGTAAAGTTTTCATGTAACTCTGATGTAAAGTGAAAAATTTTAAATTACTTGTAAAATTGTACGAAAGAAGTGTAAAGATCCTGTGGAATCTCGAATTCAGTGTATTTTTGGAATTCGGGGCGTTACAGCATGCATATATATAGAAAGAAAGACATAGGAGTGTGCTGCATGTGTATAATTAGGGGTGTAAAAAAATGGGAGCATAGGTTTAGGAAAAATGAGAGTATAGGTGTGAAAAAATGAGAACATAGGTGTGGAAAAATGAGAACAAGGAGGAGAAGTCATGGAGTTAGGCGTACAATTAGGCAGGATTAGGATTAGGATTAATCAGGGTTTAAAATTTGTATTTAAACTCCGATCGAAAAAAAATCACAAAATTATAGAATTGATCAGGAAAATATTCTGGCTTTAGATAAAGAGTCCAAAGAGAAAAATAAAACTGATCTGAAAATTGAAGTACAAAAATTTACGTAATAAAATACGTACAACTGGGACAGGGAGTTACACAAACTGATTTTTCAATTAACTAATCCAAATGAATTAGAGACACTCATCTCAATCTCCTCACATCCAATGGTGAATATGAGTGTTTCTCATTTTCTCATTTTAAGATGTATCTCATTGGATCACTCCTCTCTCTCTCTCTCTCTCTCTCTCTCTCTCTCTCTCTCTGTATATATATATATATATATATATATATATATATATATATATATATATATATATATGGATGCTTTCGGATCTGATACGGATCGGATATTGACTATACCAATTACCGTATCCGCATTCCAAAGACGGATTCGGATACGGATACGGATACAGATATGACTCGGAAAAAAAAATCATATCGGTATCCGCAAATTTATACAGATGCAAATCGGATACGGTCTACCGGATAACAAATACGAATTCGGATATCAAACATATAGTTTTTTCTATATTTTCTTTCCTTAACTAGTTCTTTGTAACACCCCGAATTCCAAAACAGACTGAATTCGAGTTTCATAGGATCTTTTCACTTCATTTCGTACAATTTTACAAGGAATTTAAAACTTTTATTTCAACAATAATTACATCAGAGTCTTTTACATCAATACGCAGCGGAATAAATAAAATACAATAATAATAAATGTACAATTGAAACAACTTTAATATTTAAGTAATCATCAGTAACAATTTCATCTTTATATCTTCTTGTAAACTTCAAGTCCTGTATATAAAACTGTGGGCATGTCAGTTGCTTAAACTGACGAAATATTATACACGGCTATCCTCGCTATGCCGAACAGTATAACGATTCTTAAATACTTTAGCAAACACAAACTTGATCACAAACAAAGCTACAAAGGGACTATCCTATTGATGTCGTGTTGTGCTGTGCACTTAGTCCTTAATGCAGTTATAATATTACATGACACTAATACACACTTGTTCAGATTCTATGCATCTCATACTACATAGGTCCGAGGACTAGCCCTTAATCATTCTTCAACTTGTAGGGTTCGATCCCTTGCCATGACATAATCTACTACTGTAACTACGGTAAGTATCCTAGATGTTCTATGACCTACGAACTCAAATCTAGACACCCTGGAGAGAATCCCAATGCACTGTCACATGACTCATCATGCAGGCATCCTGTGGTAATTCACCTCCTACCATAGACATGACACCACCCGTAGTCACCAAACATCCCACGAGCATCGCCACCGGGACGGTACTCTGGAGCAGTATCCACGTCCTACTCATGACGCATCATGGGACATCCTGTGAATACTCTCACACCGCCAATCCAATGGCCTTCATACTCATGTTTTTCTCTTACTTTCATCACATCTTCACTATGTATCTAATCCTTACAGTTTTGTTTGTTTAAAAGAAAATCATCACAACCTAGAGCTAGCTTACCCTACCGGTCTTAAACCAAAACAAAAGAGACAGTCAGCCTACCTGGCTACTTCTCAAGAGACGCTCAACCCTCAATGATTAGCTCTCAAAATCATAAATAAAACTGCTGGTCACTAGGGTCGTGCATCCCATACTACATAGGTCTGAGGACTAGCCTTTAATCATTCTTCAACTTGTAGGGTTCGATCCCTCGCCATGACATAATCTACTATTGTAACTACGGTAAGTATCCTAGATGTTCTATGACCTACGAACTCAAATCTAGACACCCTAGAGAGAATCCCAATGCACTGTCACATGACTCATCATGCAGGCATCCTGTGGTAATTCACCTCCTACGATAGACATGACACCACCCGTAGTCACCAAACATCCCACGAGCATCGCCACCGGGACGGTACTCTGGAGTAGTATCCACGTCCTACTCATGACGCATCATGGGACATCCTGTGAATACTCTCACACCGCCAATCCAATGGCCTTCATACTCATGTTTTTCTCTTACTTTCATCACATCTTCACTATGTATCTAATCCTTACAGTTTTGTTTGTTTAAAAGAAAATCATCACAACCTAGAGCTAGCTTACCCTACCGGACTTAAACCAAAACAAAAGAGACAGTCAACATACCTGGCTACTTCTCAAGAGACGCTCAACCCTCAACGATTAGCTCTCAAAATCATAAATAAAACTGCTGGTCACTAGGGTCGTGCCTAGCCTCTAGATTCCAACAACTATCTCTTCTAGAGATCAACAATGTTTCATAATCAATCTCAAATAATATTTCATTTTCTTTATTCATCTCTCTTTCTCAAAAATATTTCTTTTATAATCTCATAACATGAGAACAATTCAATTCAATCTCTTAATCAATTTCTTCATTCATACCCTTGTGTGCATTTCAAATAATCTCAATCAAGTATTAATAATAATATAATCTCATTAAGAAGAAAATCTTATCACAATCCAAATTTTCATCTCTTTTTAATCATACAAGAGTCATACTTTTCAACAAAAATAATTTCTTATTCCTTTAATTGAATTAAACTCGAGTTCTTAAATGTAAAATCCTCTTTTAATCTAACAAAATATATCCAAATAATGTAGAAATAATTTTCAAATAGTCTAAACAGTTTTAGAAATTTAAATAGGATTTTCCCCAAATTTTATTTCACTTTAAAACTCATAAAACCCATTAAAATCAAAAATGAAAACTTTGGGCACCATGGAGTTTCGACCAGGCACACACGGCAGCAACAATGACAGCTTTAATGGTGCCCCACTAACCACGAAGTCTCTGTGACTTCTTTGTCACGAAGGTGGGCCGATAGCCCCTAAATACTTGCTTTCGGGTTCTGGGTATTTTTAAACAAAACAAAACAAAAATAATTGGGGATAACCTGTCTCGAACCCATGACCATTAAGCTCCGCCGAGCTACAATAATACTCTTAAAATGCACCCACTAACTAGTAGGGACAAAGTGACTAATTGATACAAGGCTCCGAAAAAATACTTTTATATGTACTTCACTGTAATGAATTTTCCCTTAAGAAACTCGATTCTTCAATTGATTCGTACCTCTACAAAATGTAATTAGTTTTTCCTGAGTATGCTTCTTTGAAAGAATATGTCACACATGTTTTTGAATGCATAATTTCTCCCTTTTTTTTTGCAAGATATTTCTTTAAAATGTATAAAGACACATATAGTTAATTTTCCCAAAACAAAATGTTGTTTTTCATCAAAATTCCTTTATAAAATTACTATACTCACAAAAATAAATATTATTGAGATTAGATCCTCACTTCTTTGCCATATTAGCATCAAAAGTCATTTTTTTCATATATTTGTATTATTTCAATTATTATTTTAATCATGCATCATACAATCACAACTTACCAAATGGCACATATTTTTGCATGCAACTATTCGAACAATCATCATAACAAACTTTGGTCAATAAATTTAGCAATTCACATCTATCCCATTAATTACATGTAATTTTCATCATACCAATTCAAATTTAACGAATAAAATTAGATATTATCTACCATGCAATTTCTACTCCTATATTAGAAAGAATTTAAGAAACACCCACCCAAGAAATGTTGATTTCTTGCAATTGCACTTCTAGAATTAGGAGCTCCTAGAAAAACTCTGAATGGCCAACTCCTCGAAATCCGCGCACCAAAGCAAAGCCTCCAACTCCATTTTCACTTTCGGTCAAAGCAAAGAGAGCTCCTTCATTTCGGCAAGCACCAACAACAACTCCCAATTGCTTTCATATACATATACTATGCATATATTTACATTAGTATATATATATATATATAGGCATGTATAGATGGTTAGGTGGAGAAAGGACAGAGGAGGGCTGAGTTGGTGTGGGTGTTTTTGCTTTCGGCAGGAAGAAGAAAGAGGAAAGGAAGAAAGAGAGTGTGTGGTACATATATATATATATATATATATATATATATATATATATATATAGGGAAAGCTTCGGTTGAGCACTACTCTAGTGCTCACCGCGTGAACACTAGGCCTTCGGGCGTTCATATCGAAAATCCGAACCGTTCACATTGATCTACACATCTAAATTAGTCTAAATATGTAAAATCAAATCATTGGAAATTTATTTGCCCATCCATCATGTGACTATAAATACAATGATTTTCAGCCATACAATTTTGTAACACTTCAATGGATGGGTAAATGGATTTCAAATGATTTGATTTTACATATTTAGACTAATTTAGATGTGTAGATCAATGTGAACGGTTCGGATTTTCGATATGAACGCCCGAAGACCTAGTGTTCACGCGGTGAGCACTAGAGTAGTGCACGGTTCGGATTTTCGATATGAACGCCCGAAGACCTAGTGTTCACGCGGTGAGCACTAGAGTAGTGCTCAACCGAAATTTTCCACATATATATATATATATATATATATATATATATATATATATATATATATATATATTAGGGCCTATATATGCATGTAGCCATAGGAGTAGGTGTGGAAGCAAAAGAAAGCATGCTAGACTTGAATTGGAGTTTCGGAATGCACAGAGGAGAAGGAAAGGGATGAGGAGAGTGGTGTAGGGATAGGGGTATTAATATAGGTTTAATTAGCGGGTAGTTATACTAACTAATTGTCCACTAACCCATTAATTCCACTAACACAATTCAAAAGTTGTACACTTTCCCTCCGCTCCAAATGTCAGCCGGATTTTCCCCCCAAAATTAAATGTGCACTTTGCACGTGCACGTGCTTCGTGTACACTACAAAATAATTTATTTATTTAATTTAAAACGTGTGTTTATATATGAAATATGTATATAAAAATTTACTTAAAAATTATAATTTTCATGCACGAATAAAATAGACAACCACTTCATGAAATTTATTTTGAAAAAGGACACGCCCAAATACATGCACCGAAACACGTGCGTTGCGCGTGAAATCTCAAAATATAAAATCGACTTTATTAATGGAAAATTATTAAAATATAATCGAAAATAGTATAAGACAAATATATCCAATATACTCACTCAATAACGTACCCAAGTTGTACACAGGAAACACGTGCATTGCACGTATAAAATATTTAAATAAAAATGAGAGAAAAATAAGTTTCCGTTTATAAACGAATTTAAACATGTTATAAAAATAAACAATTGAAATATATCGAAAATATTGCACGTAACGGTAGAATACCCGAAATCAACACGTGCATCGATAATACGCAAAAAAGCACGTAAAAACACAAAGATTGAAATTTAGCATTTGAGTTGTCTCAAATAGGATTTTAAGAATACGAGAATGCATAAATAATCAGAATCCAAAATACATATCGAAATACGCTGCGGATATCACCAGTAACGGTACAAAATGCACGTGCGTAACACCCAAGGGCAAAATTGTCATTTTCAATTTTGCGGGGTTTTACATTCTTGGATATGTATATCATTTGAATTAGTATAAATTTTCATATCGAATATTTCCTTAGCTACTATGATTAATTTTTTGACATAAACTAGTTTCTCTTTCTCTATATACCATCCGATACTATAAAGCGTACTTAACAATTTCAAATTGGAACTATAAAGCCTACTTAACAAAACTTGGCATTTGCTTCCAAAACGCGAATCATCAATGATGCTTTTATTTTAAACATTCCAGAGTAAGTAAGTAAAAGTTAGAATGCTAACTACTTTAGTTGACGTTTTAAATTTGAAAAAAAATGGTGTTGGGAGAATTAAGTGCCGTTTATATATTATAAGTTTTTACGAGAGGTTTCATTCAAGAAAAAGGAAACTAGAGAGGGAAGATAATATATTTAGAGGATTCATTCGGAATCAAGTATAAAAAGTATAGATGAACAGCTACAATTGGATTAAATTTTTATTAAGGACATTAGATTAAATATTTTTCCTGGTGTAGTAATTATAGCGTGAGATCAAATTCTTTTTTCACATAATTGAAGTTGGGATCTTCCACTACTTCTAATTAGAATGATTCTCTTCAGTACAAAGTTAATGTATAAGGTCCGCTTTTCGTCCAAAATAATAAACTATGTTTTAATTATTTTTACTTTCATCAAGATTGTTTCCTGAAGTTTGTAACCACAGCAAATGGGTTGACAGCAGTTATTTTTCACCTTAAGAGATTTATGCACTGATCGACAATGGTTGTTTATAAAGGCGTATAAGCTTGTATTTTTTACTCAGACTACTATGCACTATCTTTGAATGAGTCATATCTGATATTACTTATCTTCGGCCATACTCAGGCTGACTTTGTGTAGCGCCCCGATTTCCAATACTGGGAAAACCGAGACACGAGCCAAGACCTTTTCTTCAATTAGTCACAACACACAGAAAAACAGGAGAATTTAAAGTTTTTTATTCAACACCCAATATATTACAAGTCTGAATATTATACAACTGCAATACCTTACAATAGAGTTACAATATTACCTTTACATTCCCGAGTATTACAACCTTCAACATCTTACATCAGAGTACAAGGAATGAAGAACAACACTTGGTAACTCTCACTTGAGTACTTCTCAACTAATAGATAATGTTACAGCGGAACGAACATGACATTGACTCCTTGCTTTCCTTGCCTTGAGTCCTCCTGAATCTCGCCCTTGTACTTTGGTGATCCAGTACCTATGAAAGTGGGGACGTCAGTATTCACTGACGCTTAAAGGCTGACAACAAAGCAACGAATCTCCCAAACAACATACAAAACATGGCAATGGTGTTGGTGTAGTTTAAGTGTTCGTGAATGCTATGACTAGACTCTAATGCGATATTTAACTAGAACTAGGATGCTTCCTATTCTAATGTCAGCGAGTCTCCGAAGCAACATGCAGCCCATAATACATGCGACCCCATCTCAAGCCGTTTCTCCATATATAGGAATTTGAACCCACGTTATGAATTCTAATTGTACACAACCTGTTCCTGACAGATACAACGTGACTAATGAGGTTGCAGACGTGGTCAAGTCCCACTAATGCAGTCTACCAGTGGTGTCCATGTTTGCCACTGCTACCCGGCTAACCGGACCTCACTCAAAAACAGACAAACTCAATGTATCGGGCGTCATTCCAAAAACCAAAATCATAGGGTCTCGCAAGCGCAGGGTAGCGCGAAGCCTACCCTGTGGCACCCCTGGGGTCTCGCAAGCGCAGGACTGCCCAATGCATCCTGTGGCACCCCCAGCCACGGCACTTCAGGAATTAACAGCGCGAGATACGCAACCCGTGCTCCCAACTTGTGAGACGGCACCGTACGTATCCCTTTGACAGGAAGGCGCAACCCAATAACACCACCTAAGATCGGCCCCAAAGAAAGGTTTGGTCGTACGGTGCACCCTACTACCAACTCCCCTTCTTTCTGGCAAAAAGGTTAAGCAATGATCTTTATAAGTCACTACCCTAATAATGTCCCTAACCCCGAACACTCCTAGGGAGGGCAATATTATAACCACAACATGCTAGGCCTTAATTTAGACTTCGCAAGACAACTCTACTAGGCTGCTCAACCTAGACTTACCAGAACCCTTCAGGATCCGGTTCGTGGCTTATCGATCCAAGACCTCGGCAATACGAATATATATGCATGCCACTACCTTGAACTGGATTCCATCTATACTCCGGTCCTCGATCAACCTAAACAGGTTAAGATCCGATGGTACCCGAGGAGTGACTCCTCCACAGTTCCTTAGGGTAAGAAAACATATGTCTTGATGGTCGATAGCCCTAGGGTAATGATATTACCCTAGATGAGCACAACAACTGTGTACTAGCTAATAAGCTACACACGGTAACTAACCACATACGAGCTAATAAACTACGTATGATGACAACGTACATACCAGCCAAATAAGCCGCGTATGAGACCAACAGCTACGCACAGGCCGGTTGAGCTGCGTACGAGACAACAACCTACATACGAGCTAAATAACTACGTATGAGACCCACAGCTATATACGGGCCAGTCGAGCCACGTATGAGCACAACCATATGCAAACAACCATACATGTAATCAACCTAGAAGCAACCAAACGTGCTTACTAGAAAACTCGATCTTCTATTATTAGAAGCAACAGAAGAATCTACTAATAGTCTATGATCGGTATTATACCAATGAAAAACCGAAGGCGACATAACAACCTTTATCAAACTCACTATTACTAGTGATCTTCCCGATCCTTATTACCCCTACGGATGAGAAATGTCCCCATGATAGGGTCTAATTCTAATTTGAACCTCACGCACTAGAACTCACGGTTTCCTTTCAAAACAAACTAGAACAACATAGAACCTACGTTCGTTCAATATTCCGCTAGGATGCTACACTATACTCTTCGAGCATGTGTGGGCTCCCTACTAACATTAACTACAACAAGGTAGTTGTCATTATAATTTCCACATGATTCTTTCCTTATTACTTCAACCTATAGCACTTTAAGCATGTCATACAATTGCAAACATCTACCTACGACAATCCAATTATGGTACATAACATAACCACCCACCACAATACTCCTAAGTACGAATATGATTTAAGCATGCGCTTATATCAAGCTTAAGCATGAATAATCACTATGGTCTTAAACATGAAGTTTACTATAGTCAAGCATAAGTTACAACTTGAGCGTGAATACTTACTACTTTAGAGTATATATCTCCACTACCACCTTAAGCATGGATCTTCATTACTTAACATGATTAATCATCACAACCCAAGCATGGATATATAATTAGCATTAACCTACAATATTCCTAAGCATGAATTGCAACTCCTACAATTGTCTAAGCATGGTAGGTTAATTCCTACCTTAATCTAAACATGGCATTTGTTAAACATGAGTATCTTCTAACTCGATCTTGAACAATATTTAGGCACGGACTTACACTACCTACGCATGGACATCATCTAAGCATGAATGTTTACTAACTAAGCATGAGCATCATTATGCATGAGCATCTACTAACTTAAGCATGAATGTCATTACCTACTAACTTAAGCATGAATATTCATTTAATCTAACATGGTATACAACCTTCCTACAAGCATGTAAGCATGGATAAATTAATCTAGCATGATATACCACTTTCCTACAATTATCTAAGCATAGATAAATTAATCTAGCATGGTATACAACCTTCCTACAAGCATGTAAGCATGGATAAATTAATCTAGCATGATATACCACTTTCCTACAATTATCTAAGCATAGATAAATTAATCTAGCATGGTATACAACCTTCCTACAAGCATGTAAGCATGGATAAATTAATCTAGCATGATATACCACTTTCCTACAATTATCTAAGTATATATAAATTAATCTAGCATGGTATACAACCTTCCTACAAGCATGTAAGCATGGATAAATTAATCTAGCATGATATACCACTTTCCTACAATTATCTAAGCATAGATAAATTAATCTAACATGGTATACAACCTTCCTACAAGCATGTAAGTATGGATAAATTAATCTAGCATGATATACCACTTTCCTACAATTATCTAAGCATAGATAAATTAATCTAGCATGGTATACAACCTTCCTACAAGCATGTAAGCATGGATAAATTAATCTAGCATGATATACCACTTTCCTACAATTATCTAAGCATAGATAAATTAATCTTAGCATGGTATACAACCTTCCTACAAGCATGTAAGCATGGATAAATTAATCTAGCATGATATACCACTTTCCTACAATTATCTAAGCATAGATAAATTAATCTAGCATGGTATACAACCTTCCTACAAGCATGTAAGCATGGATAAATTAATCTAGCATGATATACCACTTTCCTACAATTATCTAAGCATAGATAAATCAATCTAGCATGGTATACAACCTTCCTACAAGCATGTAAGCATGGATAAATTAATCTAGCATGATATACCACTTTCCTATAATTATCTAAGCATAGATAAATTAATCTAGCATGGTATACAACCTTCCTACAAGCATGTAAGCATGGATAAATTAATCTAGCATGATATACCACTTTCCTACATTTATCTACTACTACTACTTTATTTTGGCCATAAACATCTACTAAAATCATAAAACATCTACTACTAAAATATCTACTAAAATCTTTAGCTAAACATAAACATCTACTACTAACTACTTTATTTTCACACATAAGCATCTACTACAACTTTTATAAAAACATAAACATTCTACAATTTTGTGTATATATCTACTACAACTATTTTATTTAAACTTCATATAAGTATCTACTAAAACTTCTTTATTAGCATCCATTTCTCATTATTATTAGTGAACATAAAAGAGATCTTTTTAATCATTCTACAACGTGATTTAGATTAGTTTTATTTATATCTACAATGGTTCTTTCTTACTTAAGATTAAATAACAATGAAACAAGCAAAATAAATAAGTAGAGAACTCTTAATTTGGTTCAACCAATTATATGCATACTTTCTAGTCCCATGTTCAAGTGTATGTTCTACAACCACAAGGTGGTGTATGCACTATGTCATATTATTATGTATGAGTCCTCATTCAAGTCCTTCAACCAAAATGGTTGTATATGCCAAGTCCATGTGCATGTGTTCATTTTAGTCCAAATCATAACACTAGAACCACAATTATAACTACAAGATTCAATCTTTATGTTCTTTACTACTACTTATCTCTTTCTCTTTTAAGGTATAACATATACAACAAACAACACATAACCACATCACAAGAAAAACATCCCTAAAACAAAAGGAGACAAAACAAGGAAGGTAAGAAGAAGAAAGAACCAAAAACATCAATTCAAACAAACAAAAAGAAGGTGGAGATCCCCCACCTTAATCTTCTTAATGGAAGAACTACTTGCTACACTTCTCCTTCCCCTTAGCTCCTAGGAAACTTCTAAACCTACAAAGAAAACTCTCAAGTTAGAATGGTTCTCTCTTTCTTTTCCTTTCTTTCTTTTTGTCTTTCTAAAATGAGACAAAGGTGGAGGGAGGGGGTATTTATAGGTGGGAAAAAGGGTGGAGAGTGCAAATGTGCATGCACAAAAATGCACACAAGCCCTCCCCCAAATTGGGGCCGGTTTTCTCTAGGGGAGGAGTGGATGAGGTGGAGGTATGGTGAGGGTATGGTATTTTAGGTGAGGTGGAGGAGAGAAGATTTCTAGAAGAATACCTCCTAATTCTCTTATGCATACATCTTAATCCTATGTTTAATTCTCCTACAATCTTAACTATCTAATTAGGATTGTCATGACAAGGAGAACAATTTTATCCATAAAATACATACCACATACTTTGCACAATGTACTAATCGACATACTACACGTATGTGCGCATATATGTATGTATACCGAAAATCTTCGCATAATCCGTATAAAAATAATTTTATCTCAGAAATAATAATAAAATAAATTCTATTATTAGTTCGGAAGATCACGGTATCAATTTGATACAATACGGATGTATACTGACCGATATCTGGATACAGATAATGTCGATGAACAAACCGGGTGAAAATCACCAAAATAATTTGATTTTGGAATTAAAACAAAATAATAATAAAACAATAATAAAATAATAATTCATACAAGGTAATATCCGTCCGGGATATTACACTTTGTATGTTTGTATGTTAATGATAGATGTTGTGGCCTTCAGTGAGTCGCGAATCGGTCAACATAAGAGCTAATGTATAGTTTGTGATCCCAAGTCCCAACTTTATATAAAATGAGACTCAAACTAACAGATCACTCTACATTATTTTTTACTGTTCTACATAAAATTGCAACTTGTTCACAACAGGAATTATGGGTAATAAATTTTTGACTTCGGGTTGAGTTGGACATGAAGGTGGCATACATGAGGTCACGGTGCGTGTTGTTCTACTTTAGAGTGCATAATTAGAAATTTAGTGAGACCTTTTTAGCTTTAACATTGAAATTGGTAGCTTTCTAGATATGTAATTGTGATTACCATGGTAAGCAAAAATTGGAGGATTCCAACTTGTTACCGCTGATTCTGGTGTGGGGGTAAACAGATGAGATTTGTGAGTTCGCGAAAAATCTGAATAGAGGATCCAAGCCTTCTGGTTCCTGCTGCTACCTGCAAGGAAGTGCGATACACCGGGGTTGATTCCGGTGACGCACCGTCCGACGCTCTTGTCAGTAACCAGTGATGATTAAGAAAGAGCTTAAGGTGGAAAAAGAGTGATTACCTGGTCACAGTGGTAGGTGGGAGGTATTTATAGTCGCCATGGGAGCGATTAGGGGCCTGATTTTCTGTGTAACTGTCAGGAGTAAAATCCTCACAATCTGTTTAGGAAACTGACCCCTGATTCCCGGTGAGAGCAAATAAGGCCCGTTAATTTGGTTAAATCAGTGACCCTGATTTTCCTCTTGCTGGTCTGGGTTTGTCTCGGGTCGGAACCCGTACCCAGTTGGAGTGGATCCGTTCGTGGGTTATTGGATCTGTAAGAAGGAGACCCGGCACCCATTTCGGACCCATTTGTATGTGAAATTACCGTTTTACCCCTGAGCTTCAAGATTCGTGTCCAATTTGGACGGTTCCGATTTAACCCCATTTTTAGCCATATCACGAGCCCCCCACTCCTAAAGACTGAGTGTGATCAGCCTTTGAGGAGTAGTTTAACTGTCTTAATGGCTAGTGGAGTTGTATCGGAGTCTGAATGGAGGGTTTCGAATCTTGAAGGGGGTAGTGAGGTGATTTTTGAAGCCGTATGCTGTTCTGAAGCCTTGTTTGAATATTCGACGGTTTTTATCTATTTTTTCGGATTATTTATTTAATTTTGCGATGAGTTAACTAATCGTTCGGGGGCCTTAACAGTACATTCTAGGCAATAATTGTTCGTTCAGGGGCTCAAAAATATTCCCCCGAATTTTTAATTATTTTCTAGAATTTTTAATTAATTTTCCCGAATTTTTAGCAATTTTTTCGCAATTTTTAAATAAATAAAACGATTAAATAAATAAAAATTAATTTTTAAATACTGATTTATGGCGTGGCCTGATCTGGACCGTTGATCTTGGGTGAGCGCGAATTTCTGAGAGATCTGACGATTGTAGTTGCTCGGCAGTCATTTTCTCGCTTTTGACGCTCGGATGGGCACTTGCTCGGTTGGCCAACCGGAGGGGTAAGGGTTCGGCCGTTCGAGCGACGTGGCGCGATCTGAGCCGTCGGATGGTGGTGCGAATCTCAAGACGGGCGCATTTCCCAAGAGAACGCTATCTTGTCGTTTAGCGCACGTGGCAATATCTGGACCGTTCATCATCAGAAGCACGAATTTCTGGAAGATCCAACGGTCGTGATGGCTCGGATGCTTTTTTCTCCGTTTTGACGCTCAGAATGGCACTTGCTCGGTTGGCCGACCGGGGGTCTGAGAGTTCGGTTTGTCGAGCAACGTTCTGGGCCGCCGGATGGGCACTCGCTCGGTTGGCCGACCGGAGCCCTGAGGGTTCGGTTGGTCGAGCGACGTGGTGCAATCTGAGCCGTTGGATGGTGTTGCGAATCTCGAGACGGGCGCGTTTTCCAAGAAAACGCTATCTTGTCGTTTAGCGTCGCTGGCAAGATCTGGGCCGTCTGATCGAGATCTTACACGAATGTTGAGGAGAAAGTGAGTTTTCTCCATTTTGACGCTCGGATGGGCACTTGCTCGGTTGGCCGACCGGTGGTAGCGCGATCCGGGCCGTCGGATGGCAGAACGAATCTCAATACGGTCCAGTTCCCATGAGCATTAATGGTGTCCCGGGGTTTGTGCGGCGTTCCAACTTCCCGGGGTCATTAAGAATGGTGCCCTTCAATTAATGCGTGGCGTTTCAGCTCCTGAGGGTCATAATGGCTGGTTCTTGGAGGGAAGATTATAAGTACCCCATTCCCCTTGTCATTTCAGTCACAACAAATGTTGAGGTTTAGCCCTCGGGGGTGTCTGCCTTAGGTGGTTGCTCTTCGGCCATGGTCTCCTCCTGATTCTGACGGCCCCGATGCGGATGTCGGGGTCGGGGGAGATCAGAGCAGAAGAGGTGACGACCGGAGTTAAGGCGGATGCTTGTCTTCTTTTGAAAAATCCTAACCCTGGGGTCGCCGGACGGGTGGTCACTCTTCCGCCGTGATCTTCTCCCGATTCTGACGGCCCTATTGCGGATGTCAGGGTCGGAGGAGATCAGGGCAGAAGGGGTGATGACTGGAGTCCGGACCCGGGGTACAAGGTATTTCGGAAGGATGGGTGGTCATCCTTCCGCCATGATCTTCTCCTGAAACTGACGGCCCCAATGTGGTGTCAGGGTCAGGGGAGATCATGGCAGAAGAGGTGACGACCGGAGTCCGGAGCTGAGGGACAAATTGTTTCGGAAGGATGGGTGGTCATTCTTCCGCCATGATCTTCTCCTGACTCTGACGGCCCCGATGTGGGTGCCAGGGTCAGGGGAGATCATGGCAGAAGAGGTGACGACCGAAGTCTGGAGCCGGGGGCCAAGTTGCTTCGGAATGATTGGTCTCCTCCGATCTCTGTCTTCCTTCCGGGCTGATGACTTCTGATGGTTGTCAGCCCGAAGGGGTTAGAGATGGGAGGTGTGCCAATCTGCTTTCTGACCGGGCCCTGCGCGACGGTGGTTTCTCTCCCACTCTTGAACGACTCGTGGTTTCGGCTCCGAGGCCGTAGCCTTCGAGTTACTCATGGGTGAGAGGGGAACCGACCGAGACCTGGGGCCTGGGGGGCTCGCCGAGGGCGGTGCCTTAAAACTTTAAACACAAACTTTTCTCTGGCTTCTTCGGACAGAGTCGGAGCGCCTGGGTTCGAGGTGTCTCGTCTGGGCGATGTGGCGCGATCAGAACCGTTGGATGGTGGTGCGAATCTCGAGACGGACCCAGTTCCCAAGAAAACGCTATCTTGTCGTTTAGCGTCGTTGGCAAGATCTGGGCCGTCTGATCGAGATCTTACACGAAAGTTGAGGAGAAAGTGAGTTTTCTCCGTTTTGACGCTCGGATGGGCACTTGCTCAGCTGGCCGACCGGTCTCTTTGCAGCTGGGTTCGGCTCTTATGTCGCTCGGATTTAGGTCCGGTTGTGCCGAGCTACTTGACTTGGTGAAGAGACAAAGTCGTTTTGGGCTTTTGCGACGTTTCAAGAGCGGCCCAAAAGTCGCGCCCTTACGTTTGGAAGCCCAAGAGACTTTTATTTTTACTATAAATCTTCACTCCCCCTCCCCAGATTTCATTATTCACTTTCACTTTCTCTCTCAAGTTTTTACTTTTCACCATCGAAGTTTTTAGCTCCCGGGTGGTGCTGTTGGCTGTCGCGGCTAGGTATTTTCTTGCTCCGGCGAACTTTTCCGACCGTAACTGTCACTTCAAGGTCAGTTTCTCTCCTTTCTTTTTAGAAAAATGGTTAAGATTACTTCTTCGGATGAGATCCCCGCCTCGGACCAAGTCGTCGGCCGAGCGGGTAAAGGAAAGGAGGTATAGAGCCGACCGAGCAGACGGTTGTTAGGCCAAGTAAGAGTGGCGAAGTAGCCGAGCCGCTCCAGGAGGTTGTGGCAAAGTCCCAGAAGGGCAAAGGAGTGGTCATGATAATTGTGCAGCCGAAGACGGCGGGGGAATTCGGTCGGCAGCCGATCGTTCTGTCGAGTGTGGGGGGTGTTCGGAGCTATTCCGAGGAGATGTTGGAGAAGGTGACTCAGGGCACCGCTAAGTCGGTAGAGGAGAATGAGCCGAGAGAGTTGTCCGAAGTGGACCATACCATCTCGTCTCTCTCGGAGGCTGATCTGCATCGGATCCGGACCGGATTCCAGATCCCCGCCGAGTACGGGCTACTTCTCCCCGGACCGGGTTTCTGAGCCGACACTTCGTCTTTGGCAGACGTGTCCGTTTTTCCTCTCGACTCCTTGGCCACCAGGCTTCGTTTTCCGCTTCATCCATTTATCGTAGAGGTTCTCATTTGGTACGGTTTGAGCCCTGCCCAGTTGATGCCGAACACTTGGAGGCACGTCCTGGCGTTTGTTCTCCAATGCCAAGAGATCGGCGCCGAGCCAAGTATGTTCCTCCTTTGGAGCCTCTACCGCCCCTGTCAGCCGAACAGAAATGAGCAGAGGTTCTATCTTTCGCCGCGGACCGGCGTGAAGTTGATCGAGAACCCGGACTCGATCAAACATTGGAAGGAGAAGTATTTCATTGTCCGAGCTCCCGCACCCTGGGCAATTCCGATAGCTTGGTCGAGGGAAGGCCTGCCCAAACGAGCGAAGAAGGAGCCGGTACTGAGTGACGAGGAGGCGGAAGTCCTCAAGAAGCTCCTCGCCTTGCCGACGCTAAGTTGGAAAGACATTACCGAGGAAGCTTTGTTCCGGGGGGGTCTCAGTCCGATCGACCCTAGTACGCTTCTGGTATTTTTACTCTTTGAGAAAAGTTCTTGAAAAATTCATCTAAGTTTTTTCATTTGGCTTGTGCAGAGTCTTCTAAGATGGACTACAAGGCGTTGATGGCGAATGCCAAGGCGAAGGAGTAGGAGACGAGGAAGAAGAGACCCTCGACAGGGCCTCAGGGCGGCCGAGCGCCGAAGATACCTTCGGTCTCGAAGACCGCTGACCTGCAGAAGGTCGTTGTTCCGGAGGCCGGTCCCGAGCAGGAGAAGGCCGCGGCCTCCGATCCTCCTATTTCAGATGCGCCGACACCAACGGCAAAGGGGGATGCTCCCGGCTCGTCGAGCGGCGCGTTCGGCGTGAGCGAGGTGCTATCCCTCCAAGTTCCGCCCCTCACTACCGATGCGGAGAAGTCTTGACCGAGGGGCACAAGCAGATCTTCGTCCCCGACTGGCAAGTGATGAAAGTCGACGGTTTTTTGGACGACGGCAACATTTGCATGCAGGCGGTGAAGCACCTGCCGACCCCGAAGGACCGAGCGGCCCTTAAGTCCGGGCAAGTTGGGGACGCCACAATGCAGATTGCTCGGAACACATTGTCGGTGAGTGGACCGAACACTTTCTTATTGAAGCATTTTTCTGTAATTTTCTAAGTTTCTGGGTTCGGACTCTAACGGTTTGTTCTCTTTTCAGACCCTCTGCCACTTCAACTTCTTGCTCGAGGAGTTTGCAAGCAAGGAACATGATCTGATGGCGCAGTATGACCGGGAGAGGTCGGAGCGCGTCAAAGCTACGAAGCTGCTCGATGCTGAGCAACTCCTCTCGGCAAAACGAGGTGCCGAAGTGGCAGGGTTGGAGGCGAAGTTGGCCGACGCCATTAAGCAGTCGAAGGACGCGGCCGTCAAGCTGGAAGCCTCAGAGAAGGAGAATGCCGAGCTGAAGGAGGAGTTGGCCAATGCCCGGTCGGAGGCGGAGAGGGCTCGGAAGAGGGCCGAGAAGATCATGGCCAAGCACCGGTCTAAGGTGGCGAAGGCTGTCCAGGACGAGGCCGAGCATCACATGTTCAAGAACATGGAGGACGCGTACGGCCGAGCCCTTCTACATATCGCCGCTCGGAACCCGGGGTTCGACACGTCCTCTTACCGCTTCTACGACCCTGTGGAGGGGGAGGAGGAGCTTCCCCCGGTGATGCTTGGCCCCGAGGGACAGACCGAGGGTGTCGAAGGCCCAGGCAAGACTGAGGCCGAGGGTGAGGAGGAGGACGACTCTAAGGAGGAGAGCGAGAGCGGGGACGAGGACGAGGACGAGGTCGAGAGCGAGGACAAGGCCGAGAGGTCGACAGACCCGAACGACAAAAAGGTTGACCCCTGACTTGGTTGCGTTTTTTAGTCTTTTGTTTCTTTTTGTAAGCCTAACTGCGGACTGGCCACCGCTCTTGTAACGCTTTTTTTTTTTTTTTGAGTTTTGAATGAAAACACTCTTTGTTTGGCCAAAAATTCTCCAAGTGTTAGTCTTCGGATTTTGTGTTTGATTAGGCTTAAGATTCTCCAAGTGTTGGGCGTCAGATTTATCTCTGCTTTTCAGGTGAAGTTTGGTCCGATCACGGAGGTTTCGTACCTTCGTAAGGAGCTGACCAAAACGAAGCGAGAGCTTTCACTTAGCCGAGAGAGGCGGTTTTATATGTTCTTGAAGCTGGAGGAGATAAAGGTAGCTGCGAGGGGGTATTGTCGCGAGTTGAAGCAACTGCGAAAGCAACCCCAAGCTCCTTGTCCCGAAGGTGAAACTGAGCGGCTCCGTAGAGAGCTTTCCGTCGTCGAGCAGAAGAACAACGAGCTCTTGGCCGAGATCCGATTCTTGGAGTTAGCGGAGAAGGAGCGTTCGGCGGAAGAAGGGAAGCTAGCTTCCCAGTTGGAGAAGGTGTCATCCGAGCGCAAAAATTATTGGCCGAAGTCGACAAGCTTAGGAGGATTACGATAGACAGGGGGATCGAGGTCACCCATTACCGACGGCTCGCGACCGATAGCACCAATGTCTCGGGCTCGTCAAGACCTCTTCGTTTGAAGATGCCAGTGAAGGACGATGCTCTGAAGGATAGGTTTATCGAGTTGGAGGAAGAGGTCGCGTCGCTCAAGTCTCTGCCTGAGAGGGCCAACGTTCGCAGTACGTCGTGTACTCGCGAAGAGAGCGAGAGAGGGATTACCTTCTTCAAACTTGCGACTCGTTTGCCTGCGGCTAGGTGGAGTCCTGCCGACGCTCAGAGTAGCGTAGCCATCTCGTCCAGTGGTGCCTCGGTAGGCGCCACAGTTAGGGTCAGTGGCGAAGGGGGATCTCGCTTCGCTGGTTTGGAATCGAGTTCGGAGGTTAGGCGTCGCCGCCCCCGCATTTCCTTGAACCGAAGCGTACCCCTTCCGAAGGGGCACTGAACATGTCGCCTTATATTGTAAAACTCTTATTGTAGCGTCAGTCTTGTTGTATGTAGAGTTACTTTATTGGAATACAAAGCTTGATAGTTTGTTTTGAAGAATTCTTCAAGTGTTGGACTTCGGCAATGTTTGAAATTTTTGTTGTTCGTCTCTTCCTTTTTTCAGCTCGTGGTGGTAGCTCACGACGCCGACCCCAATCTCTCGGATAACAACGTCCGAACCGAAGTTGGACTGGGGGTGACGAGGTTTTGCGCGGCGGGGTGCCGAGAGCGACTCTATGAAGTCGAGCTGGAATTACGCTAAGCAGAAGGCGAGCGGGGCCACCTTCAGCTCATCCTGGGTCAGCGAGACGCCGAGATCCGGCGCTTGGAGAGCCGGATCGCCGAGATGACCCCTGCAGGAGAGGACGAAGGTTCGCCGACCGCCTTTGGCGATGCCCTTCGGGTCCAGTGCGTTCGGCACAATTTGTCGAAAATAATAGCCGAAAGGGACGATTTGCTCTCCGGGATCCGTCACTTGCAGACCGTAGAGGCGAAGCTTCGGAAGGTGGAAGAGGAACTGGCGGCTGAAGTTGCCGAAGTGACGACCGAACGGGACGGTGATGATTTTCCATTTAAAAACCATGTGTAGTGGGTCGGCACTATAACTTTTGCTCTTTAAGGCTTTGTGGCCTCGTTGTATGGAAGAGTTGTTTTGTACAGTGTCCCAATTATTAATAATATTTCTTTCACGAACTAGCACGTCCTTTGTAGCTCTGCGTAGTTATTTCGGTTCTGATTGTATTCGTCGCGCCGAGGTCTCTGACCCGGCCCCTCTCTTGTTCGTGGTTCGGCGTCGTAGCGTGATTTGAACCGTTGGATGGTGGCACAAATCTCAGGACGGACCCAGTTGCCAAGAAAATGTTATCTTGTTGTTTAGCGTCGCTGGCGAGATCTGGGCCGTTGGATGGTGGCACGAATCTCGAGACGGACCCAGTTCCCAAGAAAATGCTATCTTGTCGTTTAGCATCGCTGGCGAGATCTGGGCCGTCTGATCGAGATCTTACACGAGAGTTGAGGAGAAAGTGAGTTTTCTCTGTTTTGACGCTCGGATGGGCACTTGCTCGGTACGCCGACTGGAGGTCTAAGAGTTCGAGCGACGTGGTGCGCTCCGAGCATACCTCTCGCTCGTTCGTGGTTTGGCAACAAGAACGTTCGACCGGAGGTGCCGAGCGGTGTTTCCGTCTCCTCTTGTCGCGAAGTTGCGAAGCGAGTCGAGCCTTACCCAAAGGTGGGCTCGCCGATCCTCGTGAGAGTTCGACGGTCGTGGGAGCAATTCCGAATGGCGACCCACTCCTAGCCCGCTGAGAAGCGAGCTTGTGGAGTAGAATCGAACCAAGTGTTGGACTCCGGAACCATCGTTAGAGTTCAACAGTTGTGGGAGCAGTTCCGAACGGCGATCTTCTTCTGGCTTGCCTAAGGGCGAGCTAGGGAAGTAAAGTCGAGCCGAGTGTTGGACTCCGAAACCATTGTTAGAGTTCAACGGTTGTGGGAGCAGTTCCGAATAGCGACCCACTCCTAGCCCGCTGAGAAGCGAGCTTGTGGAGTAGAATCGAACCAAGTGTTGGACTCCGGAACCATCCTTAGAGTTCAACGGTTGTGGGAGCAGTTCCGAACGGCGATTTACTTCTGGCTCGCCTAAGGGCGAGCTAGGGAAGTAAAGTTGAGCCGAGCGTTGGACTCCGAAACCATTGTTAGAGTTCAACGGTTGTGGGAGCAGTTCCGAATGGCGACCCAATCCTAGCCCGCTGAGAAGCGAGCTTGTGGAGTAGAATCGAACCAAGTGTTGGACTCTGGAACCATCGTTAGAGTTCAACGGTTGTGGGAGCAGTTCCGAACGGCGATTTACTTCTGGCTCGCCTAAGGGCGAGCCGAGGAAGTAAAAGTCGAGCCGGACATTGGACAAGCAACTTTATAAATACGAAAAAATCGTTCTTTATTGATAATTGACGGAGAGCCGTTTTTACACATGGCAACTTAAGAAATGAATTACAAGTTAGAGGAGAGGAATGGCTCGACACCTTGTGATACTCAGAGAGGCGACGGAGCGCTTTCTTGGTATTTTAAAAGGTGGTCGGCATTCCAGGTCCTCGGAATCTCTCTGCCCTCTAGGTCTTCCAGACGATAAGCTCCGGGCTGAACTACCCTTGTGATCTTATAGGGTCCTTCCCAATTCGGAGCTAGTTTGCTCCTCTGATTTGGGAAGGAGATGGCTAGCTTTCTGAGGACCAAGTCCCCTTCCTTGAGATCGGTGGGTCGGACTTTCTTGTTGTACGCCAATTCGACCCTCCTCCAGTAGTTCTGTTGGCGTATTGATGCCTTTTCCCTCAGCTCGTCCACCAAGTCTAAGTTCGCCCGGAGGTCTCTGGCATTCTGTTCCTCATTGTAGGCTGCGAGACGAGGAGAGGGTATTCCGACTTCGAGTGGTATTACTGCCTCGGACCCATAGGTGAGGTTGAACGGGGATTCTCCTGTGGGGGTCCATTTGTTGGTGCGATAGTTCCACAGCACATTGGGGAGTTGGTCGACCCATAGGCCTTTGGAACATTTGTCCAATCTCTTCTTGATACCAGAGAGGATTTGCCGGTTAGCGTTCTCTGCCTGTCCGTTCGACTGAGGGTGGGAGACGGAGGAGAAGCGCTGTTGGATGGCAAGGTCTTCGCACAGGGCTCGGAATGCGGCACTGGTGAACTGAGTCCCGTTGTCCGTTATGAGGACACAGGGGACGCCGAATCTGCAGATGATGCTCTTCCAGAAGAATTGAAGCACCTTGTTCTCGGTTATAGTGGCAAGGGGCTCGGCCTCAATCCACTTCGAGAAGTAGTCGATGGCTACGACCAAGAACTTGAACTGGCCCGGAGCTGGAGGAAAAGGCCCTAGTAAATCCATCCCCCACATCGCGAAGGGGATAGGACTTGATAGGGAGGCGAGGTTGGCTTGAGGGAGGCAACAAACGTTGGAATGTCTTTGACAAGAGCCACATTGCCGAACGTGTCGCTCGGCATCTTGGAGGAGAGTCGGCCAGAAGTATCTGTAATTCAGAGCTTTCCGAGCTAAAGACCTAGACCCCGAGTGTGCTCCGCCGATGCCTTCGTGGAGCTCCTGTAAGGCATAGTTGGCCTGTTCCGGGGAGAGGCACCTTAAGTATGGTCGGCCGTCAATCTGCGAGAAGGAGCGCTTGTATAAGATCCCCTCGATCAAGACATACCGCTTGGCCCGGGTTCTGACTCGGCGTGCTTCTTTGGGGTCCTCGGGGAGGAGTCCGTCCCTTAGGAATTCCACTAAGGGTTTCATCCAATTATCTTGTAGCAGGACCGGTAAAGACTCCACTGAGTCGAGGGTCTCGTCTTCTATGCTCGGCTTCATGAGGACCTCGATCAAGATGGTCTGCTCGAGACCTTGGAGGGAGGATGGGGCCAACTTGGAGAGGGCGTCGGATTGCGAATTCTCCTCTCGAGGGACTCGTTGGATGAGTGCCTCTTCGAACCGACCCATGAGGGTTCGGACCTTGGCGAGGTACTTCGCCATCCGTTCGTTTCGCGCCTCGTACTTGCCCAAAACTTGGTTCACAACCAGCTGAGAGTCACTATGGATTCGGAGGCGCTGCGCCCCGACACTTCGGGCAAGTCCGAGGCCCGCGATTAGTGCTTCATACTCAGCCTCATTGTTTGAGGCCTTGAAATTCATGCGGAGGGCATACTGGAGGACGAAGTCATCAGGGCCGTTCAGGATGATACCGGCACCGCTTCCCTCGTTGCAGGAGGAACCGTCCACGAAAACTGTCCAAATGGGGGGTCCGTTCGGGACATGGCTAACCTCGGGAATGGTGGACTCGACGATGAAGTCGGCGAGGGCCTGATCTTTGATCGCAGTCCGAAGCTGGTAGGAGATGTCATGTTGGCTCAGCTCAATGGACCACTTCATAAGCCGACCTGAGGTTTCCGGCCTGTGGAGGATTTGCTTCAGTGGTTGGTCGGTGAGGACCACAACCGAATGGGACTGAAAGTATGGGCGGAGCTTCCTTGCCGCCATGATCAGGGCGTAGGCCATCTTTTCTATCTTCGGATAACGGAGCTCGGCATCCCTAAGCACCTTGCTCACATAGTAGATGGGCGTCTGAGCCCGGTCTTCTTCCCTCACCAAAACAGCACTTAGGGTCTGCTCGGAAGCAGCTCAGTAGATGAAGAGGGTTTCCCCGGAACGGGCTTGCTGAGCAGGGGAGGGTTCACCAAGTAGGCTTTCAGCTGTTCGAACGCTCCTGTTGCAACTCGCCCCACTCGAAACCCTTGGCCCCCCTGAGAGCCTTGAAGAAGGGGAGACACTTTTCCCCAGACTTTGAAAGAAATCGGCCAATAGCGGCGAGGCGCCCCGTAAGCTTCTGCACTTCCTTGACGTTCCGGGGCGGGGCCATGTCCAGTATGGCCTTGATTTTCTCAGGATTTGCTTTGATCCCTCGCTGGCTCACCATGAAACCGAGGAACTTTCCTGAGGAGACTCCGAACGCACATTTGTTCGGATTTAGTCTCATGTTGTACCTTCTCAATACGCCGAATGCCTCCTGGAGGTCGGCCACATGGTCGGTACCTCGGATGCTCTTCACTAGCATGTCGTCGACGTATACTTCCATGTTGCGGCCTATTTGGCTCTGGAAGACCTTGTTGACGAGACGCTGGTAGGTGGCTCCAGCGTTCTTCAACCCGAACGGCATGAATCTATAGCAGTAGAGGCCCTGGTCGGTAATGAAGGAAGTCTTCGGAACGTCCGGGGGGAACATTCGGATCTGATTATAGCCGGAGAAGGCATCCATGAAGCTGAGGAGCTGATGGCCCGAGGTGGCGTCTATGAGGGTGTCGATATTTGGGAGAGGGAATGGATCCTTCGGACACGCCTTATTCAGGTCGGTGAAGTCGATGCATATCCTCCAAGAACCATTCGACTTCTTAACCATGACCACATTGGAGAGCCACTCGGGATAGTTCACCTCCTGTATGAACCGAGCTCTTAAGAGCTTGTCCACCTCCTCCTTGATGGCCTGTTGTCGCTCGGGGGCGAACTTACACCTCTTCTGCTGAACCGGTCTGCACCCCGGTTCGACGCTGAGGCGGTGCACTGGGAGGTCCTCGGAAATCCCGGGCATATCCGCGGCGGACCAAGCAAATAGGTCGCGGTTCTCCCGGATGCATTGCACCAAGTCGGAGCATAGGGCAGTCGGCAAGGACTTGCTGATGAGGAACTTTCGACTCGGGTCCTCGTCCGAGAAGAGCACTTCTTCCAATTCGTCCGCCGGCTCGGACGTGGGTCGGACATTCGGCTCGGGGATTTCTAGAGTCTCGAGGGAGCGCACCAGACCCCCAGTGGAAGTCATATAGCACTTCCGAGCCGTCTCTTGGCTGCCCCTGACTTCTCCCACTCCCAACCGGGTGGGAAACTTCATTTTAAGGTGGTACGCTGAAGGAACTGCTTCCAGGGCAGCTAGGCCGGGTCGGCCTAAGATGACATTATATGCGGTCGGGACGTCGACGACCATAAAATCCATCGGCTCGGTCCGGGTAGTAGGGGTCTTCCCAGCAGTTACGTCCAGGGTAATAACCCCTTCGACAGTTACTGGTACCCCCGTGAACCCGTGGAGCGTGTAGCCGGCCGGTTTGAGGCGATCCCGGGACAGCTGCAGCCCTCGGAAGGCCGAGAGGAAGAGGATGTTTACCGAGCTCCCGTTGTCCACCAGGACCCTCTGCACTTTGAAGTTCGCCATGCGAAGGTCGATGACAAGTGCATCGCAGTGGGGAGTTCGGACCCCCTCGAGGTCTTCATCAGATAAAGTCACTGGGATGCCGAGGCCTTTGGGGGGAGGGGCACTGTGAACTGAGTTGACCTCTCGGACGAAGGCCTTCTGAGAGGAGTTGGAAGAGCCCCCCATTGGGCCCCCGTGAATAAGGTGCAGAACCTGTTCTTCCTCGAACTCGGGGCTTTGATCGCGTCGCTCGGAGCGCTTGTTAGCCCCCCGGGGAGGAGGAGTGATGCGATCCGCCCGCTCGTTTGCCTTCACAAATTTGGCCAACTGCCCCCTCTGGATGAGGGCTTCTATCTCATTTTTCAATGCCCGGCAGTCATTGGTGTCGTGGCCGTGGTCCCGGTGGTAACGGCACCATTTCTCTTTGTTCCTTCTCTTGGCCGGGGTGTTCATCCTCGGCGCGGGCGGTATCACCCCTTCCTTCTCCACTTCCATCAGGATGGTGGAGACATTGGTGGTGAGAGGAGTGAACTTCTCGAACCTGGGGGGAGGACGGCGCTGACCGCTGTTGTCCTTCTGTAGCTTTTTGGACCCCTCCTCCTCTGTCGTCTTCCTCTTCGATTCGGAGGCGGATCCTCCGAAATTCAGGAGGCACTCGGCCTCCTCCACCCGAATGTACTTCTCGCACCTTAGGAAAAGATTGGCGAAGTTGTGCGGGGGTTTCTTGGCGAGGGACGACCGGAGGTTGGAGTTGAGGACGTTCGACTGGAACGCGACGGTCGCCACTGACTGGTCGAGGGAGGCGATCGACCTGACCTCCGCGGTAAATCTCTTCACATAGTCCCTCAACTTTTCTCCCCTCTCCTGTCGGAGGTGGAGTAGGGAGAGGCTAGTCTTCTCCGTTCGCCTACTACTCACAAAGTGAGTTATGAAGAGTGTTTCGAACTGCTCGAACGAGAAGATGGAAGAGGGAGCGAGCCTGGAGTACCATTCCCGTGCCGACCCCTTGAGAGTGGCAGGGAAGGTCTTGCAGAGCATGGCGTCGGAAGCTTGATGGATCAGCATTAAGGTCTTGAAGCTTTCAACATGATCAGCAGGGTCTGACTCCCCTGAGTACGTTTCAAACTGCGGAGGTTTGAAACCCCTCGGGATGGGAGCCTCCATGATTGTCCGAGAGAAGGGGGGTCTGCTGGGGCGGACGGTCCCAGCTCTCGACTCCTCCTCTTTGTCCAGGCGACCGATGCGCCTCTCCATCTCGTGGAGACGACGGTAGAGGGAATCGTCCCTCCGTTGGTAATCAAATGATCCCCTGGACTCTTCTTCATAGGAAGGGGAGCGGGGACTGCGGCGTCGATAGTCCTGGGATCGGCGAGGACTATAATGGTGTTGCTGGCGACTGGGAGCCGGGAGAGGACTTCTGGATCGGTAGCGAGGACTTGGAACCCGTGGGGTGTTGGAACCCTCTGGGCATTATGGTTGTTGGGGCGAAGGTTGAGGGCCTGCAACACAGTCTCCTGGAATTATAGGAACTCGGCACGAGTGATAGGTGCCTCATCGTTCCTCAGATGATGTCGATCCGCAGGGGAATGTGGCCTCCTCCTACGACGCTCGGGAGATTCCGCCCGGCCCCTTCGGTCTGGAGACCTCCTATCGTCTCGGCGATAAGGAGATCGCTCACCTTGACGTTGGCGGGAGGCTCCCTCTCGGGCCCGCCTCTCATCTAGATGGTTGTGAAGGTCTTCATCCTTTTGGCGATTCAGTACGGTGTTGCGGAGATGAGAGGCTCGGGGGTTATGGGAAGCCATAGAGTCCGAGGAGGCATTGTGAATTGAGACATGGTCTGGGTGGAGAGGTTGCTTCTGCCTCCGCTGGTTATGACCAGCAGGACCATTTGGGGGTTGTTGGTTCGGAAGAGGAGGCTGGCCCTGTTGGACCGGGGGAGGAAGATGTTCGGGCTGCGGAGCAGGATGGACTGGGACTTCCTCTGGCTGATCGGCGGGATTGGGTCCGCGGTTGGACCCCCTAGACCTGACCTTCTTGGGAGGCATGGTTGGAGAAGGACTAGTCGACGATGAAGAGGCGGAGGCTATTCGTGTGGTTTTCCCACAAATGGCGCCAATCTGTTACCGCTGATTCTGGTGTGGGGGTAAACAGATGAGATTTGTGAGTTTGCGGAAAACCTGAATAGCGGATCCAAGCCTTCTGGTTCCTGCTGCTACCTGCAAGGAAGTGCGATACACCGGGGCTGATTCCGGCGACGCACCCTCCGACGCTCTTGTCAGTAACCAGTGATGATTAAGAAAGAGCTTAAGGTGGAGAAAGAGTGATTACCTGGTCACAGTGGTAGGTGGGAGGTATTTATAGTCGCCATGGGAGCGATTAGGAGCCTGATTTCCTGTGTAACTGTCAGGAGTAAAATCCTCACAATCTGTTTAGGAAACTGACCCCTGATTCCCGGTGAGAGCAAATCAGGCCCGTTGATTTGGTCAAATCAGTGACCCTGATTTTTCTCTTGCTGGTCTGGGTTTGTCTCGGGTCGGGACCCGTACCCAGTTGGAGTGGATCCGTTCGTAGGTTATTGGATTTGTAAGAGGGAGACCCGGCACCCGCTTCGGACCCATTTGTATGTGAAATTACCGTTTTACCCCTGAGCTTCAAGATTCGTGTCCAATCTGGACGGTTCCGATTTAACCCCATTTTTAGCCATATCACAACTCATATCACATTCAACCAAAAGCTCTAACTCGTATCACATTCAACCAAAACTGGAGCATCCCAAGCAAAAACTGGAGGACTCCAACTCATATCACATTCAACCAAAAGCTCCTACCTCACTAAATATTGTGCTTCCTTTCAGCTAAACCCCACACCTAAAATGCATAAAAAATTACACATCAAAACCCTAAACCAACCCTAAACCAAATCAAATATAAAATCGTAAACACTACTGCTACCAATCATTTCATGATTTTATCCCCAAATCTTGACCCCAAAAGGATCCACTTACTCGGAATTCGACACGGATCTTTTGAATCGCCGCCAAATTACACTGTAATCATCTCGACTGTATTGAGATTGGAAACGGAACCGTGGTTGGACGAATTCGACGAGTCTAAGCTCGATTGGAAGCGTCGTCCACAGATTCAGATCTCGAATTGATCGTTGAGAGGTGAGGAAGACGAAGGTGGGAATCGAAAACACTGGAGATTGCTGGAGAACACCAGATATGGGAGTGGCGGAAGAGCCTGACTGAGGGTGGAGGAAGGAGGAGCTGGATTTGGGGATTTGGTTTCGATCAAATTTAAGGAGGAATGAAAGAGAGGAATGAGATATGAGAGAAAATTACATAAATACCCTCTCTCTCTCTCTACACACTAGTATTTTTCACGTGCGATGCACATTTTGATAAGAGTTTGAGGATTTTCACGTGCGATATGTGTTAAGAAATAATTTTGGAGTTGGACGTGCATTGCACGTATCTGAAATTTTTTTAAAGAAAAAGCTACAATTTGTACGTGCAATGTGCGTGATTATAAGTAGAATTTGAGTTGTACGTGCAACATATGTGTATATTTGGTGTTAAAAAATATTGAAAATTTATTTTGTGCATGCATTGCACATTTTAAAATAGGTGAAATTTTGTTTATTTGTTGGTTTTTGTTGTAATTAATGGGAGAGTTTGAGTTGTACGTACAATGCATGACTTTGTATGTTCATAAATTACAACTCCAACTCTCCCATTGTATATAGAGATGTATACATATATAAAAATAAATATATATTAAATGTGCGGATATCCATATCTGTATCCAAATTTGCTTTTTTAAGCGATATCTATATCTGTATCCGTATCTGCATCCGAAATTTTTTGAATTTAGATCTTAGAATCTGTATCCGTATCCGCCCGGATAAGGATTTTTCATATCCGTATTGCCCGAATACGAATTTTTCATATCCGTATCCGCAAAAATTTCGGATTCGGATTCGGATCGGATATATCCTTATCCGAGAGCATCCATATATATATATAGAGAGAGAGGGCGAGAGAGGAAATTAATTCCTGTTATGGAACCTTCACAAAAACCTACACCTTCCTCCTAAATATATGATCCACAACACCCTTCAAAGTATTCAACATGTCATAAAAAATGAGAGGATGAAATTGTTAAGATTATTGGATGAGAATAATTCTTTATTAATTGATTTTTTTTTTAATAAATTCAATACAATATGGCTCATACATATAAGAAAGAATAGAAGACTAAATTAATACATAACCAATATGGGACTAAACTAATATATCATCTAACATCCCATTTCAATCTCAAGTTGGTTCAAGCAACAAGAGTTTAGAATACTACTGATGTTCATGTGAAAGGAAGGACAAACTGTGATGCAAAAACGGCGCTTGATGGCGCATGTGACGGAAACTAAGAAGTAGAGTGATGCGGAAGAAAGTAGTGGTGGCGCACTATTGAGATCTCACCTCGAACAGTGGTGGAATCTCCATATCCCGATCTGTGATGAAATCTCACCCCTGACTTGAGACATAGTCGATAATGGGATCTCACCCCAGACTTAAGAATTGTTGATGATGGGATGATATCATCCCTAAACTGAGAATTGGATGCAGATAACATTTCCTCTCAAACTCACGATCGATCAACCCTAATCACGATCGATCAGCCGGAGTGAGTTGACGATCTGGATTTAGAAGAACAAAAACGTGCATTTTTTTATTATTATTAAAGGAAAACAGCAAACACCAGACAGCAAGTTCTCCAAACAGACGTGCACACCGAAACAACAGCAAGAAGATCTCCAATGGCCAAACAGCAACCAACAATGCGAGACAGCGAACCCAATCAAAGAGTAAACCTGTATCTGATATCCCAACGAATCCACTGCTCACATTCAGCACAGCGGCGCGGATCCACTGCAATCGGATCAAACGAGATCCGAACCCGAATCTGGGATTCGAGGGAGACAGCGGTTCTAACGGAGGCCGACGGCAATAAACGGCGGAGAGCGGCAGCGCTCGAGAGAGACAGGGGATGCTGGGGTCGAGGGCCGGGGGTGGCGGAGTTAGGACGAGGACGGGGCAGCTGACTGGTGGAGGGCGGCGCTGGGAGTTGGGGGTTCTGCGGAGGTTGGAGGACGGTGGGAAAGGAGGCGACGGACAGCGGTGGGGCTCGACGGGAAGAGGAGAACGGATGGGTTCTGAGAAACACAGGGGAGAGGGAGAGAGATGTTGACAGGGAGAGAGGAAGACAAGGAGACTTGGTGGAAGGTTGGAGAAGGAGAGAGACATAATTATTACTAATTTAATAAGAAGTGGAAGGTGGGGTTGGATTGTTTGGATTGAATGTGAGTAGGGATGGCAACTGGGCCGGGTCAACCGGCGACCCACCCGCGACCCGGCCCGCGTACCCGGCTTGGTTAGCTAATTGGCGGGTTCGGGTCGAACCCGGTGAATAGTACCGGGTCGACCCGGGTCGCAAATAACATGAATTGTACCCGTAAAACCCGGCCCACGAACCCGTTCAATTCGCGAATTCAACCCGCTAACCCGCGGGTCGACTCGCGGTTTCGACCCGTTCGACCCGTACGGGTTGAACGTTCGACCCGTGACGGGTCGACCGTGGACCCGCGGGTCGAACGGTCGAAATGTTCCGCACTTCCGCTTCCGCTGCTTGCGCTGCGCTCTATCTGGGACAGAGCCGTTTGGAACGGCTCTTTGAGCCGTTGGGGTTTTTTTTGTTTTTTTTTGTTTTTTCCCACATATTTTGCCTATAAATATCCCCAAAAATTTCATAAAAAATCACACCTCACTCTCTTACTCTCTCTACTATTATACATCATTTGTAAAGAATTTTTGAACAATTGTAGTATTCATCAAACAAGTCTACAAGGAGGCATATACACGATCAAATTTCGGTCGTATCGGAATCAAAATTCAACGTCTTCAACTCTCTTCAACCCTCGTCAAATCTACTTCAATCTCTTCTCAACTCTTCAATTGCGGAATCGGCAAAGCGCTCCTCCATTTTTTCTATTCTATTCTAATTTTAACGGTTTTTTTTACATACGCGTATTTCACGGTGAACGGTATCAAAATATCTCTATCTCTCTCGTTAATTTTTTTTTTTTGCGTTGTAGTTAAAATTATTGTTCGTTTTTTGAACTTCTCTATCTCAACCCTCTTGTTTTTTAGATTTTTTTTGTATAATTCACCGCTCCTACATTGTATATTTTTTTTTACATACTTTAGCACATTACTACATTATGTCTAGATCACGCGGTAGCAGTCGTAGCGGACAAGATTCCTCCTCCTCTTCACGTAGGCCACCAATTGTCCCAACTAGTGAGCCCGCCCAAGATTACATTGATCATACTATGGAACAATGGGGTACACACGACGATGTTGTAGGTGATATACAATTAGAACAACAACAACAACAACAACAACAAACCGAAACCACACAACCCCGTAGTAGTAGGAAAAGTAGAGGAGAAACTAGCGATTGGCATAAGTTTTATGATTATATCCCGGACGAACATACTCCGAGTATAGGTTTGAAAGTGTGTAAAACATGTAGTAAAACATACAAATTCAAGAGGGGTGACGGCACCAGTACAATTAGTAGGCACATCCAACATAATCATAAAGAACTTCTTGATCAAATACAAGGCCAACAAAAAATCAACCCTAGGACCGGTCAAGTAGATAGCCACCCTTATGATCCCGAACTTGTTCGTTGGGAAATGGCCCGATTAGTCATTAAGGAAGAGTTGCCATTTTCCTATCCCGAGAGTAGGAACTTGGAAAATTTTAATCAAACGGCCTTAAACCCTCATTTTAAAAGAATTCCGAGAAATACTTGCAAATCGGATTGTTTTAAAATGTATGTTGAAATGAAGGACGCGTTGATTGCAATTTTATGGAGTTTAACTTGTAGGGTTAGTTTAACTTCGGATTGTTGGACGAGTGTCAACAATATTCCAACGATGAGAATAACCTGTCATTGGATCGACAATGATTGGATTCTTCAAAAAAGAATCATATCACTTGCGACATTGCCGTATCCCCATAGTGGCGCTGAAATAGCAAACCGTATTATAGAAATTTGTGATGTTTTTCATATTCGCGATAAAATTATGGCTATTAGTTTTGATAATGCATCTAACAACAATGTAGCAATTACTACTTTAAAATCTGTATCAAACCCTCCATCTGACAATATTTTTCATGTTAGATGTGCATGTCATATTATAAATTTATGTGTTCAAGATGCATTAAGAATAGCTGATCCATATATAGTTAAAATTAAAAATTGTGTACATTTCATTGCATTAAGTCCAAGCATTTTACAAGAATGGAAAGCTTGGTGTAGGGTTAGAAATGTTCCTTTTAGAAAATTTCCAAAGGATGTTAGACACCGATGGAATTCTACTTTTGATTTACTAAATGTTGTCATCGATTATAAAGCAGTTGTAAATGATTTTTGTATCGCAAAAAATATGCACAATTTTGAAATGACTCCCCCCGATTGGTTTTTTGTCGAATCTTTGTTGAAATTTTTAGAACCTTTTAAAATCGCAACTTTAAAATTTTCATAAACATATGAATCTACTTCTAGTAGCATTTTTATTGAATTAGTTAGCATGATGCAAATATTTAACGAAATGTTAAATGATCCCTATATTAGTGACATTGTAATACCTGCATTTCAAAAAATTTTGAAGTATTATTTTCCTCCTCCTATGTTGATTTGTGTTGCTACTGTTATGGATCCCCGTATCAAATTAGAAGGTACGAAGAATTTGATGAAAATGTTTTTTGGATATTTAGAGGACAATGTAGAATTAACAATTGATTGCGCTACTTTTTTAGTTCAGTTTGAATCTACGTTAAATAACTTGTATGATTATTATGATAGACGTTTTGCTTCTAGTAGTACAACTTCTGTAGTTAGTTCTTCTTCTGGTAGTTCTAAAGGTAAGGGTAAAAGTAGAATTGGTGATAGAACATTTAGTTTACTTGAACAAATTCAATCTAAAAAACCTAGGACTAATCAACCAAATGAATTAAATTGGTATAACCAACAGGATAATGAGCCTACTCTTTCTGCACTAGATATTTTATAATGGTGGAAAGAACATGAACACACTTTTAGTATTCAGTCAATTATGGCTAAAGATTTACTAACTCCTCCTGTCTCTACAGTTGCTTCTGGGAGTGCATTTTCTACAAGTGGCAGGGATCTATCTGATTATAGGAATCGGTTGAAGCCCGAGGCGTTAGAGATGCCCGTTTGCACAGAAGACTGGCTGAAGGCTGAAGATAGGACGCAAGCGAAAGCACTATCAAGTTCCACAAGTGGGAGCAACTCGCCCGAAGAACAACAACAACAACAACAACAACAACAACAACAACAATAGCTTTGCTTGTTATGTCAAATTAGAAAACTTGTACTCAATTAAAATTGTATATAAGAAATATGTTATTGTATAAAACTTATTTGTGAATTGAATTCTTCATTTCGTTATAAATTGTTAAAATTGTATAACTTAAATTCATATGAATAATATTTCAAAATTTGTTGTCAATTTCACTCTTTCAATCTTATTATTATTATTACGATTTTTATTGTTTATTAGTATTATTACTTACTTAGTATTATAATTATTATTATTATTATTTTAATTTAAGCTACCAAAATAATAATAATAATAATAATTATTAAACGGGCCAACCCGCGGGTCGACCCGGCCCAACCCGGGTTGAACCCTAAAGGGTTCACGGGTTGGGCGGGCCACCCAAACGAAAACTTAGCCCGGCCCGGATAAGAGTGCAACCCGGCCCGGACCGGCTAAGTATACATGCCAACCCGTACGGGTTGGGCCCGGCCCGGCCCACTCGACCCGTTCGCCATCCCTAAATGTGAGGATTTTGTATGAGTTTGGCGTCGAATGGTTATGATTTTTTTTGTATTTTTGTTTTTTTTGTTTTTTTGTTTATTTATTTATTTTTTTTATTTTTTTTTCCGAAAGCACAGATGGAAATGAAGGCAAAGGATGAGTTGATGAAGGCTGAGAAGAATTAATTAGATTTTGGGGGAGATAGTTGATGAGGACTAGGGTTTTGGAGATTTAGGATTTTGGGGGAGATAGTTGATGACGGCCAGGATTTTGGATTTTGTTGATTGAGGGAGAAGAAGATTAGGGTTTTGGTATTTGATCGGGAGCGGAAGAGAGATGTCGGGAGGTGGAGTGATTCTGATGAAGACGAGAACCACTCCATCTAGACGACGAAGATAAAATAAGTATATGCCTTATAGGACGATAAGCTCTGATACCATGTTAAGATTATTGGATGAGAATAATTCTTTATTGATTGATTTTTTTTAATAAACTGATTACAATATGGCTCATACATATAGGAGAGAATAGAAAACTAAACTGATACATAACCAATATGAGACTAAACTAATATATCATCTGACAGAAATATAATGAAAGTTGAATGTATTTTGTCTATGTATTTAATGATCGTAATAATTGTATTGCTGAAAAATCATTCATTTTGCAATATCATGATGAATGAGCAAACATATCCAAATATAGTATTAAAAAAATTCACTCTATGTTCTATGATATGAAGATCAACTTGAACGGCAGGGATCGTGAATTTTGATTTCGGAGAATGAATTTTTTTGTACGCCATATGAGGACAATGGCATAGAATCCCTGCATCATCAAGAGAGAAAATGAAAGTTCAGGTGGAATAGGAGAAGTGATCGTAATCCTATATATTTGTTGGGGGGTGTGTGTGTGTGTGTGTGTGTGTGTGTGTGTGTGTGGGAGGAGGTTTTCCCTAAGGACCCTATCTCACCCCTTAAAACCCCATGAAAAATCCAAACCATTAATCTTGTTCTACATGTCTAAAATAGCTTAGGGTGTAAATTCAAGTTATTTGACATCGTTTGCCCATCCATCACCCATCCATCACGTCGTTAGAAAATAAAGAATTTTTAGCCATACAATTTTGTCACATTGAAATACACACAAAAACAAACTACAAATAACACGATTTTATAGATCTAGGCTAAGGCATGTAAAATAAGATGAATTGTTCGGGGATTTTTTATGAGAGGTTCATATCAATGATATCACATATGAGGCTTAAAAATAAGGGATGAGGTATATGAGGCTTAAAAATAAGGGATGAGGTAGGCCCTTCGGAGATCACAGATCACTTACTATTAACAACTTGAACTATGAAATGTTCAAAACTCAAAAGAACATTTAAGGAAAAGAAAGTCCACAAATTACACCTGCGATTGCTGTAGTTCCAACCTTGATATCAATCAAAGAATCCACCTAATATGAGCTACAGGATCTGCTCACCCAAAATAGAAAATACTAATAAATTTGCTACTTACAAGGATAAGTTTTGGACCAAGTTAGACAACCATTTTGGAGTTGCTGAACCATCCACTTTATTGCGTAGACATTACATGCTTGTAACAAAAAATTACATGCTTGTAATAAATTTGCTACTTACAAGAATAAGTTTTGGACCAAGTTAGACAACCATTTTGGAGTTGCTGAACCATCCACTTTATTGCGTAGACAAAAAATTACATGCTTGTAACAAAAAATTACATGCTTGTAACAGTAAACCACAAAGTATTATTACATCTATCGAACCAAAAAATTTTGTAAAATCATGCATCCAGAATAGTGGAGAGCAGTTCAATTACAAACAATTTCATTACTAATCAGTATTCTACTAGTACCATGCAGAGTTTCGTCAGATATCAGTATCTCTACTCCAGAATTTCACTAGTATCTCCAGAATTTCACTGACACCACGGGGGGAAAGAAAAGCAGCACCCCTTTAGCCTACACCATTGTATGAATAATATTATCATTAGTTTATACTAGTAAATTCAAATAGTATAAATTAACAGCAGAAAATGCTCAATGTACTCAAAATGAGTTTTTTTTATATGAGATGATTAGAAGAAAAAGGAAAAGGAAACATATAGGTAGAAAAAAAACGAAAGATGCTGGTAGCAAAGGAATCATCTGAATCTGACCATGTATTGCAGAGTTATTTTGGTCCAGGCAAGAAAACTTCAAACCCTTCAATCAAATCAGGGTGGTCTTTAAAGAGGCTTCTTATCTGCAAAAAACTAACAGATCGACTTAATATCACTCAACACTTGCTTTTGAAAAACCCATAGCTAAAATTTGGATTTAAGAAGCAGTAGTGCATGAACACATGATACCGCTATGTAAACTTCCGGTATGGATTTTTTGTCCATCCTAAACATGTTCAAAAGATCTAAAAATGATTTGTAAACCTGTTCGTCAGATTGGAAGCGATCCTATAGGCAGAGAGGTAAAGAAATAGTTCAAAGAAATTGTCAATACAAAATCTAGCAACTGCAACTAATCTGCAAACTACAATCAATACCTTTACTTTGTTTACAAAACAAATGGCTTCAGAGAATTCGACCGGGTTGTTTTCATCAGTGAGCTTGATCTCATAACCCTTGGGTAGGAAGGCGTTGAACCCTGGGATTAGATTGCGGTCTTCTTTAAACAGTTCTTTCACCCTCATTATATTTCTGCGAGAATCAATCCTACAATAAAATTGAATGGACAACATAGTTAAGCTAGGGAAGAGAAAACCCATTAACCACAAAGAATAAGAAAACCTAAGACAGTTTCCAACCTCTTACTCTTGAAATCCTGCAGGATTTGAAGGAACTCATCGTACTTTTCCCTTCTATCTGAAAATCTATTTTTCACTGTCCATAGATACTGAAGGCCATCAATCAATGTAGGAGTATTAGTCGAGGGAGGTGCCATATGGGTTTTCTGGACCTTCACTAAAACAAAAAACCACCAAAACTATAAATCACATCTTCCAAATACAAATTAACAAACTTTCATCCCATATATTTATTTTCCCCTCCATCCCATATATTTATTTTCCCCTCCATATGGTTTAAAAATATATAGTGAGTTTTAAAATAAATTCAAATCAGAAACTTCCTGTCTATCATCAATACCCTGAGCATATCTAAATCTCCAACAAACAAAAAATACTCTTTAAGAACACTCTCTTTACATAGTATATTGAACTGCTGATTTATAGACTCGACTACTATTACCAACCATAGGAGGCGATCTCCGATTCTTTATTACAGACTGTGTCATCTAAAGTAATCCAAATTCAACACTGTCTCCCACAAAATATCAAGATTACCAAGAAATTCAAGCAAGAAATCAAGTGACCATTCATAGGAATAGAAAGAACAACGTATACACTTAATTACTGAACACTACCGCATTACTCGAACATTTCCATAACGAAGAATGGAAAGGGAAAAAAAGATTCTAAAAATGTAAAAACAACAATATTCAAAGCAACAAAACAAATCAGATTTCTCATTTTGAAAAGTTTTGACAGGGAAATTATATATAAAAACGTGTTATAGATGTTTGATATAGTACATTTAACCAAAATAAGACCAAGAAGAGACAGTGTAGGGTCTGAAACTCCTGTTTATCAATAACTACGTTGATAAATCACATGAACAGCAAGAAACCCAAGAAAACCAAGAATACCAAAAATCTTAAAGAAAGATTTCTATATCATAAAAAGCAAATCATGGGCTTCCAACTGAAAGGTGAAATTGAAAGAAACCGGATATATTAAAACACCAAGATAAACCGAATATATTGAAACACCAAGATAAACCGAATATATTAAAACACCAAAATTGAAAGAATCAGATATAAGAACTATAACTAACAGAAATATATAGAAAGAAGAAGAATGACACAACATCTCACAATAGAAATAACGACAAGAAGCAACTCATATTATGCAGAGGGAACTCACAAGCCCTTTGAAGATAATGGAGACTTCTTGTAGTTTTCTTGTTATGGATCTTGAGAGAGAGAGAGAAAGAGAGAGAGAGAGAGAGGGAGGATGGAGGAGGAGCTTAATAGCAGAGTTCTGAAGAGGAGTATAGGAGATTATTTGAAGAGCATATAAAGGTCTGGAGGGAAATCATTAACAGGTTGGTTTCTGGTTTGGATCTTGAAATCATTAACAGGTTGGTTTCGGGTTTGGATCTTTGGTTAATATTATGCACCAGAGGAAGTGAGATGGGCCTATAAATGGGCTGGAATGTTAACATGTGCCTATAAATTGATGTGGGGGAGGAGGCTAGGAAGCATCCTAAAGATAAATACATAGATATACCCCTATATATATATATATATATATATATATATATATATATATCTGAAGATTTCTCATATTATATATATATATAGAACAATTTGTGCGGTTCGGATTTTTCATAGGTGCTCTATTTCGTGAGTGCTCACGGAGTGCTCACCAAAGTAGTGTGCAACCGAAGATTTCTCATATATATATATATATATATGCAAATGCTCTATTGAAAACGGGTCTAGTTTTCACGGATTGGAAAACAGCGATCTGAGCCAATGGATCACACTTGATCGTGATCTCAACGGCTCAGATCTGAGCCGCCCATCACCCGTTCTCACTAAGTGGCGGAGGGTTATTTTGGGAATTTCGTCCCAAATAACTCTTCGCCTCACAGATTCTAAAAAAAATGAATATAACCTAAGCCGTTGTTCCCAACAATGGCCTAGGTTATGTCAATTTTTCAGAGCGAATCAGGCGAAGAATTATTTTGGGACGAAATTCCCAAAATAACCCTCTGCCACTTAAGTGATATTGGGTGATGGGCGGAGGCGATCTGAGCCGCTGATCACGATCAAGAGTGATCCAATGGCTCAGATCGCTGTTTTCCAACCCGTGAAAACAAACCCGTTTTCAATGGAGCATTTGCCATATATATATATATATATATATATAAGATGAGTGGAACTTAAGTAAAACAAAAAATGCTCCAGAATTTGATAAACAAAAATCTCCTACCTGGACATCCTCAATCCGAAAATAATCTAGATTCACACCGATGACATTGCCACTTGCTTGACCAACTGAAGGTTTGAATCTCCAATCTTCACATTTCCAAACCAATACGAGAGAAACACTACGATACAAGCCTATGATAATTGAGTGATGTGCGGAAACCATTAGCCGCTAATATTCTAGAAAGCTATATTCGGATTGGAGGGTATTCTTTTTTTTTCTGTTGGAGAGAAGTAACTACCGATCACTGATTTCATTAATAAAAAATCAACGAAGTATAAGGTTTCAAATATTACAGACATAATCCATCCCATGTCTATTATATAAAAATAACAAGTCACAAGCCTACTGTTAGGATAGTACAGTCTAGTTGCGGACGGGTGATCGACCGACCACCTGACCGCACACCCGACTGCAACTAGGCTGCTGACATTCTTCGAGAGTACAGGGTTCAACAGAGAGCGGGACAGTCGACCGGTCACGCTTCGGGTGTTTGCGAGACCAAATGCAGTCGACCGCACGACTAACATCAGTTGTATGTTATTTGGGGTTTCGGGTTTAAGGTCCAATAAGCTTTATTTGTGTTTATATTTTAAGGTTTACTTAGGGGCTATATACCTTAGGGGCTATATATATATAACAGCAGCTGTGAACTCTAGGGTTATTCCATCTGAGAAATCTAATGAGATTGGAGATCAAATGTGAGCCGTTATCATTGTTTCGAAGGTGAGAGGGAGAGATTGAGAGTTGTAATCTCATTGTAATCTTTGTATTTCTTGGGAAATAAGAAGTATTGGTTATCTCTGCATATTATTGTGTTCTTGTAAAATCTTGCGATTATTGTGGTGACTTTTTCTTGGTTCATCTAGTTCTTGAAAAGTTTATGTTGCTTGTGGTGTGTGTTCTGCTATTAGCACTACGAGTTGTCGCGAATTTTAGAACAACTACATCAAACTGATCGAAAAGTACATCAACAAACAAAGGGGAATTAAGCTAACAACAATCCACAACAGCAAGAACCTCTAGCCATTCGTCCACCGGCTCAAAAAGATAAGAGTAAGTGCCTACGACTCCTCCTGGCCTACTTTGCACCATCTATGTGAAGTCTTTTCCTAGCGTCCACTTGACTTACCCAAGCATCAATTAAAGCCAAAATTTTATGCAACATCATTGGAAATCTACAGTTAATGTTACAGAAACAAGCATCATTCATGTCTAGTCATAAGATCCACAAAGTGCAGCTATCGTAATATCCCACACTACCCTATAATCTTTCCTAATCATTCTCGCTCTCCCGTCTCCACAAATATCATCAATATCGTTAGGGGTCTCAGTAATACGAAATCCCAAATGAAGAACCTCCCAAGCCATCCTAGCCTTGGGGCAGTTAAAGAAAATATGAGTGACGTCCTTCTCCCCTAAGTTACATCTTGGACAGCTAACATCAACCGGAATGTCGCGTTTCCTAAGATTAATTTGAAAGTATAGCTTCGTTTGTGACCACCTAGAGAAAGGCCTTCACCTTTGTTGGGGCCTTCGTTTTCCAAATGGTGTTCGCGTCCATACTCCTCGTTCCTTTATCATTCAACCATCGGTACATAAAGCTCACCGAAAAAGTGTTGTTCAGTTCTAGACTGCACACTCGGTCATCTTCTTCTTCATTCCAATATCGCCTATAATATGATACTAGAGTTTCAAGCATCTGGAGTTGGTCGTGGTTCTCCCTAGATAAATGCCCTCGAATTCCACTCTTCGCCTTTCATTTTCCAAACATCCGCAACAAGGGCATCCCCATTCGCAGTCTTATTAGCCAATTGTGAAAAAAGGGATTGCAATGTATTCCGTCCACACCATTTTTCTTTTCAAAACCTAGTATCTCTCCCGTTCCCAATCATGCATCCTGCATCTAGTGTTGACATGAAATACCTCCCCCACCTTTGCAATTCCTTTGCAGAGATGTGATGCCTTCCCATGACAACTTCACCCCCCATATCTAAACTTTTTCCATGTACGATACAACGGGAATGAGTTACATCACCATGCTTTGCGCCATTTGCACAGTTTTCACCACCATTTGGAAAGAGGCGCTATGTTCAGATCTCTGAGGTTTATCATTTCAGGTCATCCGAATTCTTTCTTCTTACAAACCTTTTCCCATATAACCAGATTGAACCCCTTCTTTTCGTCTTTCGCTCATTTTCACAAGAAACATCTACATTTATCAATCTATTAATGGGGGAGTGTCACTTTGTCACTTTGAGTTTGTAACCAAGCAAACAATTTTTTAATATTTTTTATCACAAATGAAATACATACGTTGCACGTGTAACTCTTAACTCTATTTATTAACACGTGCATCACGCATGTAAATCAAAGTTTTTTTCTTCACCAAACAAATATTTTTAAAAAATTTGTCACAAAGCAAATACTACGTCGCACGGGCAACTCCAAATATATTTCGTAACACATCACCGTACGTACAATTCAAGGTTTTTCCTTCAAAAAATTTAAAAAATTGCGTACAGTGTCCGTTCAACTTTTTTTTTAAGTTTAAGGCATTCATCACAAGTGCTGATTACTACCGACTTACATGTATCACACGTTCAACTCCAACTTTTTATCAAAACGTGCATCGCACGTGAAAATTACTAGTTTAATTAATGACCCACTCCGGGAGGTCATTAATTGACATACAATAAGTTGCCAGAGAAAGAAATTTCCTTTTCCATATCGCAAGCATCTTCTCCACTTTTTCCACCAACGAAATCCAGCCTTCTTTCTGCATCCTTTCAGGTCTAATTGGAATTCCAAATTTTTTAAAGGGAAACTGACCTAGCTCACATCCCATACACAATGTGATAAACTCAATCGGGGTCGAGATACCTCAATTGGAAGGAAATCTTTTTGTTTTTTTTTTGTTTTTTTGTTTTTTTGTTTGAGACAAATGTGACCACTGGTCACTGATTTCATTAATGAACAATTAACGAAGCATAAGGTCCCAAATATTACATACATAATCCATCCCAAGTCTACTACATCAAAATAACAACAGTCACAAGCCTATTGTGAGGATTGTGGTTTCAAATACACGTAGACACAGGAGTTCTTGAAGTTAGAGAAGAAGAGGAGAAGACGAAGACAACAGTAGCTAGAAGAAAGGCAGCTGGAGGAGTTGCGGTCGATTGTCATAGGGTGCGGTCGACCAACCACCCGACCGCACACCCAACCGACAACCCGATCGCAACTAGGCTGCTGGCATTCTTCGAGAGTACATGGTTCAATAGAGAGCGGGACAAACACCGGGCACGCTTCGGGTGTTTGCAAGACCAAGTGCACTCGATCGCAACTTGGTGCGGTCGACCAACATCGGTTGTATGTTATTTGGGCTTTTGGGTTTAAGGTCCAATAAGTTGTATTTGTGTTTATATTTTAGGGTTTACTTGGGGGCTATATATATACTAGTTGAAATTTACTGTGCACCACGTGCACGTGTCTTGGTGCACATGAATGTTGAATATTTTAACTATTCTAGTTAACAAATTAGACAAAACACAGCTGCATTTAGCACACCTATATTCTTCAAAATACAAATTCGACTTCGTCAATCATCTTAATAAGCATACCATGAATTTCAAAATTACTCTAACGACAACAAGCTCATTGAAATCACATTTCAAGCAAGCATCAAGAACCCAAATTTAATCAATTATAGCACAATTCCAATAAAAGAAAGCACAAATGGATCAAAATTCATACGAGGTAAGATAGAGCTATATCCGTGATAGTTTCCTGTAAAACATAAAGATATAATTATTGTATTTTTCATAAGATTAATCATCATTTTCAACTTTAACTTTCTTGAACTTAAAACTGGCATTAATAAAGGATTTTAAAAAAGAACAAATTAGTAAATCCTAAACTGATATCAAACTCAATAAATGTATGTTTTCTTTGTACTACTTATTTAGGCATTTTTTTCTCATGCACCGAGTAGAGAGTAGATCTTAAAATTTGTATCATCACATTCCTCAGTAGGTAAATCATCCTTTTGGACTTAAAATAAGATTGTTCGAACTAAGATTGTTCGAACTAAAACTGCTTACAACTTCATATTTACCCTTTCTTATCTTACACTCAGTCAAAGTTCGTGTACTTATATTTCCATACATGTTGTCTTGTGATTTGATTAAAAGAGTATACTCCTTGACGTATTTCTTGATGTGTCTACCAAATTCTCCAACATTGTATTCCTGCATATAAAAATAATTAATTAATTTTTGCAGCGCAATCAATGATGCACCTTGCTTTCTCATATAATAAAGTTAAATATGTCTCAACACTTGTATATTTTATTTTGACACGGTTAGGAAGAAAGGAAAGTATCGGCATCTTTAAATTATCTTACAAACTTGCAAATGCAATATGACAGGTACCGACTAAAACATTCCCTAAACCTTTAACAATATTCATATATGAGAGATACCGGATAATAGTTGGCTCACATTGTGGAATGAGAGTATAGGGATAGTTCATCAATTTGTATCAATTTGTATATTATATAGCCACTGATTCTGATTCTTTACTAAAATAAAACAAATTACAGTTTTGAGTACAATTAACTCTTCAATTCTAAACGTGCTCAAACAAATAGAATCAAGAAGACATAATTAAGATAATAAATCAAATACATTGGGAAAAAAGAGAAAGAGACGCATAAATAAACTTGCTCTGCGGGGAGAACTCTGGTAATATGAGAATGAACCTAACCAATGAACATAGCTCGTATTCTATAAAACCAGTGCACTCAACTTTGAGGTTTTTTGGTTCTTGTTTTGGGAGTAGCTAATTAGATGTTTGTTGACTTGTTTGGTCATTTTCAATCCATATCTTTGAAAATTCATATCAGTTTTAGATAAGCTATCTTGGGTTTAGGCAACTCAACATACTATTTACCCCAAGTTTTAATCAATTTGCATCATTTTTATTTTGATTATCATGTTCTAGCTTCAGAATTGGGTGGCTGAAATTTCTCAATGGACACTTCAACTTAAGTTTAATTTGTTCATATGGGAACTTTGAGTTGGGAACTTTGAGAGTTCTTCAAAAATATGTGAGTTTTATTGCATTAACTTGTCTTTTAGTGGCCTGAACGAGGCCCACACTGTCGTGGTCAGTGACTGCAATTCTAGCTACAATGCTTCAACTTATCACAGCAATAACGTTTGATTTATATATTACTGATATTTTGTATGTTTTCATAGATGACCAGTGAATAAATTATATGTACCAACACTTAAATATTAAATATTAAAGATACAAAATGCTATGGTTAGTCTAGGAAGAAAAAAATAAAATTATATATATATATATATATATATATATATATATATATATATATATATATATATATATATATATGGGTAAAAGGGATATAAGCAACTTGCTCATTTAGTAAATGAGCAAGTGATTATGAGGCATGCATGTGATACATTGGACAACTAACCCTTTTAAGAATTTTCCAATCACATGCATGCCACATCATCAATTGCTTATTTACTAAATGAGCAACTTGCTCATACCCCTTTTTCCCTATATATATAAATATATATATATAGAGAGAGAGAGAGAAAGGTTCGGGTGAGAACCATTCCCTGGGGTGAGAACCTAAGGGCCTATCCCAGCCATTCATCTGACTAATATTAACGGTCTAGATCTTATCCGTTATAATTAATTAGATTAATTAATTTTTGGTTTTAGATGTCAATCCCTTTAATTAAGCGTTGGGGACCGCATAATAAAAGGAATGAAGATATTAGACAGATTTTTCAATTAATATTTTTTGCCGTTTTTATTTTATTTGCAACCGAACCACATTCTTCATCAGGATGATGAACACGTCCGATTACGACGACGGTAACCCTACTGCCAAAACTTCCGGTGTAGACAATCCGAATAATATCCTAACACCGTTCCCGTCTCCTCCAATGAATCCGAAGAAGGTGGATACACCAGGTTTTCATTCTACTATGTTTTAATGTTTCTGATTATTGTATTTCTTGTTATATAGAACGTCGATCAGGTCATTATATACCTCCTTTTTTTTCCTGTTGTTTGCAGATTTATATTTTATAAATAGAAACATAATATACAGTACTGTATAAGAATCATCAATTACAAGATAATAAACAAAGCAATGTGTTATAGTTATTTTAATTCATGACATCGTTTATATTCGAAAGAAATAACACATCCATCTTCGAAAGACAAGATAATAAACAAAGCAATGTGTTATAGTTATTTTAATTCATGGCATCGTTTATATTCGAAAGAAATAACACATCCATCTTCGAAAGAAATAACACAAACACAGCAATTACAACAAGTTCTATATAACAATATATAGATAATTAATTAGCTACTGCATAGGCTCTGAAAACAAAAGAGCAACTGCATAGCAATTAATTAGCAACTGCATAGCAACTGCATAGCAAATATTTAGAAACTCAATATTTCATGTAAATAGCAACTGCATAGCAATTAATTAGCAACTGCATAGACTCTCAAAACAAAACAGCAACTGCATAGCAATTAATTAGCAACTGCATAGCAACTGCATAGCAAATATTTAGAAACTCAATATTTCATGTAAATAGCAACTGCATAGCAATTAATTAGCAACTGCATAGACTCTCAAAACAAAACAGCAACTGCATAGCAATTAATTAGCAACTGCATAGCAATTGCATAGCAACTATTTAGAAACTCAATTTTTCAAGTAAAAAGCAACTGCATAGCAATTAATAAGCAATTGTATATTAAATGCATAGAAACTCAAAACAAAATAGCAACTGCATAGCAACTGCATAGTAACTATAATCAACTACATAATAATCATCAAATATAAGATAATAAACAAAGCATTGAGTTTTACCTATTTTAATTCATAACATCGTTTATATTCGAAAGAAATATAACATCCATCTTCGAAAGAAATAACACAAACACAGCAATTAGAACAAGTAATAATATTTAAAACAGTAACAACTATACAGTTAATTAGCAACTGTTTATAATATAAACAGCAACTACATATTATGTAAACAACAACTACACTATACTGCATATTGTTAGCAACAACTTCAGTATAACTATAAACAGCAACTACATATTATATAAACAACAACTACAGCGTACTAAATAGCAACTCTTTTATTAGAAAACAAAAAAAATACTGGAATTGAAAATAGCAAATACTGAACAGCCAGATACATAGCAAATAATGAAAATTCGCAAATACTGATTAGCAAGATTTATACTTTTTTTTTATAAATCTTATTTGATATAAATGTCATAACAACGTTTATATTGATTTTGTAGTTGGAAATAAAATTATTCCAGTCCAGGGTTGTACCTTGTCGATATCGCCCGGATTAACTGAACGCCATATACCTCATTGCGACAGTGACTTGAAGCCTTTTGTCGGCAAGCAATTTGCTAATATGAATGACGGGATAAAGTTTTATACAGAATACGCCGCAGCTTGTGGTTTTGATGTTCGGCGGGGTGGCGACAAGAGAAAACATGGTTTAATTACACACAAGTGGCTTTATTGTAACAGGCAGGGAAATAAGAATACCGTTAAGTCCGATGTTTCAAACAACCATCTCAATAATGGTATTGTCGAGGAGAATATTGTAGAGGAGAATGATCCGATCGATAAGCCAAAAATCAAGAGGTGTCGGGTGTCGAAACGGCTAGACTGCAAGGCTCTTATGCTTTTAAAACACGAAACAAATTTGAACTACATTGTCTCTAAATTCGTCGAGCATCATTCTCACCTGTTAGTGCCATTGGTTCAGAGACAATTCCTCGACGCGAATAAAACATTAAATCCCGGTCACCAGAATTTCATTCTTAATTGTGCTAGAGCAAATATAGGTCCGATGAAGTCTTACAGGTTATTCAAAGAGGTTGTTAGATCTTACTCCAATATCGGATGCACAAGTGTTGAGTTCAAAAATTTCTCGCGCGACCTTAAGGCATATGCGCTTGGTGTTGATGCTCAAATGGCTTTGGACAGGATTTTCAGGAAAAAAGAAATAAGTCCAGCCTTTGTTTTGGAGTACGATGTCAATGAGAAAGACCAGCTGACACGTGTCTTTTGGGCTGACTCAATATGCCGCAGAAATTATGCCGCTTTCGGTGATGTTCTGAGCTTTGATGCTACTTATTCAACTAATAGGTACGAGCATGCGTTTGTTTTCTGATTTTAAGTAGCCACAAATATTACATATATTAGTTGGAAACAATATTATTATTGCTTGTTTCTCATTTCGCAAATTTCTGCACTACATGATGTGAATTCACTATATAGCAACTGAATGTATTATGCAGTTGCTATGCAGTTGCTTTGCAGTTGCTAATTAATTGCTATGCAGTTGCTTTTTTGAGTTTGAGCTTCTATGCAGTTGCTATTTTGAATTGAAAATATTTATTCTCAAATTAATAGCAACTGCAGAATCATTCACCATTTCGTTCGTTGCAATTACTGTTTATTACAGTTGCTATTTATAATTATTACAGTTGCTGTTTAAGTGGTCAGGTATTGCCGTATAACTATTTCAATTGCTATTTATAGTTATTACAGTTGCTATTTATAGTTAGTACAGTTGCTATTTATAGTTATTTATGTCAAATAAAACAGGATGCTTGTAGATTTTTTTAAAAAAAATTAAGGAAGATGTCGATTCTTACACTTGGGTGCTTGAGAAATTTAAAGATTGCATGGGTCATTGCCCCTCAATGATTATTACAGACCAAGACCCTGCATTGAAGATTGCACTTGAACGCGTATTTCCTGGTGTCAGGCGACGCCTGTGCATGTGGCATATCATGCAGAAGTTGCCTTTGAGGCTACCAAATAAAGTGAAAGATGACGACATTTTCAAATCGATGTTGAGGTCGATTGTTTGGACAAGCCTCATTGAGCCACCATAATTTGAAGATAAGTGGGTTACATTAATGACCGAATACGGAGTTCAAGACGACAATTGGTTGAAGTCAATGTTTCAGATATGTCGGTTTTGGATCCCAGCATATTTTAGGGACTGCCCTATGAGCGGCTTGCTACGAACTACATCAATGTCTGAGAGCGAAAACAATTTCTTCAAAATACACTTCAACCCTCGATCAAACTTGATTGAGTTTTTCATTATTTTTTTGAAGGGGCTTTAGAGAAACAGCGAAATAAATACGACAAGTTGAACAACAAGAACACCTATCTGTCTCCATTCCCATCACCCAGTTGTTGATCGAGAGGCATGCTAGCAAGGTATACACGTCAACAATTTTCAAAGAAACGCAAAAGGAGATCGTCTCTGCATGTTATGATTGTAGCATTGTCAGTATCACAAAAGGCTCCCTAAGTTCCACATATTAAATAAGTAGTGACAGTAGCGATATAGCAACTGTCACACACAACAACACTTCCATGTTCCGGCCAATCTGAGCCTGGAATACCTTGTTGACGAGGCGTTGGTACATCGCCCCTGCATTCTTTAGGCCGAATGGCATGACTCTGTAGCAATAAAGGCCTTGATCGGTTACGAAAAATGTCTTTGGGATATCCGGGGGGAACATTCTTATCTGATTGTAACCCGAGAAAGCGTCCATGAAGCTTAGGAGTTCATGTCCCGAGGTTGCGTCAATCAGAGTGTCGATGCTCGGCAGAGGGAAGGGATCTTTGGGACAGGCCTTGTTGAGGTCGGTGAAATCAATACAAATTCTCCACGTCCCATTGGACTTCTTCACCATTACTACGTTTGACAACCACTCAGGATAATTTACCTCCTGTATGAATCGGGCCTTCAACAATTTGTCTACCTCCTCTTTTATAGCGAGCTGACGCTCGGGGGCGAACTTGCGCCTTTTCTGCTGAACCGGTTTGGACCCCGGATCAACACTCAGGCGGTGGACCAGGAGTTCTTCGGAGATACCGGGCATATCTGCAGCTGACCATGCAAAGAGCTCTTTGTTGGCTCGGATGCATTTTACGATATCTGAGTATAGGGCGGACGGGAGGGTCTTGCTAACGAAGAACTTGTGGGTCGGCTCTTGCTCCGAAAAGAGCACCTCCTCCAATTCGTCCACCGGCTCGGAAGTCGGCCGAGCGGCGTCTTGGGGAATTTCCAGTGTTTCTAATGAGAGAACGGGCCCGAGGGTGGAGGTCATATAACACTTGCGGGCCTGCTCCTGATTGCCCCTTACTTCCCCTACTCCGGCCCGGGTGGGGAATTTCATTTTGAGATGATAGGCAGAGGGGACGGCTTCAAGGGCGGCTAGGCCGGGCCGACCCAAAATGACGTTGTAGGCTGCTGGGACATCTACGACCATGAAATCCATCGACTCCGTGCGGGTAGTAGGAGTTTTGCCGGCTGTGACATCGAAGGTAATCACCCCTTCAATAGTAACCGGCACTCCTGTGAACCCATAGAGCGTATAGCCGGCGGGCTTGAGTCTGTCTCGGGAGAGCTTCAGGCCCTTGAAAGCGTCGAGAAAGAGGATGTTTACGGAGCTACCGTTATCCACTAAGATCCTCTCGACTTTGAAATTGGCCATGTGAAGGCTGATGACGAGTGCGTTACAATGAGGGGTGCAGACACCCTCGAGATCTTCGTCAGAGAAGGTGACGGGTACTCCGAGGCCTTTGGGAGGAGGGGTGGCTCGGACCGAGTTCACTTCTCTGATAAAAGCTTTCCGAGAGGAGTTCGAGGAGCCCCCCCCCATTGGACCCCCATGGATGAGGTGGAGGACTCGCTCTTCCTCAAAATCTGGCGTCTCTTCTCGTTCCGGATGTTTGTTAGCCCCCGAGTCTGGGGAGGAAGCTCGGCTCGGTCCTTCCTCACGAATTTCGCCAGCTGCCCCCTCTGGATAAGGGCTTCGATCTCATTTCTTAGAGCACGGCAGTCGTTGGTTCATGCCCATGGTCCCGGTGATAGCGGCACCATTTCTCTTTCTCTTCTCTTGGTGGGGGTGTTCATCTTGGGAGCTGGAGGTAAGACCCCTTCCTTTTCGACTTCCATGAAGATGGCAGAGATGTTTGTGGTGAGGGGAGTGAACTTCTCAAATCTAGGGGGAGATCGGCGCTGGCCGGCATTATCCTTCTGGAGCTTCTTGGCTCCTTCCGCTCCCTTTCTCTTAAACCCGGAGGTAGACCCCTCCCAGTTGGGTTGCTCTCAGCCTCTTCGGCCCGGATATACTTTTCAGTGCGAAGGAGGAGGTCGGAAAAGTCATGTGGTGGCTTCTTGGCGAGGGAGGAGCGGAGATTGGAATTGAGGACATTGGATTGAAATGCTACCGTGGCGACCGATGGGTCCAGGGATGCTATGGATCTGGCTTCAGCTGTGAACCTCTTCACATAATCTCTCAGTTTTTCCCCCTTCTTCTGGTGAAGGTCCAAGAGGGAGATGCTGGTCTTCTCTGCCCTTCGGCTGCTTACGAAGTGCGTGACGAAGAGGGTTTCGAACTGTTCGAAAGAGAATATCGAGGAGGGGGTGAGACGAGAATACCACTCTCGGGCCGACCCTTTGAGAGTTGCGGGGAAGGTTTTGCAGAGGAGGGCATCGGAGGCTTGGTGAAGGAGCATTAGAGTTTTAAAATTCTCTATGTGATCAACCGGGTCAGTCTCTCCGGTGTAAGTCTCAAACTGGGGAGGTTTGAATCCGAACGGGACGGGTGCATCCACTATGGTCCGGGAAAAAGGGGGTCGGCTAGGACGTATGGTCCTTCCTTTAAACTCCTCTTCTCGGTTTATCTGACCCAGGAGCTTTTCTACTTCATTAAGGCGGCGGTTCATGGCGTCATCTCTCCGACGGTAATCTGCCGAGCCACGGGACTCGTCTTCGTATGAGGGAGAGCGAGGGCTGCGGCGATGGTAACTTCGGGAACGACGAGGACTGGGGGTGCGCCTGGAGTTGGTAGGAGCGGGTCGAGGAGAGGGGGACCGTCGGCGAGGGCTTCGGACCGGAGGAGGGGATGGGAGCTTCGGCTCAATAGGGTTCTGACGGAGGTTGAGGGCCTGCAGGACGGTCGCTTGGAACTGCTGGAACTCGGCACGGGTGATTGGTACCTCATTGTTCCGGGGCTGTTGCCGACCTGCGGGAGAGTGCCTTCTTCGGTAATGATCGGGGGACTCCTTCCTCCCTCTTCGGATGGGGGACCTCCTGTACTCTCGGCGACGAGGGGATCGCTCATGCTGGCGGGAGGCTTCCTTCCGGGCCCGTTTTTCATCCAGATGACGACGGAGGTCATCATCTTTCTGGCGCTTGGGGGTTGCATTGCGGCGAGCAGAGGCTCGGGGATGATGGGAGGCCATAGAGTCTGTGGAGGCGTTGTGGATGGAGAGGTTCTCTTGGTGAAGAGGCTGTTTCTGAGGGTTAGGACCCTTTGGATCAGGAGGGGGAAGGTTTTGTTGGAGCGGCTCTTCCGTGGTAGGGGGAAGTTGCCCTTGTTGCTGAGCGGGATCAGGAAGGACTTCTTGCTGGTCAGGATTGGGTACTCGGTTAGAGCCCCTTGACCTGACTTTGCGAGGCGGCATGGCTGGAGAAGACCTGTTCTCGGGGAAGAGGAGAGGTTTCTATTCGTTAGTTTCCCACAGACGGCGCCAATCTGTTGCCGCTAAATTTGGTGTGGGGGCAAACAGATGAATTTGTGGATTCTTAGGGAAACTGAATAGTAAACCTGTATACCTGTACCGTCGGGCTTCGGTCGTCGATCCCGCCGTAGACCTGCAAAAAGTGCGACACCGGGGTTGTTCCCGGCGACGCACCCTCCGACGCTCAAGTCAGTAATCTGAAAAGACTATGAAAGAGCGCAAAAACTGGTGAAAGATTGATTACCTCTTAATGGAGATGGGTGGGGGGTATTTATAGGCGTCTCCGGGAACAGATTAGGCATGTAATTCCTGTGTATACAGATAAGGAATGTGATCCCTAATCCCCAGTGAATGGATAGATATGAATCAGGGCCGTTGATTAATATTAATCAGAAACCCTAATTCTATCCTGCTGGACCGGGTTTGTTGCGGGTTGAAACCCGCACCCAGTTGTGGTGGATCCGTTCGCGGGTTACTGGGTCTGCGGACAGGAGACCCAGTACCCGCTTCAGACCTGTTTTGTAGGTAAAATTACTGTTTCACCCCTGAATCTCGGGATTCGTGCCCCATCTGGACGGCCTTGATTAAATCCCTATTTTTAGCCATATCACAACTGCATAGCAACTATTTTGATTTGAGTTTCTATGCAGTTGCTATTTTTGAATTGAAAATATTTATTCCCAAAATAATAGCAACTGCAGAATCATTCACCATTTCGTTCCATACAGTTACTGTTTATTACAGTTGCTATTTATAATTATTACAGTTGCTGTTTAAGTGGCCAGGTATTGCTGTATAATTATTTCAGTTGCTATTTATAGTTATTACAGTTGCTATTTATAGTTATTACAGTTGCTATTTAAAATTAAAGTAATGATGATGTAGGTTTGTAAATATCAAAAATATTCTTATTGTGGAATACAATTTGCAGTCATAATGATCATGAAAATAAATAAACCAATCACAACGTGTAAAATGAGCCTATATCGATAAAAAACATCATTCATTAGTATACAAAAGAATCATACTGTTTTGCAATTTCAATATCATTCATTAGTATACAAAAGAATCATTCATTAGTATACAAAAGAATCATACGTCTGACTACTATAATCTAACGACACTCAGACCGTTGGCGGCTTGTAATTAAGCAGAATGGGCCCCAAATCTATTGGCCCATCCACGCATTGCTGCTGATAGTGGAGGTTTGATGCTGCATCAACTTGATCCTTTAAGGTATTAACATCAGATTTCAATATGGCAGCACAGTACTTAATCCTCAATACATTAAGCTGTCTCTTATTGTTCTTCTTTAAGCCACTATTCCAATTTTTTTCTCCCCCGCCATGATATGTTTCCATGTGGCGCATCAGAAACACTCCACAATCCTCCTTGTTTGTGTCGTCCCTCCAAGGCATACTCAGCCTCCGTATATTTACATTCTGCAGTTCCATGGACTCCTTAATTTTTTCTTTTGACTCCAAAAATAGATTAAACAATTGGCTCTGCAAGAATGTTAAAAAACAATATTAACTAAATGTAGACTGAACTCACAAAGTTATAAATTTAGGTTTGCAATTATCATAATGTTCGTACCAGTGATCCTGGAACATCGCCATATTTCGTCTTCAACGAACCAGTATCCATCGCCGAGGAGTTATCAATAAGATCAATGGACATATTCTTCAAGTCATATACCATCATGTAAAAATGACTTGCATGTATTATTGGAAACACAAACTGCATACGCAAAACGAAATATGCATAGTAGTCAAGTCAACAATCATATTATATACATTAGGATAGCAATTTTTAAGTATCTAAATAGCAATTTCTAAATTACTTAATAGAAACTTCACACTGACTAAAGTGTAACTAACTGAATAGGAATTTCTAAATAACTAAATAGCAATTTCAAATTAACTAAATAGCAACAAATTTTTTTTACGTCACAAATTGTAAGATATGCCTAACATTAAAAAAATTAATAACCATCAAACTTACGATGTCAATGCTGCCCAATTTCATCCACTTCGTATCAACGATTTCCTCATCAAGTCACTCGAAGAACTTCTCGCATCGTCTATTCATACTCCATTCTTTAACAGGGTTCACAGCAGTGCATGCCTAACCGTAAATTATGTTAGGCCGAAAATAGTGGTGAAACAAACAAAAGAATGCAAAAAAAATAATAATAATAATAAATGAAAAATAAAAATAAATAAATAAATAAATAATTTCAGTCACTCACAGTTAGGTATGTAGATGCGAAGAATCTACATGGTGAACATTTCGACCGAGACATCTCCTTGTGATTGAGTATTATACTCCAAATATCAATAACTGATGCTTCCACATAAACAGAGGGCAAAAGTGAAATCATTTGTTCCCTACTGAGCTGATACTGTCCGGTGTAAAATAAGATCTCCATCCTACATCAATAAATAATAAGTCAGCTATAAAAATCCTTAGAATTTCATAAAAACTTGTAAAATATTGCATACGTTAAAGAAAAACTTACATATCAGCATCAGCATTGTTCATCACCCAGTACCCAATCTTCTTTTCAGCATCAGTCCATCCGTCGGTCAACGCCACTTCCCTACGGACGTACGGGGAAATTAATTTTTCAGTCTTCTTTTTTTCTGTTTGTTTCCGGCGTACCATGTGGTGTGCAGTCTCAATAGGGTTTTTGCCTTTCAAAATATCAGAATTCTTCTTCACCTTATTGATCTCCACACCCTCTTCTGGACCTTTCACAATCAAGTATTCCCCTCCATCAGTCGGAGTATGCGTCTCGGTCTCCTATGAAGTGTTGGTAACAAATATTCTAGTTAACATCATTCCAAAAATAGCAAAACAATTGAAGTAAATCTTAAAAACAACAATCCAAATACCTTGCCACTTCTCATGTTTATTTGACGCTTTTTATTTCCTAGATCCGCATCTCGAACAACCTTTTAACATAAATACTACTCCCATAAGCAAATGCAGCATGATTATACAGCAACTGTAATGATTATAAATAGCAACTGCAATATCAATACCTGACTAGGAAATCGACGTTTTCTAACAGGATTTCGACGTTTTCTAACAGGAATTTGCGCCCATTCAACATTTTGTTGACAATCAATTGTTTTCCCGTCCATCAATTTTTCAGAGCGAATCAGGCGAAGAATTATTTTGGGACGAAATTCCCAAAATAACCCTCTGCCACTTAAGTGATATTGGGTGATGGGCGGAGGCGATCTGAGCCGCTGATCACGATCAAGAGTGATCCAATGGCTCAGATCGCTGTTTTCCAACCCGTGAAAACAAACCCGTTTTCAATGGAGCATTTGCCATATATATATATATATATATATATAAGATGAGTGGAACTTAAGTAAAACAAAAAATGCTCCAGAATTTGATAAACAAAAATCTCCTACCTGGACATCCTCAATCCGAAAATAATCTAGATTCACACCGATGACATTGCCACTTGCTTGACCAACTGAAGGTTTGAATCTCCAATCTTCACATTTCCAAACCAATACGAGAGAAACACTACGATACAAGCCTATGATAATTGAGTGATGTGCGGAAACCATTAGCCGCTAATATTCTAGAAAGCTATATTCGGATTGGAGGGTATTCTTTTTTTTTCTGTTGGAGAGAAGTAACTACCGATCACTGATTTCATTAATAAAAAATCAACGAAGTATAAGGTTTCAAATATTACAGACATAATCCATCCCATGTCTATTATATAAAAATAACAAGTCACAAGCCTACTGTTAGGATAGTACAGTCTAGTTGCGGACGGGTGATCGACCGACCACCTGACCGCACACCCGACTGCAACTAGGCTGCTGACATTCTTCGAGAGTACAGGGTTCAACAGAGAGCGGGACAGTCGACCGGTCACGCTTCGGGTGTTTGCGAGACCAAATGCAGTCGACCGCACGACTAACATCAGTTGTATGTTATTTGGGGTTTCGGGTTTAAGGTCCAATAAGCTTTATTTGTGTTTATATTTTAAGGTTTACTTAGGGGCTATATACCTTAGGGGCTATATATATATAACAGCAGCTGTGAACTCTAGGGTTATTCCATCTGAGAAATCTAATGAGATTGGAGATCAAATGTGAGCCGTTATCATTGTTTCGAAGGTGAGAGGGAGAGATTGAGAGTTGTAATCTCATTGTAATCTTTGTATTTCTTGGGAAATAAGAAGTATTGGTTATCTCTGCATATTATTGTGTTCTTGTAAAATCTTGCGATTATTGTGGTGACTTTTTCTTGGTTCATCTAGTTCTTGAAAAGTTTATGTTGCTTGTGGTGTGTGTTCTGCTATTAGCACTACGAGTTGTCGCGAATTTTAGAACAACTACATCAAACTGATCGAAAAGTACATCAACAAACAAAGGGGAATTAAGCTAACAACAATCCACAACAGCAAGAACCTCTAGCCATTCGTCCACCGGCTCAAAAAGATAAGAGTAAGTGCCTACGACTCCTCCTGGCCTACTTTGCACCATCTATGTGAAGTCTTTTCCTAGCGTCCACTTGACTTACCCAAGCATCAATTAAAGCCAAAATTTTATGCAACATCATTGGAAATCTACAGTTAATGTTACAGAAACAAGCATCATTCATGTCTAGTCATAAGATCCACAAAGTGCAGCTATCGTAATATCCCACACTACCCTATAATCTTTCCTAATCATTCTCGCTCTCCCGTCTCCACAAATATCATCAATATCGTTAGGGGTCTCAGTAATACGAAATCCCAAATGAAGAACCTCCCAAGCCATCCTAGCCTTGGGGCAGTTAAAGAAAATATGAGTGACGTCCTTCTCCCCTAAGTTACATCTTGGACAGCTAACATCAACCGGAATGTCGCGTTTCCTAAGATTAATTTGAAAGTATAGCTTCGTTTGTGACCACCTAGAGAAAGGCCTTCACCTTTGTTGGGGCCTTCGTTTTCCAAATGGTGTTCGCGTCCATACTCCTCGTTCCTTTATCATTCAACCATCGGTACATAAAGCTCACCGAAAAAGTGTTGTTCAGTTCTAGACTGCACACTCGGTCATCTTCTTCTTCATTCCAATATCGCCTATAATATGATACTAGAGTTTCAAGCATCTGGAGTTGGTCGTGGTTCTCCCTAGATAAATGCCCTCGAATTCCACTCTTCGCCTTTCATTTTCCAAACATCCGCAACAAGGGCATCCCCATTCGCAGTCTTATTAGCCAATTGTGAAAAAAGGGATTGCAATGTATTCCGTCCACACCATTTTTCTTTTCAAAACCTAGTATCTCTCCCGTTCCCAATCATGCATCCTGCATCTAGTGTTGACATGAAATACCTCCCCCACCTTTGCAATTCCTTTGCAGAGATGTGATGCCTTCCCATGACAACTTCACCCCCCATATCTAAACTTTTTCCATGTACGATACAACGGGAATGAGTTACATCACCATGCTTTGCGCCATTTGCACAGTTTTCACCACCATTTGGAAAGAGGCGCTATGTTCAGATCTCTGAGGTTTATCATTTCAGGTCATCCGAATTCTTTCTTCTTACAAACCTTTTCCCATATAACCAGATTGAACCCCTTCTTTTCGTCTTTCGCTCATTTTCACAAGAAACATCTACATTTATCAATCTATTAATGGGGGAGTGTCACTTTGTCACTTTGAGTTTGTAACCAAGCAAACAATTTTTTAATATTTTTTATCACAAATGAAATACATACGTTGCACGTGTAACTCTTAACTCTATTTATTAACACGTGCATCACGCATGTAAATCAAAGTTTTTTTCTTCACCAAACAAATATTTTTAAAAAATTTGTCACAAAGCAAATACTACGTCGCACGGGCAACTCCAAATATATTTCGTAACACATCACCGTACGTACAATTCAAGGTTTTTCCTTCAAAAAATTTAAAAAATTGCGTACAGTGTCCGTTCAACTTTTTTTTTAAGTTTAAGGCATTCATCACAAGTGCTGATTACTACCGACTTACATGTATCACACGTTCAACTCCAACTTTTTATCAAAACGTGCATCGCACGTGAAAATTACTAGTTTAATTAATGACCCACTCCGGGAGGTCATTAATTGACATACAATAAGTTGCCAGAGAAAGAAATTTCCTTTTCCATATCGCAAGCATCTTCTCCACTTTTTCCACCAACGAAATCCAGCCTTCTTTCTGCATCCTTTCAGGTCTAATTGGAATTCCAAATTTTTTAAAGGGAAACTGACCTAGCTCACATCCCATACACAATGTGATAAACTCAATCGGGGTCGAGATACCTCAATTGGAAGGAAATCTTTTTGTTTTTTTTTTGTTTTTTTGTTTTTTTGTTTGAGACAAATGTGACCACTGGTCACTGATTTCATTAATGAACAATTAACGAAGCATAAGGTCCCAAATATTACATACATAATCCATCCCAAGTCTACTACATCAAAATAACAACAGTCACAAGCCTATTGTGAGGATTGTGGTTTCAAATACACGTAGACACAGGAGTTCTTGAAGTTAGAGAAGAAGAGGAGAAGACGAAGACAACAGTAGCTAGAAGAAAGGCAGCTGGAGGAGTTGCGGTCGATTGTCATAGGGTGCGGTCGACCAACCACCCGACCGCACACCCAACCGACAACCCGATCGCAACTAGGCTGCTGGCATTCTTCGAGAGTACATGGTTCAATAGAGAGCGGGACAAACACCGGGCACGCTTCGGGTGTTTGCAAGACCAAGTGCACTCGATCGCAACTTGGTGCGGTCGACCAACATCGGTTGTATGTTATTTGGGCTTTTGGGTTTAAGGTCCAATAAGTTGTATTTGTGTTTATATTTTAGGGTTTACTTGGGGGCTATATATATACTAGTTGAAATTTACTGTGCACCACGTGCACGTGTCTTGGTGCACATGAATGTTGAATATTTTAACTATTCTAGTTAACAAATTAGACAAAACACAGCTGCATTTAGCACACCTATATTCTTCAAAATACAAATTCGACTTCGTCAATCATCTTAATAAGCATACCATGAATTTCAAAATTACTCTAACGACAACAAGCTCATTGAAATCACATTTCAAGCAAGCATCAAGAACCCAAATTTAATCAATTATAGCACAATTCCAATAAAAGAAAGCACAAATGGATCAAAATTCATACGAGGTAAGATAGAGCTATATCCGTGATAGTTTCCTGTAAAACATAAAGATATAATTATTGTATTTTTCATAAGATTAATCATCATTTTCAACTTTAACTTTCTTGAACTTAAAACTGGCATTAATAAAGGATTTTAAAAAAGAACAAATTAGTAAATCCTAAACTGATATCAAACTCAATAAATGTATGTTTTCTTTGTACTACTTATTTAGGCATTTTTTTCTCATGCACCGAGTAGAGAGTAGATCTTAAAATTTGTATCATCACATTCCTCAGTAGGTAAATCATCCTTTTGGACTTAAAATAAGATTGTTCGAACTAAGATTGTTCGAACTAAAACTGCTTACAACTTCATATTTACCCTTTCTTATCTTACACTCAGTCAAAGTTCGTGTACTTATATTTCCATACATGTTGTCTTGTGATTTGATTAAAAGAGTATACTCCTTGACGTATTTCTTGATGTGTCTACCAAATTCTCCAACATTGTATTCCTGCATATAAAAATAATTAATTAATTTTTGCAGCGCAATCAATGATGCACCTTGCTTTCTCATATAATAAAGTTAAATATGTCTCAACACTTGTATATTTTATTTTGACACGGTTAGGAAGAAAGGAAAGTATCGGCATCTTTAAATTATCTTACAAACTTGCAAATGCAATATGACAGGTACCGACTAAAACATTCCCTAAACCTTTAACAATATTCATATATGAGAGATACCGGATAATAGTTGGCTCACATTGTGGAATGAGAGTATAGGGATAGTTCATCAATTTGTATCAATTTGTATATTATATAGCCACTGATTCTGATTCTTTACTAAAATAAAACAAATTACAGTTTTGAGTACAATTAACTCTTCAATTCTAAACGTGCTCAAACAAATAGAATCAAGAAGACATAATTAAGATAATAAATCAAATACATTGGGAAAAAAGAGAAAGAGACGCATAAATAAACTTGCTCTGCGGGGAGAACTCTGGTAATATGAGAATGAACCTAACCAATGAACATAGCTCGTATTCTATAAAACCAGTGCACTCAACTTTGAGGTTTTTTGGTTCTTGTTTTGGGAGTAGCTAATTAGATGTTTGTTGACTTGTTTGGTCATTTTCAATCCATATCTTTGAAAATTCATATCAGTTTTAGATAAGCTATCTTGGGTTTAGGCAACTCAACATACTATTTACCCCAAGTTTTAATCAATTTGCATCATTTTTATTTTGATTATCATGTTCTAGCTTCAGAATTGGGTGGCTGAAATTTCTCAATGGACACTTCAACTTAAGTTTAATTTGTTCATATGGGAACTTTGAGTTGGGAACTTTGAGAGTTCTTCAAAAATATGTGAGTTTTATTGCATTAACTTGTCTTTTAGTGGCCTGAACGAGGCCCACACTGTCGTGGTCAGTGACTGCAATTCTAGCTACAATGCTTCAACTTATCACAGCAATAACGTTTGATTTATATATTACTGATATTTTGTATGTTTTCATAGATGACCAGTGAATAAATTATATGTACCAACACTTAAATATTAAATATTAAAGATACAAAATGCTATGGTTAGTCTAGGAAGAAAAAAATAAAATTATATATATATATATATATATATATATATATATATATATATATATATATATATATATATATATATGGGTAAAAGGGATATAAGCAACTTGCTCATTTAGTAAATGAGCAAGTGATTATGAGGCATGCATGTGATACATTGGACAACTAACCCTTTTAAGAATTTTCCAATCACATGCATGCCACATCATCAATTGCTTATTTACTAAATGAGCAACTTGCTCATACCCCTTTTTCCCTATATATATAAATATATATATATAGAGAGAGAGAGAGAAAGGTTCGGGTGAGAACCATTCCCTGGGGTGAGAACCTAAGGGCCTATCCCAGCCATTCATCTGACTAATATTAACGGTCTAGATCTTATCCGTTATAATTAATTAGATTAATTAATTTTTGGTTTTAGATGTCAATCCCTTTAATTAAGCGTTGGGGACCGCATAATAAAAGGAATGAAGATATTAGACAGATTTTTCAATTAATATTTTTTGCCGTTTTTATTTTATTTGCAACCGAACCACATTCTTCATCAGGATGATGAACACGTCCGATTACGACGACGGTAACCCTACTGCCAAAACTTCCGGTGTAGACAATCCGAATAATATCCTAACACCGTTCCCGTCTCCTCCAATGAATCCGAAGAAGGTGGATACACCAGGTTTTCATTCTACTATGTTTTAATGTTTCTGATTATTGTATTTCTTGTTATATAGAACGTCGATCAGGTCATTATATACCTCCTTTTTTTTCCTGTTGTTTGCAGATTTATATTTTATAAATAGAAACATAATATACAGTACTGTATAAGAATCATCAATTACAAGATAATAAACAAAGCAATGTGTTATAGTTATTTTAATTCATGACATCGTTTATATTCGAAAGAAATAACACATCCATCTTCGAAAGACAAGATAATAAACAAAGCAATGTGTTATAGTTATTTTAATTCATGGCATCGTTTATATTCGAAAGAAATAACACATCCATCTTCGAAAGAAATAACACAAACACAGCAATTACAACAAGTTCTATATAACAATATATAGATAATTAATTAGCTACTGCATAGGCTCTGAAAACAAAAGAGCAACTGCATAGCAATTAATTAGCAACTGCATAGCAACTGCATAGCAAATATTTAGAAACTCAATATTTCATGTAAATAGCAACTGCATAGCAATTAATTAGCAACTGCATAGACTCTCAAAACAAAACAGCAACTGCATAGCAATTAATTAGCAACTGCATAGCAACTGCATAGCAAATATTTAGAAACTCAATATTTCATGTAAATAGCAACTGCATAGCAATTAATTAGCAACTGCATAGACTCTCAAAACAAAACAGCAACTGCATAGCAATTAATTAGCAACTGCATAGCAATTGCATAGCAACTATTTAGAAACTCAATTTTTCAAGTAAAAAGCAACTGCATAGCAATTAATAAGCAATTGTATATTAAATGCATAGAAACTCAAAACAAAATAGCAACTGCATAGCAACTGCATAGTAACTATAATCAACTACATAATAATCATCAAATATAAGATAATAAACAAAGCATTGAGTTTTACCTATTTTAATTCATAACATCGTTTATATTCGAAAGAAATATAACATCCATCTTCGAAAGAAATAACACAAACACAGCAATTAGAACAAGTAATAATATTTAAAACAGTAACAACTATACAGTTAATTAGCAACTGTTTATAATATAAACAGCAACTACATATTATGTAAACAACAACTACACTATACTGCATATTGTTAGCAACAACTTCAGTATAACTATAAACAGCAACTACATATTATATAAACAACAACTACAGCGTACTAAATAGCAACTCTTTTATTAGAAAACAAAAAAAATACTGGAATTGAAAATAGCAAATACTGAACAGCCAGATACATAGCAAATAATGAAAATTCGCAAATACTGATTAGCAAGATTTATACTTTTTTTTTATAAATCTTATTTGATATAAATGTCATAACAACGTTTATATTGATTTTGTAGTTGGAAATAAAATTATTCCAGTCCAGGGTTGTACCTTGTCGATATCGCCCGGATTAACTGAACGCCATATACCTCATTGCGACAGTGACTTGAAGCCTTTTGTCGGCAAGCAATTTGCTAATATGAATGACGGGATAAAGTTTTATACAGAATACGCCGCAGCTTGTGGTTTTGATGTTCGGCGGGGTGGCGACAAGAGAAAACATGGTTTAATTACACACAAGTGGCTTTATTGTAACAGGCAGGGAAATAAGAATACCGTTAAGTCCGATGTTTCAAACAACCATCTCAATAATGGTATTGTCGAGGAGAATATTGTAGAGGAGAATGATCCGATCGATAAGCCAAAAATCAAGAGGTGTCGGGTGTCGAAACGGCTAGACTGCAAGGCTCTTATGCTTTTAAAACACGAAACAAATTTGAACTACATTGTCTCTAAATTCGTCGAGCATCATTCTCACCTGTTAGTGCCATTGGTTCAGAGACAATTCCTCGACGCGAATAAAACATTAAATCCCGGTCACCAGAATTTCATTCTTAATTGTGCTAGAGCAAATATAGGTCCGATGAAGTCTTACAGGTTATTCAAAGAGGTTGTTAGATCTTACTCCAATATCGGATGCACAAGTGTTGAGTTCAAAAATTTCTCGCGCGACCTTAAGGCATATGCGCTTGGTGTTGATGCTCAAATGGCTTTGGACAGGATTTTCAGGAAAAAAGAAATAAGTCCAGCCTTTGTTTTGGAGTACGATGTCAATGAGAAAGACCAGCTGACACGTGTCTTTTGGGCTGACTCAATATGCCGCAGAAATTATGCCGCTTTCGGTGATGTTCTGAGCTTTGATGCTACTTATTCAACTAATAGGTACGAGCATGCGTTTGTTTTCTGATTTTAAGTAGCCACAAATATTACATATATTAGTTGGAAACAATATTATTATTGCTTGTTTCTCATTTCGCAAATTTCTGCACTACATGATGTGAATTCACTATATAGCAACTGAATGTATTATGCAGTTGCTATGCAGTTGCTTTGCAGTTGCTAATTAATTGCTATGCAGTTGCTTTTTTGAGTTTGAGCTTCTATGCAGTTGCTATTTTGAATTGAAAATATTTATTCTCAAATTAATAGCAACTGCAGAATCATTCACCATTTCGTTCGTTGCAATTACTGTTTATTACAGTTGCTATTTATAATTATTACAGTTGCTGTTTAAGTGGTCAGGTATTGCCGTATAACTATTTCAATTGCTATTTATAGTTATTACAGTTGCTATTTATAGTTAGTACAGTTGCTATTTATAGTTATTTATGTCAAATAAAACAGGATGCTTGTAGATTTTTTTAAAAAAAATTAAGGAAGATGTCGATTCTTACACTTGGGTGCTTGAGAAATTTAAAGATTGCATGGGTCATTGCCCCTCAATGATTATTACAGACCAAGACCCTGCATTGAAGATTGCACTTGAACGCGTATTTCCTGGTGTCAGGCGACGCCTGTGCATGTGGCATATCATGCAGAAGTTGCCTTTGAGGCTACCAAATAAAGTGAAAGATGACGACATTTTCAAATCGATGTTGAGGTCGATTGTTTGGACAAGCCTCATTGAGCCACCATAATTTGAAGATAAGTGGGTTACATTAATGACCGAATACGGAGTTCAAGACGACAATTGGTTGAAGTCAATGTTTCAGATATGTCGGTTTTGGATCCCAGCATATTTTAGGGACTGCCCTATGAGCGGCTTGCTACGAACTACATCAATGTCTGAGAGCGAAAACAATTTCTTCAAAATACACTTCAACCCTCGATCAAACTTGATTGAGTTTTTCATTATTTTTTTGAAGGGGCTTTAGAGAAACAGCGAAATAAATACGACAAGTTGAACAACAAGAACACCTATCTGTCTCCATTCCCATCACCCAGTTGTTGATCGAGAGGCATGCTAGCAAGGTATACACGTCAACAATTTTCAAAGAAACGCAAAAGGAGATCGTCTCTGCATGTTATGATTGTAGCATTGTCAGTATCACAAAAGGCTCCCTAAGTTCCACATATTAAATAAGTAGTGACAGTAGCGATATAGCAACTGTCACACACAACAACACTTCCATGTTCCGGCCAATCTGAGCCTGGAATACCTTGTTGACGAGGCGTTGGTACATCGCCCCTGCATTCTTTAGGCCGAATGGCATGACTCTGTAGCAATAAAGGCCTTGATCGGTTACGAAAAATGTCTTTGGGATATCCGGGGGGAACATTCTTATCTGATTGTAACCCGAGAAAGCGTCCATGAAGCTTAGGAGTTCATGTCCCGAGGTTGCGTCAATCAGAGTGTCGATGCTCGGCAGAGGGAAGGGATCTTTGGGACAGGCCTTGTTGAGGTCGGTGAAATCAATACAAATTCTCCACGTCCCATTGGACTTCTTCACCATTACTACGTTTGACAACCACTCAGGATAATTTACCTCCTGTATGAATCGGGCCTTCAACAATTTGTCTACCTCCTCTTTTATAGCGAGCTGACGCTCGGGGGCGAACTTGCGCCTTTTCTGCTGAACCGGTTTGGACCCCGGATCAACACTCAGGCGGTGGACCAGGAGTTCTTCGGAGATACCGGGCATATCTGCAGCTGACCATGCAAAGAGCTCTTTGTTGGCTCGGATGCATTTTACGATATCTGAGTATAGGGCGGACGGGAGGGTCTTGCTAACGAAGAACTTGTGGGTCGGCTCTTGCTCCGAAAAGAGCACCTCCTCCAATTCGTCCACCGGCTCGGAAGTCGGCCGAGCGGCGTCTTGGGGAATTTCCAGTGTTTCTAATGAGAGAACGGGCCCGAGGGTGGAGGTCATATAACACTTGCGGGCCTGCTCCTGATTGCCCCTTACTTCCCCTACTCCGGCCCGGGTGGGGAATTTCATTTTGAGATGATAGGCAGAGGGGACGGCTTCAAGGGCGGCTAGGCCGGGCCGACCCAAAATGACGTTGTAGGCTGCTGGGACATCTACGACCATGAAATCCATCGACTCCGTGCGGGTAGTAGGAGTTTTGCCGGCTGTGACATCGAAGGTAATCACCCCTTCAATAGTAACCGGCACTCCTGTGAACCCATAGAGCGTATAGCCGGCGGGCTTGAGTCTGTCTCGGGAGAGCTTCAGGCCCTTGAAAGCGTCGAGAAAGAGGATGTTTACGGAGCTACCGTTATCCACTAAGATCCTCTCGACTTTGAAATTGGCCATGTGAAGGCTGATGACGAGTGCGTTACAATGAGGGGTGCAGACACCCTCGAGATCTTCGTCAGAGAAGGTGACGGGTACTCCGAGGCCTTTGGGAGGAGGGGTGGCTCGGACCGAGTTCACTTCTCTGATAAAAGCTTTCCGAGAGGAGTTCGAGGAGCCCCCCCCCATTGGACCCCCATGGATGAGGTGGAGGACTCGCTCTTCCTCAAAATCTGGCGTCTCTTCTCGTTCCGGATGTTTGTTAGCCCCCGAGTCTGGGGAGGAAGCTCGGCTCGGTCCTTCCTCACGAATTTCGCCAGCTGCCCCCTCTGGATAAGGGCTTCGATCTCATTTCTTAGAGCACGGCAGTCGTTGGTTCATGCCCATGGTCCCGGTGATAGCGGCACCATTTCTCTTTCTCTTCTCTTGGTGGGGGTGTTCATCTTGGGAGCTGGAGGTAAGACCCCTTCCTTTTCGACTTCCATGAAGATGGCAGAGATGTTTGTGGTGAGGGGAGTGAACTTCTCAAATCTAGGGGGAGATCGGCGCTGGCCGGCATTATCCTTCTGGAGCTTCTTGGCTCCTTCCGCTCCCTTTCTCTTAAACCCGGAGGTAGACCCCTCCCAGTTGGGTTGCTCTCAGCCTCTTCGGCCCGGATATACTTTTCAGTGCGAAGGAGGAGGTCGGAAAAGTCATGTGGTGGCTTCTTGGCGAGGGAGGAGCGGAGATTGGAATTGAGGACATTGGATTGAAATGCTACCGTGGCGACCGATGGGTCCAGGGATGCTATGGATCTGGCTTCAGCTGTGAACCTCTTCACATAATCTCTCAGTTTTTCCCCCTTCTTCTGGTGAAGGTCCAAGAGGGAGATGCTGGTCTTCTCTGCCCTTCGGCTGCTTACGAAGTGCGTGACGAAGAGGGTTTCGAACTGTTCGAAAGAGAATATCGAGGAGGGGGTGAGACGAGAATACCACTCTCGGGCCGACCCTTTGAGAGTTGCGGGGAAGGTTTTGCAGAGGAGGGCATCGGAGGCTTGGTGAAGGAGCATTAGAGTTTTAAAATTCTCTATGTGATCAACCGGGTCAGTCTCTCCGGTGTAAGTCTCAAACTGGGGAGGTTTGAATCCGAACGGGACGGGTGCATCCACTATGGTCCGGGAAAAAGGGGGTCGGCTAGGACGTATGGTCCTTCCTTTAAACTCCTCTTCTCGGTTTATCTGACCCAGGAGCTTTTCTACTTCATTAAGGCGGCGGTTCATGGCGTCATCTCTCCGACGGTAATCTGCCGAGCCACGGGACTCGTCTTCGTATGAGGGAGAGCGAGGGCTGCGGCGATGGTAACTTCGGGAACGACGAGGACTGGGGGTGCGCCTGGAGTTGGTAGGAGCGGGTCGAGGAGAGGGGGACCGTCGGCGAGGGCTTCGGACCGGAGGAGGGGATGGGAGCTTCGGCTCAATAGGGTTCTGACGGAGGTTGAGGGCCTGCAGGACGGTCGCTTGGAACTGCTGGAACTCGGCACGGGTGATTGGTACCTCATTGTTCCGGGGCTGTTGCCGACCTGCGGGAGAGTGCCTTCTTCGGTAATGATCGGGGGACTCCTTCCTCCCTCTTCGGATGGGGGACCTCCTGTACTCTCGGCGACGAGGGGATCGCTCATGCTGGCGGGAGGCTTCCTTCCGGGCCCGTTTTTCATCCAGATGACGACGGAGGTCATCATCTTTCTGGCGCTTGGGGGTTGCATTGCGGCGAGCAGAGGCTCGGGGATGATGGGAGGCCATAGAGTCTGTGGAGGCGTTGTGGATGGAGAGGTTCTCTTGGTGAAGAGGCTGTTTCTGAGGGTTAGGACCCTTTGGATCAGGAGGGGGAAGGTTTTGTTGGAGCGGCTCTTCCGTGGTAGGGGGAAGTTGCCCTTGTTGCTGAGCGGGATCAGGAAGGACTTCTTGCTGGTCAGGATTGGGTACTCGGTTAGAGCCCCTTGACCTGACTTTGCGAGGCGGCATGGCTGGAGAAGACCTGTTCTCGGGGAAGAGGAGAGGTTTCTATTCGTTAGTTTCCCACAGACGGCGCCAATCTGTTGCCGCTAAATTTGGTGTGGGGGCAAACAGATGAATTTGTGGATTCTTAGGGAAACTGAATAGTAAACCTGTATACCTGTACCGTCGGGCTTCGGTCGTCGATCCCGCCGTAGACCTGCAAAAAGTGCGACACCGGGGTTGTTCCCGGCGACGCACCCTCCGACGCTCAAGTCAGTAATCTGAAAAGACTATGAAAGAGCGCAAAAACTGGTGAAAGATTGATTACCTCTTAATGGAGATGGGTGGGGGGTATTTATAGGCGTCTCCGGGAACAGATTAGGCATGTAATTCCTGTGTATACAGATAAGGAATGTGATCCCTAATCCCCAGTGAATGGATAGATATGAATCAGGGCCGTTGATTAATATTAATCAGAAACCCTAATTCTATCCTGCTGGACCGGGTTTGTTGCGGGTTGAAACCCGCACCCAGTTGTGGTGGATCCGTTCGCGGGTTACTGGGTCTGCGGACAGGAGACCCAGTACCCGCTTCAGACCTGTTTTGTAGGTAAAATTACTGTTTCACCCCTGAATCTCGGGATTCGTGCCCCATCTGGACGGCCTTGATTAAATCCCTATTTTTAGCCATATCACAACTGCATAGCAACTATTTTGATTTGAGTTTCTATGCAGTTGCTATTTTTGAATTGAAAATATTTATTCCCAAAATAATAGCAACTGCAGAATCATTCACCATTTCGTTCCATACAGTTACTGTTTATTACAGTTGCTATTTATAATTATTACAGTTGCTGTTTAAGTGGCCAGGTATTGCTGTATAATTATTTCAGTTGCTATTTATAGTTATTACAGTTGCTATTTATAGTTATTACAGTTGCTATTTAAAATTAAAGTAATGATGATGTAGGTTTGTAAATATCAAAAATATTCTTATTGTGGAATACAATTTGCAGTCATAATGATCATGAAAATAAATAAACCAATCACAACGTGTAAAATGAGCCTATATCGATAAAAAACATCATTCATTAGTATACAAAAGAATCATACTGTTTTGCAATTTCAATATCATTCATTAGTATACAAAAGAATCATTCATTAGTATACAAAAGAATCATACGTCTGACTACTATAATCTAACGACACTCAGACCGTTGGCGGCTTGTAATTAAGCAGAATGGGCCCCAAATCTATTGGCCCATCCACGCATTGCTGCTGATAGTGGAGGTTTGATGCTGCATCAACTTGATCCTTTAAGGTATTAACATCAGATTTCAATATGGCAGCACAGTACTTAATCCTCAATACATTAAGCTGTCTCTTATTGTTCTTCTTTAAGCCACTATTCCAATTTTTTTCTCCCCCGCCATGATATGTTTCCATGTGGCGCATCAGAAACACTCCACAATCCTCCTTGTTTGTGTCGTCCCTCCAAGGCATACTCAGCCTCCGTATATTTACATTCTGCAGTTCCATGGACTCCTTAATTTTTTCTTTTGACTCCAAAAATAGATTAAACAATTGGCTCTGCAAGAATGTTAAAAAACAATATTAACTAAATGTAGACTGAACTCACAAAGTTATAAATTTAGGTTTGCAATTATCATAATGTTCGTACCAGTGATCCTGGAACATCGCCATATTTCGTCTTCAACGAACCAGTATCCATCGCCGAGGAGTTATCAATAAGATCAATGGACATATTCTTCAAGTCATATACCATCATGTAAAAATGACTTGCATGTATTATTGGAAACACAAACTGCATACGCAAAACGAAATATGCATAGTAGTCAAGTCAACAATCATATTATATACATTAGGATAGCAATTTTTAAGTATCTAAATAGCAATTTCTAAATTACTTAATAGAAACTTCACACTGACTAAAGTGTAACTAACTGAATAGGAATTTCTAAATAACTAAATAGCAATTTCAAATTAACTAAATAGCAACAAATTTTTTTTACGTCACAAATTGTAAGATATGCCTAACATTAAAAAAATTAATAACCATCAAACTTACGATGTCAATGCTGCCCAATTTCATCCACTTCGTATCAACGATTTCCTCATCAAGTCACTCGAAGAACTTCTCGCATCGTCTATTCATACTCCATTCTTTAACAGGGTTCACAGCAGTGCATGCCTAACCGTAAATTATGTTAGGCCGAAAATAGTGGTGAAACAAACAAAAGAATGCAAAAAAAATAATAATAATAATAAATGAAAAATAAAAATAAATAAATAAATAAATAATTTCAGTCACTCACAGTTAGGTATGTAGATGCGAAGAATCTACATGGTGAACATTTCGACCGAGACATCTCCTTGTGATTGAGTATTATACTCCAAATATCAATAACTGATGCTTCCACATAAACAGAGGGCAAAAGTGAAATCATTTGTTCCCTACTGAGCTGATACTGTCCGGTGTAAAATAAGATCTCCATCCTACATCAATAAATAATAAGTCAGCTATAAAAATCCTTAGAATTTCATAAAAACTTGTAAAATATTGCATACGTTAAAGAAAAACTTACATATCAGCATCAGCATTGTTCATCACCCAGTACCCAATCTTCTTTTCAGCATCAGTCCATCCGTCGGTCAACGCCACTTCCCTACGGACGTACGGGGAAATTAATTTTTCAGTCTTCTTTTTTTCTGTTTGTTTCCGGCGTACCATGTGGTGTGCAGTCTCAATAGGGTTTTTGCCTTTCAAAATATCAGAATTCTTCTTCACCTTATTGATCTCCACACCCTCTTCTGGACCTTTCACAATCAAGTATTCCCCTCCATCAGTCGGAGTATGCGTCTCGGTCTCCTATGAAGTGTTGGTAACAAATATTCTAGTTAACATCATTCCAAAAATAGCAAAACAATTGAAGTAAATCTTAAAAACAACAATCCAAATACCTTGCCACTTCTCATGTTTATTTGACGCTTTTTATTTCCTAGATCCGCATCTCGAACAACCTTTTAACATAAATACTACTCCCATAAGCAAATGCAGCATGATTATACAGCAACTGTAATGATTATAAATAGCAACTGCAATATCAATACCTGACTAGGAAATCGACGTTTTCTAACAGGATTTCGACGTTTTCTAACAGGAATTTGCGCCCATTCAACATTTTGTTGACAATCAATTGTTTTCCCGTCCATCAATTCCTAAACACAAAAAAAGGAAAAAACATTATGGTTCTTTTGTATACTGATGAAAAACATTCATTATATTTTTTTGTATTTTCATAATAAAAAAATTAAATTTTATTCCAGAATAAGAATATTTTGGATATACATCCAAAATATTCTTATTCTGGAATAAAATTTAATTTTTTTATTATGAAAATACAAAAAAATATAATGAATGTTTTTCATCAGTATACAAAAGAACCATAATGTTTTTTCCTTTTTTTGTGTTTAGGAATTGATGGACGGGAAAACAATTGATTGTCAACAAAATGTTGAATGGGCGCAAATTCCTGTTAGAAAACGTCGAAATCCTGTTAGAAAACGTCGATTTCCTAGTCAGGTATTGATATTGCAGTTGCTATTTATAATCATTACAGTTGCTGTATAATCATGCTGCATTTGCTTATGGGAGTAGTATTTATGTTAAAAGGTTGTTCGAGATGCGGATCTAGGAAATAAAAAGCGTCAAATAAACATGAGAAGTGGCAAGGTATTTGGATTGTTGTTTTTAAGATTTACTTCAATTGTTTTGCTATTTTTGGAATGATGTTAACTAGAATATTTGTTACCAACACTTCATAGGAGACCGAGACGCATACTCCGACTGATGGAGGGGAATACTTGATTGTGAAAGGTCCAGAAGAGGGTGTGGAGATCAATAAGGTGAAGAAGAATTCTGATATTTTGAAAGGCAAAAACCCTATTGAGACTGCACACCACATGGTACACCGAAAACAAACAGAAAAAAAGAAGACTGAAAAATTAATTTCCCCGTACGTCCGTAGGGAAGTGGCGTTGACCGACGGATGGACTGATGCTGAAAAGAAGATTGGGTACTGGGTGATGAACAATGCTGATGCTGATATGTAAGTTTTTCTTTAACGTATGCAATATTTTGCAAGTTTTTATGAAATTCTAAGGATTTTTATAGCTGACTTATTATTTATTGATGTAGGATGGAGATCTTATTTTACACCGGACAGTATCAGCTCAGTAGGGAACAAATGATTTCACTTTTGCCATCTGTTTATGTGGAAGCATCAGTTATTGATATTTGGAGTATAATACTCAATCACAAGGAGATGTCTCGGTCGAAATGTTCACCATGTAGATTCTTCGCATCTACATACCTAACTGTGAGTCTGACTGAAATTATTTATTTATTTATTGATTTTTATTTTTCATTTATTATTATTATTATTTTTTTTTGCATTCTTTTGTTTGTTTCACCACTATTTTCGCCCTAACATAATTTACGGTTAGGCATGCACTGCTGTGAACCCTGTTAAAGAATGGAGTATGAATAGACGATGCGAGAAGTTCTTCGAGTGACTTGATGAGGAAATCGTTGATACGAAGTGGATGAAATTGGGCAGCATTGACATCGTAAGTTTGATGGTTATTAATTTTTTTAATGTTAGGCATATCTTACAATTTGTGACGTAAAAAAAATTTGTTGCTATTTAGTTAATTTGAAATTGCTATTTAGTTATTTAGAAATTCCTATTCAGTTAGTTACACTTTAGTCAGTGTGAAGTTTCTATTAAGTAATTTAGAAATTGCTATTTAGATACTTAAAAATTGCTATCCTAATGTATATAATATGATTGTTGACTTGACTACTATGCATATTTCGTTTTGCGTATGCAGTTTGTGTTTCCAATAATACATGCAAGTCATTTTTACATGATGGTATATGACTTGAAGAATATGTCCATTGATCTTATTGATAACTCCTCGGCGATGGATACTGGTTCGTTGAAGACGAAATATGGCGATGTTCCAGGATCACTGGTACGAACATTATGATAATTGCAAACCTAAATTTATAACTTTGTGAGTTCAGTCTACATTTAGTTAATATTGTTTTTTAACATTCTTGCAGAGCCAATTGTTTAATCTATTTTTGGAGTCAAAAGAAAAAATTAAGGAGTCCATGGAACTGCAGAATGTAAATATACGGAGGCTGAGTATGCCTTGGAGGGACGACACAAACAAGGAGGATTGTGGAGTGTTTCTGATGCGCCACATGGAAACATATCATGGCGGGGGAGAAAAAAATTGGAATAGTGGCTTAAAGAAGAACAATAAGAGACAGCTTAATGTATTGAGGATTAAGTACTGTGCTGCCATATTGAAATCTGATGTTAATACCTTAAAGGATCAAGTTGATGCAGCATCAAACCTCCACTATCAGCAGCAATGCGTGGATGGGCCAATAGATTTGGGGCCCATTCTGCTTAATTACAAGCCGCCAACGGTCTGAGTGTCGTTAGATTATAGTAGTCAGACGTATGATTCTTTTGTATACTAATGAATGATTCTTTTGTATACTAATGAATGATATTGAAATTGCAAAACAGTATGATTCTTTTGTATACTAATGAATGATGTTTTTTATCGATATAGGCTCATTTTACACGTTGTGATTGGTTTATTTATTTTCATGATCATTATGACTGCAAATTGTATTCCACAATAAGAATATTTTTGATATTTACAAACCTACATCATCATTACTTTAATTTTAAATAGCAACTGTAATAACTATAAATAGCAACTGTAATAACTATAAATAGCAACTGAAATAATTATACAGCAATACCTGGCCACTTAAACAGCAACTGTAATAATTATAAATAGCAACTGTAATAAACAGTAACTGTATGGAACGAAATGGTGAATGATTCTGCAGTTGCTATTATTTTGGGAATAAATATTTTCAATTCAAAAATAGCAACTGCATAGAAACTCAAATCAAAATAGTTGCTATGCAGTTGTGATATGGCTAAAAATAGGGATTTAATCAAGGCCGTCCAGATGGGGCACGAATCCCGAGATTCAGGGGTGAAACAGTAATTTTACCTACAAAACAGGTCTGAAGCGGGTACTGGGTCTCCTGTCCGCAGACCCAGTAACCCGCGAACGGATCCACCACAACTGGGTGCGGGTTTCAACCCGCAACAAACCCGGTCCAGCAGGATAGAATTAGGGTTTCTGATTAATATTAATCAACGGCCCTGATTCATATCTATCCATTCACTGGGGATTAGGGATCACATTCCTTATCTGTATACACAGGAATTACATGCCTAATCTGTTCCCGGAGACGCCTATAAATACCCCCCACCCATCTCCATTAAGAGGTAATCAATCTTTCACCAGTTTTTGCGCTCTTTCATAGTCTTTTCAGATTACTGACTTGAGCGTCGGAGGGTGCGTCGCCGGGAACAACCCCGGTGTCGCACTTTTTGCAGGTCTACGGCGGGATCGACGACCGAAGCCCGACGGTACAGGTATACAGGTTTACTATTCAGTTTCCCTAAGAATCCACAAATTCATCTGTTTGCCCCCACACCAAATTTAGCGGCAACAGATTGGCGCCGTCTGTGGGAAACTAACGAATAGAAACCTCTCCTCTTCCCCGAGAACAGGTCTTCTCCAGCCATGCCGCCTCGCAAAGTCAGGTCAAGGGGCTCTAACCGAGTACCCAATCCTGACCAGCAAGAAGTCCTTCCTGATCCCGCTCAGCAACAAGGGCAACTTCCCCCTACCACGGAAGAGCCGCTCCAACAAAACCTTCCCCCTCCTGATCCAAAGGGTCCTAACCCTCAGAAACAGCCTCTTCACCAAGAGAACCTCTCCATCCACAACGCCTCCACAGACTCTATGGCCTCCCATCATCCCCGAGCCTCTGCTCGCCGCAATGCAACCCCCAAGCGCCAGAAAGATGATGACCTCCGTCGTCATCTGGATGAAAAACGGGCCCGGAAGGAAGCCTCCCGCCAGCATGAGCGATCCCCTCGTCGCCGAGAGTACAGGAGGTCCCCCATCCGAAGAGGGAGGAAGGAGTCCCCCGATCATTACCGAAGAAGGCACTCTCCCGCAGGTCGGCAACAGCCCCGGAACAATGAGGTACCAATCACCCGTGCCGAGTTCCAGCAGTTCCAAGCGACCGTCCTGCAGGCCCTCAACCTCCGTCAGAACCCTATTGAGCCGAAGCTCCCATCCCCTCCTCCGGTCCGAAGCCCTCGCCGACGGTCCCCCTCTCCTCGACCCGCTCCTACCAACTCCAGGCGCACCCCCAGTCCTCGTCGTTCCCGAAGTTACCATCGCCGCAGCCCTCGCTCTCCCTCATACGAAGACGAGTCCCGTGGCTCGGCAGATTACCGTCGGAGAGATGACGCCATGAACCGCCGCCTTAATGAAGTAGAAAAGCTCCTGGGTCAGATAAACCGAGAAGAGGAGTTTAAAGGAAGGACCATACGTCCTAGCCGACCCCCTTTTTCCCGGACCATAGTGGATGCACCCGTCCCGTTCGGATTCAAACCTCCCCAGTTTGAGACTTACACCGGAGAGACTGACCCGGTTGATCACATAGAGAGTTTTAAAACTCTAATGCTCCTTCACCAAGCCTCCGATGCCCTCCTCTGCAAAACCTTCCCCGCAACTCTCAAAGGGCCGGCCCGAGAGTGGTATTCTCGTCTCACCCCCTCCTCGATATTCTCTTTCGAACAGTTCGAAACCCTCTTCGTCACGCACTTCGTAAGCAGCCGAAGGGCAGAGAAGACCAGCATCTCCCTCTTGGACCTTCACCAGAAGAAGGGGGAAAAACTGAGAGATTATGTGAAGAGGTTCACAGCTGAAGCCAGATCCATAGCATCCCTGGACCCATCGGTCGCCACGGTAGCATTTCAATCCAATGTCCTCAATTCCAATCTCCGCTCCTCCCTCGCCAAGAAGCCACCACATGACTTTTCCGACCTCCTCCTTCGCACTGAAAAGTATATCCGGGCCGAAGAGGCTGAGAGCAACCCAACTGGGAGGGGTCTACCTCCGGGTTTAAGAGAAAGGGAGCGGAAGGAGCCAAGAAGCTCCAGAAGGATAATGCCGGCCAGCGCCGATCTCCCCCTAGATTTGAGAAGTTCACTCCCCTCACCACAAACATCTCTGCCATCTTCATGGAAGTCGAAAAGGAAGGGGTCTTACCTCCAGCTCCCAAGATGAACACCCCCGCCAAGAGAAGAGAAAGAGAAATGGTGCCGCTATCACCGGGACCATGGGCATGAACCAACGACTGCCGTGCTCTAAGAAATGAGATCGAAGCCCTTATCCAGAGGGGGCAGCTGGCGAAATTCGTGAGGAAGGACCGAGCCGAGCTTCCTCCCCAGACTCGGGGGCTAACAAACATCCGGAACGAGAAGAGACGCCAGATTTTGAGGAAGAGCGAGTCCTCCACCTCATCCATGGGGGTCCAATGGGGGGGGGCTCCTCGAACTCCTCTCGGAAAGCTTTTATCAGAGAAGTGAACTCGGTCCGAGCCACCCCTCCTCCCAAAGGCCTCGGAGTACCCGTCACCTTCTCTGACGAAGATCTCGAGGGTGTCTGCACCCCTCATTGTAACGCACTCGTCATCAGCCTTCACATGGCCAATTTCAAAGTCGAGAGGATCTTAGTGGATAACGGTAGCTCCGTAAACATCCTCTTTCTCGACGCTTTCAAGGGCCTGAAGCTCTCCCGAGACAGACTCAAGCCCGCCGGCTATACGCTCTATGGGTTCACAGGAGTGCCGGTTACTATTGAAGGGGTGATTACCTTCGATGTCACAGCCGGCAAAACTCCTACTACCCGCACGGAGTCGATGGATTTCATGGTCGTAGATGTCCCAGCAGCCTACAACGTCATTTTGGGTCGGCCCGGCCTAGCCGCCCTTGAAGCCGTCCCCTCTGCCTATCATCTCAAAATGAAATTCCCCACCCGGGCCGGAGTAGGGGAAGTAAGGGGCAATCAGGAGCAGGCCCGCAAGTGTTATATGACCTCCACCCTCGGGCCCGTTCTCTCATTAGAAACACTGGAAATTCCCCAAGACGCCGCTCGGCTGACTTCCGAGCCGGTGGACGAATTGGAGGAGGTGCTCTTTTCGGAGCAAGAGCCGACCCACAAGTTCTTCATTAGCAAGACCCTCCCGTCCGCCCTATACTCAGATATCGTAAAATGCATCCGAGCCAACAAAGACCTCTTTGCATGGTCAGCTGCAGATATGACCGGTATCTCCGAAGAACTCCTGGTCCACCGCCTGAGTGTTGATCCGGGGTCCAAACCGGTTCAGCAGAAAAGGCGCAAGTTCGCCCCCGAGCGTCAGCTCGCTATAAAAGAGGAGGTAGACAAATTGTTGAAGGCTCGATTCATACAGGAGGTAAATTATCCTGAGTGGTTGTCAAACGTAGTAATGGTGAAGAAGTCCAATGGGACGTGGAGAATTTGTATTGATTTCACCGACCTCAACAAGGCCTGTCCCAAAGATCCCTTCCCTCTGCCGAGCATCAACACTCTGATTGACGCAACCTCGGGACATGAGCTCCTAAGCTTCATGGACGCTTTCTCGGGTTACAATCAGATAAGAATGTTCCCCCCGGATATCCCAAAGACATCTTTCGTAACCGATCAAGGCCTTTATTGCTACAGAGTCATGCCATTCGGCCTAAAGAATGCGGGGGCGACGTACCAACGCCTCGTCACCAAGGTATTCCAGGCCCAGATTGGCCGGAACATGGAAGTGTACGTGGATGACATGCTTGTGAAAAGCACCCGAGGCGTTGATCATGTGGCTGACCTCCAAGAAGCATTTGATGTTTTGAGGAAGCACAATATGAGACTCAACCCGAACAAGTGTGCGTTCGGCGTCTCATCAGGGAAGTTCCTCGGCTTCATGGTTAGCCAACGAGGAATAGAGGCAAATCCGGAAAAGATCAAGGCCATACTGGACATGGCCCCTCCCAGGAACGTCAAAGAAGTTCAGATGTTGACTGGTCGCCTAGCCGCCATAGGGCGCTTTCTGTCGAAGTCCGGGGAGAAGTGCCTCCCATTCTTCAAAGCCCTCAGGGGGGCTAAAGGATTCGAGTGGGGGCAGCAGCAACAAGACTCCTTCGACCAGCTTAAAGCTTACCTCGTCAATCCACCTCTTCTCAGCAAACCCATACCTGGCGAACCACTCTACCTCTACCTTGCAGCTTCCGAACAGACGCTCAGTGCGGTCTTAGTCAGAGAAGAAGAAAGGGCTCAGAAGCCCATCTACTACGTCAGCAAGGTGCTTCGGGACGCCAAGCTCCGGAACCCGAAGATTGAGAAAATAGCCTATGCCCTGGTAATGGCCGCGAGAAAGCTTTGACCCTACTTTCAGTCCCATTCGGTGGTCGTCCTTACCGACCAGCCACTGAAACAAATCCTTCACAAGCCAGAGACTTCCGGCCGGCTCATGAAGTGGTCGATCGAGCTGAGCCAACATGATATAACTTATCAGCCTCGGACCGCGATCAAGGCTCAGGCACTGGCCGAATTCATAGTGGAAACAACTATCCCCGACTCCGAGCAAGCAATGAAGGGACCACCCGTCTGGTCGGTCTATGTCGACGGATCCTCTTGTAACGAGGGAAGCGGGGCAGGGGTCATCCTGGCAGGCCCAGATGACTTTGTCCTCCAATATTCCCTCCGTATTAACTTCAAAGCCTCGAACAACGAGGCCGAATACGAGGCACTCATAGCCGGCCTTGGAATGGCCCGAAATGCAGGGGCACGACGCCTGCGGATCTTCAGCGACTCTCAGTTGGTCGTCAATCAGGTCCTCGGCGAATACGAAGCCCGTGATGACAGGATGGTTAAGTACTTGGCTAAAGTGAAAAGCCTCATGGCACTCTTCGAGGAGGCCCTCATCCATAGAATCCCCCGAGAAGAAAATGCCCAAGCCGACGCCCTATCCAAATTAGCTTCCTCTTCCCTTCAAGGCCTCGAACAAACGGTTCTGATAGAAGTCCTCCTGAAGCCGAGCATAGAGGACGATGCGCTCGACTCCGTTGAAACACTGCCAGTCCTCCTCGAAGACAATTGGATGAAGCCCCTCGTCGAGTTTCTAAGAGACGGACTCCTCCCCCAGGATCCGAAGGAGGCACGAAGGATAAGAACCCGAGCCGAGCGTTATGTATTAATCGAAGGCATTCTATATAAGCGCTCCTTCACCCAGGTGGATGGTCGGCCCTACCTAAGGTGCCTCTCCCCCGGGCAAGCCGACTACGCCCTGCAAGAACTTCATGAGGGCATCGGCGGAGCCCACTCTGGCTCCAGAGCCCTAGCGCGTAAAGTGTTAAACTACGGGTATTACTGGCCCACTCTCCTACGGGACGCCGAACGACACGTTCGGCAATGCATCTCCTGCCAGAAGTATTCCGACATCCGACGCCTTCCGCAAGCACCACTTACCTCCCTATCAAGTCCGATCCCCTTCGCAATGTGGGGGATGGATTTACTAGGGCCATTTCTGCCAGCCCCCGGACAATTAAAGTTCCTAGTCGTGGCGGTCGACTATTTCTCGAAATGGATAGAGGCCGATCCCCTGGCTACAATCACCGAGCATAGAGTTGTCCAATTCTTCTGGAAAAATGTAATCTGCCGATTCGGCGTTCCTCGGGTCATAGTTACAGATAACGGAACGCAGTTCGCTGGAGCTGCCTTCCGAGCCTTATGTGAGGACCTCGCCATACAACACCGCTTCTCCTCCGTCTCTCATCCCCAGTCAAATGGCCAGGCCGAGAACGCCAACCGACAGATCCTCTCCGGCATCAAGAAGAGGCTAGACAAGTGCTCCAAGGGCTTGTGGGTCGATCAGCTACCAAATGTGCTCTGGAATCATCGCACCACGAAGCGGACCCCAACAGGCGAGAGTCCGTTTAATCTCACCTATGGGTCCGAGGCCCTCATCCCCCTAGAAGTTGGGATACCCTCTCCTCGTTTGATAGCTTTTGAAGAAGAGCAGAATGCCAGAGAGCTCAGAGCAAGCCTAGACTTGATAGACGAAATCCGGGAAAGAGCAGCTATACGGCAACAAAGTTACCGGAGAAGAATTGAGCTCGCCTACAACAAAAGGGTCCGCCCAACAGACCTCAAAGAAGGGGATCTGGTTCTCCGAAAATTGGCCATCTCGTTCCCCGGACAGAAAAGCAAACTGGCCCCGAATTGGGAGGGACCATACAAAATTTCAAAAGTGATCCGCCCCGGTGCGTACAAGCTAGAAGATCTTGAAGGCAGAGAAATTCCCAGGACTTGGAATGCCGACCATCTTTTGAAATACCGAGAGAAGGCAGCTACGCCTATCTAAGTAACTCGAGATGTCGAACCACTCCTTTCCTGCTACTAATAGTAATTTTTCCTTTATTTTTTCATTGTAATAACGGCTAGCAACTTTAGAAGCAGCCGACCATTAGATATTAATAAATAAAGTTTCATATTTTTGATACTATCGCATCTCTCTGCCTTTAATTCTTTAACCACACGATGGACCGGAGTCCAACACTTGGCTCGATTCTACTTCGCAAGTTCGCTCCTAAGCGGACTAGAAGTAGCTCGCCATTCGAAACTGCTCCTGCATCCCTTAAACTAACCACACGATGGTTCGGAGTTCAGCACTCGGCTCGACACTTCTTCCTCGGCTCGCCTACAGACGAGCCGGAAGCAAATCGCCGTTCGAAATTGCTCCTGCAGCCGTTGAATGGATCGGAGTCCAACACTTGGCTCGATTCTACTTCGCAAGTTCGCTCCTAAGCGGACTAGAAGTAGCTCGCCATTCGAAACTGCTCCTGCATCCCTTAAACTAACCACACGATGGTTCGGAGTCCAGCACTCGGCTCGACACTTCTTCCTCGGCTCGCCTACAGACGAGCCGGAAGCAAATCGCCGTTCGAAATTGCTCCTGCAGCCGTCGAATGGATCGGAGTCCAACACTTGGCTCGATTCTACTTCCCAAGTTCGCTCCTAAGCGGACTAGAAGCAGCTCGCCATTCGGAACTGCTCCTGCATCCCTTAAACTGATCTAACGACCAGATCTCTCCTATGGCTCGACTCTCTCTCTCCGACTCGTCCTCAAACGGGCCAGAATTAGATACGAATCACAGCCCTGACGCGCCGAGCCGAGATACCGGGTTACCGACCCTCGTATATGGCAAAAAAACCTCCCGAGACGAAACCACCGTCAGATCGTCTCAGAAAGTGTGCTAGGGCGTGATGAGCGGATCTCATTCAGCCACGCGTCCACAAAACGACAAGATAGTGTTTTCTTGGGAAATGGACCCGCCTCAAGATCCGTGCAAATATCGGACGGCCCTGATCGCCTCACCTCGCTCGGCGGAAGTCACCCCGGTCCCCAAGCAACGATCAGGCCACGTGGGCGCAGTCGAGAAACAACTACGCCTTAACAGCCAAACCAAGCCGCACCTGGAGGAACCGGGCCAGGCTCAGAAGTGCAGCAAAAGAGAAGAGTTCGAGGCCAAGGAGTTCGACGGGCCGAACACCTGTCTCACGCTTCGTTTCGAACCTACCCTAGTTAGTGCGACTAGAGCGCAAATAAGAAGACAGCATAGAACAGTTCGGATAAAACAAACCCAATGCAATTAATAACTTGGTCAAAGTTACAAAGGAGATTACAACAACAAAAACTGGCGAATAGGTTACAACACAAAGACACGACCCGTCCGCTACTTCCGAGGAAGGGGAATGCTCCGGTTTAGAGACACTTTGGGTCGGCGCTTCTTAACCTCCGAGCTCGAATCCAGGCCGACGAACCGAGACGCCTCCTCACCGCTGACCCTGACGGTTGCTCCGACCGAAGCACCGCTTGAAGACACCGCCACACCGCTTTGGGCATCGGCGGCTGACTTGCCTACGATAGGAGTCCGGCTCGCCGCTTGATAGAACGTGATCCCTCGCTCGATCTCTTCGCGGGTGCACGAGGTGCTCCGGACGTTAGCCCTCACCGGCTGAGGCTTGAGCCGAGCAACTTCTTCCTCCAGTTCGACGATGCGATCCTTCAATGTGTCATCCTTTACTATCACCTTAAACCGAGGAAGTTTTGCCGAACCGGGGTATTCGGCGCTGTCGGAGATAACGCGACGCAAGTGGGTCACTTCGATACTCTTGTCGACCGTCACCCTCTGCAGCTCTTCCACCTTCCTCGCTAAGCCATCTCGTTCGGCCGAAACTCGCACCAGTTCCTCTTCCCTAGCAGATAGCTCGGCCTCGACTATCCGTAGGTGGTGCAGTTTGACCAAAGCCTCGCTATGCTTAATCTCCAAGTTATGAAGTATCCTCCTCGTCAAGTGAACCTCACCTTCGAGACGATCCTCCCGAGATCGCTTAAACAACTCGGCTCGGTGCTGTTCGGCCGAGGTGTTATGAGTCTGCTCGGCAATCTGAAATAAGAAAGGGATAGAATTGAAATACCACACTACCGAGCCAAACACTTGGACAAATTTCGGAGTCAAAATACTTCATTCATTAAAAAGCGGTGGCCAGTCCGCAAAAGGCATTACAATGATCGGAAGAAAAAAAAACAAAACAAAACGAAAACTACAAAGATTTAACAAGGGGATCAATGGTCCACCTGCGTCGCCGCCTCGACCACGGGCGCAATAACAGATGGCCCCTCGATCCTCCCTTCGTCGACCTGGCCGTCCGCCACCGGTCGGCCGTCCTCCCCCTCCTCGTCTTCGCCTCCTGCGTCGTCGCCTTCGCCTTCCTCTCCCTCGTCGCCTGAAGGCGACCCTGGCCACAGTCGGTAGCCGACCCGCTCGAAGCCCGCGACCCGTTCCTGAACATGGTCGAGCGCCGTTTGGTAAGACCGCTCCATGTTCTCGGCCATGTGCTTCTTCGCTTCGGCCTCGACCTCCCTCTCCACTTCGGCCCGGATCTTCGTCGCCAGGGACCCCTTCTCCGCCTTCTCTTCGGCCAAGGACTTCGTCGCCGCATCCAGCTCCTCGGCGGCCTTGGCAGCCTTGGCAGACTCCGCCTTTAGAGTCTCCTTGACCTTCTTCAGGTCGGCGACAAGGTCGGCCACCCGAACCTCCAAGGCCTCTGCCCTCCTTTGCTCGGCCTCGAGTTCCTTGACCGCCCTCACCTTCGCCGACCGGTCTTTGTCGCTCGCGGCCCTCAGCTCCTTCTCCTGCTCGGCGAACGTCTCGAGGAGATGGCCGAAGTGACAAGTGGCCTGCGAAGACAACAATGAGCGCACTAAGCAAACCGAGCAGTAAACTTAGCAAAAAGAAACTTAGCAACAAGAATCTTACCGAGACGAGTGACCGAGCCACCTCGTAGGTATCGTCACCCACCGTCCCCGCCTTTAGTGCGGCTCGATCCTTCGGGGTCACCAAATGTTTGACGACCTGCACTGACATTTGCGAATTGCCGAGGAACCCGTCATGGTTCTTCACTCGCCAATTCGGCACGAACAGCTGCTTGTGCTGCTCGGTCAGGATCTCTTCGGCAGCCTTGGTCAGCGGTGGTGCCTCGATCGACAGCGCCGCGTTCACATCGAAGGTCCCCTCGATCACACCGGGGACCACAGAGCACGGGGGCTCCTCAACGACGACAACCTCCGAGGGCGCCTCAACGACCGGAGGGGGCGGGGAGATGGTCGAGGCGACAGTAGGTGGCGGAGTCGACGAGGCAGTCGCGGCCGCCCTCTTCCTCTTTTTCCCCCGGCCAACTTAGACCTGTCGGCCATCATGGAGTTGAAGTCGATCTTCATTGCTTCTGAGACGAGCCACAAAAAAAAAGAGACGAGTTAGCAGGTCGAACCAAAAACTTAAAAGAAAAATGAAAATAAATGAGATGTCAGGAGCATACTCGGGTCGATGGGGCTTAGGCCGGACCCAAACAACACCTCCTCCGTCAAATCCCTCCAACTCAGTATCGGAAGGGCCATTATCTTCCTCGCCACCTCCTCCTCGGCCTCAGACAAAACAGGGTCGGCGCGCGCGAAATTCGGCACCTCCACCTTCCAACGAGTCGGAATGGGCCGAATCGCCTCGCCCCTTACTATAAAATATTTCTCCTTCCAACCCTTAATCGAGTCAGGGTTTTCTATAATCTTAACACCCTTCCTCGGCCCCAAGTAGTATCGATACTCCGTCTTGTGCTGCCGGTTTACTCGATACAATCCTCGGAAGACCGTGAGATCCGGCTCTACCTCGGCTCGGTAGCACTGAAGCATAAAGGCGTTCACATGGCACCATGTGTTCGGCATGAACTGGGTCGGCGCGAGGCAGTACCAGCCGAGGATCTCGAGGATGAATGGGTGCAGAGGGAAACGCAACCCGGCATGCAAGGAGTCGACGTCGAACATGCACATGTCCGACGACGGCAGCTTGGAATTCGCTCGTATCCCAGGACCTGGGAGAATCAGTTTGTACTCCGGAGGGATGGCGAAAGCCTTTCTAACCCGGAGTAGGTCCTCCTCGGATAACTGTGTGATGAGCTCGTCGGCTTCGGTGGGAAGGGCCGGGTTAGGTTCTTCGACGATCTTAGACTTCCCATAGATCGCCTTCTCCAGCAAGTCGCCCTGGTACTGCCTGACCCCCGAATGACCGGACAGGACGGAAGGATACCGTCCCATCTCGGGTGCTTGCTTCGGATTCTCCACAATCACCTCCACTACGGGGGATTGGGCCTCCACCCTCCTCTTCTTCTTCTCCTTCCTCGTCTCGGCTACAGACGGTTCGGCAACTTGCTTACCCTTCCTCCTAATCTCCGACCTCCTCCTCTCCTCGGCACTCTCGTCGCCCGAAGACGAGGCCCCACTACCCGAGTTCACTCGAGACATCTCTAGAAAAATTATTCAGACTAAGTGAACTGACCTTTTGAAGTGACGTCCACGGTCGGAGTGCTCTCGCCGGAAATCGCCTGGCCCACGCGACAGCTAACGGCAACGCCTTAGAGAGAAAATCGCCGCTAGCAGAGAACTTAGAAATCAAAAGTAAAAAAAAACTTGAGTAAAAAGTGAGAAATGAGCTTGAGAGTAAGGGTGAAAGCTTATAACCCCTAGCAAGTTGGGCCTCCTTGGGAAACGCAAAAAGCCCACTAAGGAGCCAAAGCGACAGGCGGAAAAGTTACGAAGATTACTCGAAGCAAGAGACTCTTCAAAATACCAAGTCAACGTCTCGGCCACCTACGAGAAAACCATCGGACAACCCGACTGGGCAACCGAACCACTGCCCACCTTTGAAACAAACAGCCCTGATGCGCCGAGCCGAGATACCGGGGTACCGACCCTCGTATATGGCAAAAAATCGCTCCGACCCATATCAGCCGTTGGATCTTGTGAAAAAGCGTGCTCGTCATGATGGACGGCCCAGATTTGGCCACGTCCACTAAACGACAAGATAGCGTTTTATGGGGATCCACGCTGAGATGGACGACCCAGATGATGCCACGTACCTCGGAATCATCGAGCCGATGCACTGACCCCCCGAACCGAGGCACAGACCCTCCGAGCCGGGGTACCGGGGTACCGACCCTCGTATATGGCAAAAAATCGCTCCGAGGCGAAGTCACCGTCGGATCTCTTTAAAATTCGCGACAGAATCTGATGGACGGTTCAGATCGTGCCACGCCCACAAAATGACAAGATAGCATTTTCTCGTGATCTGAACCCCATTCTCGAGATGCGCGCCATGATGGACCGCCCAGATCCAGCCATGCGCCCCTCCTTGCTGCCTGCCATCGGCTCGCCCAGCCGAGCAGCCGAGCTACTGGGCGCAGAGGAGTGGAGCCCTCAAGAGGTACTTCCTCCAAAACACCCAACTCAGCACCTCGGCCAAACAGCCCTGATGCGCCGAGCCGAGATACCGGGGTACCGACCCTCGTATATGGCAAAAAATCGCTCCGAGGCGAAGTCACCGTCGGATCTCTTTTAAATTCGCGACAGAATCTGATGGACGGTTCAGATCGTGCCACGCCCACAAAACGACAAGATAGCGTTTTCTCGTGATCTGAACCCCATCCTCGAGATGCGCGCCATAACGGACCGCCCAGATCCAGCCACGCATCCCTCCTTGCTGCCTGCCATCGGCTCGCCCAGCCGAGCTACCGAACAGCTCAGCCGAGCAGCCGAGCTACTGGGCGCAGAGGAGTGGAGCCCTCAAGAAGTACTTCCTCCAAAACACCCAACTCAGTACCTCGGCCAAACAGCCCTGATGCGCCGAGCCGAGATGCCGGGGTACCGACCCTCGTATATGGCAAAAAATCGCTCCGACCCATATCAGCCGTTGGATCTTGTGAAAAAGCGTGCTCGTCATGATGGACGGCCCAAATTTGGCCACGTCCACTAAACGACAAGATAGCGTTTTATGGGGATCCACGCTGAGATGGACGACCCAGATGATGCCACGTACCTTGGAATCATCGAGCCGATGCACTGACCCCCCGAACCGAGGCACAGACCCTCCGAGCCGGGGTACCGGGGTACCGACCCTCGTATATGGCAAAAAATCGCTCCGACCCATATCAGCCGTTGGATCTTGTGAAAAAGCGTGCTCGTCATGATGGACGGCCCAGATTTGGCCACGTCCACTAAACGACAAGATAGCGTTTTATGGGGATCCACGCTGAGATGGATGATCCAGATGATGCCACGTACCTCGGAATCATCGAGCCGAGGCACTGACTCCCCGAACCGAGGCACAGACCCTCCGAGCCGGGGTACCGGGGTACCGACCCTCGTATATGGCAAAAAATTGCTCCGACCCATATCAGCCGTTGGATCTTGTGAAAAAGCGTGCTCGTCATGATGGACGGCCCAGATTTGGCCACGTCCACTAAACGACAAGATAGCGTTTTATGGGGATCCACGCTGAGATGGACAACCCAGATGACGCCACGTACCTCGGAACCATCGAGCCGAGGCACGGACCCTCCGAGCCGAGGCACTGGTCCTCGGCATGTCAGGCCGAGCCGAAGTACCGAGGTACCGAACCTCGTATACGGCGAAAAAGTGTGCCGAGGAACAGGGACCATCTGATCTCTCCGAAAATCGCGCTCCGCCCTGATCAAGGGCTCTGATGACGCCACGTCATAAATGAATATTAAAAATTCGGTTTTTATTTATTTAAATCATTTTATTTATCTAAAAAATCGCGAAAAATTACTAAAAAATCGGGAAAATTAGCTAAAAATTCCAGGAAATAATTAAAAATTCGGGGGATATTTCCAAGCCTCCGAACAAATAATTATTCCCTAGAACGCGCAGCTAAAGCCCCCGAACGACTAGCTGACGCATCGCGAAATCAGATAAATAGCCTGAAAAAATAGACAAAAACTCGGTAAATCATATGGCTTCAAGAAGGAGAAAGAAATTGCCTCACCACCCACTTCAGGATTCCAAAAACACCCATTCAAACTTCGATACAACTCCCTTAGCCACTAAAGTAATCGAACTACTCCTCAAAGACTGAATGACCTCAGCCTTTGGGAGTGGGGGGCTCGTGATATGGCTAAAAATAGAGGTTTAATCAAGGCCGTCCAGATGGGGCACGAATCCCGAGATTCAGGGGTGAAACAGTAATTTTACCTACAAAACAGGTCTGAAGCGGGTACTGGGTCTCCTGTCCGCAGACCCAATAACCCGCGAACGGATCCACCACAACTGGGTGCGGGTTTCAACCCGCAACAAACCCGGTCCAGCAGGATAGAATTAGGGTTTCTGATTAATATTAATCAACGGCCCTGATTCATATCTATCCATTCACTGGGGATTAGGGATCACATTCCTTATCTGTATACACAGGAATTACATGCCTAATCTGTTCCCGAAGACGCCTATAAATACCCCCCACCCATCTCCATTAAGAGGTAATCAAACTTTCACCAGTTTTTGCGCTCTTTCATAGTCTTTTCAGATTACTGACTTGAGCGTCGGAGGGTGCGTCGCCGGGAACAACCCCGGTGTCTCGCACTTTTTGCAGGTCTACGGCGGGATCGACGACCGAAGCCCGACGGAACAGGTATACAGGTTTACTATTCAGTTTCCCTAAGAATCCACAAACTCATCTGTTTGCCCCCACACCAAATTTAGCGGCAACAAGTTGCTAATTAATTGCTATGCAGTTGCTGTTTTGTTTTAGAGTCTATGCAGTTGCTAATTAATTGCTATGCAGTTGCTATTTACATGAAATATTGAGTTTCTAAATATTTGCTATGCAGTTGCTAATTAATTGCTATGCAGTTGCTCTTTTGTTTTCAGAGCCTATGCAGTAGCTAATTAATTATCTATATATTGTTATATAGAACTTGTTGTAATTGCTGTGTTTGTGTTATTTCTTTCGAAGATGGATGTGTTATTTCTTTCGAATATAAATGATGTCATGAATTAAAATAACTATAACACATTGCTTTGTTTATTATCTTGTCTTTCGAAGATGGATGTGTTATTTCTTTCGAATATAAACGATGTCATGAATTAAAATAACTATAACACATTGCTTTGTTTATTATCTTGTAATTGATGATTCTTATACAGTACTGTATATTATGTTTCTATTTATAAAATATAAATCTGCAAACAACAGGAAAAAAAAGGAGGTATATAATGACCTGATCGACGTTCTATATAACAAGAAATACAATAATCAGAAACATTAAAACATAGTAGAATGAAAACCTGGTGTATCCACCTTCTTCGGATTCATTGGAGGAGACGGGAACGGTGTTAGGATATTATTCGGATTGTCTACACCGGAAGTTTTGGCAGTAGGGTTACCTTCGTCGTAATCGGACGTGTTCATCATCCTGATGAAGAATGTGGTTCGGTTGCAAATAAAATAAAAACGGCAAAAAATATTAATCGAAAAATCTGTCTAATATCTTCATTCCTTTTATTATGCAGTCCCCAACGCTTAATTAAAGGGATTGACATCTAAAATCAAAAATTAATTAATCTAATTAATTATAACGGATAAGATCTAGACCGTTAATATTAGTCAGATGAATGGCTGGGATAGGCCCTTAGGTTTTCACCCCAGGGAATGGTTCTCACCCGAACCTCTCTCTCTCTCTCTCTCTCTCTCTCTCTCTATATATATATATATATATAAGATCTAGACCGTTAATATTAGTCAGATGAATGGCTGGGATAGGCCCTTAGGTTCTCACCCCAGGGAATGGTTCTCACCCGAACCTCTCTCTCTCTCTCTCTCTCTCTCTCTCTCTCTCTCTATATATATATATATATATATATATATATATATATATATATATATATATATATATATATATCTCGAACGCTAAATTACTCCTATCCAAGTAACGACTACTTTTATCCCATGTAAATCTTAGTATAAAAGGTTGTATCTGAGAAGAGCAAGAGCACAAAAGATTACCTTGTAGAGGACTTGCAAACACCAGTTGACCCTATTTTGCTGAGCCTCTCTATTATGCTCTATGTTTATATGAACCACTCTAATGAAGAGTTAAGTAGCGATTTGATGGTGTCTCTAGCCTCCATTGGATGTTTGAATTTGACAGCGAATTAATCCATTGCACCATATCTCCTGCATCACAACATAAATTAATTAGGTTGAGGCTGTGTATAGAAATTTAGAAAGAACAAAAAATATTGGTGTTAGTTAAATAATTGCCTACAACTTACACAATCCAAGTGGAATCGTATAACCCCATAAGCGCAAGAAACATGATAGCATTTAAATTTGGCGTACCCTTTGTCAAAACCAATGAAATATTTCTATCTTAGAGACTAAAAAAATACTGAAATATGAAATAATCACACAGATAAAGATACGTGCATGAAAAAGAAGAACTGAAATCAAACTGTGACCTCTAATGAAGACTAAGAATTAGAGCTAAGAAATTAATTAATAAAACATCTACCAAATAATCCTAGGAAAGCAATTGATTACACAAACTACATGTCATTGTATTAAATTTTCTCTCTGCCTAACATTTCTAAAATAAATGATACATGCCAAAAACATCATGCTTATTGCATTCTTATGGATTAATACAGACCATCAAGCGAGTTTATTTCTTTTACAAAAGTGTCTTACCACATAAGAAACATGGAAAAACGATGCCAATCATCCATAATGGACCCCATCATGTGTGTATAGCTACTCTATATGAGGAAACTTTCCTCCAATAAATATGAGGCTCCTTGCTCTTAATAGAAAGGATTAGAATGACACCAACGATCAAAAAAGAAAACGAAGAAACAAATGTTCATGATAGAAATACATACAAGTTTTTTTAATTGAGAGCTTAGTTTAACCACATGATTCCATCCATGCAGGAAACCTTTGTCCAAGTTTCTGTGGATATTCTTCAGCATTAAGCTGATATATACACAGGAATTAGTAGTTGGAGTCAAAAACGAAAGGTTAACTATCTGTAAACGCTTCAACCTTGTAAAGAAATTGTAAACATTTAGACAATAAAGGACTTGTACTTCTATGAGCCTCAATTGCATTTCTTTCCACCTTTTGACGCTTGAGTCTCCTTGCAAGCTTCATGCAAGAAGTTCTCTGCCGTACAATAGTGAGCCTACCCTCAACTCCATACTTGTGAATTAAGTTTTCCACAACATGTTTTCTTTGCTTACTAATGTCCAAACAGACTCTCAATTAAACAGCAGTTATTAGAAGTGCTTCTCACTCATGAAATTCCACTAATATGTTGGCAGCTCACTTAATAGACAACATCAATCAACACAAGCAACTTCAGAGCTCAATTACAATTAGAGTCTAGTTTCCATTTATTAAGTTTTCAATTATTCATAAGATTTTTAAAATTCTAGCCTTTTGTTTCGTTCTCAAAATAATTCCAAAAAGTATGCTTCTCCGCCACCTGAAAATAATGAGTGCATATCAGGAGAACTTTAGAAACCTCACACGCAGCTGTGGTTTTTAAGAACTACCAAATGATAAGTCATTTGTAGTAATATAGATGGAAATCACATGCAACACACACCTCGTACCCTTATTGGATTGAAACCATCCAGTGGGCATTCCATTAACAGGCAGACAGAGGAAGTTGAGTTTTGCCAGCTGTTGTTTTCGATAGATTTAGTATTATGGCATGCAAAAGGGTGGTAGCACGCAGAAAGTATGAACATGCAATCCACAACTAAATTTCGTTTTATATAACTTTCTCTACTCTTGGAAACGGATATATTTAAAAGTTACTAAGTTACTGAAGAAAACCAAGAAAACTGCATGGAAACGGATATATTTAAAAGGTACTAAGTTATCATAAGTGACACAAGACTATGGTTCTAATTGAATTTTTCAATGAACTATCCCAAATTTAGATAAGTTCTTTTTATTCTAATCCACACCGACTAAACAGAATGTACACCTTGTTCAAGTTCTTGGCATTTACAGTCACATGAGCCATTGAAACATATTCATGACTATCAAAACCCCAATTTATTTCTACATGTAGCGTGCTTATGGTCAATGATCAACTACAGTCAATAGAAAATCTTCCTCATGATTATAAAAGGATGTGAGAAGGGAAATTTGAAAGATATGTCGTTCCCTATATGATATCTTATATAACGATTAAATATTAATATTTTGAGATTATGTACTTGTGCAATAATGATATGTGTAGCACAGAGACTTTAAGTTGAAATCATGCCATATTGGACACAAGTCTCGGATGCGAAGCTTCTTTCCTATTGTAGTTCTTTTGTTTGCACTGTCTAAAATTAATAATAAAATTTTGAGCGGACATCGCAATAGTAGCATATCCATGTCTACTTTCTTAATTCATCCCTAACCCATTCAGGACAATGTCATAAATTCACATTAAAAAACACTAAATAAAATTGCTGTGAATGCATATATATGCTAGAACAGAGAATATTAAGTTACTAACCATGGAATGACCTCAGCAGTAAAATATACTAAGGTTCAGAGGACATTTGCCAAGAAACAACTTGCCATTAAACCCTATGGATCAATTTGCATAATATACAACAAAGGTGACCATAATTCTTGCAAACATAACATTGTATTTCCTGTTCAATCCAAAACAATCAATGTCTACAGAATGGCACCTCTGGCTCTAATCCAAGTAGATTCCATCCATTGTAATAATCTAACAATACCTTAAACAAAATGCTTGCTAGTTAAAGTTACAGTCCTAGAATTACAACAAAAGGGAATAAAAGAATGTATATAGAGAGAAACATCACAAACCTTCAAATCATCAAGTGCATAGTCATTTTACATGCTAGCAAATCATGTCCATAATCTCCACATCACAAGCAGATAACAGAATCTCGAGGAGTACGTCGGTGCTTCTCCGGGCAATTTTTTTGCAATATGGCCTCTTCTTTTGCATGTAAAACAATCTTGACCCTATGATAGATAAATGAACATGAAATTGTTGAGAATGGCCACCAAATAATAGTACAAAGAATAAATTCATTTAATGAGTAAAACCAAAGAAACTTCACCAAAGCAATTCATGGGCTTGAAGTTAAACATGATGAGAAGGCTATGCTTGTGTATTACCTAGATATGCCAATTAGAAACGATATTTCCTTTCAAATTGATACTTGTTTTCTCATCATTTCATTCAGATGAAATAGGAAAAAGGTAGCCCCACACTGAGCAATCATGACACACATTTCCATCTCTCTACACAAGTGTATGGAACAGTGAACTTATTAGATATACAAACATTATACCCCCCAAGGAAATGAGTGATATTAGTTATTAATTTTTGAGATTTGATAGACTGCAACTCTATTTGCAACTCTCCCACATGACCGGTCCATGAATAATTTTTAAGGTAAAAATAGAACTGTAGTTAGTTGGGACCACTTACTTTTTGGTAAGTGCAGTTAGTTGGGACCCACTTACTTTTGTAAGTGAACCAATCAAAGAGAGTTGCAAATGGAATTGCACATTTTGAGTGGCATGCTATCATTTTTATTAATTGATTTTTTATTCCAATGTGTTGCCTACAGTTCTCCGAGCCAAATTTTGCAGTTTTTAGTCAGTGTAACATTCATTTAACTGTGTTGAGCAAATAATGTAGATCCCCTTTTAGTAAGTTATGAAATGCAAAATATTCATGGAAAGAGGGGAAAGTACAAATTAGGTAGAGAGATCTCCTATCACATCTCGCTATCCTCGAAATTTACAGGTTACTACTGTTCTCTCACAATTGATGACTGAACATGTATGTTTCAAGTCTATTAAGACTCCAAGTAATCTACCATAGTTCCAAGTGATGTTAGTTAATCCAAACCAATTTATTTAGCTATAGTCAAGTAATATTTACACAGGGTAATGAAAGAACTGCCTTATTCCAGTCATGTGGGCACCATGTATAGCACTCAGGAACCTAACGCACATGTCTTCAATACATCTTACCTGGACAAAACTAAGGATTTGATTCTCAAAATTCCAAGGCTTACTAAAGCCACTTTTTAGTGAGAATAAAACTGACTGATACAATATAATTCTACCTAGAATGTGACAATTAAAAATTTCACATCTCATACCACAAAAAAAAGTAAATGCAGTTCACCTGTGTACAGTGTTTAGCAAAGTGCCCAAACATCCCACACACGAAGCACGGTTTCTTCCTTCTCTTCATGGTGCAGTCTGCAGCAGTATGAACTTCCTCGCCACAATTAAAGCAAGCTTCTGAATTTTTATCAACAGGATCAAAGTACATCGGCACACGCTGGTCAGTAAAGCCAATAAAGATATTAGAATAAACAAAAAAAATATATAGCAAAATAATCCCTTTAATTTTGATAGGATTATTTTGCTATATTTATTTGAGAAAATACTCCTAAGTAATTAAAAAGATAGATATATTTCTAACAATTGACCATTTATTATTCTCTATTTTAGAGATTTATGGTTTATGTTGAAAATTAAAAAATATCGTGTAACCTTGGATAATGTGAAGACTTAGCCAAGCTTTTAGCAGGACATATGTCCGAGTTTTATGAAAATTTAAGTTTTAAGAAATAAAACCAAAAGCCAGAAAACATTAAACCACTCAAGCCATACCAGAAACTTTCTCAAAACTGCATTGTGAGATATATCGTTCACTTCCGTGACCACAGAATCAGTCATTCGTGCATGTTCCTCTTCCTTGACAGAAGCATCCACCTATACAACAAACACAGGAATTGACTTTTAAGAACTCATCAACATCAAATTCTTTCAGACATCAAAGTTAACATTAACTAATAAATGAAAATCTGTGAGTATTATAGAAGTTATCCCCCTCCCAAGGACTACTTACAAATTTGGCTAATTAAATAGCAAATGAAATAACATTATAGATCTAGAAATTCAATAAAATAGAAAATGATTTTAAAAAATAAAAACAAAAAATCAAAGCACTAAACCCACAATAGTTTACTTATAAAAACAACAAAAATATGTAAATTGATATCTATGATTAGCTCCCAAAAATTCCTAATTCATCTTGTTAAATGTCAAATAACATCATAAGGTTGCTTAATTATCTATAACCATATTTGTTACTACTAACCGTAGACCTTATTCCTTCAACATTCCTTTTTAACTTCTTCTGTTGGTGCATTTTTCACACCATTTCAACGGGCTTCCTTAGTTTTATCCTAAATTGAAGTCATCTCTATCTCTAACTCTTTATGAATGTTATGAATGCACCCGAATGCATCCATTTCTTATCCTACATCCACTCATCCATCTCTACTTTCTCATTTATTCTATGCAAAATTTCCAGACAGTCCACTGATAAAGCCTCAGAAAGCACAAGCAATCATATAACTACACAAACTTCTCACCTCAGGTCCTCACTATTAACACAATACACAGTTATTCCATTATAAACGGCCAAATAACATCAATACAACATTCATATCTACAATATTTTCTCAAATCAACTTCATGAATTCCATTAACTTATCTAAGAAAGATAAATGCGATTGTAATGTTCAATTTCTCGTCAAAGTAGAATCTCTATAGCAGATTGATACTCATGGGACTTCATCAAGACAAAGCAAGTGCAAAAAAAAAGTGTCCTGACCACATCATTTCATATACTCCATCTTTTCTCCACGATACATCTTTAAAATTTGTATAACAAGTTCCTCAAATTTGGGTCATAATCACATCAATTAAGTCTACTACATAAACAAAAATGGATTCTTACTGCTACAAATTATAATACAGAAAAACATACTTTGTCTCATAAAAACCACACTGTGTGGATCTCCATCAAATTTGATTACAAGACTCCAACCCCAAAGATTTAATCTTTACCAACCAAACTCAACCGAAATTCCCAAAAATTGAAACTTTACCTGTGAATGTGACGAGCCTCTTGAGCGATATCAGCGGCTTGTTGGTCCTACTCATGAACAACCGCTTCAGAATTAGTGAATTGCCGCATTGAACTTGCTGCCAGTCCTCACCATAAACGTGTAGCTGTCGGAACAATCACAAGTTTCGATCATATGGGGTTACAAAACTCCAACTTTTCATCAGATTCGACAAAAAAGATTCTAAAAATTGGGGTACCTTGACGATGAGTTTGATGTAGATGTCAACGAAGCTCAGGGCGGTGCACTTGGTCTTCTTTCTGCGGCCTCTGACGATTAGATCGATACCCTGCGACGAGAGATAAGAAGGGGGTGAGAAATGGGACGGTTTAGGGTTAAGGTTTGAGAAGGGAGAGGAACGAACCATGGTGGCTAGGGTTAGGGTTTTTGTTTTGGTGTTACAATTTGGTGATGATTTCTGCTGAATTTTTTTCCTTTTTTTTAGAGGGATATAGGGTTATTTTTTTACGTGAGTTGGGTTTCGGGTTTTGGCCCGGTTGCTACGGGGTCCAATAACGGTTAACAATAAACTTGTTAAAAAATGGCAAATAATAGCAAATAACCCTACATCCCTCTAAAAAATGGGCGCTACAGTAATAGCAAATAAACTTGTTTGTTGCAGTCGTCGTTTGCTATATGTTTTTCATTTTTTAGAAAATAAGCGAGCGACGGTATATGTTATACCGTCTCATCGTTTAAAAATAAATTTAAAAAAATTAATTACTTATTAACTATTAAACAATATTAATTAAATAAATTAAATAATATAATAATAACTAAACATATCCAAAAACTAACTAAACCTATTTATATCCACCTAAACCTACCCACTATAACCTATTAAAGTATATAACTCCACAATTAGCATCAGCCGGTATAACATATCCCGGTCGGGATATGTTATACCGTCTGAGCATTTTAAATTTTTTTTTTTTATTTTTAGAATAAATCTGACTGTTGGATTAGAAAAAAAATTTAAAAAAAAAATTTAATATACGTGGGCCGGTATAACATATGCCGGACGGTATATGTTATACCGTCCGACCCACTTTAAAAAAATAAAATAAATAATGAGACGGTATAACATATACCGGACGGTATATGTTGTACCGTCTTTTAAAATTTGAGAATCGCTATTCTGTTTCTCATATATGAGAAACGAATATAGCAGGTTTGCTATAAAATGGCAAAATGAGAAACTGTTGCAGCCATTCGTTTGCTAAAAAATGGCAAATTGGCATTTATAGCAAACGACTGTGGATGCTCTAACTTGCTATAACTGACTAGTATTATACACGTGCTGTGCACGTGAGGAAAATTTGGGGAATGAAAAGGGCAAAAAAAAATTCTACCAGCATATGCAGTGCACGGGTTGGGATATGGACAAACTACACTAAGGCCTTCTCCCATTATATTAGTAGACATGTATGACTGTGATTGAATCTCATATATAATCAATCAGATTCGATCGACGATCCAGATATACTCTGGACAGATTTATTGTGGCTTTTATAATAGAAAATATAAGAATATATATATGGCTTTTGCTCAGTTGAAAACGGGTTCGTTTTCAACGGGTTGGAAAACGCAACTCTCAACCGTCCGATCGATCTTGATCTTGATCAGCGGATCAGATCAAGATCCGCTTTAGTCTCCCACTAACGTTCCCAAAAGAGGAGGGGTATTTTGGTCACTTCACGTCAAAAGATGTTTGGGACTTAGCCTTTTTTTGGCGAGGAGTTTTTTTTGTCGAAAAATTCACTTAGACCGTTGTTGGAAACAACGACTTAGGTTGTTTGAATTTTATTTTTTGAAAAAAAATGTACTTAGACCGTTGTCTGTAACAACGGCCTAGGTTGTTTTTTTTTTTAAAAAAAACCAACTTAGGCCGTTGTATGGAACAACGGCTTAACTATGTACAAGTGTTTTTCCAAACACTTGTACATACTCAGATCTTCATCTCCCTCACAACTCTCTCTCACTAGTTGAGCTCGATAAACCCAATTACCCAAACCACTCTCTTGATCGTTGCTGAAAACCCTACCTCTCTCTTGATCGTTGCTTTTCACCGAATCTCTCCCTATTCTCAGTCTCTAGACCTCTTCCTTTGACGATCCCAATTACAAACAAACCCTAACTCATACAAAATCTATCCAACCCTAAAACCCTAATCCCCCTAAATTAGCCAAACCCTACTCCCCTTCCTTTCTCTACAGCACCAACTTTGCAGCCTCCCGAACACCCTCATTGTTGAAGGTACAAATTTGTTCCCACTTGAGTAGTTCTAACTAGGCTAATTGATTGGAAATTTTTCACCCATGTTTGAGTGTACATTTGCTATATTATGCGTAGGTTTTTATAGAGTAGGTAATTCTAGTTCAATTGGGGAAGTAGATGTTGTATTAGTTGTTGTTGTTGTTGTTTGTTGTCCGATGTTAGTAATAGCGCACAAAGCGGAAAAAAAAAATTATGCAACTTTGCGAGTACGTCGGACACGCCATACACAACCCAACGCAATACGTAGAAGTGTGTTTGGATTCACAGTTTGAAGTGTACGGCCGTGTATCGCTTTCAATTGATTCCCGTGAGTGAAAGCGATACATCGGCGTATTTTGCAATCCGTGAGTCGAAACTGACCTCTACAAATTTGGTTGGCTCATGTGTTTTGCCGCCGTCCCACTCCTAAAGTTTAGGAATTTTTTGATCTCGTTTGCGCAGATTTGTACCGTATATCAAACAACAACCTCAGTTCAAGAATGAGGGGAATGCGAGCGAGACACGGCCTTATCTTGCAAACCGTGGATCGGAACTTACCCGTAGAAGTTCCGTTACCTTGTGCGCGGCAAGCCGGACCCAATAGAAGAGTTCTGTATTTATATGACGTCGTTTTCGACGTGTTGTCACTTATTTTGCTTCGTATGTATATATATCTCAATCGTTTGTTAACAAGTTATTATATATATAATGTGGTATTAATTGACCAATAATATATTTTTAAGAATGAGGGGAATGCGAGCGAGACACGGCATTATCTTGCAAACCGTGGATCGGAACTTACTCGTAGAAGTTCCGTTACCTTGTGCATGGCAAGCCAGACTCAATAGAAGAGTTTTGTATTTATATGACGTCGTTTTCGACGTGTTGTCACTTATTTTGCTTCGTATGTATATATATCTCAATCGTTTGTTAACAAGTTATTATATATATAATGTGTTATTAATTGACCAATAATATATTTTTATCCCAGATGAACAACGATACGGAGAGTTCTGCTGCCGGCGATAATTTTGTGCGGGTAGAACCAATCACTGATTCCATGCCGAAAGTCGAAGACCATCTGAAACCAAAGTTAGGTATGACATTCCACACTTTAGTTGAGCCCGAGAATTTTTATTCTTCATATGCCCGTTGTGGGGGTTTTGCAATGCATAAAGGTGGAAATAAATTAAAGGGGGAAATTGAAGTAGATAAGTCATATCTTTGTAATAAAACTGGGTCGTCGCCGGGTCAACACAGTGATGGTAGACGGGAAACAACCTGTAGAACGGGTTGCAAGGCTTGCGTTCGTATAAAATTGAACGAAACAAGTAATACGTGGGTGGTGTATTCATTTCACGAAGAACACAATCACGAATTCACCTCACCCGGTAGAAGGCACTATTTGCCCCGGAACAGGTCCGTGTCAAATACGGACAAAAGGATAATAGATCAAATGAACCAAGCTAATATCCAAACATGTCGACAAATGCTCTTCTTCGAAAGTGCTAGTGGTGGTCACGATCAAGTAGGATTTACAGAAAAAGATGTTAGAAATTTACTTAGAGATTCGCAAGAAGCATTGAAAGGACACAATTCTACAATGCTAATTGATTTTTTCGAATATAAGAAATAGACGGATCCTTCATTTTTTATGACATTTAAGTCGATCCCGAAGGGCGGTTGTCACATTGTATGTGGGTAGATGGTATTTGTAGAATGAATTATGAAGAATTTGGCAATGTAGTTTGCTTTGATGCCACATACAATACGAACCGTTACGGAATGTTATTTGTTCCGTTTGTTGGAGTGAATCAACATTGGCAATCAACTTTCTTGGGAGGTGGGTTCATTCCAAATGAGACGGCATCTTCGTCTGAATGGTTCTTTGAAAAGTGGTTAGGGGTTATGAATTGTGCTCCATCCGGTATTATCACCGATCAAGACCGTGGGATCGCTGCCGCAGTTAAGAAAGTTTTCCCCCAGACTCGGCATCGTTTTTGTATTTGGCACATTCTGGATAAGTTACCCCAGGAGGTTCGTCTTTCGACCGATGTCGACAAGTTTAGGGAGTCCTTGAAGAATGTAATCTACAATTCCGAATCTGTACATGAATTTGTAGAAAAGTGGAATGTTTTGATTTCGCAATACGAATTAGAGAGTAACAAATGGTTGAACGATATATTTGATATTCGTGAAAGTTGGGCACCCATCTACGCCAAAGATTCTTTTTGGGCCGGCATGTTGAGTAGCCAATGGGTTGAGTCCGCACATTCTGCCCTGAAACATCATACAGAAAAGAAAAAAATTTCCCTACATGAATTTGCCGTCATCTTCGACCATTTTTGGGGAAGGCAAAGACACGGTGAATTGAAAGAAAATCATCGTAATCGTGAGAAGAGACCGAAGTTGAAGAGGGAATGGGCTTTGGAGGCACAAATGGCAAAAACATATACTTTGAAAATATTTTACAAATTCCAAGATATAGTCACAAAAATCTTCATGTACAATGTGACATTTGTTGCCGATCTTGAGACACCGGATAGTTCAACCTTCCATGTGATACCCTGTGGAGAATCAGAACAGACTCACCTTCTTCAATTATGCAAAATCAATGGAATTATTACATGTGCATGTCACTTGTTTGAATTCGTTGTCATTCCTTGCAGGCATATTTTAGCTGTACTTCATTTCTACCATCACACATCCATCCCGGATGTATATATTAAAAGAAGATGGACTAGGGATGTGATGAGAAGAAGTTATACATCAGTTCCAACCGAACCCAATACCGAGAATTTTGCTTCTCGATATTGTGAGTTGAGCTACAATGCAAAACAAATTGTCGATCTCGGTTGTTCCTCCAATGAGAGTTACAAATACACGTTGGAGAATTTGCAGAAGATCATTGACGGGGTTTCTCGGCTACAACCCGGATTAGGTGAACAACCGGAACAGGCTTCACAACCACATGACAGTGTCGAACCCGGAGGTAGTTCACAACCGCATGGTAGTGCACAACCTCATGATCAAGGGAGTGGACACATACCTACACGCATTAGTGACCCACAGCAGTGCACGACAAAGGGAAGGCCTCGCGCCAAAAGATTGAGGCCGATTAGAGAGTAACTCCGCATAAAAAAACCGAGAAGGTGCCGAAGATGCGGCATTGTCCAAATGAATCATGATTCAAGAAATTGCCCAACTTTATTTGAGGGGTAAGACTTGTACTTTATTTGTTTGTCCCTCGTTTAAATTTATTATACTTTATTTGTGGCAAATGATTTTCTTACTAACTAAACCTAATCTTTTAATGAAGGCAAGAAGTAATTCATTCCGAAGAAGACAGTTCCGAGTCGAGATATGACGATCCACTACGAATTATAATTTTTAAAATGTAATTGTTCGGTATATTTTTAACTCTTTGTGCAACTTGGTTAATTACCTTTGATTGGTAACTGTAAATGTTCTTGAGACTTAAGTGTTGTTTGTTTGTGTCGTTTGTTAATATTATTGTTGTACGCAAATGTTGGTTTGTAACTCAATTGTATCAGCTGTAGCTGTACTTGTAGTTGTAAATATATATATATATATATATATTTTTAAACCAAGGTCGTTGTTGGAGATAACGGCTTCAGTTATTTCATGAATTTTGTTTGGTATTCAATATAACTAGTTAAAAAGAGCAACAAGTCATAGAGCAAAACAATATATTTTTGATAACCTAGGCCGTTGTCTCCAACAACGGCCTAAGTTATAGTCAAAAAAGTGTTATTTTGGGGGTGCTCTCTAACTTGTTGAAGACCAAAGGAGCAACAAGTCAGAGCAACCACGTTTCTTATAAATACCTTAGGTCGTTGTCTCCAACAACGGCCTAGGTTATAGTAAAAAAGTTGTGATTTTGGAGGTGCTCTCTGACTTAGAGAAGACCAAAGGAGCATCAAGTCAGAGAGCAACCCCATTTCTTATAAATACCTTAGGCTGTTGTCTCCAACAACGGCCTAGGTTATAGTCAAAAAGTTGTGATTTGGGGGGTGCTCTCTGACTTGGAGAAGACCAAAGGAGCACCTAGTCAGAGAGCAATCCCATTTCTTATAAATACCTTAGGCCGTTGCTTCCAACAACGACCTAGGTTATAGTCAAAAAGTTGTGATTTTGGGGATGCTCTCTGACTTGGAGAAGACAAATGGAGCAACAAGTCAGAGAGCAACACCATTTTTTAGTAAATACCTTAGGCCGTTGTCTAGTCAAAAAGTTGTGATTTGGGGGGTGCTCTCTGACTTGGAGAAGACAAAAGGAGCAACAAGTCAGAGAGCAACCCCATTTATTATAAATACCTTAGGCCGTTATCTTTAACAACGGCCTATGTATGAAGTTTAGTACTTGAAAAGAGCAAAAAGTCATGGAGTACCCCTTTATATGGATACCTTAAGCCGTTTTCTATAACAACGGCCTAAGTATGAAGTTTTTGGTGTTTTTACAATTTTCTCTTTACTCTTTACGTACAGTCTCTGTGGAAATTTATAATTTTTTATTACGTTACAATTTTTTCGCTCTATCTAACCAATGTAGAATTATAAATGTAATATGCTTAAAAAATATTACAAAAAATATAAAGGAGTAGGTTTACATGTATAAGGTTAAGGTTAGTGTTAAGAGGGGGGTAGGAGTCACACCTAGGTTAGGGTTAGGGTTAGGGTTTTTTTGTTAGATGGGTTTCCTGTTAACGAACTCTATTATTACGTGAAGCAATAGGGATATCATCACCATCATAGCTGCCCGAAGAACTGCACATAATTACTTCACGACGAGATTCCACATTCAAAATTTCCACAGAATCAACATTTGCAGGTAGTGTTTTAGAGTAATCTTTGAACTTTTTTGGGATACTCTTCAAATTCAAAAGAACCAGACTGCGTCTCCTTAGAGCATCCACAGTCGTTTGCTTATATGCCATTTTTTCCATTTTTTTTACTGTAGCGCACACACTCGTCTGCTATTTTGCCATTTTTTGGCAAAATTGCTACAATAGAAAGGGACGAATAGCAATCGATATAGCAAAATGCATATTATAGCAGACGAAACATTTCGTCTGGATTATTTAATTATTATTTTAATTGATCAGACGAAATATGATGTCATGATGTTTCATCCGAAGTAAAAAATAAAAAAAAAACGAATAAAATAACCTTTAAACGTGGGAAAGAACATGATGTTTCGTCTCAATTTGAGACGAAACATCATGCTTCGTCCCAATCCAAATTAAAAAAAAAATTTGTAAATTTTAATTTTTTTTGCAATTATCTAAATTGATTTTGCAAATTTTTAAATTGTTTTTGCAAAAAAAAAATTACAATTTGTTTAAAAAATTATTTTTGCAATTTTTTTTACAAAAAAACCCTCCGGAATTTCCGAACGAAGCACCATGCTTCGTCCAGCTACAGTGAATTTTTTGGAACCTTTTGTAATATTTTTAATTGTTTTTGCAAATTTTAAAATTTATTTTGCAAATTTTTAAATTGTTTTTGCAAATATTATTTACAAACTATTTTTAAAATTTGTTTTTGCAAAAAAAAACTTCCTTTTTTTCCCCTTTTTGGGACGAAACATCATGTTTCGTCCCGTATTTTTTTTTTAGTTACAGACGAAACATCATGTTTCGTCTGTTTCTTTTTTAACGAACTTATGCATTTTTTTGTCATTCGACGACTACAGCGTTTCGTCGAATTGGATGGGTAAAAAATGCATTTTGCCATTTTTCACGTTCAGCGGCTGTGGATGCTCTTATGAGTCTAACCATAACCCTAACCCTAACCCAGCTGCTTGAAGCTATAGGCAAGTGAAATGTTTTAGATGAATAGTGTTTTGGATGCTACGAATAGAAAAAGAGTGGAGACCCTAACCCTACATTAACTCTAACCCTAACCCTATATTTACCCTACAATCACCCTAACCCTAACCTACATATCATATTTTATTGATTTTTATGAAACAAAATACCAATTAATTTGTGTTAATTTTTTCAATAAGTTGTGAGGTGCACCATGCTCTATGACTTGGAGTAAACAAAACAAGCAATAAGTAAAAGAGTAACACCTTTTTTTTATAAATGCCTTAGGCCTAGGTTATATTCAAAATATTGTGATTTTGGGAGTGCTCTCTGACTTGGAGTTGACAAAAGGAGCAACAAGTCAGAGAGCAACACCATTTTTTATAAAGGCCTTAGGCTGTTGTCTTCAACAACGGCCTAGGTTATATTCAAAAAGCTGTGATTTTGGGAGTGCTCTCTAACTTGGAGTAGACAAATGGAGCAACAAGTCAGAGAGCAACTCCATTTTTTAGTAAATACCTTAGGCCGTTGTCTCCAACAATGGCCTAGGATGTAGCTTAATACTTGAAAAAAAGAAAAAAGTCATGGAGCACCACTTTAAATGAATACCTTAAGCCGTTGTCTCTAATAACGGCCTAGGTATGGAATTTTTGGAATTTTTACAATTTTCTCTTTACTCTTTACGTACAGTCTCTGTGGAAATTTATACCAAAGATAGACGATCTACACTTGGTAATCGTATACCTATATTTTTTTATTTGCCCATTACTTTCACCTTTCAAACCAACATATAATCATGGTGGTTAAATATGTACAAAAAATAATATAAAATAATTCATAAGGATATCATCATTTATGGTAAGGTTAGGGTTAGGGTTAGGGTTAGGGTTAGGGTAAGGTTAGGGTTAGGGGATTTTTGTTAGATGGGTTTTCTGTTAGCGAACTCTGTTATTACGTGATGCAATAGGAATATCATCATCATCATAGCTGCTCGAAGAATTGCACACAATTACTTAACGACGAGATTCTACATCCAAAATTTTCACAGAAGCAACAGTTGCCGGAAGTGTTTTAGAGTAATCTTTGAACTTTTTTCGGATACTCTTCACATTGGGTTATACATGTGGTCAAATATACATATGGTTTTCTGTTATGGTTTCCCAACACATGATGGTCCCTATTTAGACCATTTTTTCGGAAAATAATTAGATCCAGTTCTTGATGGCCAAGTAGTTGGATCTGATTGATCTCCGCTGAAAAGCGAACCGAATCTTTTTTATTTTTGGATTCTTCTTGTCCATCATAATTATTGAATATTTTTTATATTCGGAGATGGTTTTTTGTATTTTAGGAGGGTGTTTCCGGAAGAGTGCATCAGATGGGTTTCGCACCTCTTCGTATTTCGGCGTCAAAAAGTCAGACATAGAAGAATTAATCTCTTACCTTATTGGTTTATACATATGGGGAAAACTACATGTGGGTTTCTACATGTGATTTTTTCCATATTGGTCTTGCTGTACATGTGGGAATGTACATATGGTATTTCCCATATATAGGCTACATGTGGGGATCTGCATGTGGTTATGCACTTTAGGTTTTTCCCATATTGAAGTGTCTGTAATAATAGTCGGCATGTGTTATCATAAATAAAATGAACACTTCATGTGGCGACATAGACTTAACATGTGGTTTTTTCCATATATGGTCTACATGTGGGGATCTACATGTGGTTTTTCCCATAATGAACTTGTTGTACTACATGTGATCAGATCCAGTTCTTGATGGCCAAGTATTTAGATCTGATGGCGTGGCGGTCTAAAGCGAGCTTAGGCTTTTCTAATATGGATATCATCATCATCACAACGTCTCGAAGAACTGCACACAATTACTTTACGACGAGATTCCACATCCGTATTGGTCTTGTTGCTGTACATGTGGGGATGTACATGTGGTTTTTCCCATATATAGGCTACATGTGGGGATGTACATGTGGTTTTTCCCATATATAGGCTACATGTGGGGAAAAAGCATAAGGATCGGGGATATAAAAGAAGAACCAGATGATTCAAGCTACCTAAGGATGATTCCTGCTAACTTAGGACCTAGTCTTGCATTGTGCTAACGTCACGCAGCTATCCCATTAATTCTCCTTCTTCATCTCTATCTGCACCTTCCCTTTAGTCTCTATTAACAAAGAATCTGCACCACTCTGTTCATAATCTCTCTAATGAACGGATTGTACATGTGAGATTCTGGAAAAAATGTGTCTGCTATTTCATTGTACATGTGGATTTTTCCAAGTATGGTTCACATGTGGGGAGCTACATGTGGTTTTTCTCTTACATGTGGGGATCTACACTTGGTTTTTTCCATAATGAACTTATTCTACTACATGTGATCAGATCTATTTCTTGATGGCCAAGTAATTGGATCTGATGACTCTGCGCTCTAAAGCGAACTGAATCTAAAGCAATAGGGTATGAACTTTTTTGGATTTGCAAAAAGTTCACACATCTTCTTCCCAATCTTGTGAAATTCTTCCCAGTTGCATGTCTGGAGAATGTCTTCAGGAACGTCTTCATTGTAAACAATGTACGAGGATTTTGAAGATTATATATTATTATTCAAGCCAAATTTAGAAGAATTAATCTCTTATCCTATTGGGTTATAAACATGCAGGAATCTACATGTGGTTTTTCCGATATATTGGCTACATGTGGGAATCTACATGTATTTTTTCCCATATATAGGCTACATGTGGGGATCTACATGTGGCTATGTACTTTAGGTTTTTCCCATATTGAACTTGTTCTACTATGAAGAGAAAAAGAATGGAGACCCTAACCCTACATTAACCCTAACCCTAACCCATAACCCTACTCTTCTAACCTTACAATAACCCTAACCCTAAACCTAACCTACAATTCATATTTTATTGATTTTTATGAAACAAAATACCAATTAATTTGTGTTAATTTGTATATTCGTTTGATGGTATCGATTTTATATTGGTTAGTTACGTAGCTAGGAATGGAGATAAATAAAAAATATTAACAAAAAAACATACATATGAATATCTATTTTGCAGAGTTCATAAGACAATGTACGTAAACAGTAGAGAGACACATGTGATTAATGATAGAACTTAAATATCTATAAACTATTTACTGAAAACTTATTACCTATCAACTCCCAACTACAAATATTAACGTAATTAATGATAAACCAAAACAAGATCTTACCGCAAATGTCTTCCTTGCAATAACCTTAACCCTACAATAATCCTAACCAAACCCCTAATCCTACCCTTAACCCCCATTAACACTAACCCTAACCCTAACTCTAACGAATGATATAGTTTTTTTTTTATATTTTCTGGGGTGTTCTGTACATATTAAAATATCGTGATTATGTACTGGTTAGGTAGGTGTAGTCAAATTAAAAAATAAAAAAAACATATAAATGTTATACAAGCCAACTTATCATCTATCTTTTGTATAAAGTTCCACAGAGATTGTTCGTAAAGAGTGAAAAGAAAATTGAAAAAAGCAAACAACCAATTAATTTTTGGCCTACTTCCTAGGCCGTTGTTGGCAACAACGGCCTATGGTATAAACATTATATTGGGATGCTCTCTGACTTGTTGCTATTTTTAACACCAGCATGTCGAGAGCACCCCAAATTGTGTATCTTTTTGGTCTACTACCTATAAACATTATTTTGGGGTGCTCTTTGACTTGTTGCTATTTTTAACACCAACAAGTCAGAGAGCAAGACAAATTGTCTATCTTTTAGGCCTACTACCTAGGCCGTTGTTGGAGACAATGGCAAGGGTATAAACAATATTTTGGGGTGCTCTCTGACTTGTTGCTATTTTTAACACCAACAAGTCAGAGAGCAAGACACATTGTCCATCTTTTTGGCCTACTACCTAGGCCGTTGTTGGAGACAACGGCCAAGGGTATAAACAATATTTTGGGTGCTCTTTGACTTGTTACTATTTTTAACACCAACAAGTCAGAGAGCAAGACAAATTGTCTATCTTTCTGGCCTACTACCTAGGCCGTTGTTGGAGACAACGGCCAAGGGTATAAACAATATAGGGGAGCTGCTCTCTGACTTGTTGCTATTTTTAACTCCAACAAGTCAGAGAGCAAGACAAATTGTACAACCTTAGTCCTACTACCGAGACAACGGCCTAGGTTAAAAATAATAATAATAATCTACATGTGTACACAGCAGCTGAAGCTGCTACACTTGAAAATTATCCCAAATTCCAAACACTTTACCATCACCTACACTCTCCGAATAAATTCATATCTACAACTGCCAAAATCACCAACCATAATTGACTATTAGCAATTAATAACAACAACATCAACTACACTTAAACTTACGAACCACAATTTCCACTAGTTAAGTTACAACAGGATAAAACCAAAAAAAAAAAATTACAACAAACAAAATATATTGGCTAAGAACCGAGCGTGTATGGCTGTGGTGCTCGTATCTTCCGAGCAGGATTTCGACGCCGGAACGTGGTTGGCGACTCGGGGATTTCTTCTTCTCCTCCCTCCTCTTGTTGTACGTCTCCAATAATCCTATCCTCACTCTCTTCTTCCTGCTCTTGTTCGTGAGATGGATGTGAAGTTGAAGCTTGTTGTTCACTCAGCTCATGTTCCTGTTGTCGCCCCATCAATGCAGCTGGCCTACCCCTCACGCTTTTACGTCGGCCCCTCGGTGAGCTTAATGCTCGATCCAAACGTTCGGCCTCTCCCAAAACATCCAAATTGGTACGGCAAGAAGCGAGCATCCTCTGAGCGAACCTATTTATAGCCGTGCCCGCATTACTTTTTACTACCTCCGCGCATTCTTTTGCCATGTCCATCATATTATCAATCTAAATAAAAAAACTCCAACAAAAATAATTACACAAATTCGGTAAATTAAACAATTCATGATCTTCAAATATAACGAACATTAAAAGAAATATGAAGATTGTAGTTACCACTGTACGTATAGCTGTGGCCTTCGGTTGGAACATGGGTTGTGAACTGGAATAGGCAGGTGGTGGTTCAATCTCCCTCTCCTTAATTTCTCGTTGAACACCAGTAGGTAGTTCTGTATCGGGAGAGATGTACAGACGTGTCATTGATTTGTACCATTGCATGTACTTTCATTGTAGATTGCCATCGTACTCTGGAACATTAATAATTACTAGTTCAAACCATCGCTCGTTCCATTCTGCAACGTGAACACGATGGAAATCTGCCCAATCATGAGTAGGCATGTGACCGGTACCCCTCACGGTGTGTAACTCATGATCGTATAAGTTTTTGCAGCTTGGGGGACTATCCTGTCGAAGACCGAACTGACGAAGGACTCTCTCCGGTCGCGGATGCTCCACTATACCGAAGTTGATGAGTGGAGCCGTCGTCAGCCACAACTGCGACCTGGTGGTGCACAACGGTGGTAGTCTTCCCACCCGCTCGGGTGTATACGACACCCAAATCACGAACTCTTCACGTAGTTGGTCGAGCTCGTCTCTGTAGTACGTTATTACACCCATGGGGTTGTCTTTGTAACTCCGACTACCAGCCCAATATACCCCTAAGGGTGCTAACATAGCAGGATTTTCTGGTTGGGCCATCCAACCGTCCGCCGGCTTCCTAATGCGGGGACGACACAAGTGCAGTCACTCCCATGACCAAATCTGTAACAAAACCATCGGTTCGGTCATCTCCGTCCCATCTAGCGCTACATGACACAACGCCCTGTATAGCGTTGCCAACGTGAATCTTTCCCAGCTATACCGGCCAGCTAAGCCAAGGTCGGCAAGCAATCGTAGGTACTGAGGTGCACCGTATCGCCGGATGAGTTAGGCAAGAGAACCCCTCCGATCACCGTTAGAATGTAGGCTCGGGTGTAGAACCGTACATAGTCGTCGGGCGATGCATTGGTCAGCGTCCTATCAAAATGTCCCTTCAACCAAGATAGTCGGATTGATTATCCTTGGAAAATGTCATCATCTTCGGCGGCCGCCTCATTAAACTCTGTACCGAGCAGTTCATTGCACAACTCTATTTTATCAAAGTTTATATTACCCGTCACGGCTAACCTATCTATTGGAAGACCGGATATCATCGTTATATCCTGTAGCGACACCGTCATCTCTCCGACCGGTAGATGGAACATGTGCGACTCTGGCCTCCAGCGCTCCACGAGTACCGAGAGAAGTGCTCGGTCGAGTTTAACATTCCCCATCATACTGATTCCATAGAAACCGACCGCTACTAGGTACTCGACAATACGTGGATGCACATTCATGGTCTCGTGGGTGCGGAAATTACACCTACGCGTCGTCCCACCCCACACTGCCGCGGATCTGTGGCGATCTTGCAAGGTCAATTCACCGGGATATATTGGTCCTGGACCACGACGTCCTGTCATCGAAGAGGATGCACCAACCTACACGAACCAAAAAAACATAATTATTATTAATCTAAAATCAATATCACTAAATACAAAATTAGGGATAATACAAATTAATAGTTCTCACATTCTCTGTGGAATGTTCCCCCCGTGCTTCCTGGGTGCTTCATGGGATGTCCTTCCCCTTCCGATTCCCCTCGTTCTAGCCATTTCTCTGTAACAAAATTCCCATATATGAAATTAATTACTCGCCGAAAATAAGCAAACACAAACCAACGAGATGCAAAAATTTCAAAAGTTCGCTTATACACGTCAAAACAACACAAACGAGATGCAAAAATTCATAAATTTCACCGTCAACTAGGGCAGACCAAACACAAGCCAACGCAACTTATAGAAGTGAGTTCCGACCCACGGTTTGAAATATACGGCCGTGTATCACTTTCACTCTTTAAAAAAGAGCGGGAAGCAATACATTGATGTATTTCGCAAACCGTGGGTCGAAACTCGCAAATATAGGTTGCGTTGCGTTGTGAATGGTTAGCCCAACCCACCTTAGGCCGTTTCGTATTTTTTGGACATCGTTTATGCATTTTTGTATTCAGACCGTACTACAAAAGTTTCGAGGTAGATTGAAGTTTCTTCATATACGCTTCAAAACAATACAAACAAGATGCAAAAATTCTAAAATTTGGCCGTTGGGTCGGGCTCCTCACACACAAGCCAACGCAACTCGTACATGCGAGTTCCGACCCACGGTTTGAAAGATACGGCCGTGTATCATTTTCACTCTTGAAAACTGAGCGGAAAGCGATACATTGACGTATCTCGCAAACCGTGGGTCGAAACTCGCATGTACGGGTTGGTATGACTTGTGAGTGACGAGACCAACCTACTCACACAGTTTCGTATTATTTGAACTTCGTTTAAGCAATTTTCTATTCATAACGTATTCCATAAATTCCGAGGTGGATTAAAGGTGATTCATATACGCGTCAAAACAACAAAAACGAGAAGGAAAATTTTCTAAATTTGGCCGTCAAGTCTGGCACACCAAACACAAGTTAGCGGAACTTGCAGAGGTGAATTCTGACTCTCGGTTTGAAAGATACGGCCGTGTATCGCTTTATATCCGTTATATTGAATAAAACTGATAAACGAACGTATCTCACAAATCGTAAGACGGAAATCGCCTCTACAAGTTCCGTTATCTTTTACACGGTGAGTCCAACCTACTCGTAAAATTTTGAAATTTTTGGATCTCGTTTGTTTCCTTTTTCCTATATTCCACAACTACAACTAACACTACATCTACAAAAATGTCAACAAAATATATACAACATACATGATCAGAGCTAATTGTATACTCTCTAAATTATAGACTACTACGCATAATACAAAAAAACCCAACTCCAAAATTGGAATAAAAATCAATAAATTAACATAGTTCATTATAGTAAATTGGGATTAAGTAAATACCTGGTCCAAAGAGAGAGATAGAGAGTTGGCGAAGAAGTGAGAAGCCGCTGCACGTTGTTGTAGACAAAGGAAGAAAATTTGTGCTAGGGTTTAGATGATTTGGGAATTTGGATGTGAAGTTAGGGTTTGCTGTATTCGGGAGAGGAAGAGAGAGATAGAGAGCTTTTCACAAGAGAAGGAGATCGAGAAGGCAAAGAAATCGATGTCAAGGAGTTGGGAGAGTGAACTAGGGTTTGGGGATGGGTTTCGGGAGCTTGAGAGAAAGAGAGAGAGTGTTTGTGACGAAGACAGAGTGAGGGAGATTTGGGTATGTACAAGTGTTTGGAAAAACACTTGTACATACCTAGGCCGTTGTTGGAAACAACGGCCAAGGTATTTTTTTTTATAAAAAAACAACCTAGGCCGTTGAAACAACGGCCTAAGTGATTTTTTCAACAAAAAAAGAACTCTACGCCAAAAAAAGCTAAGTCTGAAACGTTTTTTGGCGTGAAGTGACAAAAATACCCCTTCGCTTTTCTCAGCGTTAGTGGGAGACCTTAGCGGATCTTGATCACAGCCGCTGATCAAGATCATGCTAGATCGGACGGTTGAGATGGGTGTTTTCCAACCCATTGAAAACGAACCCATTTTCAATGGAGCAAAACCCTATATATATATATATATATATATATATATATATAGAGAGAGAGAGAGAGAGAGAGAGAGAGAGAGAGAGAGAGAGCCCTTCGGTTGAGAACTAATTTTGGTGAGAACTTCGTGAGAACTCACGAAGTAAACCCCCCATGAAAAATCCGAACTGACCATTTTGTTCTACATGCCTTAGATAGCATAACATAAAGAATTCAAATAATTTGAAGTTCGTTTGCTCATCCATCAAATGGAGTAGAATTTTCAGCCATACAATTTTGCGATGTTGTAAATCATGAGAAAATGAACTTCAAATTACGTGATTTCTTTATGTTATGCTATCTAAGGCGTGTAAAACGAGATGGTCGGTTCGGATTTTTCATGGGGGGTCTACTCCTTGAGTTCTCACTGAGTTCTCACCAAATTAGTTCTCAACCGAAGGGCTACCTATATATATATATATATATAGCAGTAGATGTGAACTCTAGGGTTAATTCATCTTAGAAATCTAATGAGATTGGAGATCAAAGGTGAGCCATTATCATTGTTCAACTTTAAGAGGAGTGTGTACCGAGTATTTCAAATGTGTGAGAGAGAGAGATTGAGAGTTGTACTATCTTTGTAATCTGTGTATTTCTTGGGGAATAAGAAGTATTGGTTATCTCTGCATATTATTGTGTTCTTGTGAGATTTTGCGATTATTGTGGTGACTTGTTGGTTCACTAGTTCTTGGTAAGTTTTTGTTGCTTGTGGTGTGTGTTCCGCTGTTATCACTACGAGTTGTGGCAGATTCTACAACAACTACATCAAACTAATCGAAAAGTACATCAACAAAAAAAAGGGTATTAAGCTAACAACAATCCACAACAGCAAGAACCTCCACCCATTCGTCCACCCGCTAAAAAAGATAAGAGTGAGTGCCTGCGACTCCTCCTGGCCTACTTTGCACCATCTATGCGAAGTCTTTTCCTAGCGCCCGCTTGACTTGCCCAAGCATCAATTAAAGCCAAAATTTCATGCAATATCATTGGAAATCTACAGTTAATGTTACAGAAACAAGCATCATTCATGTCTAGTCATAAGATCCACTAAATGCAGCTACCGTAATATCCCACACTACCCTGTAATCTTTTCTAATCATTCTCGCTCTCTAATCTCCACAAATATCATCAATATTGTTAGGGGTCTCAGTAATATGAAATCCCAAACGAAAAACCTCCCAAGCCAGCCTACCCGTGGGACAGCTAAAGTAAATATGATTGACGCCCTCCTCCCCTAAGTTACATATAGGACATGTAACATCAACCGGAATGTTGCGTTTCCTAAAATTAATTTGAAAGCATAGCTTCGTTTGTGACCACCCAGAGAAAGGCCTTCACCTTTGTTGGGGCCTTCGATTTCCAAATGGTGTTCACCTACATACTCCTCATTCCTTCATCATTCAACCATCAATATATAGAGCTCACCGAAAAGTGTTGTTCAGTTCTAGACTGCACACTCGGTCGTCTTCTTCTTCACTCCAATATTGCCTATAATCTGATACTAGAGTTTCAAGCATCTGGAGTTGGTCGTGGTTCTCCCTGGATAAACGCCCTTGAAATTCCACTCTTAGCCTTTCATTTTTCCAAACATTCGCAACAAGGGCATCCCCATTTGTAGTCTTATTAGCCAATTGCGAAAAAAGGGATTGCAATGTATTCTCTCCACACCACTTGTCTTTCCAAAACCTAGTATCTCTCCTGTTCCCAATCATGCATCTAGTGTTGACATGAAATACCTCCCCCACCTTTGCAGATATGCGATGCCTTCCCGTGAGAACTTCAACCCCCATATCTAAATTTTTTCCATCTACGATACAACGCGAAGGAGTTACACCACCATGCTTGCGCCATTTACATAGTTTCCACCACCATTTGGAAAGAAGCGCTATGTTCATATCTCTGAGGTTTATAATTTCAGGTCATCCAAACTCTTTCTTCTTAAAAACCTTTCTCCATCAAACCAGATTGAACCCCTTTTTTCGTCTTTCGCTCATTCCACAAGAAACGTCTCATACATTTATCAATTTTGTTAATGACCCAATCCGGGAGGTCATTAATTGACATTCAATAAGTTACCAGAGAAAGAAATTTCCTTTTCCATATCGCAAGCATCTTCTCCACTTTTTTCATGAACGAAATCCAGTCTTCTTTCCGCATCCTTCCAGGTCTAATTGGAAATCCAAAATTTTTAAAGGGGAACTCACCTTGCTCACAGACACAATGTGATCAACTCAATCCGAGTCAAGATACCTTACTTGGAGGGAAATCGGTACTCGGGCCGCCTTCGGGTTTAGGTCTAGCTTAATATTCAGATTGAATCATAAATGTGCTGGAATGTTACTGAAAGAATCACTTATATGATCAACCAGTAAATTTTTAAATAACACAAAAGTAGATAGTTGGCTCAAAAAACAAGAAATAAAACCACACGAGAATACATCCTGAACAACCATTTTGGAGTTGTTGAATCATCCTCTGTATTGCGGAAACAAAAAAATTCATGCTTGTAACAGAAAACCACCAAGTCTTGTTACGTCTGTCAAACCAAAAAGCTTGTAAAATCATGCATCCAGAGTCGTAAAGAGCAGTTCAATTACAAAGATTTTCATTACTAATCAATATTCAATATAGTACTATGCAGAGTCTCAAATATCAGCATATCTACTTCTCCGTTTGCTTCTAATCTGGGGCTTGATTGCATACGCTTTGGGTAGGAAGGTGTTGAAACCCAGGATTAGATTGGGGTGCCCTTTAAACAATTCTTTCATCCTCTTTATAACACCGTGAGTATCAATCCTACAACAAAATTGAATGAAAAACATAGTTAAGCTAGGGAGGAGAAAACCCATTAACCATAAAGAATAAGACATTCTGATAAAAGTTTCCAACCTCATACTGTTGAAATCCTTCAAGACTTGTAAAAACTCATTGTACATTCCCCTTTTATATGAAGATTTATCTCTCACTTTCTGTAAAAACTGAAGGGCATCATTTGTTGTAAGCATCCGAGTACCACTTGAGGAAGCTGCCGTATGGGTTTGCTGAACCTTCCATTAAAATAAAAAAAACACCAAAATTAAATCACCTCTTCCACATACAAACTGACAATCTTTTAGCATCCAGATGTAAATGTGTGCGTCACCTAATAAATACAAATCGACTAATTTGATCCCATATGCCAATATATGGTAAAAGAAGATATAGTGAATTTTTAAATAAGTTAAAATCACCAATAACCTGAGCATATATCTATATCTCCAACAAACAAAAAAAAGTCAAATTTATAAGCATACTCTCTTTTTACATAGTATTTTGAACTTCCGTTTAGTGGACTTGATTACTGTTAACAAGTCTAGGAGTTTTCCCTAAAAAAAAGAGGGGGGGGGGGGGGGGGGGGGGGGGGGGGGGGGGGGGCAACTGTGTCTCATAAAAGATCAAGATTACCAAGAAATCAAGTGACGAACTATTTATACACTGAAACAACTGAATACTACACATAGCTCAAACATTTCCATAAAGAAGAATGGAAAGAATTTCCTTTCTAAGAAAGTAAAAACAGCACTATTCGGAGCAAAGAAAACAGATCAGATTTCTCATTTTGAAAAGTTCTGACAGGGCAATTATATATAAAGAATTGGTCACAGGTGTTTGTTGTAGTACATTGAAGTAACCAAAATAAGACCAAGATAACGCAACAATTATAAACCAAGATACCGCAAGAAGAGACTAGGGTCTGAAACTCCTATTTAACAATAACTAAGTTGACCCTATAAATCATCCTGTAACAATTGTTTCCATTTTTAATCTCTGGAATAAAGCCCATAAACTGCAAGGTACTGAAATGACCAAGAACACCAAGAACCTTATAGAAGGACATCTATATTAAAATATCAAAATAAACATATGAAGAATCAGATGTAAGAACTATAACTAACAAAAATAGAAAGAAGACGAATGACACAAAATTTCACAATAGAAATTACAAGAAATGGAATCAATAACAACATGAAGTAGCTTTCTCGATGCCTAAATGTATAGTGATGGTTGTATTTTGGAATGAACATCATGCACCCTTGGGTTGGGTTTTTTTTTTTATAACAAGGTTGTATTTTGGATGAGTATCATTCATGTCTTGGTGTTAAATTATGTTTAATGAAGTGCGGGTAGAGTTCGCTCCGCACCATTTTATGATCAAAAAGGGGGAAAACATGAAGTAGCAACTCTTAATATGTTGAGCATAGGAACTCGCAAGCCCTTTGAAGATGATGGAGACTTGTTTTCTTGTTCTTAATCTTCAGAGAGAGAGAGAAAGAGACGATGGATGAGCTTAATAGAAGAGTTTTGAAGAGCATATAAAGGTTTGCAGGGAAATCATTAGAAGGTTGGTTTCAGATTTGGGCCTAGGTTAATATTCTGGGCTCTATCATTATCACATAAACAATGCAAGTGGGGGTAAGACAATAACCCAATCCAGATTGATAAACCAAACAACCGAATTCGAATCAGACACAAAATGTCAGGATGGGTCCTTAAAAATTACTCTGTTTATCCACATTGTGAAAACTGTTAACCGAATAGGAAATAGAAACATCTACTTTTTAAGGAAGACTAAACTCTAAAGACAAAGAATTCAGCTGCATAGAACATACTTCAAATACAGACATAATTTGAGCCGGTCTTACCCAGTATTACAGATATTTCTGTAGAGAATAAGCTCCAATTCTAATGAGCCCTAACTAAACCATCAGCGAGTTTTTAAATTTTGTGCCATCCACTCCTGTAAACAAACATACGAGAAACGAACAATGACAAACTGCATTTGGTTTCATAAGAGCTTCCAGCTCATCCATAGTAATGGGGGCAATGATATCTTCATCAGACAAGATAGAAGGAATCATGCTGAGATCAGGCTGCCTCTCAACAACTGGATTTGGTTTCCACTTTCCTACTAAGTAAACATAGAACTCATTTGCAATATCTTGCTGAACTTTTAATGAATTTCAACTTTCATTGTCAACACTGAGAATGTGACTGCGGCCATTTCTATTCGGGACCAATCTGTGGAAAATTTTATAATTAGAATCTTGATAGTTCAGCGATTCAACTATTCATTTTTGAATCGAGTATTTCTTGTTCCTCAAGAACTTTATGCTATTAAGATGTTAGTACTCTCAACAATATGTGCTCATTCTCATCCAAATCTACACCACCTTCTTAGCTCATTCTCTTTCTGCTTAATATTACCCATCATTATTTATTCCATTCCTTGAGTACCAGTTTGACAGCTGAATTCTTAAATATCTTCATGGTTGCACTCCCTGAGGTCTACTTAGCCCATGCACCTTTAATAATTGAACGCAGTTCACCCCTATGCATACAAAAATTTTGAAAACGAAACGGTTTAGGACCTGAATGCCATTCCTTCTTGCACTTCAACAGAATAGGACAATGATCACTTCCCACTCTAAGTAAATTTCACAAGGCTAGGTTATGATACAGGACGGAAGCAACACCTGAAAGACCAGTATTCCTTTGAATGGAATATCTAAAACCGATTATGCCAAGAGAGTGACCTAATTCAATTTTTTTTTAAAAAAGAAAGGGTTTATGGCCTGAATTTCATTCCTCCTTGCACTTCAACAAAATATGCCGATGATCACTTCCCACACTGTCAGAATAGTCCATTGGTAAACCTCAAGAGGTTAGAAGTTCGATTCCAGCTTGCACCATAAAATCCCATATACACACACACACACACACACGGGGTAAATGTCGGTGTGTGGGGCTACGACATCAGACCTACCTGCCAGACCTTTTTTTGGAAATCATACTCCTATCTTTCTTTCTATTCGCTCTTCACTCTTACCAAATACCAATCTCTCCAGGCCTGCAACAATGATCCAAGGAGCTTTCCCTGCCCCTAAAAACTCATCAACCTTGCCCTCTTTCGTCCAAACAGAATTAAACCACCGGAACTGCCGCCCCATTAGAATTCAGTTGCATTTCTAATATGAGGCAAAAATCAACATTTTCCGCAATCATCATTCATTTACAATGTGTGGACCACTGCCTCATCCACACCCCAGCAATTCCAGCAGAGGTAATTTATTAAATACCTTTAAAGCATGAAAGAAGATTGAGCTGACCAACCTCAACCATATGTGAAATTTGACTTATCTCAATTGCAAGGTTGCCTTCAACAGGTCCTTTCCCAATGCCACCTTCCGGTGCTTAATTTGATTGATCATCTTCAAGTAACAAAAAAGGATTCCCCTTTCACCTCTGCCTTCTAACTACTCTTTTTATAGAGACTAATTTCTTAACCTATGGTTTCAGCTACAAAAAACTCAAGGTGAAACCATAAAAATCAATGAAACTTAAGTTTCATATGATGATAACAAAACTTTATGAAACTTAGGTTCCATCATGTTTTATAGATAATTAGGTTTGGTCGTGGTGCCAACGACACATCTTCGTGAACGATGCAGCATATAAGAAGTCATGTAAACAGTATATGCAATTATGTACGATTAACAAATCACACAGATATCAATATTTATATGCAATACCACCGGGACTAGTAACTCCACAATAAGTTATAAAAAAAAATTAAAATATCGTAAAACAATCACATACGTATCTCCAAATTAAAATGTTGTTGTCAGATATGAGGGAGGAGTTGTCGAGCTCGGAGGAGTTGAGGTCGAAGGGGAGGGGATCGAGGGGGGATGCTGACACGGCGACGGAGGCGATGGGGATGTCAAAAGGGAGGAGAGCGCCAGTGTATTCAAAGTGGGTTGGACTTGGGTTTGGATTTGGAGGGAGAGAGAGGGAGAGACTGAAAAGTAGAGTTGTTACTTTGACCGATACCCAGACTCGACCTAAACCCGATCCGGACCCGGCATTGGACCGGAACCGACCCGATCTATACGAGTCCGGATCTTAAAATAAAATCCGATGCACTTCCGGGTCCGGGTCCACTCAAAATAGACCCGACCGGATCCGACCCGGACTCGTTATAAAATACCCCCAAAAATATGGAATTTGAATAATAGGTTATAGGGATATACTTGTAAACAGTTGAAGATAAATGTGTGTAAACATAATATTTATTCATGTACTTAATAAGTGTAAAAATTGTTGGAACCGTAGGGTATCTGGTGCAAAAATACGCAAGTGCAAATATTTATTCCCCGCTACCGGACCCGACGGGTAGATTTTTTTTAACAAGAACCCGGACCCAAACCCAATTCTCACCAGTCCGGGTCCGGATCCAATTTTTGACCTATGAGGTACCGAATCCGGGTCTGGGCAGTGGAGGACCCGACCTGATAGGACCCGATACCAGCTCTATTGAAAAGTGAAGAGATATGAGAGAGAGAGTTCTGAAAAAGTGAAGAGAGAAGTGAGAGATAGTAATAAAATGAGGATGATTTATGTTTTTTTTGGGGGGGGGGGGGAGAATTATTTTTTTAGGGAAAATTTTTGGGGGAGAAATATCTTTTAGAAGAGTGAATGTGAGTCATTGATTTTGTTTCAATTGAGGAGAACTACTTGAAAGCTTTTTTTTTCAAATTGCCTTGTGATTTTTTTTTGATTAAAAAGGTTGGCCGAAGCCCCCGTGTTTCATTAAAAAGCTTTTAATAAAACAAGCAATCAAACACTGGGCAATGATGTTCATGTGTCTCACAAGCGGGCCATGATGCTCATTCCCCGTCCAAAATAGAAACTCCCTCCCCCCGTGATACAATGTCCAACCCCAACAAACATAAAGGGAATACCACAAATAACAATACACCTCGGACCCTCATGGCTCCGAACAACAAACAAAACCCAAAAGTAGCACATGTTCTTCCCTCATCTTTACCCAGCAATCACTCCTCCTCTGCTGTTCCTTCCCTTTCCTATGGTTCCACCCCCTCGTTGGACTATGTAATGTCAGAGTACATCTCCTTGATTTTCTTCGCTTGTTCCTTGTCTGCCGTTTTAGACTAGAAAATGATGTTAGCAATAATCTTGAATAGCAATTGTTGATGCATGATGTGTTTGTGCGTTGTTCTAAAGATTCTATTATTCCGTTCTGGCCATAAACCCTAGCATGTACCAGCAACCCCAACATCCCAAATGTGAAGGTGGCTGTTGCGTATGTGACCTCTCCAACCCCCTCCCCCCCAAGCTTCCTATATCGTTTGCGGTCCCGCCCCATTGCTACCAATTCTGCCCAAAAGGTCTTCCCAAATTGGTCTAGCGTAATTACAGGACAGTAGAAGATGGTCCACCATTTCGTTCTCCCTGTTGCACATAACACAATTGGCAGGTCCCTGCCGCTTACGCCTTGCCAAGTTATCACGTGTTAAAATGACATTTCTACATGCCAACCAATTGAAAGTCCTCACCTTGAGTGGGACTTTAACCTTCCAGACCGGATCGTGCACCCTTACTCCCCCATCGTTAAGCATTTTATACGCCGATTTAACTGAGAATACGCCACCCTTTTCTGCCTCCCATTTTACCTTGTCCTCATTATTCTCACCTGTTGGCTTTCACTCCTATAAGAAGCAAATAAGTTCTTGTTTTTGTCTTCTAGCATCTCTGCTAAGCCCACCCGTGAGTCTTGGTTTCCATTCATCATTCCTCTACTGTCTGGCCACCCAATCATTTTTATCTGTAGCAAATTCAAATGCCGCTGGGAATCTTCTCTTCAAGTTGATAGGGCCGCACCATTTGTCCTTCCAGAAGCTAGTCGTCTTCCCATTTCCAATAGAGAAGGTCACCCCCGAAATAAAAAAGTCTTTAGTGTGCGTTACCCCTCGCCAAAACCCAAACATTGACCCCTTATTTTTAAGTTTGAGGTGCATACACCCCTTCCTAATGTAGGTGGCCTTTATTAGTCTACCCCATTTAGTCTTAGTCTTAACCTTGCGTTTCCACCACCACTTGCATAGTAATGCTTGGTTCATTGACGAATGTCTACCACCCCCAATCCACCCAGTTCTTTTCTTCTGCATACAATTCCCCATTTAATAAGAGGGTACCCCCTCCCCTCCCCCGATTTGTGCCAAAGGAACTGCCTTCTTAATTTGTCAATTTTCTTGAATACCCCAAATCGGTATTTCGTAGAACGACAAAAAGTAAAGTTTGCCTTGTGATTTATTACATAGATGGGGCCACATATGTCCACATAAGTTAGTTTCATAGATTGAGTTTCAATTTTTTTTTATAAAAGTCATTGAAAATGCTTTGAACATCTCTTTAAACATTATCTAAATAACTTTGAAATGCTCAACTTTAATATTTTATTGAGTAAATTTCACTTAACCCATACAATTTTTTTTGGCTATTATCACAAACCAACCCTTTCTTTTTTGGTCAACAATATAGACCCACTCCTTTTCAGTTTGAGAAAAGCCCACATACGGATTAATATTCCATTAGTTTTTGAGTGAAATATCCACAATACATCAAATAGATCAAAGAAAAATAAAATAAAATTACATTAGGAGGATTTTAGAGTTCTTACCTTCCTCTCTTTTCTCTTGATCAAATCTTCTTTAGGCTGCATGCTTCTCATCCCCATCCTGCTCATAAATAGAAACCTTTAAATTAGTTTAGCACTAATCCAATGTTTAAATAGTCGTTAGAAGAGGGCAATGGTACTTTACGATCAGCAATCCAAAATTACAACCATGTTTCATCACGCGAAATCAGAAATGGCAAGTGCCGGTGAATGTGATTAACGAGAGGTAAAGAAGGTCAGTTTATTGATGACCAAAGAAGAAGAAGTGGGTTTGTTGATAATAGTTAAGTAGGGTGAGTTAAGCAAAATTTCGCCTATTATATAATTTTTTATGAGTTTCACCTCTAATACTATAATGAAAGAGTTGTAGACAAACAAACTCAATTTGTATTGATTGATCTAATTTCAACCAGTGGCGGAGCCAGGATTTTTATCCACCGACAGCGAAATCACAAGAACAAAAAAAAATTCCATTGTTGTTTGAAAATTGAACTAAAATTAAAATTGTATCAAATAAATCCCTAATTTAATATCAATAATCAGTCAATCAACAACATAAGAAACCTAATTTATAAATCCCTAATTTATTAGCAATAGTCAAACAACAACAATCATAAACTAATACGAATGCCGGACCAAATTGTAACAAATGGGAGAATCTATATTCCTAATTTATCTGTGAATACGAATGCCGGACCAAATTGACTATTCCGTATGGGCTTCTTTATCAACCCAGTTTTTTATTTTTTGGGGTTATGGTAGCCATCTGTTATGAGAGAAAGAAGAACTGCTTGCATGTTTTGGATCGAATAAAGGAGCAATCTTGACTATTGGCCCAAATAGAGAAGTAGGCAGCAGTGAGAATGAGCATTTTCGAGGCCCAAAAGGAGCGGGCTTCATTACAGGGGGAGCGGGTTTGGGAGAGACTTTAAAATTAGACTAGATAATCAAAATAATTGGTCGTATAATCAAAATTCAGGGTGAGCGGGCCGCTCACCCTGGGATACATGTGCATCTGCCAGTGATCTCAACCACACAATTTTAAGTGAAAGTTATGTTAACTATCCATTTGCTCAACTATTGTCACTTACAATAATATTGTCATAGTTCAAATTCATTTACGATATATTTATTTACAGAAATGCCACTCATATATAATAAAAAGTTGGTGCCACTGGGGGTAAATAAAAAAAAAATCAAACTTCGGATCCAAATCCATCTCAAATCCAGATCCAACTCCTCCCTCATTTCTGATCCAAATCCAAATCCAAGTCCATAATCCTTAACAATGGCTCCCAAACCCTAATGGCAACCATCAAATCCCTAACCACCACCGCCCTCATTCCCACCTCCTCAGCCGCCGCAATCTCCCGTCTCCCTACCCCCGCCGCGGAAATCGAAAAGGCTGCCCTCTTTGACTTCAACCTTACCATCCCCGTCATTGCCACTGAGTTCCTCCTCCTCATGGTTACCCTCGACAAGATCTACTTCACCACCTCGGCAAGTTCATGGACGAGCGCGATGCCGCCATCCGAGCCATGCTCGGTGACGTCAAGGACACATCATTGGAGGAGAAGCAGTTTAAGGAGCAGGCGGCGAGGGCGAAGATATCGGCGGCGCTAAACAAGATGAAGAAGGAGACGAATGTAACTGGATGCGAAGCTGACAGAGGGGAAGAAGAAGGTGGAGGCAGAGTTGGCGAAGGCGTTAGATAGTTTGGAGAAGCAGAAGGTAGAGACGTGCATTGAATTTGCAGATTGTAGCGCGTCAAAAAAGTACTTCCAGCTGCTTAAATTATATTATCATTTCTCTTCTTTATAAATGTAAAGAACTCCAATGCAATTGAACTTTTGTCTTCTTCTTCAAGTTTGGAGATTTAAAAATACTTGATTACATTACCTTACCTATTGAAATGTTGTTTTCTTGATCAAGATTGTGTTGAACCATCATGTTTCATATTCACTTTTAAATTTTTAGCAAATACATTGCTTGTGTTTCTCTCGGAAAGGGTTTTGCTTTTCCTCTCTTCCCTAAGGCGAAGGATGTGGCCGAGGTGGAGACCGTGGTGGGGGGGGGGGGGGGAATAAAGGGAGTGAGCAAGGTGGTTGTTTAGCCACATAGGCACAACGAGGTTTTTGTAGCGAAGGGGAAAGAGGATGCGCTTTGCATGAGGAATTTGGTGACCAAGAAGTCTGTACATGGGGAGAAGAGGGTTGTTGTTCAGGTAATTATTGTTTTGGTTTTGTAAAGATTTGATTTTTAGGGTTTTTTGTTGTGGTTGACTAGGGATTTTTATTTTAGTTTGAAGTAGAATGATCTGGAATCCATTGAAACATGATGGTTTTGCGAGTTAGTGTTCTAATTTAGTTAATTAGTTTTAGTTGTTTCTTTTATTCCATCATGAATTTTAAACGCAATGATGAATTTGTATATGATAAAGAATTTAGTTTGGTATCTGTAGTTGTACCAAGTAATATGCAAATATTTTGTAACATTCATGTGTTAAAAGTATACAAAAAAAATGTCTCTTTTGTAATTTAGGTTTATTGATTGTTGATTGAGAAAGTTTGAATTTTTAAATAAAATGGCTATTTTGAGTTGAGAAAGTTTTGATTTTGGTTGTTTTTATTTATGTTTGTTTAGAGTTACTAGATTAAATTACTGGTTTAGGTGTGTTGCTTATTTTAGGAAAATGTGGTGATGAAAAGATAGATGTTTGTTTGTTTATTTTTGTGTATTTCAAGTTCTTAAATTGAGTGAAGTAGAATCATTGATAGGGTCGGCGCTGGGTTCCCGAGGGCCCGAGGCGACCTCCCGGAATGAGGCCCCCATACAAAAAAAACATGTATACAAAAAATTTGCACATGGTTGAAAACAAAAATGCAAAATATATAAATTTGTTTTAAATCACCCAAATTTCAAATCTCAAATTCAATTCAAGTCTTTTGAGCCTAAACCCAAATAATTTTTAAAAAAATTTAAAGGCTAAAAAATAATTATTTTTAATGACAGTAATTTTTTTACGCGCAAAGTGCCTATATTTACAAGAGAATTACAAATTTGGGGTCCCTAAAATCGCAAAAACGCCGGGAGACTGAGGCTGCCTCCTCACCCGCCTCAAGGGTGGGGCCGGCCCTGATCCTTGAGCATGGGGGAGAAATTGGGGAACGATGAATCCTAAAAGGTATGTTGGTAAAGTTTGAATTTTTAAATGAAATTGTGATTTTTAGTTGAAAAAAATTTAGATCTGTAGTCGTTAATTGTTAGGGCATACTTCACGTGCGTGCAAATAACTAGTCTATCTTAATTGTAGACATCCAAGTAAACAAAAAATAAGGGTTTCGAACCTAAGTTTTATACGAGAAAATTTCAACTGAACTCGGAACCCCTGGGGAGGGAAAAAACCGTGAGATTCTTCGAGTTGAAGTCGGTTACAACATGCAAGATCATCCAAGCTAAGGCCATCAATTCATCAATATCTAAGGAAAAATCAATTTTCAAGCATGCATATATATGATCTCAATACTTTTCAAAAAATAAATAAATTATGCTCTCAATCATGTTTTTATTTATAAATCAAGCCTAACAAATGATAATAATGATTAAATACATGAGAAAATGATAATAATTAAATACAGCTACTACCTTCTCTGTTTTTCTTTTTCGTCTTCGTTTTTTGGGTGGAAGGCAGAGAAAGACGGAGAGTTGGAGGCGATGAGATGAGGAGGAGATGGAGAGTTTATATAAGAGATGAATTGGGTTAGGGTTTACGTTTTCGTGGGGATTAAGGTAATCATGGGCATTGGGTTATTGGGCTGTAGGGTGCGGGTTTGATGTAGAAATAGGAACTGACCCGCTTCAAATGAGTCCACCAAGAAATCTCTTGTTTTAATCCAAAACCCCCCTACTTGACCAAAACTTTACTTTTAGGTCCCTCCCATTTATCTTCTTAAGAAGCGCCCTTCAATTGGCTTTGTGCGGACTTATATATAAAAAAAAAGTGGCACTTCATAGCACTGATCTTTTCTCTTGTCAATTCATGAACTGATGAACACTTCATACTTGACTTAACGAATGAACCCTAACATAACCCTTTGGGACTGGAGGGCCGTACATGACCCTCCTCTTAACGATAAACTTAGACCCCACTAATGGAATGGGAGAGGGATATATTATACTTCATCCGCTTCAAAATGTAAGTCATTCTATATTTTCCTACACACCTATTAAGCTAAAAATTATGATTGACAAAAATTACTAATATTCTTTATTTTTGAAGCTCATAAATAAATTATAAATTGTAAAATGTCCAATTTGTCATTCTCTATAATTTTAGTATTACTCATTTTATAAAAAAAGATAAGGGTGAAATTGAAAATTTCATAAAAAAAAACTTGATAGGTATTTAAGAACAATAAAACATTTGTCTCGAAAATCTAAAGTAATTTATATTTTGAAACATAAAATAGGCTAGAATAACTAATATTTTGAAACGGATGAAGTATATATATATACTATCATATGATATGAATGAATACTTCGTGTAGAGTCCAAATTGATCAATGAATTCCCGACAAACGTATAAGCTCATCAAGGGTCCTAATTGCTGTATCTTGATTATTCTAGTTGCACTGACCATCAATAAGCAATTTTCGAAGGGAGGAACAGAACGAGAGAATGACACCTAGTCGAAGATTAAGTTACTTAGTCCTGAACTCCAAACATGGAAACAGAAGACCAAGTTGTACAAAAATACAATTTTTTTTTTTTTTTGATGAATCGGACAGAGCCTAGCGGCTCCAGCCATACCAAAAAATATATTGAGAAACAAATAATAGTACAGACAACCGCTTTACAAGAAGTAAAACCACACTGCCTCAAGCTAAAGCCAAGAACAAAACAATAACATCTCAAACAAAGAAACAGCACAGAATTCTTGACTAGCAACCAAACGGTGAAGTACGTGTGTGGCAGGAAAAGGAGGAAGCTGCGAAGTGAAAGCTTTCCTCAAGACAACGGGAAGCCCTCGAGAGCTTCTGAGAGGAGACAAGGAGCAGTAGACGGTGGTAATGTAGCTACAGCGAAGAGAGGAGCACCAAACTCCAGCGCTGCAGCGGACGAACCGAAGGAGGCACAGCCGCAAACCGCAGCGCATCGAACACTCGAACAGGAGCCAGTCCGACACTGGGTGGCCAAAGGAGCTGGCTCCGACTAGCGGCGGATGGAGCTGAAAAGGTCCGGCTAGCAAACAACCCTCAGAGACTGCAGCGAAACCGGAAACGATCCCGCTAGAGAAAAGACTCCTCTCTAGTTAAAAACCATCAGCCAAAAAGGGTATATACAATGTTAAGAAAATAGAAATAGAGAAGGGTGGATAGCATCCAAGGTTTAGAAAGCATACGCCTCTGACAACCAGAGGACACCAGGCAAAGTAGGCAGTCTAAGAACTATAACATTACAATCATCTAGTTGGCCTCGTGATGGCAAAAGCCTCCCCAGAATCACGAGAAAAGAACAAGCCAGACCGGCTACAAAAAGGCCGAGAAAGTAAACCAACCAAACATGGTGATAAGACAAACTAGGAGTCTACTCCCCATCACTGTAACAGTTGAACATAATAACAGTAATTACGCAAAGAAAAAAACATCATCGCAATGATAATGGCTACAAAGTAACAGAGCCAAAGAAACATCAACATAACGTAAACCACAATACGCATACAGCAAAAGAGAGAGAATCCCATATAAAAGGTGTAAGGACGACAGGCCATTAGATGAATTAAGCAACGGGGATACATCAGTAAATCCCCTCTTCGCTCCAATCTACAGCATAACCAACAACAAAAGAGAAACATAAAGGGAGCATGGGGAAGTGATTCAGAGGAAAAGCAAACACCAAGCCAGCCAGCCAGCAGCACCATCAAAATCATCCAGCCCGGGCCAGAGAAAGGCCCAACTATGAATCAAAAGTTGCTTGATCAAAAGCAACTCCAAAACAGCATCAACCCTGTGATATATAGCAAAGTGAAGGACAATAAGAATCGAAGGTAACTAAATTAAATAGCATGGAGATTGCTAAGACAAAGGAAAGAATCAACTAATCTATGACCGTAGAGAGAATTTCTCGCTACGGGCTTCAAAGCCGAAGACCAGAAGTTAAACAGGAATAAATAATCTTCAATAAGGGATGTAATAGTCGAGTTGCGATTTCTGAAGAGTCTGTTGTTCCTTTCCTTCCACGTGATCCAAATAATAATGTGCATCGAGAGGTACCACGAATTGCGGTACTTGTAGTTCAAAGGGAGAGAAGAATACACCGAGGAGAGGTTGGATGGAATTGGGTTGATTTCCCATGCTAACGAACTGATTTTCCAAAGGGGACGAATGAAGTCGCACCCAATAAAAAGGTGATCAGCGTCCTCGAAAGAACTCAAGCAAAGAGGGCCCATCTGCCCCCAGGCTAAGTTCCTTTTGTTGAGGATCTCAGCAGTAAGTAATTTGTTGTTCAGAGCAAGCCAGGAGGTAATTTTTGCTTTAAGAGGAGCGCAGGAATTCTAAATGACCTTGGCGATAGGGGAGTGAACTCCGCGAAAGTTAAGGAATTGATAAAAGGATTTAACTGAGAACACACCCGACGAGTTCCACCGCCAAGAGTAGTCATCTATAGGATGCCCCTCAAAATTATTGAGGGTTGATAGTAGATTGCAATTCTGAGGGCCACATTGTGGTGAAAGATTGGTAGACAGCGGGATGACCCATTGTCTTAGAGAATTCTGGAGGTTGAAAGAGTCCGCCACAGTAGCCAAGGGAAGTAAAGCTAATTGATAGAGAAGAAGGAAGGAGGAATCAAGCTTAGTGTTACCTATCCATTGATCCGTCCAGAATCTGGTCCTGGAGCCCTCACAACAATTGTGGATAATGCCACAAAGGAAAGCTGGGGATGCTTTCCGAACACCCTTCCAAAAAGGTAAAGCATTGCGATGAATAGGCTGAGAGAGGTCCCACCAATGGTGAGCAGGAGAATAGTAAGACTTAATGCTTTGGATCCAAGGAAGATGATCGAGTTTTAAAAATCTCCAGAGCCATTTACCCAGCAAAGCGATATTGTGGTGCCTGAGGTTCAGCACCCCGTGACCCCCGGCAGCTTTAGACGAGCAAACTAATTGCCAATTGCTAAGGTGCGATCCATGTTTGAAAGAGGAAGAACCGGACCATAAGAAGTTGCTTCTGATTTGGTCTATCCTCTTAATGACTGTAATACCCTGATTTTCCAATCAATGAAAAAATTATTTATTTTTGCACGTAGTGTGCACGTGTAATATTTTGGCTATTATTTTTATCATGAAGAGTAAGAATATTGTTTTCTATAAAGCCTTTTTCCTAAAGCCCAAAATTTAGCTTATTTTTCTTTTAAAATAATTATCTTGGCCCAATCAATTTAAGCCCAAAAATTGATTCCATTTTTACAACTTGTAATGTGTAACACTATTAAAGGCTTTTTATTTGTGTACAAGTTGGGGTGACTAATGCATGCACGTGCAATTCACACACGTGCAAGAGCACACCTTTTCTTGGCCGGTTGGGTTAGGAGTGGTTTTGTAGTCATGGGTGGTTATTGGAGTGTGGGTAGTTATTTTTCAACTCCATAGTGCATCCTAGCCCTTGATCCTATAACTATCTACTAAATCCTAGCCCTCCATCTCACCCAAATTGGTGTATAAATACCCCCTCTAATTCATTGTTTCTTTTACACTAAGATCATATTGTAAGAGAGATATATTATGAGAGAGTTGTGTGTGGAGGCCGGGTACCACTTCTGAAGGTTTCGGTGTGGAGCAAGGAGCAAGGAGCAAGGAGTCGTGCATTGCATTAAGGAGCTTTTTCTGGATTTCGGTTATTTCGTCAATAAGGTGGGTGTTTCTCAGGACTTCTAATGTAGAAATTATGTTATGACAATAATGATTGTTACCATGCTTGTGAAAAGTAAGTTTGACTATATTAGATTACTCTGTGTATGCTTATGTTGAAAGTTGTGAAGGACTAATAATGAAGTAATGACACTGTAAATAAGACCGAAATAGGTCTGTACAGTCGATTGTCACGTGGACAAGTCGACTGGTACGAGGCGAATATTTTCATGCTTTAATAATGTATATGTATGCAAAGGTGAAGTGATAGAATGATTGCTAGATTTATCTCCCCATGGTATACATGACTGAGGGGATATAAACAGATGAAAAAGAACTAGGGATGATTAGAAAAACTGAGAATAACCTGTACAGTCGACTACTAATATGAACAGCCGACCGATAGATTTTAACTATGAATATCCCAGAAGTTCCATGAAATGAGATATATCCATTGTGTTGTTCTAGGGTGCTAAATTGAGATTTAGTGTTCATTTCTGCAAGTAAATGATGAGTAAATGAAAATGCATGTTTAACCTTCCCTTGAGGAAAGAGAACATTAGTACGAGGAATTATATGTTGTGTGTTAGTGAACAGCTAAGAAATTACGTGTTTTTGCAGCATGAATATATATATATATTGTAATGTGACACAATGATACATGTGCATGGAAGAACAAATGGAAAGATAATTCCTAATTTGAAATGTGAACCTGTTCAGTCGACTCAATGCGAGTAGCAAGTCGACTGGGCTGAGAATGAAAATGTACAGTTAAAACCCAGGACAGACGACTGATTTAATGACAGTCGACTGTCACGTGAATGATATTTTGAACGTAAAAAGTTGCGGAGCAGCCGACTGGCCATGTGCAGCAGTCGACTCTCCCGAGTGGTTATGAAGAACTTGATTTTGACTGAACAAGTCGACTGGACTTTCTCCAAGTCGACTGTCCAGAATACTTTAATATGTCAGAGATTTCATTTGGTTTCTGTTAAAAGTTATGAATCTGGCGATTAATGTTGGTAACTCTATTTTGTTGTTGCATGAATTTTCATGAAATGAATCATAGATTGAAATGAGAATTAAATGAATACGAAATCTAAGATCATGATAAAGAAAGTCTGTGAGACTATTAAATGAATTATGAGTTGAAAATGCTCAAATTGGAAATTGTGAATTGGAAATTGAAACCAAAGAGTAGCTAAGTCTCCCCCGGCATTGGAAATGAAATGAAATGAAATGAGAATTGAAAGACCAAGGTTGGTCGTGTTGAAATGAATGAATAAGTCCGGTTTAGTGGAGAGGCTAACTCTAGAGCTTTGATTTTTATTCATGATTCTAAAAATTAGTACATAGTGGAGATGTGATGAAAGTGAGAGAAAAACACGAGTATGAGAACTAGGATTTTCGGTGCGGGTGTGTGAGCCACAGAATGCATGCTTGATGAGTCAAGACATGGCGTGGGCACAACTCAGAATGATCGGACTCTAGTCACGCTTGTGGGATGTTTGGTGACTGCAAGAGGATCGTGTGCCATGAAGTGAGGCTGAATTGTCACAGAATGCATGCTTGATGAGTTAAGACATGGCGTGGGATTCCCCTCCAGAATTTTCTGTACACGAGCTTGTACTCATAGATCATCTAGGATACTCACCGTAATTACAGTAGTAGATTAAGTCATGGCAAGGGATTGAACCCTAAAAAAATGAAGAACGATTAAGAGGCTTGCCCTCGGACCTATGTAGTATGGGATGCATAGAATCCGAACAAGTGTGCATTAGTGTCAAGTAAATTAAGTAATTGCATTAAGGATTAAGTGCACAATCACGACACGACATCATTAAGATTTCCCTTTTACTTTATTTTTGATATGTGAACAAGTTTGTGATCTGTTAAGAAATGAGAATCATTATACTGTTTCTGACATAGAGAGGATGGCCATTTATAATTATCGTCGGTTGAATAAACTGACGTGCCCACAGTATTGTATGCAGGATCAATGGCATGAAAAAGATTAAAGAGGAATAAATGCTTAAAGATTCATTCCATGTTGTTGTACATTTGTTTCATTATTGTAAATTTTACTTCCGCTGTGCAATGTAATTGTAATAAATGATGTAAACTCTGATGTAAAGTAAAAAGTTTAAATTTCCTTGTAAAATTGTACTAAGAAAAGTGAAAAGATCATGTAGAACATCTCGAATTCAGTGTATTTGGGATTCGGGGCGTTACAATGACCCAAGAAGGGACATAGTAGAAAGACATCATGAATAGGGCAATTGACGAAAGAACCGAGTTAAGGAAGATAAGATGCCCTCCATGGAAAAGGAGTTTTCCAGACCAAACACTTAGCCTGGATTCAACTTTATCCAGCATGGGCGTCCAGTCGGATTTATGTAGTTTACCCTATCGGAGGGGAACGCCCAAATAAGTGATGGGGAAAGATGCCACAGGACAGTTGAAGAAATTGGATACTTCTGTCTGCCGGTTGGGGGAGCCACCCAACCAGAGGACCGAAGATTTCTGGAAGTTGATCGAGAGACCCGAAGCAAGCTCAAAACAGTAAAGGAGCAATTTGAGGTTACGAAGAGAGTGAGAATACGGTTTGGCAAAAATGATCGTGTCATCTGCATACTGCAGGTTGAGAACCCCATCAAATTGATTGGAGCTACATAGCCCCTGAATGACTTGCGCTTCCCAAGCGTTGCGAAGAAGTTTACTAAAGACGTCTGCAACAAGGGAGAACAAAAGGGAAGAAAGCGGGTCCCCTTGGCGGAGACCACAATTAATTTTGAATTTGTGACCCTCCATACCGTTGATAATAATAGAAAAGGTACCAGAGAATAGGCTGGATTTAATCCAGGCGATCCACTTGGGACCGAATCCTCGATGAGTCAAGATGTCAATCAGGAAGTCCTAGCTAACATTATCGTAAGCTTTTTGGAAATCAAGTTTGAGGAGAATACCCTCGGAGTTGGTATGGTGACAATGCGAAATGATTTCTTGGGCTGATGCAACACTGTCAAGGATGAATCGGTCCTTGATGAAGCCTGATTGGGCCGAATCGATAAGGGGGGGTAAGACCGCTCCGAGTCTAGTAGAAAGAACTTTCATTATAATTTTGAAGGAGGTATTGATAAGGCTAATCGGCCGAAAATTGGTCACAGAGTGCGCTCCCACTAATTTTGGTATGAGCACTATATGAGCATAGTTAATACGGTCAAAGGAAAAGGATCCTTGATGAAGATCAGAAAACAATTGGAAAAGATCATCTTTAAGCCAGTGCCAAAATTTTTGGAAGAAAAATGCGGGGAAACCATCCGGTCCAGGCGCGGAGTCACTTTTTAAGGCGAAAACCGCCGACTTGATCTCATACAAAGTGAAGGGAGCTTCTAGAGAAGATAAGTCATGAGACAGAGTCCCGCAAAGGCGATCCCAATCAAGGCCTATAGAAGGCAGCTTGGGGAACCAATCAGATTTTTATAAAATGAAAGGAAGGCACCATGAATCTCATGGTCAGAGGACAAGTCGCTGCCATTGTGAACTAACGAAGATATTCTGTTACAACGTTGCCTATGTGACGTGAAGTGATGGAAAAAGGTGGTGTTGCCGTCACCTTCTTTTAACCATCTGCTCGTGGCTCTTTGAGCCCATTTAGTATGGCCCTGAAGAAGAATGTTAGCATAATCACGCTTGCACGATAGTCTTTCGGAATGCAGGGAATCCGATAAAGGACCCTGTTCCTCCAGCTTATCAAAGGATTCAATGGAAGCTAAAAGAAAGTTTTTAAGGAAAGCAGTGTTGTGCTGCCTTTCGCGGTGCCAGATTTTGCAACCAAATTTTATAGCGTGAAGTTTGAGAAGGATATTGCCTAGACCAGAGGAGCCTGAAACGACAGAAAGACATTCTCGAACGAGATTAACGAAAAGTTGGTCTTGCAACCAGAATTTTTCAAATCTGAACGAGTGGTGATGTGCAAAAGGAAAATGAGAGTAGAGGGCGATAGGAGTGTGGTCAGAAGACGGATTGGGAAGAGCCTTGGAGAAATAATTGCGGAATTGGGAGATCCAGTTGTGGGAAACAAGGAAGCGGTCGAGTTTGGCCAACGAGGGAACAAGCCGAAGATTAGACCACGTGAATGCTCGACCGTTCAAGGGAAGATCAACCAGTTGCAGGTGACGAATGCAGTCATTAAAGCTGACGGAATGGCTGTCAGAGGACGAGGAAGTCGATCTTTTGGAGGCAAATCTAGTTACGTTAAAATCTCCACAGAAGAAACAAAGTCCATCTGTGAAATTTTGAAGAGAGAGAAATTCATCCCAGAAAAGTGGGCGATTATCGGAAGTGGATGGCCCATAAACGGAGATCACAGTAATTGTGCAATTGGGGGCCGTCCAGTGTAGTTGGACAATGAGGAAAAAGTTAAGGCGTCGAATCGCTACAAGGGAGAAAACCGATTCCTTGAAACCGAAAATGATACCGCCTCTAGTACCTATCGCGTCTAAAGAGATCCACTTAGTGATAATGGATCCTCCGATAGCACAATAGGTGATCGGGCAAGGCGAGTCAATTTTCAATTCTTGGATAGAGATGATGTCACAATGAGAAGAGGATATTAAGTCGAAATTTGCCCTCTTTTTAATGGGGCAGTTAAGTCCCCTAATGTTCCATAAGATGCTAATCATGACAAAATCTATGCTTCTGAACTCTAATACGTTCTTTATGCCTGATGGAGTCGATCACCGAAGAATAGTCCGATCCAAGAACGAAACCCATTTCATGGGAGAGATAGATCATATCACCGTTGGATAGGGAATCAAATTGAGGAAGGAAGATGGAGCCTAGCGGTTGGAGATGAGAGTTTTGTTTGGGAGAAGAGTGTTGGAGATCATACAAAGGGGCTCCCCATCCAGGAACCTTAGGTCTGAGGCGGGCGCTAGCCCTGATGATGCGGTTAGGCAGCTTATCCCGAGAGTTTAGTCTCGAGGAAGAGCTCCTAACAACATTGGAAGTAGGGGACAACCTATGCTGGTCGACAGAATTGATAGACGGGAAAAGCGTATTAGAAAGAGAGTTAAAAGAGCTGGGAGATAAAATGGGCATCTCCCGCCTAAGAGAAGGAGAGTTCGGGGGGAGTAAGAGGTCCAAAGCGATTGGCGAGACCTTTAATTGAGCCTCTCCCTTAGACTCCAGGTCAGGAGAGGTCCAATGAATGGATTTAAAACCTACTGAGGGCGAGTGGACAACCCTCATTGGTAAAGATGGAAAAGAGCAAAAAATCTCAAAAACAACTAGGCAGCAAGGGAAGAAATTTAAAGCACTAAGAACAGAAACATAGGAAAAAACAATAGAGGATACCTGTTTAAGGGATTGTTCTGCTTGCAACTCGGCTTCCTCTTCTCCAAGCAAGTTATCTTGCTCGATCCAACCTTCATCCTTAATAGCTGTAGACTTGCCAACCTTGATGGGGGGAAGGCTGGGCATCGCCTCGGGCAAGTTGGGGAGGTGAGCTAGCTTTTTGAAACTTGTCCCAGTCCGACGCGAAGGTGGGATTGACCTCCCACGCAGGCCAAGAAGAACCCGAAACAGGAGAATGGGGGTTGGGAGGAGAGGTGGAGAGGGGAGGAGCCGAGCTGAACTTAACTTCGAAAATGGGCTTCGGCAAGATTGGAGGAGGGGGGATAGGCGGAAGGGAGGCCGCTGAGGGGATGGCCGGCTTAGCTCCGTTCCCAGATTGACGATTGGAAGTCTCTGAATTGATCCATACCAGGTTGGGAGATTTCGAAGGGGAAATCTTCATGTTGCCGGAGACGGAGAAAGGTTTGGAAGGCGTCGGGAACTTCTTCCCGACCGAAGGTTTAAGAGAGCCTTTCAGAGCAGATGAGTCTACTTTCGGCAGGGACGAGGAGCCAGGATGAAAAGGAGAAGAAATAGTAGACGAGTGTGGAGCGGCCTAAGGAAGAGCCTTTTGAGATGGAGGAAAAGATCCGCTCAAGCATTCCGACTCGTAATATTGCACGGAAACAGGGAAAGAAGATGAACCGTCCTTGAGACAGTAGGCCTGAATCCTTTCGGATAGTTTAGGGCAGCGGAAGATCGCTTCCACTTGGAGGGTACCCGAAGCTAGCTTCGAAGATGAGGAGATACTAACAATATCACCGATGCACTTAGTCATTTCACCAACTGTTCTCAAAGAACTGCAGAAGGGAGGGAGGCCGAGGAGGGAAACCTTTGTTGTATCAACAGCGCTTTCTCGATCGATGGGGTTATACTCTACCCATTTACGGATGGATAGGGAGATAGATCCCAAAAAAAATACAAAGAATTTAAAACTATTTTATTACAACATGTTCTTTACAACAGCACAGCGGAATGAAAATGAAAACAATATGATTTACAATAATAAGAATTCTTCAATCTTGTAACATCTCATCGTGGTGACTTTAAGTCCATGCTAAGTCCAATCCTGCAACTAGAAAACTGTGGGCACGTCAGTTGTGCATACAACTGACGCAATGCTATAATACAGCGATTCTCTTACTTTAGCAAACACAAACTTGAATGCACAACAAAGTAAAAAAAGTGAATATCCTAAACATGTCAGTGTATGATATGACTTGATGCCTAATGCAGATATTACACTACGATGACACTAATGCATACTTGTTCGGATTCTATGCATCCCGTACTACATAGGTCCGAGGGCAGACCCTTACGTACTCCACATTATAGGGTCCAATCCCTCGCTATGAAATCCTACTGGGTAACGAAATAAGGTTCAGACATCCCACAAGTATGGATTTCAGCCCCGGAGTACACCGCACAACTATACAGAATCCACCTCATGTGAACACCCCGCAAGTGCCGCTTTAGTCCCGGAATATCAGAGATCCGCCTTCCATCTGCCCGACTATTCATGATCACGGAGTACACCGCCCGATCATTCATAATCTCAGATTTAATTGAGACTCGTCTCGTTCCGCATCACAATCCCAGAGTACACCGCCCGACTGGATGCAGGGTAATTATAGTCCCGGAGTACACCGCCTGACTATATAGAAACGCCCCACTTATGTTTGCCCAGGTTTCATCACATCTTCTTATAGTGCATGTCCTTAGGTTTAATTATAATCATCACAACTTAGAGCTAGCTTACCCTACCAGACTTAAATCATCATACGAGAACATTAGCCCACACTGGCTACTTCTTAAAATTCTTTATGCACAGAATGCCGGTCAGTACGGGTCTCGCTCAGCCTCTAGATTCCAACAACCATCTCACTATAGAGATCAATTAGGTTATATCTAACCTCAACCTTATTCATCATTTCTTTTTTATCCATTCTCATTATGTTTATAGATTATGAAGTATTCACTTCCCATAACAATATTTAATAACAATTCATTATTATTTAATAACAATTCTTCAATCGCATTCTTGTGGACAATTTCTTGGTTAACAAACCAAACTACTCACTTTATTAATATTCAAAGCTCTTTCAATTAATATAACATTTCTCATGCTTGTCTATACTTCAAGTATATTTCTTAATGCCAAAGTTCTTTAAGATTAAATCACTATTTCTTAATACACAATCTTTTTACGATTAATCACTAGAAATTCCTGATTATAATCTCCTAATCATGCTTTTGATTATATTATTAACCACCTCAATCATCATGTACAATTCCCCTTGAAATTGGATTCAAAAACTCATATAACACATTATTGAATATGAGTATAATCTTTAATTCCCAGGGTCAATAGTCAGCCAACCGCAAGCTCAACCAATGAGCCATCTCATTTTGTCGATAATAGCCCACTGAGTTACTTTTGTACTCCCGAAACGTTAACTCATTAATTTCCCAAAATTTTTGAAAGAGGCAGAGCCTCCCAGGCTCGAACCCGTGGCCAAGAAACCCCCTAAACGGAGGCACTAATCACTATGCCCAAGCGCCAATCTGATAATATATGTGTTCTAATCTTTTTAACCCAAATCCCTGTTTCTAATCATTTTTAACTCCTTCAATTATTTTTGACTTCTATTCTTTTCTTTCGAATTAATTGTTCATAAAATACACCCATAGATTTTCAGAATTAATTTCTCACTAATTTTATCTATATGAGAGTGAAGTTATAGACAAATAATATAAAAGGTAATTTAGACAACTTTTATGCACATATACTATTATTGGTCAACAAAACTACTTTTTATATCTACTAACATGAATATATTTTTCTTTTAGCAATTTATTCTGAATTTATGAAAAATTCACACATCTCCTTTGAATTATAATCTACCCCAATTTTTACACAATTTTTTAGGCATGATGTAACAACTTTATATGCACATTCAATTTATATACATGATCTAATCATGGTATACTACTATACGCATGACATCACTACAAAACACTCTAATAGGATTTTTAGTGTGACAACATAACAATTCTATATTGAAATTTTCAACTAGCATGTATTAATTTCTCTTATTTATCTACTACTAAAAATCTAGATATCAACACAACGTGCATCATAAAAACTTTAGAAATTAAAGAACTCATGCCAAACTTTCTATTTCAAACACAACTTATCTCAGCATGCATACTACAAACAACTAGAAAGTAAAAGAACTACCCACTTATTTCTTGATGCAATTAGTAAGTAGAACTTCTAGAAAAATGCTTCAAAGCTCTCCCCAAAATGGCCTTCTCCTCCTCTAGCAATGACCACCGAAATCACCCTCTTATCTTCTCTTTTAATTTTTGATTGTTTGTGTTGTTCATGTTAAAGAAGGGGCTATTTATAGGAATAATGTGTGGTTGAGATGACTCCCACTACCCAAAATAACTCCCCACTCTCTCCTCACTCCCATGTATGACCGGCCAACCCTCTTTGGTGCACAAGCACGTGCACGTGCACCCTATGTGCACATTACTTCTCATATAAACTTTATTATTAATTGTTATTAAATTAAATTTTGGTGTACACATGACAAGTGTACTAGATTTTTAAATGTTCATTTAAGTGTAGAAAAGTCGTGGGCCTCAATTTATAATTAATTTTGAGTGGGCTAAAAAATAGATTTAGGCCTACTGGATTTAATAAAAAAATAAAATCATACAATTGTGAAAAAAATGAGAAGAAAAATGTTCATGACTTTAGGAAATTTTGGAAATGAAAATGTGCATAAATTTTTTTACGTGCAATGTACGTAAAAATATAAAGATTAAAATAAATATTTGAGTTGGCTTAAAATATGATGGAAATAATTTTTGAGATGATGAAAAATATATAATTAAACGAAGTACAAAAATATGTAGGATATTTATATTAAAATACGCTACAGATATTACCCGTAACGGTACAAAATACATGTGCGTAACACCCGTGGACTAAATTGTCATAACTCAATTTTGCGGGGTGGTACATGTCTGGTCATATTTTTGGAACAGGGACAGCTTAATCAGGTCTTGCATTTCGTCCCGTAGCACCCACTGGTCTTTCGCCTCCAACCCCATATACTTAAATCTTACTTCCATCCCTTATCATATAATTAGAGGTGGACATGGGCCTGAGTCGGCACGAAAGTATGTGGGCCGGCGTGAGTTTATTCGGTACATGGCTAGTACCATTTATAAATGGGTAGGGTTTGTGCCTCTAAATTACGGCCCAAATTAAAATGGGTTTGACCTAGGTATATACTAGCCTAGCCCGTGGGCAGTCCAAGCACAACCCTGTTAAGCCCACATACGTGCAATTTTAGGCTCGCATTAGATATACCATTTTGGGGATGTGGTATTATAACTATTATAACTATAACTATATATTATACTAAGAGCATCCACAGTCGTTATGCATAAATGCATTTTATGCATTTTTCTCAAAAAAGTCGCTGCACTCGTTAGCTATTTATTCATTTTTTGCCTTTTTGGATAGACCAATATGCATATTATGCGTCCATTATTTAATTAATTTTTAAATCATCGGACCAAGTAACCTTCACACTTGAAACATCTTGCATAAAGTTGAGTTTTTTATTGGGGCTGGTGATGAACCGGGAGGAGGAGAACCCCAAGTGACCTTCACACTTGACGACGACATGGGCCAGATCGATATCATTAGATGGTGAGGATTTCCTTCTTAGAATTCGATTTTGATTTGGGGGTTTCAGTTCTTGATTGTTTGAAGCTAGACTGTTAACGCATATAAATAGTAGTCATATAGAAGTACTTAAAAATCTCCCAATATCATATTAGTATCAGTTAAGTTACTTAAGTATATATAAACTACACTAACAAAAATTTCGCAATCATCTACAACCGACTATAAATGAACTTCATGATATTAGTTAATTAAGGATAGTCAAGTTAATCCGAGGACTATAGATATCATGATAGAAACTTCAGGTCTCTTTCCTTTTTCTATGCTTAAGGAATTCTATAGAAGAACACAATGTTGTGAACTAAAGACCAGATAAATGGTCCTCTGTTCATCATGACTGTATGCAAAAGAAACTCATTTTTTGGGGGTTTAATGTATTTCTTCAAAGGCCCTTGGCCATACGAAAAAATACCTATCAAAATTGAGATGATTATCTATGTAATGTATAAAGGAAACAGGGCATATCACACAACTTATTATCGTACAAAATAAAAAGAATTTGAAATAACTGATTCTCTTTCTATAATAAGATTAAAGAAAGACGACTCTTCGAAAATGAATGTAATGGTTGTGATTCATTAATTGACTAGGGTTTTCAGTGGTTTGGTTGGTTTGAGATTGGTATGGGGTATGGTTTGTTGATTGGTATGGTTTATTTGTGGGCAATGTGTATTTGGTTATTAGTTTTCTTTGATGTCTAATGTTTCATTTGCTTGATGTAGAAGTCAATCTTGATCATACAGATATACAATTCATGTGCAAAAGGGTGAAAGTGAGGGTGGATTGGCACACTTTGTTAGAGATTTCCCACTAGAAACCCCTATTTCAGGATCTTGTTGAGTTATTCGATGCAATCAATACAAACTACCAAGCACACATGAGATCATACCAAACACACCAAAGCACACAAATTTGTCCTGATTGGGGCTTTCACCTTAATCCGGGGAAGAAGAAACTCAAGATGTTATTCAACTAGAGAAGATACAAGAATATTACAATTCTCACCACGATCCTCTCTCAAGCCTCACTAGCAAGTACTAGTTGTTTACAATTAGAGAAACTCTCAAGCTTTGCCTTTAATGAAGTACTCTCTCACTTGGCTCTCAATGGAGGCCAATAACAACAATATATAGAGATCTAGAGAAAACATAGTTTGATATCTTGATATAGTAATCATTGGATATTCCTAAAGAGATAACCCTACGATAGGAGCTGTCAGATCTGACTTGAAGAACAAGTTGGGCTTCTCACGAATCATCAAGATCCGACCCAATAAACCCATCAGCGCCGCGACCGGTTGACCGCACCCCCAAGGTCGATCGACCGTCCCCCTATCGGGACTTCTGCACCCTATGACCGGTCGACCGTCACTTCTGCAAATACAACAGCTGACTGTTTCCTTGCCTCCACTCCGTTTCCAATCTTCTCGATTCCTCCACCGTCTCATCATCTTCTTTATCCAATCTAGTATGCAAGACATAAACCCAACAATCTCTACCTTGGATTGCATACTCATGAATCCACACCTGTGTGATTTGAAACCCTGTAGACTCTTTTTCTTCTCTTTTTGCAAACAACTCGTTTCAATGGCTTCCTCTGCTAGTTGAATATATCTCCACCTGTTTTTCTCCCGCTGTATGCCCCCTCAAGGGCACACCCCAGTAGATGTAATCATGGAGGTGCCACCCTCCACACGAATTCCACCTACCTCAAGGCTCTCTCCACCTTCCGAAGATATTCGAACGTTGTAGTCTCGTTCGGATGATTCTAGTGATGACATACTAGATAGTGCTTTAGGAACAATGGGCTTCAAACCACTTGGCCAAGGTTTCCTGTTCCCACAAAGCTGGTAGAGGTTGTGCTGAACCTGCCCAATCCCCCTCTTACCCTTCATCACCTTGCGATAACTTTCCCAAACTGAACGAACTCCACCTGGATCTGTGTACCTGCAATCTTGAACATCTAGAGTTCTCATAGAAATAAGGCTCCGCTTCATCAAAGGAATATGCATGCCCTCCTCTAGTGTGTGTCCCCTTCCGTCTGTCATCTTCGACTCATTTGTTTTCTCACATCTTACTTCACAAGTCTTGTCAATCTTCGTTCTCACACAATGACATGACGCATACTTGTAAGTAGAAACCATTACTTCATAAATCTTATCAAACTTCGTTCCCACACAACGATATGATGCAGACTTGTAAGTAGAAACCATCTCCATCTCGGAGCAAACTTGAGAAGAACTAACCGAATCAAAAGAACAACCGGAAATCACATCTAAAGAACTTGAAACAAAAGCACTGTTTGAGCCTTCACCTGATTCAGCGGCACTGAACTTGGCACCCCTCTGACTCAATCGCTTGCAACAGTTTCTTATGTAGTGCTCAATCCCTTTGCACTGGTGGCGACGGACCTTACCCCGACATACACTTTTCCTTCCAATCAAAGCACAATCCACCTCCAAGCAACTCACAGAAGTTGACGCTAATTTCTGACTCTCCTTCCTAAGTGCTTCCTCCTCCAACCCCTTGATCATACCTGCTATGAAAAACTCATCCTTGGTAGATTTTTTGCCTAGCACAGTTATCATGTTGGATTGATTTGGAAACCCTTAGATCATTTGCGTTGAACGCGCTCAGTTCAGATAACTCCATATTGAACTCCACTTCATGATCTAGAAGAGCGGTACTTTCCTTCATTGAGAAACCCCACAACTTTCTTCGCTGGTGCATCCGAACTTGTGACGACGATTCCGAGTAGTCAGTTCTGAATCTTGCCAAAGACTCGCCGCACTTCTCCTATACCTGACTTCGTTCATCAATGACAACCGGATTAAACCCAAGGCTTCTGAACACATCTGCTTCCACTTCTTCTGCTTGGTGCCGATTGGCCTCCTTTTATCTCCTTCTAGGACTAGATCCAAGTCCTGTTGAACCGATGCTTCATGCATGTCCACCTTCAAGAGATTAAAGTTGATCTTGCCTTTGAACCGCTTGATCTTCATGATTTGATCTGCCATCATCTCCAAAGAACTCGAGCAAACCCTTGAACCGGAAGCTCTGATACCAATTGTTAGGGATTTCCCACTAGAAACCCCTATTTCAGGATCTTGTTGAGTTATTGTAGCACCCCGAATTTCTAATATAATATCTTAGAAAATACATGGCACAATTCCCAGCATCAACTTCAAATGTAATATTAAACAAAGTTAACACCAATAAAATTTTCAACTTTCATTTCAATAATCATTTGCATAGCACAGCGGAATACAATACCCCTTAATCACAATTCTCTTTTCTTTACAACATTTTCTTTTACAATTACATAAGTCATTATATCACTTGAACTTTAGCATCCAAATCTGAGCTATAATAAATCACCTGTAAAATATGAGGCTAGAGATAACCTTAACCCCCAAAACTAAAAGGGTCAGCCATAAAGGTGTGAGTGACATAAAAAAAACAAACAACATAAGTTAAGCATAGATTCATAAACAACATGTAATAAACAAGAATATATAAAATGTGACGTAGCAAGGAAACATGAAAACATCAAGTGAAACTAACTAAGTGTCAAGTGTAGAAAACAGGAAACCACATGTGTAACGCCCCGAATCCCAAATACACTGAATTCGAGATGTTCTACAGGCTTCCTTTAGTACAATTTTACAAGAAAATTTGAACTTTTCACTTTACATCAGAGTTTACATGATTACATTACACTTTACACTGCACAGCGGAAGTAAACTTTACAACAATGAAACAAATATACAACAACATTGAGTAATCTTTAAGCATTTGTTCCTCTTTAATCTTTATCAAGCCATTTACCTGCATATAAGACTGTGGGTACGTCAGTTTATTCAACCGACGATCATTATACACGGCCATCCTCTCTATGTCGGGAATAGTATAACTTATTTTCCATATTTAGCAAACACAAACTTATCACATATCAAACTAAAGGGATTACCCTATTGATGTCGTGTTGTGATTGTGCACTTAGTCCTTAATGCAGTTATTTATGTTACATGACACTAATGCGCACTTGTTCGGATTCTATGCATCCCATACTACATAGGTCCGAGGGCAAGCCCTTAATCGTTCTTCATCTTTGTAGGGTTCAATCCATCGTTATGACTTAATCTACTACTGTAATTACGGTAGGTATCTTAGATGTTCTATGATCTACGAGCCCATGTCCAGGCAGCCAGGAGGGGAATCCCACGCACTGACACGACGCATCGAGCAGGTAACCTATGGACAATTCAGCCTCCGCCATGGAACAATGGCACCACCCATAGCCACTCAAACATCCCACAAGCGTCGCCACCGGGACGATAATTCTGGAGTAGTGCCCACGCCATGTCTTAACGCATCAAGCAGGCAGCCTGTGGATCACTCTCACACCGCTAATCCGATGGCCCTCATACTCGTGTTTTTCTCCTACTTTCACCACGTCTCCACTATGTACTAATCCTTAGTTTTTATCAAAAACATGAACAAAAATCAAAGCTTTAGAGTTAGTCTCTCCACTAAACCGGACTTATTCATTCATTCAAACATGACCAACCTTGGTCTTTCTTTTCAATTTTCATTTCATTTGTTTCTAAATGCCGGGGGAGACTTAGCTACTCTTTTTGTTTCAATTTTCAATTCACAATTTCCAAAATGAGCATTTCCGACGCATAAATTTTCATGTTGAGTTATCATACTCAAAAGTAATTCTCTTTTCCAATAACGATTTCTAATTCGTCCAAATAGTCCATAACTATACATGAAATTCATATGCTTTATCAATTATCACTTTCACTTAGAAATTCACATCACTAACGAATATTCACATTTCACATTTTTCACACTATTCTCAAATGAGAATAATTTGCATCACATCACACAATATAATTTCTTTTTGCCACATTAATTTTCTAATCCTTCATTTCAAATCATTTTTGCAAGATACAATATCACAAAGAATATCAATGTAGACTATAAATCTATTTACTCATTTAGTCACAAATTATACTTTACTTTTTGTACATCATTCCCAAATTATTTTTAATAAGTCCCATGTATTTTTAGAAGAATAATCATATTTTTTTTCATAATTTTTGGATCACCGAAACACCCAAAAAAAATAGTTTTCCCTAACTGCCGATGCCAAGGATCGAACCCAGCACCAAGGAGAACACAGCCGAAGGCACAGACCAACAAGCCACTTGCGCCAACGGTATAAAGAGAAGACAGAGAGTATTTAATGCTCTCGGCCGCTGATTCTTATACTTTTAAAAATTGTGAAACAAAATGTGTGCCACAGGGATTCGAACCAGTCACCACAGGGAAACCAACGCACGCTCTGACCACTTGAGCTACGTGCTCAGGTTGTCAAAGTACAACTTAAATTCTTTTTACTATCATTCTCTCTGTTATTAAGACAATTCGATATTCAACAAGTCCTCCTCTCATTTTGTTTTTATAAAAACTACTGAAAATTTCAGATTAACTAACATTATCATAATTTATATTCCAGTATAATAAAATAATTTTTTTCGATAAAAAAAACACATTTTTCATACATTTAATTCGAAATAGTGGACTATCACTACCACATTTCCTTCTCTTTTCGAAATTTCTTAGCAATTAGCATTCTAATCTCTTTATCAACAAATTTCATATTAATTCTCTGTCTTTAATCATTTCTTCAACATACAAACTCATATTTTAAATTATTCATGCCCATATTAACACAAAAGATCTATTTAACACATGAAATAGCATTATCAATCTACTAACTTTTGTATGTAATTCTTGATGGTAATCAATGTGTTTTCTTCAATCAATCCATGATCCTAATCAATTCGCATACAACTCAAATAATGGAACCACATACAAATTTGTATATCCACATTTCAATCATTCAATAGGTTATTTTTCCTAATTAAAGTGTGCACTTCTTAATCTTTTTCATGCTTCATTTTTCTAATTAAAACTAGCATGCATTCCTATTGTAGAAATAGGGAAAATTTACCCACCTCAAATGGAGAGACAAACACAATTAACAACTTACTGAACAAAAGTCCTTGCACACGAACGGTCCTCCTCCTAGAAGCGCGCACTCGAGCCTCCAAAAGCACCAAACCCGAGCACCATACAAGCCCACCGAGCACTCCAAAGCCGGCCCTTCTTCTCCTTGATGTTGCAAGCACAAACCCACACACTCTCAATCTTTTAACTCACACAATCACTACTAGATAAGGTAATTGAACTATAGGTTTGGAAGAGAATAATTTTGCACAAGAATAACTAGCCATGAGGGGGGGGGGGGGGTATTTATACTAAAAATCAAGGAGAATAGATGGCTAGGATCAAGTGGTTGGTTATAAGATGGAGGGCTAAGATGAAAGTAGGAGTTGCATTAACTACCCACAACCAAGTAACCACCAAGCATGATCTCCACTCCAATTTTGATTTTCCCTCCAAAAGATTGCAACCGGCCATGCTAGGAATGTGCATATTGCACGTGTACGTGCAATGCACGTGCATGCCACTTGGTCCAAAATTGTACATTAAATTTTTGTATAAAAATAAAATAGTCTTTAAATTGTATTCTACATGACAAGTTGTATAAAAATAGTTCATGGGCTTTAGTTTATGGGCCAAAATAATTATTATAAAAATAATAAATTAAATTAACTTTGGGCTTTTAAAAGAAAAATGCTTTTTGTCTAATTGAAAGAAGGCTTTTTAGAAAAATAATTAAAGGCACATATTAAATATCTTTACTCATCTTGATGAAAATATTTACAAAAAAATATTGCACGTGCACACTACGTGCAAAATAAAATAATTTTTCATAAATGAAAAATCAGGGCATTACAACATGCATAAAACCAAGTCAAGAAAACACAAGTCTATATGCTGACTCTCTAATGCGTACTTGTCGGAGTCTATGAATCCCACTCTACATAGGTCCGGTGCAAGCCCTTAACGACTTCACATTATAGGGTTTAATCCCTCGCTATGCAACTAATCCTAACACGATGACTACTACGAGATAAAGATAAACTGTGAGTATTAGCCCATGCCCCGATAATTCCGGAGGTCAATCTCTATCCACAGATAATTCCGAAAACTATTTCACTCACACCTGAGAATCTTCGAGAATACCCCATACCGCAAGCAATGGCACCTCATCACACGAATACCACATGTGCGTCGCCTCTACCCTGAAAATTCCGGAGATCAATCCCACACCACAGGTAATTCCGGAGACTATTTTACTCACACCTAGATAATTCCGGGGATTATCTCACACCGCAAGCCATACTGAGGTCCATAACCCATATTCTCGTTCATCATATCACCACTAGTGCCCGTCCTTATCATTTTTAGGTTATTTAATTACTTGACGAATCTCCTAGAGTTGGTGTACCCTACCGGACTTAACTCAAACCACTGATCAACTAAATGCCTCAACAGGCCCAATCATAAATATCTCAACTGCCGGTATACTAAGGTCACACGCACCCTCTAAAGACTCACACTCAAATATCCAAACCAATCTTCCAATATGAATTGCTCAGTCAGAACAACTTGAAAATATATGTTCAGTAGAAGATAAAGTATAGAATAGTAAGTTATAGATTAAAACATTTAGAGAATAAATCATTTGAAAGAACATTCAAAATATAAAGATACATCAGTACCAGTCGACTATAGACAAGCGTAAGTCGACTGTCCAGAAAGAGAATTCCATGGTTTTTAAAGAAAATAATTCTAAGTATAGCAATCGACTGTAAAGGGTATAGGTCGACTGTCTAGAGAGAAAAATTACAATAACTGAAGAGAAAATAATTTTAAGTGGTACCGGTGGACTGTAAAAGTCATCAGTCGACTGTCCAGAACGAGATTTCAAGAAAAACTAGAGAACATTGCAGCTAGGTCGTGTCGGTCGACTGAGAAGTCATACCAGTCGATTGTCGACCTACATACTGCATACTTTTGGTTGTGCACATTTCAACCGATACGTAGTTTTACTTTATGAAAACAATTTCTACAAAAAGCTTATTTCTTATATGATCAAATACAACTTGTAGGACATATAATAGTTCATAAAACTAAATCAAAACTACTTGAATTTATAAAAATATAGATTTTGTTGATTTCTTCCTGTTAAAACATGGATTGTGCATATAGTCAAAATAGAGTTTCTTAAAAATTTATTGATCACTGAAATAGTTTCGTATTCCGATCCAAACCATATAAATATCAAAATCTCAAAGAAAATATCGAATTTGGGTATATTTCCTCAACTTAACTAAATTTCCAAATTTCGATTTTCATGTCATGATCTCTTGATTCATACATTTCCTTTCAAATTTCTCAAAACTGAATTACTACTACAACTCACAACCATAATCAATTTTATAACATCACCATATCAAATTTTGTATTCAATAAATACTCAAAGGTCATAAAAGTTTTACCTTTATTAGATTCATGTATAAAATATACCATATTCAATCAATCCAACATTAATCCAAAAGAAATAGTCTACCCATGATCTCTAATAGGACACTCATCAATCTCGAATTACTCACATACAATTTTATTCACAAACGACTAGGGTTTAACAAGATCCAATTTTTCATCCATCAATCCATCCAACTCATCATGTACATATTCATACTCAAACCCTAAACATGCTTTCTAGTAGATGGAATTCAACATCCAAGATCAATCGAAACATTCATATCATTCGCATACAACATACACAAAAGAAAATAAAATACAATAAATCACTCACATACAACACGCACAAAAAAAAATAAAACACAACAAATCACTCACCTCGAATGAAAAAAATCTGGTAAGAAAACATTTTTTTTTGCGAAATCCAAGATCCCCTCCTTAAACCTCCAAAAATAATAAAACCATTGTGTTGTGCAGCGAAAGACAGCTGCACTTCTTTTAAATAGGCCGGAATTGAAGATTAGGGTTTTTAAACACATTTGCAAAATAATCCCTTGAAAATAAAACTTTACATAAATAGATCCCTACACTTGGAAACTTGGTATAAAACAATCAAATTGAGATGTAAAAGTAAAATAGACACCTTATTTCCAGCCGGAACTATTTGAAAAGTCCAGAAAATAATTTTGCACTTTCACCCATCAAAATAACAATTTTGCAAAAAGATCATTCTTTTTCATAATATTTGCAAATAGGTTTAATAAATATTAGAAAAATTTAGACAAAATTACAATTAAATCCCAAATAATAAATGATGATTTTCCATGAAGAAATTTTGGCTTTTGAACTTCTCAAGAAAATATTTGCACGTGTTTTGCACGTGTAAAAAGATAATTCTTCAGAAAATATTTATTAAATCTCCCAAAAATTCATTTTAATTCATTTATAAACCTTTAAAATTATATTTAAAAATATGGGGTGCTACAGTTATTCGATGCAATCAATACAAACTACCAAGCACACATGTGCTCATAATAAACACACCAAAGCACACAAATTTGTTCCGGTTGGGGCTTTCGCCTTAATCCGGGGGAGAAGAAACTCAGCATGTTATTCAATTAGAGAAGATACAAGAATATTACAGTTCTCACCACGACCATCTCTCAAGCCTCACCAGCAAGTACTAGTTATTTACAATTAGAGAAACTCTCAAGCTTCACCTTTAATGAAGTACTCTCTCTCTTGGCTCTCAATGGAGGCCAATAACAATAATATATTGAGATCTAGAGAAAACCTAGTTTAATATCTTGATACAGTAACCATTGGATATTCCTAAAGAGATAACCCTACGATAGGAGCTGTCAGATCTGACTTGAAGAACAAGTTGGGCTTCTCACGAATCATCAAGATCCGACCCAATAAACCCATCAGCGCCGCGACCGGTGGACCGCACCCCCAAGGTCGATCGACCGTCCCCCTATCGGGACTTCTGCACCCTATGACCGGTAGACCGCACCCTTCGACCGGTCGATCGCCACTTCTGCAAATACAGCAGCTGACTGTTTCCTTGCCTCCACTCCGTTTCCAATCTTCTCGATTCCTCCATCGTCTCATTGTCTTCTTTATCCAATCTAGTATGCAAGACATAAACCCAACACACTTCACAGAGTTTAGTATTTCAAATTAAATGTAATAATTTGTCAAATATCTCTCTCTTTTACATAAGAACTATTCATCGTGTTTTGTTTAACCTAATGTGTTCCACTTAATATCAAAAAAAAAAAAGGATTTGTATAGGAATACAAAAAGGATCAAGGTGTCAGTTAATTTGAATGTTTCAATGCATTAAAAACATGATTACAAAGGACAATTCTTATTCTCCCTCCATGTTTTACCTTTTCTCTTTTAATTACCTTCGATTATGGTACTTGATTAATATTGAAATACATCTTACATAATCTTACATTCTAAACACCTTTATTTGTAAATACAGGACAAATTGTATGCATTTTCAAAGAGGGCCTGGAAGGATAATAAATCAACATTTAGACTGTAGGGGCTCCTACTTCTGCAGTTCTCAAAGGTATATTTCATCTAATTTTTCTCCTTATTGTATATATAATGGAAGCATCTGAACTATATTAACTACCGAACGGGTATCATGCTTCTCATTGTATGAAACCGCGAATCCTGTCTCTTGTATGATATTGTAAGAGCATCAGTATAAATATGAGCATTTGACATATAGCAGTAGGAAATATAGAAATGAGTTGTAGTCATCTAAACCAAAAAATTGGCTTTTAAACGATGGACGGAAGATCATTTATTGCGTGAGATTTATTTATTTATTTATTTAATTTTTGTATCAGACGGGATATGAAATCTCGGATGGGATATGATATCCCGTCCAATACAAAATTTTCTGAGTGAATGGACCCATAGCCATGGACTATAGGCCTAATGCATAGGAATTATAAAAAAATGAGAACGAAATAAGAGGAACGGGAGATGATCTCCATATTTTGACTTTTTATTTTTTTTTTAATTTTAAAATCGATTCGAACGGGATATCCCGTCCGATCTATTTAATTAAAAAAAAACTAAATTGGTTGACGGACGAGATATCATATTCCGATACCCAAATTTTGGCTTTTGCCATTTCTTCTCCCGAATTCAGTAATCGACTGTTCACCACTCACCCAAAATATGGGTAAATGCCCAACGACTGCAACTGTTTTTTGGCCAAATTATCCATTTTTTGGACATTTGTCCAACGACTATGGATGCTCTAACATATAACTTTTAGTTTCTTATTGATATGGCTAAAATTGGGGTTAAATCGGGACCGTCCAGATCGAGCACGGATCTTGAAGCACGGGGGTAAAAAGGTAATTTCACATACAGATGGATCCAAAACGGGTATTGGGTCTCCCTCTCACAGAACCAACCATCCGCAAATGGACCCACTTCAATCGGGCACGGGTCCCGACCCGATACAAGCCCGGTTCACCAAGAGGAGAATCAGGCCACTGATTTGATTAAATCAAATCAATAAGCCTGATTAGCTCTCACCAGGGAATCAAGGCCTAATTTCCTAAAAAAAAATAGGAGGATTTTGCTCCTGACTGTTAGGTAGGAAATCAGGACCCTAATCATTCCAAAGGCAACTATAAATACAATCCCTCTACCACCAAGACCAGGTTAATCACTTTTTGACCACTTAAGCTCTTTCTTAATCTTTTTCCTGATTACTGACAAGAGCGTCGGAGGGTGCGTCGCCGGAATCAACCCCGGTGTCTCGCACTTCCTTGCAGGTCGCGGCAGGAGCAAGAAGGCCGAGTCAACTGTTCAGGCTTTTTCCCGGACTCACAAATTCTATCTGTTTACCCCCACACCGAAATCAGCGGTAACAGATTAGCGCCGTCTGTGGGAACACAAGCCACACGAACAGCCTCAGTCCATCCTCCGCCGTCCTTGACAGCCATGCCGCCGAAGAAGAACAGATCCAGAGGGTCGAACCGTGCGGGCAACCTCACCGACCCGGCAAATGAAGCTCCGGTCAATCCTATCCCTCAGTCCGACCTCCCTCCGCTGACCCAGCAAGTCCCACCTCCTCCTCCCAAGCAGCAGCCCAACAATGGTCCGTCTGGTCATAACAGTCGGAAGGAGAAGCAGCCTCTCAATCCGGGCCATGTCTCGGTCCATAACGGGTCTTTGGACTCGATGGCTTCTCATCACCCCGACCTCCGCATCACACTTCTAAACCGCCAGAAGGACGACGACCTCCGCACTCATCTTGACGAGAGGCGGGCCCGAGAGAGAGCCTCCCGCCAGCGTCAAGGTGAGCGGTCCCCACGTCGCCGGGATGGCAGAAGGTCTCCGAACCGCAGAGGCAGAGCGGCGTCCCCCGATCGCCGAAGGAGGAGATCCCGCTCCCCCAGGGATCGGCGTCATCCGAGGGACCGGGATGTACCCATCAGTCGAGCCGAATTCCTCCAGTTTCAGGAGACCGTTCTGCAGGCCCTCAATCTTCGGCAGAACGTCCAGAATGCTCAGAGGGCTCCGACGCCCCCCAGGGATCCCAGCCCTCGGCGCCGAACCCGGAGCCCTTCCCCGGCTCCCAACCGCCAGCAGCGGGAACAAAGCCGACGCCGGTCCCAGGATTACCGGCGCCGCAGTCCACGCTCCCCTTCCTATGAAGAGGAGTCCGGAGGGTCATACGACTACCAGCGGAGGGACGACGCCCTCATCCGCCGTATCCATGAGGTGGAAAGGCGCATCGACCGCATGGACAGGGAGGAAGAATCCCGAGCCGGAACCTTCCGTCCCAGCCGACCCCCTTTCTCACGGTCGATCATGGAGGCCCACATACCGAGGAGTTTCAAACCGCCACAGTTTGAAACATACTCAGGGGAATCCGACCCGGTCGACCACGTCGAGAGCTTCAAGACCCTGATGCTGATCCATCAAGCTTCCGACGTGGTGCTCTGCAGGACCTTCCCTGCCACCCTCAGGGGGTCGGCTCGGGAATGGTATTCCAGGCTCGCCCCCTCATCCATCTTCTCGTTCGAACAGTTCGAGACGCTGTTCATTACTCACTTCGTGAGTAGCCGGCGAGCCGAGAAGACAAGTCTTTCCTTACTGAACCTGCGGCAGGAGAAGGAAGAAAAGTTGTGGGACTATGTGAAAAGGTTTACTGCAGAAGTCAGGTCAATTGCTTCCTTAGACCAGTCCGTGGCTACCGTGGCGTTCCAGTCGAACGTCCTTAACGCCAACCTCCGATCATCCCTGGCCAAGAAGCCCCCGCATGACTTCGCCGACCTCCTCCTGAGGTGCGAGAAGTACATCCGGGCAGAGGAGGCCGAAGCCCTTCTGAGCTTCGGGGGGCCCGCCGCAGGGTCAAAGAGGAAGGCGACGGGGGAAGAAGGGTCCAAGAAAGCTCAGAAGGACATGGGCGGTCAGCGCCGCCCTCCCCCCAGGTTCGAGAAGTTCACTCCCCTCACCACTAATGTCTCCACTATCCTCATGGAGGTGGAGAAGGAGGGGGTCATCCCTCCAGCCCCGAGGATGCACACACCGGCGAAGAGGAGGGACAAAGACAAGTGGTGTCGGTATCACCGAGACCACGGGCACGATACGAATGATTGCCGGGCTTTGAGAAATGAGATCGAAGCCCTCATTCGAAGGGGGCAGTTGGCCAAGTTCGTGAAGGCTAACGATCGGACAGATCGCCACTCCCCTCCGCCTCGGGGGGCTAACAAGCGCTCCGAGCGGCGCGAGGAAACACCCGAGTTCGAGGAGGAACGGGTTCTGCACCTGATCCACGGAGGTCCCATGGGGGGCTCCTCTAACTCCTCCCGGAAGGCCTTCGTCCGAGAGGTCAACTCGGTCCATAGTGCCCCTCCCCCGAAAGGACTCGGCGTCCCTGTGTCTTTCTCTGATGCCGACCTCGAAGGAGTCCGAACCCCCCATTGCGATGCCCTCGTCATCGACCTCCGCATGGCCAACTTCAAGGTGCAGAGGATTTTGGTGGACAACGGGAGTTCGGTCAACATCCTTTTCCTCTCGGCCTTCCAAGGCCTGCAGCTGTCCCGAGACCATCTCAAGCCGGTCGGTTACACTCTCCACGGGTTCACGGGGGTCCCGGTAACCGTCGAAGGGGTGATAACCCTGGACGTTACTGCGGGAAGCGCCCCTACTACCCGGACCGAGCCGATGGACTTCATGGTCGTCGACGTCCCGGCGGCATATAATGTCATCCTAGGTCGCCCCGGCCTAGCGGCCCTGGAGGCTGTCCCCTCGGCATACCATTTGAAAATGAAGTTCCCCACTCGTTCGGGAGTAGGGGAAGTCAGGGGAAGCCAGGAAACAGCTCGGAAGTGCTACATGACTTCCACCGGGGGACCAGTGCTCTCGCTCGAGACACTAGAGATCCCCGAGCCGAAGGCCCGCCCAACGTCCGAGCCGGCGGACGAGTTAGAGGAAGTACTCTTCTCGGACGAGGATCCGAGCCGAAAATTCCTCGTCAGCAAATCCTTGCCGACCGTGCTATTCTCCGACTTGGTGAGGTGCATCCGGGATAACCGCGACCTATTTGCTTGGTCGGCCGCGGACATGCCCGGCATCTCCGAGGACTTGCTCGTCCACCGCCTAAGCGTCGAACCGGGGTGCAAACCGGTTCAGCAGAAGAGGCGAAAGTTCGCTCCCGAGCGACAGCAGGCAATCAAGGAGGAAGTGGACAAGCTGCTGAGGGCCAGGTTCATCCAGGAGGTAAACTATCCCGAGTGGCTCTCGAACGTTGTAATGGTCAAGAAGTCCAATGGCTCGTGGAGGATATGCATTGACTTCACCGACCTGAACAAGGCGTGTCCGAAGGATCCCTTCCCGCTCCTGAACATCGACACCCTTATCGACGCCACCTCGGGCCATGAGCTCCTCAGCTTCATGGATGCCTTCTCGGGATACAATCAAATCCGGATGTTCCCTCCGGATATACCGAAGACCTCCTTCGTCACCGACCAAGGCCTCTACTGCTACCGGGTCATGCCGTTCGGTTTGAAGAACGCAGGCGCCACCTACCAGCGCCTCGTCAACAAGGTCTTCCAGAATCAGATCGGCCGGAACATGGAGGTGTACGTTGATGACATGCTCGTCAAGAGCATCCGCGGCACCTATCATGTAACCGACCTCCAGGAGGCCTTCGGTGTATTGAGGAAGTACGACATGCGGCTGAACCCGAACAAGTGTGCGTTCGAGGTCTCCTCGGGAAAATTCCTCGGCTTCGTGGTAAGCCAGCGAGGAATCGAAGCTAACCCCGAGAAGATTAAGGCCATATTAGACATGGCCCCGCCTCGGAATGTCAAGGAGGTGCAGAAGCTCACCGGTCAGCTCGCAGCCATCGGTCGATTCCTCTCCAAGTCAGGGGAAAAGTGCCTCCCTTTCTTCAAAGCACTCCGGGGGGCTAAAGGATTTGAATGGGGCCAAGCACAGCAAGAATCGTTCGACCAGCTGAAAGCCTATCTGGTGAACCCCCCTCTGCTCAGTAAGCCGGTCCCGGGCGAGCCTCTCTTCATCTACTTGGCCGCTTCCGAGCAGACCTTGAGCGCTGTCTTGGTAAGAGAAGAGGACCGGACCCAAAGGCCCATTTACTACGTGAGCAAGGTGCTTCGGGATGCCGAGCTCCGCTATCCGAGGATAGAGAAGATAGCCTACGCTCTGGTCATGGCAACAAGAAAGCTTCGGCCCTACTTCCAATCTCACTCGGTCGTTGTCCTCACCGATCAACCCCTAAAGCAGATCCTCCACAAGCCAGAGACCTCGGGTCGGCTAATGAAATGGTCCGTAGAGCTGAGTCAGCACAACATCTCTTATCAGCCTCGGACGGCAATCAAGGCCCAGGCCCTCGCCGATTTCATTGTGGAATCCACTATCCCTGAAGTCGGCCACGTCCCGAATGGGCCCCCATTTAGACAGTCTTCGTGGACGGATCCTCTTGCAATGAAGGAAGCGGCGCCGGCATCATCCTGAACGGCCCTGACAACTTCGTCCTCCAGTATGCGATCCGCATGAACTTCAAGGCCTCGAACAACGAGGCGGAGTACGAGGCTCTCATAGCTGGGCTCGGACTCGCCCGAAGTGCTGGGGCGCAGCGCCTCCGGATTCACAGTGATTCCCAGCTAGTCGTGAACCAGGTCTTGGGCGAATATGAGGCCCGGGACGAGCGAATGGCGAAGTACCTCGCCAAAGTCCGGGATCTCATGGGCCGGTTCGAAGAAGCCATCATTCAACGGGTCCCCCGGGAGGAGAACTCACAAGCTGACGCTCTCTCCAAGTTGGCCTCGTCTTCTCTACAAGGACTTGAGCAGACCGTACTGATTGAAGTCCTCTCTAAACCGAGCATCGAAGACGAGACACCTAGCTCGGTGGAGACATTGCCGGTCATGCTGCAGGACAATTGGATGAAGCCACTGGTGGAATTCTTAAAGGATGGGGTTCTGCCCTCGGATCCCAAGGAAGCACGCCGAGTCAGAACTCGGGCCGAGCGCTATGTCTTGATCGAGGGCATCTTATACAAGCGCTCCTTCTCTCAAATAGACGGCCGACCATATCTAAGATGCCTCTCTCCGGATCAGGCCGAATATGCCCTACAGGAGCTTCATGAAGGGATCGGAGGGGCACACTCCGGATTTAGGTCTTTGGCCCGGAAAGCTTTGAACTATGGGTACTTCTGGCCGACCCTTCTTCAAGATGCCGAGCGACATGTTCGGCAATGCAGCACTTGCCAGAGGCATTCCAGCATCCGACGTCTCCCTCAGGCCAACCTCGCCTCCCTATCAAGTCCCATCCCCTTCGCAATGTGGGGGATGGACTTACTAGGGCCCTTCCCTCCAGCTCCGGGTCAGTTCAAATTCTTGGTCGTAGCCATCGACTACTTCTCCAAGTGGGTCGAGGCCGAGCCTCTAGCCACTATAACCGAGAACAAAATGGTGCAGTTCTTCTGGAAGAGCATCATATGCAGATTCGGTGTCCCCCGCGTCCTCGTGACGGACAACGGGACTCAGTTCACGGGCACAGCATTCCGAGCCCTATGCGATGATCTCGTCATTCAGCAACGCTTCTCGTCCGTCTCACACCCCCAGTCGAACGGACAGGCCGAGAATGCTAATAAGCAGATCCTCGCAGGCATCAAGAAAAGGTTGGACAAGTGCTCTAAAGGTTTGTGGGTCGACCAACTCCCCAATGTGTTGTGGAACTACCGCACAAGCAAGCGGACGCCCACCGGAGAGTCCCCTTTCAACCTTACTTATGGGACCGAGGCTGTGATACCCCTCGAGGTCGGAATACCTTCCCCTCGGCTCATGGCCTATGACGAAGCGCAGAATGCCAGGGACCTCAGAGGAAACTTGGACCTGATAGATGAACTGAGGGAAAGGGCATCGATTCGGTAGCAGAATTACAGAAGAAGGGTCGAGCTAGCGTACAACAAGAAGGTCCGACCCGCCAACCTTAAGCAAGGGGATTTAGTCCTGAGGAAGCTGGCCATATCCTTCCCCGGCCAGAAGAACAAGCTAGCTCCGAACTGGGAAGGTCCGTACAGGATCACAAAAGTTGTCCGACCTGGGGCGTACCGTCTCGAAGACATGGAAGGCAGAGAGCTCCCGAGGACCTGGAATGCCGACCACCTCCTAAAATACCAAGAGAGCGTTCCGACGCCACTCTAAGTAACAAGGAGTATCGAGCCATTCCAATCCTCTGACTTGTAACCCATTTTTTCATAAATTGTACAATGTAAAGCGGTTCGCCGTCGAAATCAATAAAGAAAGCTCTGTTATGTTTGTGAATCTGCATGTTTTTCTCCCCCCTTGTCACCTGTCTCTTTTTTACATTACCTCAACCAATGGTTCGGAGTCCACATTCGGCTCGGCCTCACTCCCTCGGTTCGTCCCCGGACGGACCAGAGGCGAACCGCCGTTCCGAACTGCTCCCACAGCCGTCGAACTAAACCGATGGTTCGGAGTCCAACACTCGGCTCGACTTTACCGCCTCGGCTCGTCTCCGGACGAACCAGGGGTAGATCGCCGTTCGGAATTGCTCCCACAGCCGTTGAACTAAACCGATGGTTCGGAGTCCAACACTCGGCTCGACTCTACCTCCTCGACTCGTCTCCGGATGAACCAAGGGGTAGATCGCCGTTCGGAATTGCTCCAACAGCCGTTGAACTATACCGATGGTTCGGAGTCCAACACTCGGCTCGACTTTACCTCCTCGGCTCGTCTCCGGACGAGCCAGGGGTAGATCGCCGTTCGGAATTGCTCCCACAGCCGTTGAACTATACCGATGGTTCGGAGTCCAACACTCGGCTCGACTTTACCTCCTCGGCTCGTCTCCGGACGAGCCAGGGGTAGATCGCCGTTCGGAATTGCTCCCACACCCGTCGAGCTCCAACGACGGTCCCGGGGGCCAACACTTGGTTCCCAGTCCATCTAAACTACTCCGGTAGATCGGTGCCGGACCTTTGTTCGAACACAAAAGTCCGAACTCTCCTAACTATTAGCCGAAGACCGAAGACCCACAAATTCGGTCGGCTTCCGAGCAAGTGGCTTCCCGGGCGTGTAAACGGGGAAAACATACTTTCCCCTCAACTTTCGTACGTGATCTCGATCAGACGGCTCAGATCATGCCACCTGCGCAAAACGACAAGATAACGTTTTCTTGGGAACTGAGCCACCTCGAGATTCGCGCCTACGTTCGACGGCTCAGATCTCGCCAACTGTTCTAAGCGACAAAATAGCACTTTCTTGGGTACAGAGCCGCCTAGGGATTCGTGCCGTACCATGTCAGAACCACTAAACGACAAAGTGCCGTACCCCTGGGGATCCATTCGGCTAAACAAACACGCTCAGTTCAAAGATCTCGGCACGACCGATACAGTTATAAGCAAAGACGAATATACAAAGCAACAAAAGGGAATTTTATTAATTGTCGGCACATAGTACAAAACATTCCATTACAAAGTGTTGGCAAACAAAACATACAATGCCCGACCCACTGCACTTGTCTCTCATAAGAAAGCATCCTCACCAGACTGTTCGTCCTCCTCGGCTGGCAGCTCCTCTGCCTCCCCCCGGAGCTTCGCCATTACAGCCTGCAAGTGCCACATCTCCGAGAGCAAGTCATCCCGCTCGGCAATAATCTTCGACTGAATGTGCCGAATGCTTTTGACCCGAAGAGCGTTGCTGAATGCGGTCTGCGAGTCTTCATCCTCTCCTGCGGGGCTCAGCTCGACGATCCTATTCTCCAAGCGTTGGATCTCGGCTTCCCGGAGACTGAGGACCAACGAAAGGTGGTCCCACTCACTCTCGGCTCGGCGTAACTTCAGATCGGCGCTCCTGGGGCTCAGAACCACCGTCCCAGAGGTGGCCTCGGATTCGGAGTCATCATTCGAACGCTCGGAGTCCGAGCCATGGATCGTCACAACGAGCTGAAAAGAAGAGAAAACGAATAACACAGTTTCAATACACTGCCGGAGTCTTACACTTGAAAATTTTTCAGAACTATTTGCATTCAGACATAATAGTGTTACAGACGGTCGACCGACCCCACAACTAAGTTGTTACAACGACCAACAAAAATAGAAAACAACATGATCAGGGTCTCTTCGGAAGGGGAATGCTTCGGTTTAGGGAAACGCGAGGGCGACGAGGCCTCCCCTCCGAGCCCGACCCTAAACCAACGAAGCGTGACCCCCTTCACTGCTGGTCCTAACAGCGGCGCCGACCGAGGCACCGCTCGACGAGACAGCCGCGCTACTCTGAGCATCGGCCGGACTCCGCCGGGTCACAGGCGACCGCGTCGCAAGTTCGTAAAACGAGATCCCCCTCGCGCTCTCCTCGCGAGTGCACAACGTGCTGCGGACATTAGCTCTCTCCGGCACTGGCTTGAGCGACGCGATCTCCTCCTCCAATTTGATAATTCTATCCCTCAAGACGTCGTCCTTCGCCAATTTCTTCGGTCGAGGGGCCCTCAACGAGCCCGAGGCATTGGCACTATCAGTCGCAAGCCGTCGGTAATGTGTGACCTCGATCCCCCTATCTATGGTGATCCTTCTGAGCTTGTCGACTTCGGCCGATAGCTTCTTGCGCTCGGTTGACGCTTTCTCCAGTTCGGAAGCCAGCTTCTCCACCTCCGCCGAACGTTCTTTCTCCGCTAGCTCCAAATATTGGACCTCGGCCAAAAGATCGTCATTCTTCTGCTCGACGGCAGTAAGCTCCCCATGGAGCCGCTCGGCTTCCCCTTCGGGACCAGGAGCTTGGGAGCGCTTCCGCAGTTGATGCAGCTCGCGACAATACCTCCTTAGAAGTGCCCTCACCTCCTCCGCCTGGCCGAGCAGGAGAAACCGCCTCTGTCGGCTGTCCGAGAGTTCACGCCTCAATTTGGCCAGCTCCTTCCGAAGGAAGACGAGCTCCGTGACCGGACCGAACATCACCTGAAAAGCAGAGATAAATCCGATACCCAACACTTGAAAACATCTACGACTAGTCACACACAAATCCGAGGCTCGATACTTGGACAAATTTCAGCCAAACAAAATGCTTTTCATTCAAAACAAAAGCGGTGGCCAGTCCGCAATGAGGCTTACAAAAAGAAAACAAAACGAGAAAAGACTAAAAGAAGACAACCGAGTCAGGGGTCGACCTTTTTGCCGCTCGGGTCCGTCGACCCCCCGGCCTTGTCCTCGCCACCGCCCTCGCCTCCGCCTTCGCTCCAACTCTCCTCCCCGGAGTCATCTTCCTCCTCGCCCTCGGCTTCGGTCTCCCCGGGGCCTTCGACGGGTTCCGTCTCTCCCTCGGGACCGAGCAGACCCTCGGTAATCCCTTCCTCCCCTTCCACGGGCTCGTAAAAATTATAGGAGGACGTGTCGAAGCCCGGGTTCCTTGCGGCTACGTGGGTCAGGGCACGACCGTAGGCATCCAGCATATTCTGGATCATGTGCATCGCGGCCTCCTCCTGCACGGCTTTCTTCACCCTCTTCACCTTCCCGAGGTGTTTGGCCTTGATCTTCTCGGCCCTCTTCCGAGCGTCCTCCGCCTCCGACCGAGCCTTGGCCAGCTCCTCCCTCAGGTCGGCAGCCTCCTTCACCGACGCCTCGAGCTTGGCCGCCGAATCCTTCAGCTCGGCCACCTCCTTCTCCGAGGCCTCGAGCTTGGCCACCGTATCCTTTGACAGCTGAACAGCATCGGCCAGCTGCTTCTCCAGCCCCTCCACTTCGGTGGCCCTCTTCGTCGAAAGAAGCAGCTCGAAATCAAGCCGCTTCGCGACCTTGACGCGTTCCGCCCTCTCCTTCTCCTTCTCCTGATCCTTCTTCGCCAACTCCTCGACCAAAAAATTGAAGTGGCAGAGGGTCTGGAAGAGAACAGCACGTTAAAATCCGAGTCCAAGAACTTAGAAAAACTCTAAGGAAGAGATTTGAACAAAGAATAGCTCAGCATACTTACCGACATGGTGTTCCGGGCAATCTGCATCACGGCATCCCCTGCCATCCCGGCCTCCAGGGTCGCTCGATCCTTCGGAGTCGGCAGGTGCCTCACCGCCTCCATGCAGATGTTTCCATCGCCCAAAAAGCCGTCGACGTTCATCACCTGCCAATCGGGGACGAAGATCTGCTTGTGGCGCTCGGTTAGGATCTCCTCCGCGTCGGCGGTAAGGGGCGGAACCGAGAGGGACAGCGCATCCTTCACCCCGAACACGCTGCTCGACGAACCGGGTGCGTCCGCCTTCGGGGTCTGCGCAGGGGCATCCGAGGCGAGTAGCTCGGAGGACACAACCCCTCCCTGCTCGGGGGCCACGACCTTCGTCGGAGAGACGAGGACCTCGATCTCCCCCTCCTTCAGGACCGCGACCTTCGGTTGGTCGGCAGCCTTCACTACCGAGGGCTTCTTCGAAGCTCGGCTGTCCTGAGGCGCTGCCGACGGCCTCTTCTTCTTCTCCTGCTCTGCCCTGCCCTTCGCCACCAGAGCCTTGTAATCGAGCTTCATCGTCTCTGCAAAAGCCGAATAAAAAAACTTAGGAAAATTTTCATGAGCTTTAAACAAAGAAGTATAAATACCAGAAGCGTACGAGGGTCGATCGGACTGAGACCCCCACGGAACAGATGCTCTTCGGTAATATCCTTCCAGCTGAGCGTCGGCAGAGCGAGGAGCTTCCTCTGAACCTCAGCCTCCTCGGCATTCAGCGGGACGTCCTTCTTTGTACGCTTGGGCAGGCCATCTTTCGCCCAAACTGTCGGTATCACCCATGGCGTCAGAGTTCGGACGAGGAAGTATTTGTCCTTCCAATGTTTGATCGAGTCCGGGTTCTCGATCAACTTAACTCCCGTCCGAGGAGAAAGGAAAAACCTCTGCTCGTCCCGCCTCGGCTGGCAAGGTCGGAAGAGACTCCGAAAGAGGTACATAGTCGGCTTAGCGCCGATCTCTTGGCATCGGAGGAGGAACGCCACGACGTGCCTCCAAGTGTTCGGCATCAGTTGGGCGGGACTCAAACCGTACCAGACCAAGACCTCGACCACGAACGGGTGGAGGGGAAAAGCGGAGCCCGGCGATGAGGGAATCGACCGGAAAGACACATACGTCCGGTGAGGACTTAGTGTTGGCTCGGAACCCCGGCCCAGGAAGGAGCAACACATACTCAAGAGGGATCTGGAAACCCTCTCGGATCAGACGAAGATCTGTCTCGGTAAGAGTCGAGATCCTATGATCGACCTCGGACAGCTCCCTAGGCTCGTTCTCCTCCACCAGTTTAGCCGTACCTTGAGTAACCCTCTCCAAGGTATCCTCGGCGTAATCCCGGACGCCTCCCACACTCGACACTGCGATGGGCTGCCGACCAAACGCCCCCGCTCTCTTCGGCGTCTCCACTATCGTGATTACGGCTTTACCCTTTCGGGACTCCGCCGCGACTTCCTCGGGCACTTCGGCCACTTCACCCTCTTTATCCGGACGAACAACGTCTTGCTCGCTCGGCTCCATTACTCCCTTCCCTTTATCCCCTCGGCCAACGGCTTGCTCCGAGGCGGGGGTCTCAGCCGAAACCTTAACCATGTTTTCCTAAAAAGAGAAGGGAAAGAGACTGACCTTGAAGTGACAGGTGCGGTCGGAAAGTTCGCCGGAAATAGGAACGCTACCGCGACAGCTAGCGACACCACCAGAGAGCTAAAAACTTCGAAGCGGAGTAAAAACTGAAGAGAGAGAGTAAAAGTGAAAAGTGAGACTTGGTCTTAGGGGGGGTGAAGATTTATAGTAAAATTGGAACGTCCCTTGGACTTCCAATGAAAGTTCGCGACTTTTGGGCTGCTCTCGAAACGTCGCGAAGGCCCATCACCACGACCTCTCTCACCAAGCCAACTGGCTCGGCCCCAGGGGATCCAAATCCGAGCTACAAGCGATCCGAACACGCAGGCAGCAGGATCCGATCGGAATCCGAGCAAGTGCCTTCCTGAGCTGGTAAATGGGGAAAACTCACTTTCCTCTCAACTTTCGCGCCTGATCTCGATCAGACGACTCAGATCTCGCCAAGAACACTAAACGACAAGATAGTGTTTTCTTGGGAGCTGCACCCGTCTTGAGATGCGCGCCATCATCCAACGGCTCAAGGTGCGCCACGTCACTCGGACGACTGAACCCTCGGACGCCCTCGAACCCTATGCCTAGAAGAACCTGGAAAAATTTTGATTCAGTTTTGAGGCGCCGCCCTCGGCGGGCGCCCCCCGGGTCCCGTGCCTCAGTCGGTATTCCGCCGACCCACGGGCCCCGGTCGGGAACAGACCGGCACTCCCCCCATCTCTAACTCCCCCGGGCTGACATCCATCAGAAGCCATCAGCCCGGAAGGAAGACAGAGATGAGAGGAGACCCATCAACACTCAGAGATCAGAGAAACGCACCGTTCCGAGCTAGTTGTTTCCAACTGGAAGGCGCGGATTGTCAGAGGGCTCTGACCGCAGCGCCTTCACAGTTGCAAACAACAGACTCGGACGGTCCAGAAGCCCGAGCTGCAACTCATGATGAAGCGCACCATCCCGAGCTAGTTGGCTGCAACTGGAAGGCCCAGTTTGTCAGAAGACTCTGGCAGCGGCGCCTTCACAGTTGCAACAAACGGACTCGGATGGGCCCGGAGACCGGCATCGGACATGGATCATCACTCTCTCACCAAGACCTCCGCTCACTTCGACACTCACTTTGGAGCAACCAAAGAAAGCAGAAGATCTTGGTGAGAGAACGACCACCCGTCCTTCCGAAAGAGCCCACACACCCCGGGTCCGGACTATGGTCGTCGCCTCTACTGCCTTATCCCCTCCCGCTCCTGACATCCCCTTCGGAGCAGTGAGGAACGGGAGAAGAATAAGACAACAGAGCGACCACCCGTCCTTCTGAAGTAACTCATCCCTCGGATCCGGACCACGGTCATCGCCACTACTACCTCGTCCCCCCTCGCTCCTAACATCCGCTTTGGGGCCGTCAGGAACAAAGGGAAAACCTTGCAGAAGAGCGACCACCTCTCCGAACCTCAATAGAGAAGCTACCCAAGGCAGATGCCTCCGAGGTCTGGAACTCAATTTGGTTGTGACTAAAATGACAAAGGGAGTGGAGTACTTATAGCCTGCCTCCAAGAACCAGCCATTATGACCCTCGGAAATTGAAGCGCCGCGTTTTAATTAAGGGGATTATCCTTACTGACCCTCGGAAGTTGAAACGCCACGCATTGATTAAAGGAATTATCCTTAATGACATCGGGAAGGCGAAACGCCACGCAAGTCACGAAAGCACCATTAATACCATTGGGAACAGAGCCATCTCAGATTGCCAAAAACCACAGGCCCTCGGTCGGCTGCCGAGCAAGTGCCTTCCCGAGCGTGTAAACGGGGAAAACTCACTTTCCCCTCAACTTTCGCGTCTGATCTCAATCAGACGGCCCAGATCTCGCCGAGAGCGCTAAAAGACAAGATAGTGTTTTCTTGGGAGCTACGCCCGTCTCGAGATGCGTGCCGACATCCAACAGCTCAGATAGCGCCACGTCGCTCGGCCTGCCGAACCCCCTGCCTTCGGTCGGCAGCCGAGCAAGTGCCTTCCCGAGCTGGTAAATGGAGAAAAAAAGACACCGAGCTACGTGGACCGCTGGATCTCTCAGAAATTCGCGCTCCCAATGATGAACAGCCCAGATTGCGCCACGTGCGCTAAAAGACAAGATAGCATTTTCTTGGGAACTGCGCCCGTCTCGAGATGCGTGCCCAACATCCGACGGCTCAGACAGCGCCACGTCGCTCGGCCTGCCGAACCCCCTGCCTCCGGTCGGCAGCCGAGCAAGCGCCTTTCCGAGCTCGTAAACGGAGAAAAACGCTGCCGAGCGGTAACAGCCGTCAGATCTTTCCGAAGTTCGCACCCGTCCACGATCGACGGCTCAGATCGAGCCGCGCCATTAATCGGTATTTAAATCGTTTTTTATCTATTTAAATCGTTTTGTTTGTTTAAAAATTGCGAAAAAATTGCTAAAAATTCGGGAAAAGTTAACCAAAAATTCTGGAGAATAATTGAAAATTTGGGGGCACATTTTCGAACCCCTGAACGAACAATTATCGCCCAGAATGTACAGTTAAGGCCCCCGAACGATTAGCGAACACGTCGCAAAATTAAATAAATAGTCCGAAAAAATAGATAAAAACCCTTGAATACCCGATGTGACCAGAGAACAGCCAGCGGCGTCAAAAGTTACCTCACTACCCCCTTTCTAGATTCAAAATCCCACATTTGGACTCCGATACAACTCCATCAGCCACGGAAACAGCTGAACTACTCCTCAAAGTCTGATCACGCTCAGTCTTTAGGAGTGGGGGGCTCGTGATATGGCTAAAATTGGGGTTAAATCGGGACCGTCCAGATCGAGCACGGATCTTGAAGCACGGGGGTAAAAAGGTAATTTCACATACAGATGGATCCGAAACAGGGTATTGGGTCTCCCTCTCACAGAACCAACCATCCGCAAATGGACCCACTTCAACTGGGCACGGGTCCCGACCCGATACAAGCCCGGTCACCAAGAGGAGAATCAGGCCACTGATTTGATTAAATCAAATCAATAAGCCTGATTAGCTCTCACCAGGGAATCAAGGCCTAATTTCCTAAAACAGAATAGGAGGATTTTGCTCCTGACTGTTAGGTAGGAAATCAGGACCCTAATCATTCCAAAGGCGACTATAAATACAACCCCTCTACCACCAAGACCAGGTTAATCACTTTTTTGACCACTTAAGCTCTTTCTTAATCTTTTTCCTGATTACTGACAAGAGCGTCGGAGGGTGCGTCGCTGGAATCAACCCCGGTGTCTCGCACTTCCTTGCAGGTCGCGGCAGGAGCAAGAAGGCCGAGTCAACTGTTCAGGCTTTTTCCCGGACTCACAAATTCTATCTGTTTACCCCCACACCGAAATCAGCGGTAACACTTATTATTGCCCATCTTATCATTATATATTGATTCTTGCAAAATTTATACATATACATATATGTAGTCAACTAGTCATGAAAAGATTTTGTATCAGTTTGGAATTACATACAATTAATATGACCTAGATAAAGATATATGGTCGATGCTATGTATAACTTATTCCAAACTATAAAGATATTTATCTTAGAGATTATTGACTCTGTAATTTTATGAGTCCGTCAAAATTATGTTGGTCTCTGCAATTTGTATAGGGTAACACTAGTATATATGTATGTAATAATTAAAGGGCGGGTATTTGAAGAGTCAATGAATATGAATAGAACTTCAGCTTTTGGTTGCTTAGTTATTCATGCATAAATTTATCTATCTTATAAAATCTGGTAAATATGGGAAAATCTAATTTCTTGAAGTATATTTATATTTGGACAACATTGGTTTTGGAATACAAATAATTAAAACCTTTTCTTTATTCTCCTTTGCACCCATTTACCTAGCTGCTACATACCCCCCCCCCCCCCCCCCCCCCCCCCCCCCCCCCCCCCCCCCCTTTTTTTTTCTTCCAGTCGTAGCCACCCACATTAGGGACCATCATCTGTAATGAATTTCGTCTTGATGTACCGGCCCATTAGGCATGTGGGTCAGCTCAAGCACAATAGACTAGTTGATGGGTTTTCGCTCACAATAGGCCCAGGCAGAGGCAGGACCCACATTCTCTCTCATGGATGGGGACTGGACTAAGCTAGGCACGACCCAAGCACGGCCCATCCACCCCTACATATATAATCCACCCTTGTGGTTGATTCCTTCCTGTATCTTTTTCTTATTGATGTTTTCATGTTCCAATTGAACACACTTTCCATTATTTTTAAAGGAGAAAATTATTCTTTTCCCTACCCACCTGCTTCTCATTAACATCGATCTTGCTTCTGCATTCGGTCACATTAAACATCAACATCAAGAACCCCTCCTCAACATCTAGTGGATCTTTGGATACATTAATCAGAGCGGTCTTAGTTGATGCCCATCGATTAGGTCTGGATAAAATCGTCATATGTTGCTTATGTCTCCCCAATCTGTCCCATTAACAAAGATCTTGCTTTCGCATCTGGTCACATTAAAACATCAGCGTCAAGGCACCCCTCCTCCTCAACCCCTGTCGATCTTTGGATATATTTTTCGAATTTGAGAAGTCTTTGGATATATATTTCAAATTGGAGCATTTTTTAGTTGATGTCCATCGATTAGGTCTGGATCGAATAGGGTTTCATTTCGTTAGGTCCCCCTCCGATTCGGGTCAAACCTCTAGTGGATCTTTGGATATATTTTTCGAATGGGGTCTCAGTTTTTAGTTGATCGGGTTCATTTTTTCAAACCTCCACTGGATCTTTGGATACATTTGTCGATTCGGGTCAGTTTTTAGTTGTTGTCCATCAATTAGGTCCGGATTGAATCAAGTTTCATTTTCGTTGGGTCCATTCCATGGGGTTTTGATGATATATTTTATGGAATCCAGTTTTTTTAATATAGACTAATATAACTCTGTACAATATATTGCACATAATTTAAAAAAAATGAGAAAATAATAATTTCGCATTGCAACTTTATTTCATATTTACTCATGTGTTAGATATCAATCAAATTAAAAGATCAAATTAAACAATCAAATGAGAAAAGATATAAGAGTTTTAAGAAAAATTAAATTAGGAAATTTATAATTTATCATTAAAAAACAAAATTGATGTCAAATTTGAAGATATAACATAAGAAAGAATATGTAGTTCTGAAAGATATACTCTTCGTTTGTCCATTTCTCTTGTCCATTTCTCAAAAAAATAAAGAAATTTTGAGAATCTTTGACCCAAACCCGCTTCACAAATCTGCAGCATCCATTCCTCTCGCCCTTCCAAATCTTCAATCACCAATGGATTCATACCGCCAAATCCCCAATAGAGGGTGTCGTATCGTAACCTATTAATTCTTGTAACTAGTAGGAGGCTGAAATTAGAGAGAAGGCGAGAGAAGGAACTGAAAAGAAGTGGTCTATTGCAGATACATCTTCCTACCTTTTTTTTTCCACCTATGGTGGATGTACTAAAGTTGTTTGATTAATTGTCTCCCACAGAATTGCCCGTCTGGGATGTTTCAATGATTTTGATGTAAGGCTACAGAAACATGTATAACGACGGATTTGTTGATTGGGATTCACATGGTGGAATATGCGACATGGGAGATGAAGAAGGATTTTGAGAAGGCTTGATAGAGAGGACTTGTTACTGCAGATTGGAATCATTAGAAGAAAGATATTGTCTGATGAAGATGACTTATGTGTCTCATTCCTCCCCCACCCCCCCCCCCCCCCCCCCCCCCCCCCCCCCCCCCCACCACCACCACCACCACCTTACTATGGATGAATTGGAAGCTGCTATGAAAGCAAATCCAGTTTTTGTCATTGTTCATTTCTGGTATGTTTGTTTACAGAAGTGGATTGCACGAAATTTAATAACTCGATGATGGTTCAGTTTGGCTTCACCATGGAATGGGAGCCTATTCTCTACAGAAATTGCTGTAATATTTGGTAAGGCAAACTCAAATTATTTATGTTTTTATTTGAAATGAATATTTTGCCTTTACAGTTTTCACAATGTGGAATTTTTAACATGTAAATTGAGTAGTTATTAAGGACACAAACCTGACATTTTGTGTCCGATTGGGCGATTGGAATTCGGTTATTGGTTTATCAAATTCTGGATTGGGTTATTGTCTTACCTCCAACTTGTATTTTTTGTTTTACTTATGATTATTGTTTCCGTTAATATATATATATATATATATATATATATATATATATATATATATATATATATATATATATATATATATCTCATTTAGTAAATAAGCAATTGATGATGTGACATACATGTGATTGGAAAATCCTTAAAAGGGTTAGTTGTCCAATGTATCACATGCATGCCACATAATCAATTGCTCATTTACTAAATGAGCAAGTTGCTCATATCCCTTTTACCCATATATATATATATATATATATATATATATATATATATATATATATTAACTGAGGCCCAAACCCGAAATTGATTTCCCTCCTAACCTTTATATGCTTTGCATATAAACTCCTCTTCAAAGCTTTTCTATTAAGCTCCTCCCCCCTCTCTCTTTGTGAAGATCAAGAACAAGAAAACTACAAGAAGTCTCCATCATCTTCAAAGGACTTGGGAGTTCCCTCTGCATAATATGAGTTGCTAATTCGTGTCGTTATTGATTCCATTTCTAGTAATTTCTAGTTTGAGATTTTGTGTCATTCATCTTCTTTCTATTTTTGTTAGTTTTTTTTTATCATAAAAGGTTGGCCTAGACCCCCCCCCGTGTTTCATTAATAAGCTTTTAATAAAACAGATAATCAAGAATTTGACAATGGTGTTCATGTTACCCACATGCGGGCCATGAATAACATTCTCCGACCAAAAAATGAGTACCCCTACCTTACTTGGTATGGACCCATGCAAACACCCAAAACTACTTACAACAAAAAAAACCGAGTCCCCCTACATGGACCCCCCAAAACAAAAACATCAAAATGGAAATACATAATCCCCAAGGACCCCAAAAGTTGGCAAAGGTTCATGTGCTACCCGCCTCACCCCCTGACATCACCCCTCTTCAGGTGTACCTTCCCTTTCCTGTCTCAACCTGACTGGTTGCCATGTCCTTGTACATGACCTTGATCTTCTTCTTTTGTTCTTCACCTGCCATATTAGACCAGAACATGATATTAGCAATAATCTTGAAAAGTAATTGTTGATGCATGATGTGTCTGTGTGTACTTCTAAAAATCTATTTCTGTTAGTTATTGTTCTTATATGTGATTCTTCACATGTTTATCTTGGTGTTTTAATATATAGCAAAAGGTTCGGTTTCTTTCAATTTCCCCTTTCAGTTGGAAGCCCATGATTTGCTTTTTTTGATATAGAAGTTGTTCTGTAAGGTTCTTGGTGTTGTTGGTTTTCTTGCAGTTTTTGGGATTTATTTCAGGGATATTAATGGAAACAATAGTTAAACAGGAGTTCAAGAACCTACACTGTCTCTTCTTGGTCTTATTTTTAACATCTATAACCAAGTTTTTATATATAATTTCCCTGTCAAAACTTTTCAAAATGAGAAATCTAATCTGTTTTGTTGCTCAGAATATTGTTATTTTTAATTTTTTTAGAATCTTTTTTTTTCTTTCTTTCCATTCTTCGTTATGGAAATGTTTGAGTAATGCGGGTAGTATTCAGTGGTTAAGTGCATACATAGTTCGTTCTATTCTTATGAACAGTCACTCACTTGATTTCTTGCTTGAATTTCTCGGTAATCTTGATCTTTTGTGAGACAGTCTTGAATTTGGATACTTTAGATGACACACTCTGTAATCAAGATTCAAGAATCTGAGGTCGCTTCCTAGGGTTGGTCACAGTAGTCAAGTCTATAAAACAGAAGTTCAATATACTATGTAAAGAGAGTATCCTTAAAAGTTTGATTTTGTTGTTGTTGTTGTTGGAGATTTTGATATGCTCAGGTTATTGGTGATAGAAAGGAATTTTCTGATTTGAACTTATTTAAAAATTCACTATATTTTTTTTAAACGATAATTGTGGAAAATAAAGATATGGGATGAAATTAGTTGATATTTATTTATTAGGTGACACACATTTACATCTGGATGTGCTGAAATGTTGTCAATTTGTATGTGGAAGATGTGATTTAGGTTATTATATGAATTATAATGCTGGTGATTTTTTGTTTTTGAATTGTTATGACAAAGAAAAATTCCGCCTTCAGTTGAAGATGTTTATCTTGTTGAAGTTTTTGGTCTTTTTTGTTTGTTTGTTAGATGTCTCTCATACCATTATTTTTGTCATAACAATTGTTTATTATTCCCTGATCTGTTTTGTTGTTCTGAATTGTGTTATTTTTTACTTTCTTAGCAATATCGTTTTCTTTTATGGAAATGTTCTAGTTATGGTAGAATTCAGTTGTTTAACTATGTGTAAATAGTTCTTTCCATTCTTTGGACTAGTCGTCTGGATTTCTTGCATGGATTTCTAAGTAATCTTGATCTTTTATGTGATCTAGTGAACATTGTGGTTACTCTGTAGATTGCCTCATAGGGTTGGTAATAAAAGTGAGTACTTCAGTTGAGTGTATAGATTGTTTACTATTAAACTGGAAGTTCAATATTAAGAGACATCCGTCATAATATTCTTTAAGCTTTGTCATTTTATTTGTCTTACAAAAAGATATTTCAGATTCTTTATATGTTTTCTGATATTAGAGTTGTTCTATGTCAATGGGTGATTAGTTTAGGATTTTAATATATAACAGAGGTTCTTCATGTTTCTTTCAAGTATGACTTATATCAAAAGCCTGCCTTTAGCAGTAGTTTACTTTTTAACGATGATTAGATTGCAATAGAAAATTGCCTCTGTTTCTATTATAAGATTTGCATGGGAAGTGGATATTCGAGTTATCAGTATTTCTCATTATTTGAAGTTGTTGGTGTTCTTGTTCTTATTGTTATAAGTTCATTTACTGGGTTAATGCATTTGGTTTTTCTTATAGTAACTGATCTATTATTTATGAAACCTCCGAATTGTTGGCAATTCATAAGATGAATTTGTGGTTTGAACTGTTTCTTGGTTTTTCCTATGGAAGTTCAGATCCAAGTTTTAGTATTCATAATCGTCTCTTGGACTAATTGTAATCAACTGTAAACAATTCCCTCATGAAATCTTCTTATGACAAATGTAACTGGTTTTGTTACCCTTAAGATACCTTGGTTTTATTTCCCTGTATATATGCCTTTTTCTGCATTTTTCGATGACAGTGTTTTATTTAATTTACATGGTGGTATTCTGTTATGGAAGCCTGTAAGTAATACTCACTTGGACTGCTTGCTTTATACCAGGGAAAATGGCAAGTTCCATGGCATGGAAACCGTCTCATCTGCAGTCAGCTAGTCATCTGCAGTCATCACTAGCTGGGCAGATTCAATTACAAATGGAATCGCAAATGGAGAAGATTCTGCTGGAACAAATGCAGTTACAACTGCAACAGATCCAGCAAGAACTGAATCAACCACAACAGGAGCAGCAGCAGCAGCAACAACAACCTAATCAACTAGAGCAGCTGATACAGCAGGTTTGAGTCCATAATTTTCTTGTCAGTTTGTTTTCTATGCATCTATGATCCGGGAAGCACTCTGATGAGCTGATTGCTTCAGAGCTCACCATCCCTTTCATGCCATTACTTTTCTTATGTAATGTTCTTTGAAGTACTAATTAATCGTAACTGACAATCTTAGTGTCTCGACGAATGTAATTTCAGCACGTTCAAGTTCACAAACAAATGCAAAAAGTACTGCACCTGATCCAACAGGAACAAATGGAAGCAATACTGCAGCAACACCAACAAGAAATGGTAGCATTAGAGCAGAAGATCCAGGAATTGGTAGACCACCTTCAGAAATTTTTTGAACTGGAGCAACAACGAATACTTCAGAAGCTACCTCAACTGAAGGTGATTCAGAAAATAAATCGTGATCAACAGAACCAGCTGTTACCATTTGCTGTAGAAATGGTGCCCATTGTCTTGGGTATCATCAGTGATAGTGCTGTTATATTTGGTAAGAGATATTAGAACTAACCTCCCGCTGGCAACCTTCATTTTGCTTGTACTTCTTTCTTCCAATAATCTCATACTTTTGTTTTCAATTGTGATGCCAAATGCAGGGAATGAAGGATGAAGAGAGTGCTGAAGCAAGATCGATGAGATCAATGAAATTCTGAAGGATGTTGAGTAGAGATACTGGGGTCTCACTGTGAATAGTACTTGTAGTTAATAGTATTAGTGAATATATTGTGATGAAACTGTTCTTTGTAGTTAAAAAGATGAAATAAGACTGGGCGCTTCACTGTTACATGCATGAAATTTGTCTCTGTAATACAGGATGATTCGACAGCTCCAAATTGGGTAGTATCATTTTGGTCTAAAATGTGCCTTTGTATTTAGTTTTATCTATTTTTTGTTATTGGAATTTACAGGTTGATCATATGAAGATTCTCTGGGATGCACCCCCACATCTAGGGATGGCAACCGAGCCGGGCTGACCCGCGACCCGGCCACACGAACCCGGCCCGCTATAATCCGGTTCGGGTCTGGGTCGAACCCGCGGGTTGAACCGGGTCGGAAAAATCGTGAACTCAACCTGCTCGACCCGGCCGCCCAACCCGTTGATCAAGTCAAACCCGTCCGTCAACCGGCGGGTTTGGACCCGTTCGACCCGTGGTTTTTTTTGGGTCTTTTTATATATATATATTTGTTTTTTTTGTATTCCCCCCTACAAATACCTCCCTTAATTCAATCTAAAAATTTTCACACCTTACTCTCTTACTCTCTATTTTCACACCTTACTCTCTGACTCTCTCTACTACTAGTCTACTATTACTCAATTAAATCTCAATTAAATTAAGTTTTTTCAACAAAGAAGCAAGCAACAAAGAAATGAATAGTTAATAATATATGCATTTTTTCACTTTTATACAGTTACACTTATTATATATATATGTTTTAAAGTGAAGTTGTCAAAAAAAAAAAAAAAAAAAAAAAAAAAAAACGGACCCTCGTGACCCGGCCCGACCCGAACGGGTTCGACCCTAATGGGTTCGCGGGTCGACCAGTTCAAAATTTCCAATTTTGGACCTGGCCCGGCCCGACCCGGTTAACCCACCAACCCGATCGGAACCCGCCCAAGTTAGCCTTCAACCCAGGCAGGCCAAACCCGATCCAGCCCGGTTGACCCGAATGCCAACCCTATCCACATCCAAGAGAATTGGGTGAACTGGTACCTTAGTACCAGTTTGAAAATGTTCAATATTTGGGCGCAAGTAACTGGTAATGTAGTATCTATATACATAGTATATATACAACTCTCTTAGTACTTTGATCTGGGAAGTGATGTCCCCGAGGGGATTTGAATTGCAAGTCGAGTTTTAAAATTCGAGTTAACGGTGAGGAGCTCATAAGATCCAAACTCATCCCTAATATTCAAATTACAACCGATTCACAATTAGCAGGAAAATGTGCCCTAGTTGGTGTGGGGGACTGTTGTCAGACAAATTTATAGTTTGGGCTCTACTTTGACCTTGGTTGGTCAAAGTGAGGAAGTGAGGGGTTCATGTCCTGCAGGTGTCAAGTGCAATGTCTACCCTCGTTGCGAAGTTGCGGTGAGAGTCATTGAGGGTGAAGCGAGGGAATGAGAACGAGAATTCAATCTTGATATGGAGTTGTCAGATTGGTGAAGTGCCTGCGGTGTTTCTCATATGGTGCTTACACTTGTCGTTTGGGTCATTGCTGGGGGCGACAAGGGAGAGCGTACGATAGTTGGAGAGGATAAACGGTGTACAAGCGAGGGACTGAGTGAGTGAGCGAGCCCAAATTGACACGAGAAATTTGCTCTGGCGGGGGTGGCCGATCAGTAGGACTAGATTTTGCTGTATTTATTGTTTGTTGGTTGGGGTGTATGAGTTCCAGAACCCAGCCTATTGGGATCTGAACTTCATAAGTCTTATTTTTGATTGTATGTTCTGTTAAATTAAACGCAGGTTCTTTTTACCCACCGTTTGACGGGAAAAAAAAATATCTCTTAGTACTTCTTATGGTAACTATGCTAAGTAGAAGACTACTTGGGGAATCGTTCTCAGTATTTTTGGCTCATTTTCCCAGATTACGCTAATGTGAGTTTGACAGTTTATTTGATCCCAAACATAAAAACTCCATAAATATTTTGATATTTTGGGGAAACATGATAGATAGCATTTTCAAGATTTCAGTAGGCTCACTGAAAGTCTGAAACATTCAAGTCTGTGATATCTGATTATTACATTGTAAGGAGATTTCTATATTAAATATTTTTTTGAAGAGCTGATAATCTTAAGTAACTTCAAGATGTTCAACGAAATTGCACTTGTCTTGAGTTATTAATGACTTAATGTATGCTGTTTGACAGGATTTTATACAGATTTTTGTACGTAATACTTTCTGGATCTGACACGGTGTATCTAATTCTGCATCACATATAGTCATCTTTATATGCCAAAGAGATCTTTACCCTGATTTCAAATTTTTCCAAGTTACTAAACTCAGAAATTTTAGTAATTCACACGAATTCCAGAAGCCTGAATAATTCCCCTTTTGAAAGGATGCTTGGATAGGTGGGAAGTTAGAGAATTTTTTGTTCGTCATAGGCCACTTTTTGATAGTATTTACGTTTTGGGGCCAGTTGCCCAACTATTAGCGCTTTTGGGCTAGCCTGTGCCACGTCAGCAGCAGCCACTATTCCCCATAGCGGCCTCTTTATTTCGAGGTCGCTAATGGGAATAGCGACATATGTTTTAATTTTTTTGAATTTTTTGTTTGCCGTCGCTATTCCCACTAGCGACCTTAGTATAATGAGATTAGTCGGCTCGAATGAATGTATTGAGACACTTAGCGATTCCTAAAAAGTTTTCCCCAAAAATTTAAAACTGAGGTCGCTATTGGGAATAACGACCTTAGTATACTAAGGTCGCTATTACTAAGGTCGCTATTCCCAATAGCGACCTCAGTAGGAAACACAATCTACTTATTATTTGTAAATTTTGCAAAATAGTTTTACAACTAAGGCCTCTATTCAGAATAGCGACTTTAGTTAATAAAGGCCTCTATTCCGAATAGTGACTTTAGTTTTAAAAAAAAATTGATTGTCATTTTTCAGAGAGCAAAAACTTTCTAGATTTTGCTAAGTGCTAGAATACAACTCATTAAACACTAAGGTCGCTAGTGGGAATAGCGACAGCAAACAAAAAATTCAAAAAAAATTTAAACATAGGTCGCTATTCCAATTAGCGGCCTCGAAATGAAGATGCCGCTATTGGGAATAGCGGCCGCTGCTGACGTGGCACAGGCTAGCCCAAAAGCGCTAATAGTTGGATAATTGGCCCAAAAACTAAAATCTTTCAAAAAGTGGCCTATGTACGCAAAAAATTCGAAGTTAGAACTCACTTGCATCACTCTACCTCCGAACCAGCACGTTGCTCTACCTCATCAATTTTTTCCATCAATTGTGAATTCGATGAGATGGCTAAATCAAAGACACAGCACATACAGAATCAACCAATTTCATTTTCCAAAAAAAATGCCGTAAGGGGATAGCCATTTGATTGAAAAATGATAAATGAAAATGAAAAGGATGATGGCCAGTTAGCCACTATTCTAGTTTCATTTCGAAGTTTTCATAACCATGATTCATAAGATACATCTTCAAGAGCACGGAAGAATTTGTGTAAATTTTGAAATAAATTCTGAACACTTATTGACTTTGGTTTTGTTAGTTTGGAACAATGATTAGAAATCAATATTGGTAAAAGTTGTAAAAAAGTGAGGACCGTACGATTCGGGATGCATCTCAAATCTCTTAGGAGAAGAACGGTAATTTTTCAGCAACTACATGCTCACGAGGAAATACATATAGCAACTGAGTTTCTCTCTCTAGAATTCGAGAGAGAGAAGCTCCCAAAAACCCAAAACAAAGAAAGAGAGAAAGGTAGGAGTTCCCGGTTGGGGAGGGGGGAGGATCCCTCACCATCCTACTCCTTCCCCCTCGGGGTTTTTTTCCCATTAGAGAGGTGATGTATAGAGGTGGATGCCGCGGTGAGTCTTAGTGGCGGTTTGATGCCTAGATGGAAGGTGTCGGAGCATCCGACTAGGGTTTTTCGAGAGGTGAGTCTTAGTGGCGGTCGGTGTTAGGATTGTGTCTTGAATACTCGTTGTTCAGACTAGAAGAAGGTAAGATGAAGAACGGAGGTCGAATCGTCGAAGTGAGTAGAAGGAGAAACAGCAGCAGCAAGGTGCAGGCTAGTTGCGGTCGACCGGTCTTGGTGACAGTTGACCGCACCCCCAACCACTCGTAGTACAGGGAATGTCAGAGAGTGGTACGGTCGACAGGTCTTGTTGGACGGTCGACCGACCGTGGCGCTGTGTTTGTTTTTGGGCTTCGATTTGTTAGGTCGTTTCAGCCCAATCTTCAACTCCAAGTTAGATCGTGCGGCTCCTATTCAGTTACTTCTTTTCCAAGTTATATCGAACGACTGAGAATCAAGATTAGACCTAGGTTTCTCTCTATTCTTCTATATATATTGTAAACTCCTTCTTTATGAGAGTTGAGTACTTCATAGATTATTTTCTCCATTGCAAAGAGAGGCTCGAGAGAGAGATAGTTCTTGGTGGATGAATTTAATTCCTTGTATCAAGTGAATCAGTAACTCCTTGTAATCTCTTCTAGTTGAATATCAGATCTCCCTATATTTTCTCCCGGATTAAGCAAAAGCTAACCAAGATAAGTCATCGTTATTGTGTTTGTGTTAGTTTTGTGGATCTACTTGCTTGCTCAATTTATTTTCCTCGTCTACTTCGACTTCCTCATTGCTCTAATTAGTTCTGCTGCGACCAGAGGGCGTTTGTTGACGCCCCAATCCTAACAACTGGTATTAGAGCTTCAGGTTGCCGAGTTCCTTGGTAAAGATGATAGGTCACGGTATTTTGAAGATCAAGCAGTTCGATGGTAAGATCAATTTCAATCTTTGGAAGGCTGACATGTATGATGTTCTTATTCAAGAACGGTTGCAGTCAGCAGTTAAGAAGAAGAAAAAGCCAACTGATATGAATGATGATGTTTGGGAAGATATTCGTGAAAGAGCCATAAGTCTGATCCGACTATCCTTGGCGAACGAGGTCAAGTACAGATTTCTTGAAGAAACTGATGCGGCGAGTTCGTGGGAAAGACTCATAGCTGACTACTCTGGTTCGTCGTTATTAGACCAGATGCATTGAAAGAGAAAGTTGTTCTGTTTATCTACGAAGGAAGGTACCTATCACGCCCCACTTCCCAAAAATACGGAATACAAGCACGTAACATTGGGCCAGCGAATGACTAATGTCACCCATAAGCTGATTATCCGATTAACTGAACATCACAATCAATACAGAATAAATGCACAGGCAAAATAATGATCTCATTAACAAAAATACTTGGAATGAAGAAATAAAAATATCCAAATACAATAATAATAATCCAACGTCTGGAAACAAATAACAATATTCGGAACATAAGTTCAATACAATAATAAATCCAATCCAAATAATAATAAGTCTCAATACATTAAGTTTATTAAACCAATAAGCAATTTAAAAGCAGAAATATTCAAAATGTTTGTTCTCCAATTCCAGCAGGCGATTGTCCTTCATTACATGTATACACTTCATCTAAAAAAAAGGAAAAATTGTCCTTAGAGTAAATCATGGACATCAAGTAAAGAAGGCAGGGAACAATGGAATAACGGTATAACAATGAATCAATGGATCAATAGGAATCAATAAAATGCGACAATAATCATGATAGTCGATGAAATGGCTATAATAATGATGCAATATCAACAACAACAATAAATGATCAATAATGGTAACACTTAGCCAATATTCGGTATTCATAAGAACAATGAGGAATAATATGGAGTGTTGATGTAGTGTGATCCTTAAATCTATTAATTATTTTAATCCTAACTAATGTAGCACTTCATGCATCCATCCTTTTACTACATAGTTGCTACATACAAACATGTTACGTTTTATACTTAGTAGTGGGCTCTATAGTTCATGTACTCTTCAACGATAATCAATATTCACCTTTCGGTGTACGGTACGGTCATCGGCAACGATACAATACACGATAGATTGGGTTACGGCCATAACCACAATCACCAATAAAACAATAGCCGGAACATTATTTAGGGAAACACAGACCCCTCATCCGAGTACAGTCCCTATATTGTCCACTACTAAAAGTCAACCCTTAAACCCCGGCTTGTTAATTATTTATCAATGCAACAACACAATATGCAATTAAGGGACAAGAGGTGACTAACAGTATCAATAAGAAAACAATAGATTGATAACATGGATAAGACAGTTAGAATAGTGAAAATAACTCATTGGGAACATGCAATACAACATACATTCATTAACTCATGCAATAATACAACATAGGAATTATTAATCCATTAAAAAGTAGTATCTAAAATTCTGGACAGCATGCGCAGTCTGTACAAAAGTACAATTTTCCGATGACTCAGGAATCGAAAGTTGAATCCGTCAAAAAATATGGAAACTAGACTTCCGGATGGTTCCAACACATATTTAATGTTCAAATTCCGACAAAAGTAGCTAGGTCAAACACATGTTTCTTTTCAGGTTTTATGTTTAGGCAGAAATTCGACATCTTATTGTTTTAATTTTTGAATCAGCAAAAACTCAATATTAAATTCAGTAAAAATATTTTGTGGACTCCTAAACATGTTAAGAAACAATCTGGAAATTTTCATAACAAAATTCTATCATTTGATCAACATTTTTACTGTTTAAACATGAAAGTTATGAGAATCTGAAAATCTGAAAGTAAAAACACAGCTGTAGTATAACGGGCATAACTTTTGCTACAAAACTCAGAATTCGAAAATTCTGGATGTTATTGGCAACTAGACACTCGGGGCTACCTTTCATATTCAGAAAATATTTTATTTTAAGGTCATTTACTGGTTCAAAAACAGCGATCAAAGTTCAGGTCAGCAAGCATATACAGTTCTTAGGGTATTTTTCTTGGGCATAAATTAATTAAACATGATGAGTTTCGATTCTATAGTCAATAAATTGTGTAACTAGCATGATAGGTGTTCAAAAATGATAAATAAAATTTAGAACACACACATATACAAGTCTGACATCAATCAATCATCAAACGATCAAACGACATACAACCTAACGATTGTCTCTACAAAAATTTATTTGTGTTGTGACTTGTATGAACAACCCTATTGTCAATTCTATATGCATTCATGAAAGATCCAAACTTTAGAGTCAAAACGGCACGATGTCAAAAATATTGGGATTAGCTCGTGTAAACCCTCAATAGACCCAACGAATAGAGATAAACAAAAGATAATACGATAACAAAGAGATCTACTTGCAAGAATTTCAATAACACTTGAATCTGATATAATTAGCAATTCAAGAGGACGGTGACTTGCTGTTAGATGGTGAAAACAAATACCCAGAATAACGGGATAAGAATCCCGAAGCAACGAACTCACGAACTAGATCAACCCACCAATAATACGTGCAATATACGTGCACACAAAGAGCCAAAAGCAAATAACAGCAAGATCAATGGCAGCAGCTGTGGGCTTCGGTCAGGCTGACGGCGGGGTTGACGGCGAGCGGGGGCGGCGTCGACGACGAGGTGCGACGCCGACGGTTGTGGGCGCACGGGGGCCGCGCTGGTCAGCGATCGAACAGAGAGAGAAAGGAACGGGCTTTGGGTGTGTTAATGTCGAGGTCAGTGGATAGGGAGGCCGGAGTTGGGGGTTTCGAGGGTGGCGCTAGGAGGCGGCACCGGGAGGGGCGACGATGGGTGGTTGGAGGTGAGGAGCGCCGAAGATGGTGAACGGGGAAGATGGGTTTGGGCTGTTTGGGCAGGGAGAGAGAAAACAGGGAGGAGAGAGAAGATAGGAGAGAGAATAGGTGGCTAGGGTTTCGATTTGTGTGCCAAAATTAGGGTTTATAGTAGAGTTATATTTATAGGGTACAATTAGGGTACTGGGTTGGTGAATTAGAGTCCAATAATAGCAGATTGGGTTAAGAACAAATGGAATTGGGTTTTTGGGTTCAATTAGGAGATAGATCAAGATTAGCACGGTTCAAATAAAAATACCCACAATTCCAATAAATAAAATCCACAAGATAGATAACCCAATAAAAGAGAAAAATAGTTCACGAACAAAAATTTCAACTCAAATAAATAAATAAATAACACAATTGAAATAATAAGAATTGGGCTTAAAATAAATTGGAACTCGCCAAGAAAATCAGATCGGGTATAAAAATAAAATAATTTGATAGATGAATTTTTAATTAAAGAAATCAAGAAATAACAATTAGTAATTATAATCATAATAATAATAAAATCATAAAATAAAACTATATTCGGGCTTAACAACTTTATTAAAATACTTCAATAATAATAATATACATGATTTGGGCTCAAATACAATTAACCGATAAATTAAGATTATAAAATAAGTTTAAAATACACAATTACTCGAAATAATAAAATTTTCGATTGGAAAATATTTAAATAGAAAATCTCAAAACGAATTTAATACAAAATAAATTTATAAATGATTAAAAGTACTGAAAATATTTGGAAAGTAAGTATTTACGGGAACGGGAGTCACAATCCTACCCACCTTACAACAAAATTTCGTCCTCGGAATTTGCTTAGGCGGTATATAGGACAAAACAAAGCAACTGGGAATATCAAAACAGAGAATAAAGGGAATGAAACAAGGTGGTGGCAACACCAGAATAAGATGCAGCATGGATACGAATGGAGTGATCTAGGAAGATGTCAAATAAAGATTCAATGAATGGTGACAATGCAAATGAATGAGTAAGGGAAAGAAATGAGTAGGGCGGTACAACTGGAATTTGAAGATAGTATGACAGAGAAGAAATAACTAGTATTATACTTAATAATGAATCAATAAATGAAGGTAAATGCAAGATGCAAAATGGATAAATGATAAAAGAGAGAATAAGCAATACAAGAACAGAAAATAAATCTATTGCTAAATACCTGCAGTCACTCCATCAACGATCAAGTTGTAAGCCTGACCACGAGCTTCAGTTTGTTTTCCATTGGGGGCTGGTCCTCGTGTCGGCGCATTGTACCGGTTCCTTGGGCAGTCTCGAATCATGTGGTCGTTGCTTCCACATATAAGGCACTGGCGATTAACTATCCTGTAGTCCTTGCGCAAGTGCCCAACCTTGTGACAGTAATCACAAGTCAGATTTGTCCTTGGAGCAGCAGGTGGATATGGCAGTGTCCTTACTGGAGAGGTCGGATCTGGCCTCCTAATAGGCCCACCAGAAGATCTAGCAGTAACTTGGTGCGGGGCAGAACGCTGAATAGCACGCTTCCTTGAACTGGTCTGTTCCTGAATTCTTGCAACATCCAGGATATCAGCATAAGAGCGAAGTCGCAAGGTAGTAATACGATCCTGAATCTCAATGTCCAAGCCCGACAGGAAACAACGGCCTCTATCTTCGTCATTTGCCACCATAGCAATAGCAAAACGACTCAGTCGGGTGAATTCTGTGGTGTACTCATCTGCGGTACGATTCCTCTGATTCAAGATAATGTTTAGTTTAACGTTGATACTTTACAGAATAACAACGAAAAGCATAAATAAACACTATCTGACGAACCTGAGTTAAAGAAACAAACTGTCGTTCCATCTCATTCTTGGTGACATTCGAGAAGAACTTCGTGAGGAAGCTCTCAGAAAAATCAGCCCAAGGAATGGGTCGGCCCAAACGTTCAGCCTCAGTCTGCCACCAAATGTGGGCAAGGTCAACAAGCTGGATGCTCACAACATCCACATGATCCACATCTGCATTACGTGCAGCGGTCAACAACTGCTCAGTCTTGATAAGCCATTGCTCGGCTACAAGTGGACCTTAGTGCCCGAGAACTTGTCTGGATGGAGCTTCATGAAATCTGCCACATTACCAGGTCTCGGTGGCAGCAATGCAGGAGCAGGCACAATAGGTACCCTGTTAGCAGCTTCATAAGCCATTCTCAGCTGTTCATTATGTTTGTTCTTGTTGCATCTGCATTATCAGTTCGTTGACTCACGTTGCATTTGCATCAACAGTGCAATAGTGGGCGCATCAGACTGATCAACCTCAGCACGAGAAGAAGAAGCCCCTTTCCTAAGCATTTGCATTAACTACGCAATAATGGGCTCATCGGACTGATCATCCCCAGTATGGGGAGAAGAAGCACCTTTTATAGCCATGGTCTGCAATATAAATCAAACGGTTAGCGTCCAGATCATAAGTTGGGTATTAATTGTTCATGTGATCACTGTATTACTCATACTGTTGAGTCAAACAGATATAATCCCAATTTTGATTAATATATCAATCAAAGTTAGACTTCCTTTCGTTAGTCATGTTTGACTGATATATTATCCAAACCCTGGCTCTGATACCGCTACAAACCTTTTCACGCTCCGCTTTCTAAAAATGCGGAATACGAGAACGTAACATTGGCCCAACGAATGACTAACGTCACCCATAAGCTGTTTATCCGATTAACTCAACAACACAATCAATACAGAACAAATGCGTAGGCAAAATAATGATCATGAACAAAAATACTTGGAATGAAGAAATAAAAATATCCAAATACAATAATAATAATCCAATGTCTGGAAACAAATAACAATATTCGGGACATAAGTTCAATACAATAATAAATCCAATCCAAATAATAATAAGTCTCAATACATTAAGTTTATTAAACCAATAAGCAATTTAAAAGCAGAAATATTCAAAATATTTGTTCTCCAATTCCAGCAAGCAATTGTCCTTCATTACCTGTATACACTTCATCTAAAAAAAAAGAAAAAATTGTCCTTAGAGCAAGTCATGGACAACAAGTAGAGAAAGAAGGGAACAATGGAATAACGGTGTAACAATGAATTAATGGATCAATAGGAATCAATAAAATGCGACAATAATCATGATAGTCGATGAAATGGCTATAATAATGATGCAATATCAATAACAACAATTAATGATCAATAACGGTAACACTTAGCCAATATTCGGTATTAATAGGAACAATGAGGAACAATATGTAGTGCCGATGTAGTGTGATCCTTAAATCTATTAATAATTTTAATCCTAACTAATGTAGCACTTCATGCATCCATACTTTTACTACATGATTGCTACATACAAACAAGTTACGTTTTAGACTTAGTAGTGGGCTCTATAGTTCATGTACTCTTCAACGATAATCAATATTCACATTTCGGTGTACGGTACGGTCATCGGCAACGATACAATACACGATAGATTGGGTTACGGCCATAACCACAATCACCAATAAAACAATAGCCGGAACATTATTTAGGGAAACACAGACCCCTCATCCGAGTACAGTTCCTATATTGTCCACTACTAAAAGTCAACCCTTAAACCCCGGCTTGTTAATTATTTACCAATGCAACAACACAATATGCAATTAAGGGACAAGAGGTGACTAACAGTATCAATAAGAAAACAATAGGTTGATAACATGGATAAGACGGTTAGAATAGTGACAATAACTCATTGGGAACATGCAATACAACATACATTCATTAACTCATGCAATAATACAACATAGGAATTATTAATCCATTAAAAAGTAGTATCTAAAATTCTGGACAGCATGCGCAGTCTGTACAAAAGTGAAATTTCCTGCTGACTCAGGAATCGAAAGTTGAATCCGTCAAAAAATATGGAAACTAGACTTCCGTATGGTTCCAACGCATATTTAAAGTTCAAATTCCGACAAAAGTAGCTAGGTCAAACACATGTTTTTTTCAGGTTTTATGTTTAGGCAGAAATTCGACAACTTGTTGTTTTAATTTTTGAATCAGCAAAAACTCAATATTAAATTCAGTAAAAATATTTTGTGGACTCCTAAACATGTTAAGAAGCAATATGGAAAATTTCATAGCAAAATTATATCATCTGATTAATATTTTTACTGTTTAAACATGAAAGTTACGAAAATCTGAAAATCTGAAAGTAAAAACACAACTGTAGTAAAACGGGCATAACTTTGTCTACAAAACTCGAAATTCAGAAATTCTGGATGTTATTGGCAACTAGACACTCTTGGCTACCTTTCATATTAAGAAAGTATTTTATTTTAAGGTCATTTACTGGTTCTAAGACAGCGATCAAAGTTCAGGTCAGTAAGCATATACAGTTCTTAGGGTATTTTTCTTGGGCATAAATTAATTAAACATGATGGGTTTCGATTCTATAGTCAATAAATTGTGTAACTAGCATGATAGGTGTCTAAACATGATAAATAAAATTTACAACATACACATATACAAGTCTAACATCAATCAATCATCAAACGATCAAACGACATACAACCTAACGATTGTCTCTACAAAAATTTATTTGTGTTGTGACTTGTATGAACAACCCTATTGTCAATTCTATATGCACTCACGAAAGATCCAAACATTAGAGTCAAAACGACACGATGTTAAGAATATTAGGGTTAGCTCGTGTAAACCCTCAATAGACCCAACGAATAGAGATAAACAAAGGATAATACGATAACAAAGAGATCTACTTGCAAGAATTTCAATAATACTTGAATCTGATACAATTAGTAATTCAAGAGGACGGTGACTTGCCTGTTAGATAGTGAAAACAAATACCCAGAATAACGGGATAAGAATCCCGAAGCAACGAACTCACGAACTAGATCAACCTACCAATAATACGTACAATATACGTGCACACAACGAGCCAAAAGCAAATAACAACAAGATCAATGACATCAGCTATGGGCTTCGGTCAGGCTGACGGCGAGCGGGGGCGGCGTCGACGGCGAGGTGCAACGCCGACGGTCGTGGGCGCACGGGGGCCGCGCTGGTCGGCGATCAAACAGAGAGAGAAAGGAACGGGCTTTGGGTGTGTTAATGTCAGGGTCAGTGGAGAGGGAGGCCGGAGTTTGGGGTTTCGGGGGTGGCTCTAGGAGGCGGCACCGGGAGGGGCAACGATGGGTGGCCGGAGGTGAGGAGCATCGGAGATGGTGAACGGGGAAGATGGGTTTGGGCTGTTTAGGCAGGGAGAGAGAAAAGAGGGAGGAGAGAGAAGATAGGAGAGAGAATAGGTGGCTAGGGTTTCGATTTGTGTGCAAAAGTTAGGGTTTAGAGTAGAGTTGTATTTATAGGGTACAATTAGGGTACTGAGTTGGTGAATTAGAGTCCAATAATAGCAGATTGGGTCAAGAAGAAATGGAATTGGGTTTTTGGGTTCAATTAGGAGATAGATCAAGATTAACACGGATCAAATAAAAATACCCACAATTCTAATAAATAAAATCCACAAGATAGATAACCCAATAAAATAGAAAAATAGTTCATGAACGAAAATTTCAACCCAATTAAATAAATAAATATTACAATTGAAATAATAAGAATTGGGCTTAAAATAAATTGGAACTCGCCAAGAAAATCAGATCGGGTATAAAAATAAAATAATTTGATAGATGAATTTTTAATTAAAGAAATCAAGAAATAACAATTAGTAATTATAATCATAATAATAATAAAACCGTACAATAAAATTATATTCGGGTTTAACAACTTTATTAAAATACTTCAATAATAATAATATACATGATTTGGGCTCAAATATAATTAATCGATAAATTAAGATTATAAAACAAGTTTAAAATACACCATTACTTGAAATAATAAAATTTTCGATTGGAAATTTTTTAAATAGAAAACCTTAAAACGAATTTAACACAAAATAAATTTATAAATGATTAAAAGTACTGAAAATATTTGGAAAGTAAGTATTTATGGGAATGGGGGTTACAGTACCGGTCTCCAATATCACATTACAGAGTTCAATAAGGTATTATCTAAACTTAAGGTGATCGATGCAGATGTGTGTGAGGAAGATAAAGCTTTCAACCTGATATATTCACTGCCGGATTCGTACGAGCCTTTGATCACGACCATGCTACACGGTAGATCTGCCAAGGAGAGTATTTCGGTAGATGTTGCAATCAAAGATTGAAGGAAAATCAACTTAGGAAGGAGCCCCATAAATCATCATTGTCTATTCCTACAAGTTGTCTAGCAGTGGATGGTTCTTCGGGGGGAAGACAAAGTGCGTTGCAAAAGGATTCGATCTATTGCTGAAATTGCAAGAGGCTAGTGTATATTAAGAAAGACTGTTGGAAGTTACAGAATCAAGAGAGCGCCAAGAACGGGAGTTCTGCCGCTAATGTAGTTAGTGCCTTTGGTGCCATTGATTCAGGTGGTTCGTGTCTTTTTGTTTCAAATTCTTTAGAAGTGGATTCTAGTTGGTTTCTTGACTCGGAAAGTTCTTCTCATATTTGCTCCGAGAGGAAGTTGTTTTCTACTTATAAGTCTACTACGGGGCGTTGTGTGACAACGGGAATTGGGAAGATTTGTAAAGTAGTGGGTGAGGGGACAGTTGAGTTAAAGATCCCTGGTCTAAATTTGTTCACTTTAAGAGATGTTTTTCATATTCCACTGCTGAAACGGAATCTGATTTCCTTGGGAACTCTTGATGCACGAGGCTGCAGGTACACAACTCGAGGTGGAGTTCTGTCTGTTTTTCAAGGTCATCGTGAAGTGATTAGAGGTATGAGAGTGGTTGGGCCAAACCAACACAATCTCTCAGAGCTTTGGGGAATTCAAAAATCCTGCACAGGGGTTGATAGTTCTTTTCCCATTATTCCCACAAGCTCAGCTAGTTTGCCATAACTAGAATCATCGAGACGAGATCACGATGTTCGAATATCGTCAAGAGGTGGAGAAAGCCTAAGGGTAGGTGGAGTTTGTGCGGAGTTTGGCAACTTCGTGAGTACATCTATGGAGGTGTACCCTTGAAGGGGTATACTGGATTTGGTGAGATTGTGTAGAGATTATTTCAGTTAGAAGAAGAAGCTATTGTTCTAAGTTTTCTTTGCAAGTGGAATTCGTTAGAGTTTGGAGATGAGTAACACATCATGTGATAGCACTCGTATGCAATCCAAGGTGGAGTTTGTTAGGATTGTGTCTTGAATACTCGTTGTTCAGATTAGAAGAAGGTAAATGAAGAACGGAGGTCGAAGCATCAAAGTGAGTAGAAGGAGAAACAGCAGCAGCAAGGTGCAGGCTAGTTGCATTCGACCGGTCTTGGTGACAGTCGACCGCACCTCCCGACCGCACCCCCGATCGCTCGTAGTACAGGAAATGTCAGAGAGTGGTACGGTCAACCGGTCTTGTTGGACGGTCGACCGACCGCGGCGCTGTGTTTTTTTTTGGCTTCGATTTGTTAGGTCATTTCAGCCTAATCTTCAACTCCAAGTTAGATCGTGCGACTCCTATTCAATTACTTCTTTTCCAGGTTATATCGAATGACTGAGAATAAAGATTAGACCTAGGCTTCTCTCTATTCTTCTATATATATTGTTAACTCCTCCTTTATGAGAGTTGAGTACTTCATAGATTATTTTCTCCATTGCAAAGAGAGGCTCGAGAGAGAGATAGTTCTTGGTGGGTGAGTTTAATTCCTTGTATCAAGTGAATCAGTAACTTCTTGTATTCTCTTCTAGTTGAATATCAGATCTCCGTATATTGCCCCCCAGATTAAGAAAAAGCTAACCGGGATAAGTCATCGTTGTTGTGTTTGTGTTAGTTTGGTGGATCTACTTGCTTGCTCAATTTATTCGCCTCATCTACTTCGACTTTCTTATTGCTCTAGTTAGTTCCGCTGCGACCAGAAGACGTTTGTTGACGCCCCAATCCCAACAGTCGGCGTGGCAGGGATGAGCGACGCAAGTGGGCTGACGTTGAGGGTGTGTGTTGTGCTGTGTCGCCGGAAGAAGTGGAGACGGCGTCGCCGAAGCGTTGAAGCCTATCGTCGGCAGGAGGTTGTTGCCGGAGCTAGATGTTGCAGGCATCTGATCTGGAGAGGACGACGACATCACACGTAGAGGTGAACGAGGACGGCGAGCTGTCATCGGCTACGGCTATGTTTGGGTTTGTGCCTCAATGACGGCATTGATGGCCGTCGGTGAGGGGATTGGTGTAACGTCCCGAATTTCAAATAAGACCGAATTCGAGATTTCACAGGATCTTTACTTCACTTCGTACAATTTTACAAGGAAATTTAAAACTTTTCAATAATACATTAGAGTTACATTACACTTTATTTACACAGCGGAAAAATAAAAGATTACAATATTGAAAACAAAATACAACTTGTACAACTTTATCAAATAAGTCATTGATTGCATCACAACATCTTCGTGGAAAAGTCCATTACCTGCATATCAAGTGATGTGTCTAATTTTTATACAAATATTTGTACTCATTTACCCATAAAAATTGCTTGTTTTCGTTTATATTGTTTATAATTCATTTTATTTTCATAAGATTTCAAGTAATTAATTATTTTTGAAGAAATAAGATTTTTGATGCAAAAAGTTAGGATTTTTGGTAAAAATCAACAAACAAAACAAACATAATGATTTATTTATTTTTATCGATTTGTTGAATTTAAATTTTACAACTTGGCCTAAAAAAGAAAGTCAATAGATTTTATTATTATCAATTAGGGGTTGGAATAAAATTATTTAAGGAACAGTAAGGATTGATGGATGAAGAAAGATTTTAAAATATTAGTTAATTTGGTTAATTGAATAATCTTAATCTAAATAATCTAATTAATTAATTAATAAAAAAACTAAACCTAAATTTTATACTAAACTAACCTAATTAATTACACATAAATATATGTGTGCAAGAGGTGGCGTGCCGCGTGAGTAGGTAGGCGGCTGCAGGGTAAAAAAGGGAGGAAATCAATCTGACGTGACGACCACTCAAGAAAAGAAAAAAAAAACCAAGGAAGCAGTGACGAAGAGAGAATGTCAGGATCATCGACCGACCATCGGAGCTTATTGCCGGAGTACTCATCACAACCAAGCAACACCATGGGTTCAGCCATGGGTTTAGTAGTTCAAGTCTGTATTTGATTTTTACGTGCTTTACGCACCTTTTCAAACTAGCTTATGGCGGGAAGTGTAAGGACTGATTATAAAGTCCAACAGTTTCTTTTTACATGTTGCACACGTGCCAGAGTAAATCTCCCCTGAATATCAGTAGTGAAATGTAATAGAGTTTTAAGGAATGAATAAATCAATCTAGTTCTTCCTCAAATCTCTAATTTCTTCCCCATATCTTCTTTTTCTCAACCCTAGTTCTTCCAACCTTCCCTCTAATGGCTACTTTCAACACTTTCAGGAAACGAATTCCTGACAAAGTGGTATCAGAGCCAACCTTCAACGGAGGCACATTGATGGTGAAGGAGGGTATTCGTTCAGTGAAGGAGGGGATTCGAGCGATCCATTTGTAGTCGAATTTGTTGGAGAAGCGACTCGACTCTCTCAATGAAGAGTTTGAGGTGAGGATGACCAAACTGGAAGAGAAATTTGATGCGATGATGTCGATATTGCAGCAATCCAATCCACAGTTTCTCACTGTTCCTCAGATTCCGATCATTCACCCTCAACCATCCAAACCACACACACGCCACTAATTTCCACCGCTCCACTGTTCTTGATAGCTCCTCAACGGGTTGAAAGGAGGGAGGTAACTAATCCTAACTCCAACTCTTTTAATTATAAAGGTTGTCATGATGGTGGGAATGTGTTTAGAGCTCAAATTAAGGATGAAGTTGTTGTAAATGGTGAAGATTTGTTGAGTTTTGAAGCTAAAGTAAAGAGTGTTGAAAAGAATGGTGATGAGACATTCAAGGTGTTTGCTGAAATGCATAAACAAGAAAATGAGGAGAAGCTTATGATTGAAGTTTCCACAATCTTTGCTTCAATTCCTAATTATCTGCCAAGTGTTTGCGGGAATGTCTCAAAGGCATTTGTTCCTTATCTTGAGCCCCGATTGTGTTTTCAACGAAATGTCAAGAGGACGGAGTTTGAAGCTCTCAAGGGTGTAGTTGGCAGTGATAAGATAGTGCTCGATGGATGGCCCCCACCTATATGTGAAAATGTTGCTGGAGCAAAATTGTTAGCAACCCTTGATAGAGAGAAGAATTTATTACTGAGTTTGTTTCGGAAGCATAGTACTAATGTTACTTCTTTAACTGCACATGAGATGTCCTCTGCTTTTTCATCCAATGCTTCCCTAGTTTTTCCATTGCCCACACAGTTGATCCTTGCAAAGTTAACATCAGTATTAGTTGGGTATTGTTGGCTGGAAATTTCTGAAAATGTCTGGCATTTGGTGTTAGAAACAATGAAGAGATGGGTGGAATCATTTGTCTTGTTGGTGGTGTCTGACAGAATTGTAGATTCTCCTTGCTGCTTGGTCACTGGTGAGTATGGGTGGACAGCGAATATGGAGAGGATCATGAATACTCAAGCTCTGAGGAATAGTAGCATGAGCTCCTACATGACTAGAAAGAAGAAAACAGAGACAAATCCCGAGAATGGTATCATGGAAGAGCTGAGGAAGAGGGCTGAGGCGCTTGAGTTGGCGAAGGAGATGGAGAACAGAGGGTTTGTGGTAGATTTGGTGACGATAACGTCGTTGCTTATTGGGCTTCATAAGAATGGGAGATGGGATTGTGCGGAAAGGTTGGTGAAGTATGTGAGGGATAGAGCTTTGTTGCCGAATGTTCTTAGGTGGAAGGAGGAGATGGATTCTTCGCTGAGGAGTCCACAGGACAAAGGGAAGGACTTCACGCCGCTGTTTCCATCTGTAGGAAATCTATGTGATATCATGAGTTTGATCGATCCATTTCCTGGAAAAGATGATGAAGACATAAATAGTTTGCATGAAGAGATGAAAGATGAGTAGTCATCATCCCCGTACTTGGACCAACTGGTGAAAAAGTTTGAGAATTTGGACGATTCTCCTCAGGTGTTTTCTGTGAGCAAAGGTCAGAGGGTTCAAGATAGAGGCACCGAATCTTTCGATGTGGATATGGTTAATACTTATTTGTCCATCTTTCTCTCCAAAGGAAAGCTGAGTGTTGCATGCAAGTTGTTCGAGATCTTCAGTTCATTTGGAAGGGAACCTGGGAGCTATACTTACAATGCATTGATGAGCTCATTTGTGAAGGGAGGGTATTTGAAAGAGGCTTGGGGTTTTCTTCAGGATATGGGGAAAAAATTTTGCCCGGGAAATATTGCAACCTATAATTTGATAATGCAAGGGTGGGGAAAGATAGGGAAGGCTGATATTGGGAGTTCAGTTCTTGACAGAATGCTGAAACAGGGTGGCTATCTAGATATTGTGATGTGTAATACAATGATTCTTGCTTTGGGTAAAGCGGGAAGGATGGATGAAGTGAATCAATTATTCAAACAGATGACTGGAAGTGGCATTAATCCTGATGTGGTAACTTATAATACACCCATTGAAGTTCATGCCAAGGCCAGAATGGTTAAGGAAGCTTACAAATACTTGAGAAAAATGTTGGCTGTTGTGATGCTCACAGTACAGAATACTAATGTAGCAGCGATGAATTTCTACACAAATAAGCTGAGGTACATTGTTTCCACCATTTCACCTTCAAGAGTGGACCCATTGATTGGAGCTGAAAAAAGTTGTGAAATTTTATGCAAAACATTTTACAATGAGGCAATAGAGCTCTGTCTGGATGCTTGTTCTAAGCTTGTCAACATCATGAGACATTGTCTAAAAGAATCTGCATCGGCTGAAAACTGATAATCTCCTTTCAAACCTAAGGCTGAGGTCCTTCCATGTTTTGTATCTTGAAATTCAATCTTATCTTTGCTGATTGTGGTTCAATTCTCATGTAACTTGGGGAGATGATTTACGACGGAGATTTCCTGGTATTGAGCTTGGGACAAGCTCATTTTTAAGGGGGGTGGAGTTGTCAGGATCATCGACCTAACCATCGGAGCTTATTGCCGGAATACTCATCACACGAAGCAACACCATGGGTTCAGCCATGGGTTTAGTAATTCAAGTCTGTATTTGATTTTTACGTGCTTTACGCACCTTTTCAAACTAGCTTATGGCGTGAAGTGTAAGGACTGATTATAAAGTCCAATTGTTTCTTTTTACATGTTGCACACGTGCCAGAGTAAATCTCCCCTACCTATAAGTAGTGAAATGTAATAGAGTTTTAAGGAATGAATAAATCAATCTAGTTCTTCCCCAAATATTCTCTTTCTCAACCCTAGTTCTTCCAACATTCCGTCTAATGGCTACTTTCAGCACTTTCAGGAAACGGATCCCTGACAGAGAAGGAGGGCTTTGACTCGCTGACGTCAGTGGTTTGGCTCGGTGTGGAAAACGACAAAGACGAAAACAGCGGTCTCTGGCTTGCGGTTCGAGACGAGACAAGACTGGCGACGTGACCGTTGCTGACCTGGCACAGTGATTCCCAAGGCGACATGACCAGACGCTGACCTGCTGACTTGGGTCTTCGGCGCAGATTTTGAAACGAAACGGAGAGGACAGAGAGAGAGAAAGGGCTTCTAACTGTGCTTGCTCTCTCGGGTTTCGAGAGTTCGGTTTGCAATTTTTTTCTTAAAAAACAGTCCATTTTTGTATCTCTTTTCTCTCTTTAATTTTTTTAATGCAATCCAGGGCAATATTTGTTAGTTGCAAATTGATTATGAACTAAATTTATTTTTCTATGACTTTAATGTAGCATAGTTTTGAGAACACAATTTTAATTCCATATTATTTTTCTATTTATTCCTGGTTGTGTGTTTGATTTTTATTCTTAATGCGTACAATTGGTGGATAGACGATTGTATGATTTATTGGATCATGGAGATATCGAGAGGTAATTTGTGATTTAGAACTATAAATTAAACATCATTAATTGAGCAAAATTAGAGATGATTTACCGCGATTAATGTGACCGTTAAGAAATCTACAGAACTTAATGAGTCTTCGATTAATTAAATTTGCATAGAGATATGACAAATTGTTAGTTGGAGATATTTTTGGTGTTGTTTGAGAGAAAGCATTGAATAATTTCGGAATTTTGGTCTACAACTTGGAAAAATAATATTTTTATTCTTATGGAATTATAAATTGTGTGGGATGAACTAGGTGAAGTCAAAAGTTCTAGAATTAATTTTGCCATTAACAAATTACAAAAATTTCACATCTGTTCCCTCTTAATTAATTTAGTTAGTTTTCTTTAGATTAATTTAATTTAGTCGCTTTCTGTATTTATTTCGATCTTCCAAATAGTGATTCATCTAGTAATATCGGTACTCAATAAAATAATTAGTCCCTGTGGGTTCAACACTTTATTCACTTAACTATACTACTTATTGCGATTTTGTACACTTGCAAATATTCACATCATCAAGTTGTGGGCACGTCAGCCACTTACAACTGACGAAATGTTATACAAGGCTATTCTTTCTATGCCGGAACAGTATAACGTTCTCAATGCTTTAACAAATCACAAACATCTTGAATGAAAATAAAGTGTAGAAATGTGATTACTCTAAACATGTAAGTGTATGTTATGCCTTAATGTCTAATGTACATATTTCTATACTAGGATGAAACTAATGTACACTTTTTCGGATTCTATCCATCCCATACTACATAGGTCCGAGGGCAAGAGCCTACGTACTCCACAATAAAGGGCTCGATCCCTCGCCATGAAAACTACCCGGTAATAAAACACGGTTTTGATCATTCCACAAATTTGAATTCCAGCCCCGGAGCCACCACTGACTGTTATCACAAACCCCACATCGTGCAAATCATCCCGCAAGTGCCCCTCTAGCCCCGGTATACGCATATACATTGGAGTATGGTAAAACAAAAACTATCTGCCCGACTACTCAAGATTCCGGAGTCCACCGTTGACCCGTCCTCATAGTCCCGGATTTAAATATAAAAGCCCGTCTCCCACAGAGCAACCTCAGTCCGCCGACTGAGTCTATAACCACGGAAATCCACTGCCAACTATATAGAGCAATCCACTTACATTTGTCCAGGTTTACTACATCTTCACTTAAGTGCCTAATTCTTAAGTTCAAGACATGAATAAATTTCCATACCTAGAATTAGTCTTACCTCCTACCGGACTTTATCAAAAAATACGAGATAGCTCCACGGCCATATCTCAAATTATATCTTAACTCTTTTCAAATCAAATAGTGCCGGTACCCGAGGTCTCACTAACTCTAAATCACAACTTTTTCATGTACAAGAATTCATGGGTACACATACCCTTTAATAAACATGTTTTAAACCTAGATATTTTCATCTTTCAACTTATTCACAAAATATCAATATCTTGTCACTATTCATGATCTAGTTATTCATTCATATTCTTTATAAACAAAACATTCTTTTCAAGAACACAATTTCATCACATGAAATGTTATCCAAGCTATCACAATGTCTCAATTCACATCAAATATTTCTTACTCAACATGAATGTTTAATCTTGTTGCCGCTAAATCTGGTGTGGGGGCAAACAGATGAATTTGTGGATTCTTAGGGAAACTGAATAGTAAACCTGTATACCTGTTCCGTCGGGCTTCGGTCGTCGATCCCGCCGTAGACCTGCAAAAAGTGCGAGACACCGGGGTTGTTCCCGGCGACGCACCCTCCGACGCTCAAGTCAGTAATCTAGGAAGACTATGAATGAGCGCAAAAATTGGTGAAAGATTGATTACCTCTTAATGGAGATGGATGGGGGGTATTTATAGGCGTCTCAGGGAACAGATTTGGGAATGTAATCCCGGTGATTTGATAAGGAATATTCCCTATAATCAGATGAGGAATGTAATCTGATGAGGTATATTCCCCATAATCAGATAAGGAATTTTATCCCCCAAATCCCGGTGAAGAGATAAATGTATATCTGGGCCGTTGATTAAGATCAATCAGGGACCCTGATTTTATCTTGTCGGATTGGGCGTGCAGCGGGTTGAAACCCGCACCCTCTTGTCGGTGGGTCCGTTCGTGGGTTATTGGGTCCTTGGGGAGAAGACCCAACACCTATTTCGGACCCTCTTGTAGGCGAAATTACCATTTTACCCCCACGTCTCAAGATTCGTGCTCAATTTGGACGGCTCCGATTTAACCCCATTTTTAGCCATATCACGAGCCCCCCACTCCTAAAGACTGAGCTTGACCAGCCTTTAAGGAGTAGTTTGACTGTTTAATGGCTGGCGGAGTTATATCGGAGTTCAAATGGAGGGTTGTGAATCCTGAAGAGGCAGTGAGGTGATTTGCCAAGTGGATTGAGCTCCGAGTTACTCGTGAGCTCTGATGGTCATGTGGTACTTTTGCAGGGATATCCTCTTTACCCTCGCGAAGCGTCAATTCGTCGTTCGGGGGTCTCATACGTTTGTATCGCGCCTTAGACTCTCCCCGGGGCTCGCTGACTAGGAGGCCGAGGTCCATATGCAGTTTGGCAAGCTTTTCCGGAGAGAAAAGCGAGTTCGGCATAGCTGAGAGCACTAGGAGTGAGTCTGGCGATCTGCCAAACTTGTTTTTTACCCTATAACAAGGTCGGTGTCACGAACGCTCGGCAGTGAGTGCCGAACTCGATTTTTACCCCGTAACAAGGTCGGTGTCACGAACGCTCGGCAGTGAGTGCCGAACTCGATTTTTACCCCGTCGGCAGTGAGTGCCGAACTCGATTTTTACCCCGTAACAAGGTCGGTGTCACGAACGCTCGGCAGTGAGTGCCGAGCTTAATTTTTATCCCGTAACAAGGTCGGTGTCACGAACGCTCGGCAGTGAGTGCCGAACTCGATTTTTACCCCGTAACAAGGTCGGTGTCACGAACGCTCGGCAGTGAGTGCCGAGCTTGATTTTTACCCCGTAACAAGGTCGGTGTCACGAATGCTCGGCGGTGAGTGCCGAGCTTGATTTTTGCCCTGTAACAAGGTCGGTGTCACGAACGCTCGGCAGTGAGTGCCGAGCTTGATTTTTACCCCGTAACAAGGTCGGTGTCACGAACGCTCGGCAGTGAGTGCCGAACTCGATTTTTACCCCGTAACAAGGTCGGTGTCACGAACGCTCGGCAGTGAGTGCCGAACTTGATTTTTATCCCGTAACAAGGTCGGTGTCACGAACGCTCGGCAGTGAGTGCCGAGCTTGATTTTTACCCCGTAACAAGGTCGGTGTCACGAACGCTCGGCAGTGAGTGCCGAACTCGATTTTTACCCCGTAACAAGGTCGGTGTCACGAACGCTCGGCAGTGAGTGCCGAACTTGACTTTTACCCCGTAACAAGGTCGGTGTCACGAGCGCTCGGCAGTGAGTGCCGAACTCGATTTTTACCTCGTAACAAGGTCGGTGTCACGAGCGCTCGGCAGTGAGTGTCGAACTCCCAGACTTGTCATTTTTTGGGGGTTTATTTTTTCTGTGCGCCATTTGAACCTCTGACAACTCTGACAACTCTGACAACTCTGACAACCCTGACAGATGGGACGTTCATTAATTGCAGTGACCTCTGGGCTTCTATCAGACGGGATGCGCATTAAATTCAACTCATGATTTGTTGCAGTTAGCGAGGTGACGATTGGGATTCTTCCGCCGTTTGGTTTAAATGGGCCGGTCGTACGAGCCCATTAGCCTCGTTTGGGGTGCCCCCCTTCTATAAATCCTCACCCCCCTCTCCCATTTCTCATTTCTCCTCTCATTTGCTCAGACGCATTCTTGTGCTTCAGGCGAGTTTTTCCGGTGGTCGGCGTTTGATTCAGGCGAAGCTTTCCGGCGGCTAATTCTCTTAAGGTAATTTATCATCAATTATGTCTCTAGCTTCTGTCTCTGATGAAGTCTCTTGGTCCGAGCCCTCCCTTGAAGGCGCCGAGGACTCGACTCCGACTCCGACCAAAGGCAAGGTGTTCGGCAAGGATTCAATTGTCGAGGATCCGAAGAGGACGGGAGAGTTCGGACAGCTGCCAGGTCCGTTGACGGGGCTACACAGAGTCAGGCAGCTCCCGGAGGATCAGGCCGAGCGAATTGTCCATGGGAGGGAGAGGTCCTTCGAGGAGAACGAAGCGAGGGAGACGACGGAGGCGGACGATGCGGCGTCGATCCTGCGCGAGGAGGAATTGGCTGCGATCCGGGACTCTTTTTTCATCCCGGAGGAGTACGAAATCATGCTGCCGGGCCCCGGGGTTAGGGCCAATTCGCCGCTGCCAGTGACCATGTGTTGCTGGCCGGTCGATGCCTTTATCGCCGGTGCTCGGCTACCTCTCCACGCGTTCGCTATTACCGTGGTGAGCTGGTACGGGGTCAGCCCTATTCAGCTCATGCCGAACGCGTGGCGAGTGATTAATGGTTTCGTTCTCCACTGCCAGGCCGCAGGGATCGAGCCGCAGTTGAACGTGCTTCGGACGATATACCGGCTCCACCAAGGGAACAAGTCGGAGTACCGGTATTATTTGACTTCGAGGCACGGCGGCAGGCTCGTCATCTGCCCCGACTCTATTAAGCACTGGCGAGAGAAGTGGTTCGTCATGCGGAGTCGAGAGGCCTGGCCGATCCCCACTAACTGGGCAGAGGGGGTGCCAAAGAGGGCGACGGCGTTGCCGAGGCTTACAGTAGAAGAAGAAGAGGCGGTCCGGACCCTCCTTGACCGGCCGAAGTATGATTGGAAGGATTTGACGGAGGACGTTCTCTACAGGGGAGGGCTCTGCCGCGTAGATCCTAGTACGCGGCTCTCGTCAAGTTCTTTTTTCCGTACTTGCTGCCTTGTTATTTTTTGTGCTAACCAACTTTTCTCTTCTGATGCAGAATCCATGGACTACGAAGCGGTATTGGCACTCAGGGCGGGGCTCGCCAGCAAGGCGTCGAAGAAGCGCAAGAGGGTTGCGTCGAAGCTGCCCTCGACCTCGAAGGTGCCGAGGATTGCTGCCCCTGTTCAGGCGGTGGAGATTCTCGACGACTCGGTCGTCACCGTGGCGGGGACTTCGGCTCCTGCACCTGTGGGGGAGTTCCCCATTGCCGCCGCCCTCGCCATGCCGACCCTGCCGCTGACCGTGGCAGGCGAGGAGCTCCTGACGGAGGAGCACAAGCGGATCCATATCCCGGACTGGCAAGTCCGGAGGCACGATGGGTTCCTCGGGAACTCGTTGGCGAGCATGCAGGCCGTCAAGCATCTCGCCACCCCGAAGGACCGCGCCGCCATGGACGCGGGGAGAGAAGGCGACGACGTGATCGAGATCGCTCGTTCGGCGGTATCGGTAAGCTCCGAGTCCCCTTCGTTCGTTTCATTTCTTCGAATCACGAAAATTTTTCTAACTCTTTCAGTTCTTTTTTGCTGTAAATCGTCGTCCATTTCGGCCACCTCGCCGAGAGGCTGACTGCTCTGGAGAAGGAGCTGAAGCAGGAGTCCGACCAGGCTCGGAACGAGAAGGCTCGGATGTCGAACCAGCTCGACAAGCTCCGAGTCGAGCATGAGGGTCGGTCGGCGAGGATCCAGCATCTCGAGGCCGAAGTGAAGAGGCTGGAGGGCGAGCTTCTTCGGGAGAAGGAGGGGTCGGCCAACCAATTGGTCGAGGCCGAGGCAAAGCAGGCGGCAGCCGTGAAGGCGGCGGAGGACGCGACCGTGGAGAAGGCCCAGGGGTACCTCGCGCAGAACATGGCGAAGGCCTTCGCCACCGCCCTCGACCGGGTGCGAGAAGCATACCCCGGGGTGGACGTCTCGGGATGGCGGCTCTTCCCCGGACACGTCGAGGGCTTCGACCCCGAGTCCGAAGGGGAAGAAGAGGAGGAGGGCGACGCTGATGCCGACGCCGGGGTTACTGGCGAAGTCCCCAGCACCACGACCACTCCGCTGGCGGTGGCGTCTCCTTCGGCGAAGTCAACCCCTACTCCACCTCGTCGCCCGGGGAAAGAGGTCGAGCCTTGAATCCGCCTTTTGCTTTTTTGTTTTTGCTTTTTTGTTTTTCCTTTCGAACTTTGTAATGCCTAATAGCGGACTGGCCACCGCTACTTTTGACATTAATGAAAAGAAAATTTTTGCAAGTGTTGATGTTCGGAAGTTTTTGTCTTATGCCCCCCCTTTTGCCGAACAGTCCCCTCTTGTTTTTAGAAAAGAAAATTTTTCCAAGTGCGGTGCTTCGGCTGTGTTCAACGTTTTTGCTGATTACTCCGATCTCTTTGCAGCTTATGGTGATCGCCCAAGACGTCGAGCTTAGGCGCTCTCCAGCCGAGGTCGGCCTTGGGGCGACGAGGCTGTGTCTGGCGAGGTGCAGAGAGAGACTCTATGAGGTCGAGCTCGGATTGCGCCGAGCTGAAAGTGAGAGGAAGCATCTCCAGCTCGTCCTCGGCCGGCGAGACATCGAGATTCGTTGTTTGGAAAGCAGGATCGCCGAGCTTATCCCCGAAGGTGAACATTTGCCAACTGATTTCAGTAATGAGATTCGAGTTCAGTGCATCCGTCATAACTTGTCCAAAATAATAGCGGAGAAGGACGAGTTGCTTTCCGAGATACAGCATCTGCAGTCCGTAGAGGCGAAGCTTCGGAGTGAGGGCGAGGGGCTGACGGCCGAGGTGGCCAAGTTGACGACCGAACGGGTCGAGTTGACTGCCGAAGTCGAAGCGCTGAAGAGGGCGACGGTGGATAAGAGCATTGAGGTCACCCACCTTCGGCGCCTCATCGCTAGCCGATCTGGAGTGCCGGACTCCGCGATACCCCCACGTTTCGAAGTCGACGTCAAGGACGACTCGTTGCGGGATCGGATCTTGGAGTTGGAGGCAGAAGTGGCCCGCCTTAAGCCGCATTTAGGGCCGATCAATGTTCGAAGCACGTCGTGCACTCGCGCTGAGAGTGAACGGGGCATTACCTTCTATGAGATGGCGATCCGTCAGCGGATCGGCCAACCCAGCCCGGGGGACGCGCAGAGCTCGGTGGCAATTTCATCGAGCGGGGCGTCCGTCGGAGTAGCTACTAGGAGTGGTGCCGAGGATACGTCCCAATTTGCCGGCTTGGGGTCGCGCTCCGGAGACAAGCGTCGTCACTCTCGAGTGTCCTTGAAGCGGAACGCTCCGGCTCCAAAGAAGCGCTGAAGTGGTCGACTCCGCGAGTTTTTGCGTATTTTTTTGTTTTTCGCTAAGTGTAATAAGTCGGCATTGTAACTTTTTCTTTGATGAGTTGTGATCCTGCTGTGTTTGTCTTTGTACCGCGTCTGTTTCATCAATAAACGTGTTGTTGCCGAACTTGTGTGTTTTGTTCTTGTGACTGTTGTCTGCCGTGCCGTAGCTTCTAAAGTGTTGGACTCCGAATGGTGAGCTTCTTTTAGTTCGTTTAGGAGCAAACTCGCGAAGTAGCATCGAGCCAAGTGTTAGACTTCGGCGCCCTTGTTTGATTAGGTTAGGGTTGTCGGAGCGTTTTAGAATGGCGAACTACCCTTAGCTCGCTTAGGAGCGAGCTTGCGGAGCAGAGTCGAACTAAGTGTTGGACTCCGAACCATTCAACGGCTGTGGGAGCAGTTCCGAATGGCGAACTACCCCTAGCTCGCTTAGGGGCGAGCTTGCGGAGTAGAATCGAGCCAAGTGTTGGACTCTGGAACCATTGTCAATTTAAAGGGTGTGGGAGCAATTCCGAATGGCGAACTACCCCTAGCTCGCTTAGGAGCGAGCTTGCGGAGTAGAGTCGAACCAAGTGTTGGACTCCGAACCATTCAACGGCTGTGGGAGCAGTTTCGAATGGCGAACTACCCCTAGCTCGCTTAGGAGCGAGCTTGCGGAGTAGAGTCGAACCAAGTGTTGGACTCCAAACCATTCAACGGCTGTGGGAGCAGTTTCGAATGGCGAACTACCCCTAGCTCGCTTAGGGGCGAGCTTGCGGAGTAGAATCGAGCCAAGTGTTGGACTCCGGAACCATTGTCAATTTAAGGGGTGTGGGAGCAATTTCGAATGGCGAACTACCCCTAGCTCGCTTAGGAGCGAGCTTGCGGAGTAGAGTCGAACCAAGTGTTGGACTCCGAACCATTCAACGGCTGTGGGAGCAGTTTCGAATGGCGAACTACCCCTAGCTCGCTTAGGGGCGAGCTTGCGGAGTAGAATCGAGCCAAGTGTTGGACTCCGGAACCATTGTCAATTTAAGGGGTGTGGGAGCAATTTCGAATGGCGAACTATCCCTAGCTCGCTTAGGAGCGAGCTTGCAGAGTAGAGTCGAACCAAGTGTTGGACTCCGAACCATTCAACGGCTGTGGGAGCAGTTTCGAATGGCGAACTACCCCTAGCTCGCTTAGGGGCGAGCTTGCGGAGTAGAATCGAGCCAAGTGTTGGACTCCGGAACCATTGTCAATTTAAGGGGTGTGGGAGCAATTTCGAATGACGAACTACCCCTAGCTCGCTTAGGAGCGAGCTTGCGGAGTAGAGTCGAACCAAGTGTTGGACTCCGAACCATTCAACGGCTGTGGGAGCAGTTTTGAATGGCGAACTACCTCTAGCTCGCTTAGGGGCGAGCTTGCGGAGTAGAATCGAGCCAAGTGTTGGACTCCGGAACCATTGTCAATTTAAGGGGTGTGGGAGCAATTTCGAATGGCGAACTACCTCTAGCTCGCTTAGGAGCGAGCTTGCGGAGTAGAGTCGAACCAAGTGTTGGACTCCGAACCATTCAACGGCTGTGGGAGCAGTTTCGAATGGCGAACTACCCCTAGCTCGCTTAGGGGCGAGCTTGCGGAGTAGAATCGAGCCAAGTGTTGGACTCCGGAACCATTGTCGATTTAAGGGGTGTGGGAGCAATTTCGAATGGCGAACTACCCCTAGCTCGCTTAGGAGCGAGCTTACGGAGTAGAGTCGAACCAAGTGTTGGACTCCGAACCATTCAACGACTGTGGGAGCAGTTTCGAATGGCGAACTACCCCTAGCTCGCTTAGGGGCGAGCTTGCGGAGTAGAATCGAGCCAAGTGTTGGACTCCGGAACCATTGTTAGATTAAAGAGTTAAAAGCAGAGAGATGTAATAGCAGTGAAAACATGAAGAAAACTTTATTTATTAATATCTAATGATCGGTTGTTTCTAAAGTTGCTAGCCGTTATTACAATGAAAAAATAAAAGGAAAAATCACTACTAGTAAAAGGAAGGGAACGGTTCGACATCTCGAGTTACTTAGAGAGACGTAGTTGCCTTCTCTTGGTATTTCAAAAGATGGTCGGCATTCCAAGTCCTGGGAATTTCTCTGCCTTCGAGATATTCTAGCTTGTACGCACCGGGGCGGATTACTTTCGAGATCTTGTACGGTCCCTCCCAGTTCGGGGCCAGCTTGCTTTTCTGTCCGGGGAACGAGATGGCCAATTTTCGGAGCACTAAATCCCCTTCTTTGAGGTCCGTTGGGCGGACCCTCTTGTTGTACGCTAGCTCGATCCTTTTTCGGTAAGCTTGCTGGCATATGGCAGCTCTCTCTCGGATTTCATCTATCAGATCCAGGCTTGCTCTGAGCTCTCTAGCATTCTGCTCTTCTTCATAAGCTATCAGGCGAGGAGAGGGTATCCCGACTTCTAGGGGGATGATGGCCTCGGCCCCATAGGTGAGATTAAATGGGCTCTCGCCTGTTGGGGTCCGCTTGGTGGTGCGGTGATTCAGAGCACGTTCGGCAGCTGGTCGACCCATAGTCCTTTGGAACACTTGTCTAATCTTTTCTTGATGCCTGAAAGAATTTGTCGGTTGGCATTCTCGGCCTGGCCATTCGACTGAGGATGGGAGACGGAGGAGAATCGGTGTTGTATGGAGAGGTCTTCACATAAAGCTCGGAAGGCGGCCCCAGTGAACTGTGTTCCATTATCTGTGACTATGACTTGGGGAACGCCGAACCGGCAAATCACATTTTTCCAGAAGAATTGAACGACCCTATGCTCGGTTATTGTAGCCAGGGGCTCGGCTTCTATCTATTTAGAAAAATAGTCGACTGCCACGACTAGGAACTTTAGCTGCCCGGGGGCTAGTGGAAACAGCCCTAGTAAATCCATTCCCCACATAGCGAAGGGGATCGGACTTGATAGGGAGGCGAGCGGTGCTTGTGGAAGGCATCGGATGTCTGCATACTTTTGACAGGAGCTGCATTGCCGAACGTGTCGTTCGGCATCCCGTAGGAGAGTGGGCCAGTAATACCCGTAGTTCAACACTTTGCGCGCTAGAGCTCTGGACCCAGAATGAGCTCCGCCGATGCCCTCGTGGAGCTCTTGCAGGGCGTAGTCGGCTTGCCTGGGGGAAAGGCACCTTAGGTAAGGTCGACCGTCCACCTGGGTGAATGAGCGTTTATATAAGATGCCTCCGATTAAAGTAAAACGTTCGGCTCGGGTCCTGATTCTTCTTGCTTCCCTCGGATCTTCGGGGAGGAGTCCGTCCTTTAAGAACTCGACGAGGGGTTTCATCCAGTTGTCTTCGAGGAGGACGGGCAATGTTTCAACAGAGTCAGGTGTTTCGTCCTCTATGCTTGGCTTCAAGAGGACTTCTATCAATACGGTCTGCTCAAGACCTTGAAGGGAAGAGGAGGCTAATTTGGATAGGGCGTCGGCCTGAGGAGAGGTGGATTGACGAGGTAGGCTTTAAGCTGGTCGAAGGAGTCTTGTTGCTGCTGCCCCCACTCGAATCCTTTAGCGCCCCTGAGGGCTTTGAAGAATGGGAGGCACTTCTCCCCGGACTTCGACAGGAAGCGCCCTATGGCGGCTAGGCGACCAGTCAATATCTGCACTTCTTTAACATTTCTAGGAGGGGCCATGTCTAATATGGCCTTGATCTTCTCCGGATTCGCTTCAATTCCTCGTTGGCTAACCATGAAGCCGAGGAACTTCCCTGATGAGACGCCGAACGCACACTTGTTCGGGTTGAGTCTCATATTGTGCTTCCTCAAAACATCAAATGCTTCTTGGAGGTCAGCCACATGATCAACGCCTCGGATGCTTTTCATAAGCATGTCATCCACGTACACTTCCATGTTCCGGCCAATCTGGGCCTGGAATACCTTGTTGACGAGGCGTTGGTACGTCGCCCCCGCATTCTTTAGGCCGAATGGCATGACTCTGTAGCAATAAAGGCCTTGATCGGTTACAAAAGATGTCTTAGGGATATCCGGGGGGAACATTCTTATCTGATTGTAACCCGAGAAAGCGTCCATGAAGCTTAGGAGCTCATGTCCCGAGGTTGCGTCAATCAGAGTGTCGATGCTCGGCAGAGGGAAGGGATCTTTGGGACAGGCCTTGTTGAGGTCGGTGAAATCAATGCAAATTCTCCACGTCCCATTGGACTTCTTCACCATTACTACGTTAGATAGCCACTCAGGGTAGTTCACCTCCTGTATGAATCGGGCTTTCAACAGCTTGTCTACCTCCTCTTTGATAGCGAGCTGACGCTCGGGGGCGAACTTGCGCCTCTTCTGCTGAACCGGTTTGGACCCCGGATCGACGCTCAGGCGGTGGACCAAGAGTTCTTCGGATATGCCGGGCATGTCCGCTGCGGACCATGCGAAGAGGTCTTGATTGGTTCGGATGCATTTCACAATATCTGAGTATAGGACGGACGGAAGGGTCTTGCTTACGAAGAACTTGCGGGTCGGCTCTTGTTCAGAGAAGAGCACCTCCTCCAGTTCATCCACCGGCTCGGAGGTCGGTCTTGCAGAATCTTGAGGAATCTCTAGAGTCTCTAAGGAGAGGACTGGTCCGAGGGTTGAGGTCATGTAGCACTTTCTGGCCGTCTCCTGATTGCCCCTTACTTCCCCGACCTCGGACCGGGTGGAGAATTTCATCTTAAGATGGTATGCTGAAGGGACAGCTTCCAGTGCTGCGAGGCCAGGCCGACCCAAAATAACGTTGTAGGCGGCGGGAACGTCCACCACCATGAAGTCCATTGGTTCTGTTCGGGTGGTAGGAGTTTGACTGGCAGTTACGTCGAGGGTGATTACCCCTTCAATAGTTACCGTTACCCCCGTGAACCCATGGAGAGTGTAGCCGGCGGGTTTGAGTCTGTCTCTGGAGAGCTTTAGGCCTTTAAAAGCGGAGAGGAAAAGGATGTTGACGGAGCTGCCGTTGTCTACTAAGATTCTCTCCATTTTGAAATTCGCCATGTGGAGGCTAATGACGAGTGCGTCACAATGTGGGGTATGAACTCCCTCTAGATCTTCGTCTGAGAACGTGACAGGCACCCCGAGGCCTTTGGGAGGAGGTGTGGCTCGGACTGAATTGACCTCTCTGATAAATGCTTTCCGAGAGGAGTTCGAGGAGCCCCCCATTGGACCCCCATGGATGAGGTGGAGGACTCGCTCTTCCTCAAAGTCTGGCATCTCTTCCCTTTCCGGACGCTTGTTAGCCCCCTGAGGCGGGGGAGGAAGCTCGGCTCGGTCCTTTCTTACAAACTTCGTCAGTTGCCCCCTCTGGATAAGGGCTTCGATCTCGTTTCTCAGTGCACGGCAATCGTTGGTGTCATGCCCATGGTCCCGGTGATAGCGGCACCATTTCTCTCTATCTCTTCTCTTGGCGGGGGTGTTCATCTTGGGAGCTGGAGGCAAGACCCCTTCTTTTTCGACTTCCATGAAGATGGCTGAGATGTTAGTGTTGAGGGGAGTGAACTTCTCAAATCTAGGGGGAGGTCGGCGCTGGCCGGCATTATCCTTCTGGAGCTTCTTGGCTCCTTCTTCTTCCATTTCCTTCCTCTTAAACCCGGAGGCAGGCACTTCCCAGTTGGGTTGTTGCTCAGCCTCTTCGGCCCGAATGTATTTTTCTGTGCGAAGGAGGAGATCAGAAAAGTCCTGTGGTGGCTTCTTGGCGAGGGAGGAGCGGAGGTTGGAATTGAGGATATTGGATTGGAACGCTGCGGTAGCAACCGACTGGTCGAGGGATGCGATGGTTCTGGCTTCAGCTGTGAACCTCTTCACGTAGTCCCTCAGTTTCTCCCCCTTCTGCTGACGGAGGTGCAGTAGTGAGATGCTGGTCTTCTCAGTCCTTCGGCCGCTGACAAAATGGGTGACGAAGAGGGTTTCGAACTGCTCGAAGGAGAATATTGACGCCGGGGCAAGGCGAGAGTACCATTCTCGAGCTGGGCCTTTGAGAGTTGCGGGGAATGTTTTGCAGAGGAGGGCATCGGAAGCTTGATGGAGGAGCATCAAAGTCTTAAAGCTTTCGATGTGATCAACTGGATCGGTCTCCCCGGTGTAATTCTCGAACTGGGGAGGTTTGAAACCGAACGGCACAGGTGCATCCACTATGGTCCGGGAGAAAGGGGGTCGGCTAGGATGTAGTGTCCTCCCCCTGAGCTCCTCTTCTCGGTTTATCTGACCCAGGCGCCTTTCTACTTCATGAAGACGGCGGTTCATGGTGTCATCTCCCCGACGGTAGTCTGCCGAGCCTCGAGACTCGTCTTCGTATGAGGGAGAGCGAGGGCTGCGGCGATGGTAACTTCGGGAGTTGGTAGGAGCGGGACAAGGAGTGTGGGACCATCGGCGAGGGCTTCGGACTGGAGGAGGAGACCGGCGAGGGCTCCGGACTGGAGGAGGAGATGGAGGCTTCGGCACATTAGGGTTTTGACGAAGGTTGAGGGCCTGCAGGACGGTCGCTTGGAACTGCTAGAACTCGGCGCGGGTTATTGGTGCCTCATTGTTCCTGGGCTGTTGCCGACCTCCGGGAGAGTGCCTTCTTCGGTAATGATCGGGGGACTCTTTCCTCCCTCTTCGGATGGGGGACCTCCTGTACTCTCGGCGACGAGGAGATCGCTCATTCTGGCGGGAGGCTTCTTCTCGAGCCCGCTTTTCATCCAGGTGACGATGGAGGTCATCATCTTTCTGGCGTTTGGTGGCTGCATTGTGGCGACCCGAGGCTCTGGGATGATGGGAGGCCATGGAGTCAGTGGAGGCGTTGTGGATGGAGAGGTTCTCTTGGTGAAGAGGCTGTTTCTGAGGGTTAGGACCCTTTGGATCAGGAGGGGGAAGGTTCTGTTGGAGCGGCTCTTCCGTGGTAGGGGGAAGTTGCCCTTGTTGCTGAGCGGGATCAGGAATGACTTCTTGCTGGTCAGGATTGGGTACTCGGTTAGAGCCCCTTGACCTGACTTTGCGAGGCGGCATGGCTAGAGAAGACCTGTTGACCAGGAAGAGGAGAGGTCTCTATTCGTTAGTTTCCCACAGACGGCGCCAATCTGTTGCCGCTAAATCTGGTGTGGGGGCAAACAGATGAATTTGTGGATTCTTAGGGAAACTGAATAGTAAACCTGTATACCTGTTCCGTCGGGCTTCGGTCGCCGATCCCGCCGTAGACCTGCAAAAAGTGCGAGACACCGGGGTTGTTCCCGGCGACGCACCCTCCGACGCTCAAGTCAGTAATCTAGGAAGACTATGAATGAGCGCAAAAATTGGTGAAAGATTGATTACCTCTTAATGGAGATGGATGGGGGGTATTTATAGGCGTCTCAGGGAACAGATTTGGGAATGTAATCCCGGTGATTTGATAAGGAATATTCCCCATAATCAGATGAGGAATGTAATCTGATGAGGTATATTCCCCATAATCAGATAAGGAATTTTATCCCCCAAATCCCGGTGAAGAGATAGATGTATATCTGGGCCGTTGATCAAGATCAATCAGGGACCCTGATTTTATCTTGTCGGATTGGGTGTGCAGCGGGTTGAAACCCGCACCCTCTTGTCGGTGGGTCCGTTCGTGGGTTATTGGGTCCTTGGGGAGAAGACCCAACACCTATTTCGGACCCTCTTGTAGGCGAAATTACCATTTTACCCCCACGTCTCAAGATTCGTGCTCAATTTGGACGGCTCCGATTTAACCCCATTTTTAGCCATATCAAATCTCATTAAGAGAAATCAATCCTCATATCAAGAATTTACTTTTCTTCTAAAAAATAAAAGTCATACTTTTTAATAATTAACATTGAAGGCAAAATCTCATTTTATCTCAATGTCCATTTTATTCCTCAAAATACACATACAATTTTCCAAATCTATTTTTTAATAAATCCCATATCATTTTATAAAAACAATAGAATTTTTCTCAAATTTTTAATTGCATTAAAACCCCTTCAAAATCTTTAAAAAAACACCAAAAAATATTAAAGAGAGCCACGAGTTTCAAACTTGTAACAACACAGCCAACGCCCAATGCCCTCAGCCATTAATCAATTAGTCCATGTGGACTTGGTGTCCTAAAGTCAGACCGCAAACCCCAAAATCCTAACTTTGGGTTTTGGAAAATATTAAAACAAAACAAAACAAGTTGTGTCTAACAAGTTTCGAACCCAAGACTTCATATAAGCACAGTAATGCTCTGTGGTGCACTGGCTAGCCAATAAGTCCAAATGTGATTATTGATATCAAATTACTTTAATAGGATTTTGTTCAGCTTTTCTGTCATTCTATTAATTTCATAAAAACTCTCTTTCATCTAATCTTGCATTAGATTATAATTAGTTTATCTAGGCTAAATTTTCTTTGTAACAGTAACTCATGAATATAAAAAATTCATATTTTAGAAAAGATAAAACTAACTTTCAAATTATTCCTTCTCATTAACATGAATTTGCATTTAATAAGAAGTAGCACATTACATTTTTTATAAACAAACAATGAGTTCAATAGCATCAATCTAAAAAATGTATTTGCTTATCAAAAAGGAAAACTCAACAATTATTCACATAATCAAAAAAATCTCTACATTCAAGTATACTAGTTTATAACAACTAATCAATCGTTTCTTTTCTAATTTGCAACATCATGGTGATAATTTGTATATTAATCACAGCAAATTCTCCCCATTTCTTGACATAAATAAAAACATGTACTACTCATTTATTAATACTAGCATGCATAGTTCTAAAATTAGAAAACATGAGAACACCCACCTTAATTGGAGAATGATGACTACTAAAGAAAATGACTCATTCTTTTTTTTTTGAGGGAAAAGGTGGAATAAGGCCACCCTGTTTCATTAATAAGAGTTTAACGAAATAAACCCAGAGTACTGGGACCAAATACAAACTACAGACATAAAATAAAACATACATGAAGCAACATGACTACAAACAACAAGCCCCTCCAACAACCCTGGAGGGTGGGCCGACAAACTAGCTCGGTCCAGCAAAATTGTGAGTACATCAGTTTAGCTTCGTACAGTACCTCCACGGCACATGCACACCCACCTGAAACAAGTCTGGTAGGATTTTATCACCCGCCGCTTCCTGCGTTCCCCTCGCTGGGGGGACCCCATCTTTGGGCCCAAGCCCCACAGATCAAAACTCGCAGCCTCCCACCAACTTCACCACTCATCCTACAAACATGCCAGCCGCTCCTACAGCCGCTACCAAAGAAATAGCCGTGAAGAGAATACCTTCACCTCTCACACGATAGCGCTTTTCTCCGGTGATTTCTCACCAAGCACCTATCTCGCTCACCCCACCTAACACCACCCTCCAGGAGAGAGCCATGTAGAGGATACCTTACCTCTCTCACGCTCAAGCTCTCTCCGGCAATTTCTCACCACACAGACTTATCTCACCTCAGACTCCCAATACGAAGGAAGAGACGCCGCTGTCACGAGGCAGTGGCCTAAGCTGGAGGAAGCTCAATAGCCAGATAGTAGGCACTGTGGAGACTGCACCGACTACATCGTAGGACACACCCGACCCACCAAACCCAACCCCACACCCCTACACCCCCAACATACCGACTTCACACATCACGGAGGGACCCCATCTTTGGGCCCAAGCTCCACAAATCTCAATCGCACAAAACTACAAGCTTCCCACCCCAGCCCCAGCAAAAACATTGACAAAAGCACCCTCAACCACAACAAATCAGATCGGGGGTGGGGGGGGCACCCAAACCGCAACCACAGCAAACAGGGTCGGGGGGGGGGGGGGGCACCCACAGCAAATCAGATCGCGGGCCCCCCAAACCGCAACCGTAGCAAATCAGATCGCGCAGGGGGGGCACCCAAACCGGGGGTGGGTGTGGTGGGTGGGGGGCTGCTTGGCCCCAAACAAAACCGCACCTCGTTGGATGCGCCGCTTGCTAGCCGCGCCGCCCGTCGAAGGCTTTGCTCGAGCTTCGAAGGAGATCGCGCGGCGCAAAAATTTCGGGACTGGAGATCGGGGGTGGGAGTGGGGCGTAGTTGCCTGGCCCCAAATCGATCCGCATCGCCGACCAGCGCTGCCCCGTCACTGGCTTCGCCTGAGCTGCGATGGAGACAGAAGGTCGGGGTTGGAGAATCGTGGCATCGGAAGTACACCGTCGGTAGGGCATGGAGAAGAGGAGAGGGGGGGCGACATGGATGGGGGGCAGCGGCGTTGAGGGCAAGCCGCCGCCGCCCCTAGGGTTAGATCTAGGGTTTTGCTTTCTTTGTTTTTGGGTTCGGGAGTAGGTAGGAGGAGAGAGCGGGTTTTCCACGTCCACAATGTGTTCCAAATGTCTCATGAAAATGACTCATTCTTGCTCCTAGCTCCACAAGCACTTCCTCCAAGCAAAAGAACTCTCACTCTCTTTCTTTTCTTTCTTTCGTTCTCTTGATTTTTGTTTTGTTTTTGGTGTGAAGAAAAGAGAAGAGAATGGTGTGCTATTTATTTGATAAGTTGAGAGTTCAATTTGCAAAATTACACACCTAATAAATTACTAAATTAAATTTTCAACCCCTCATTTTCTTAACTCTCAAAACCCCCAACCTTTCATTTTCACCACCTCTTCAAAACCTAACCTCCAAAACTCTTCCTCTTCTAAAACTCCCCAACCTACCTGCCTTCCCTCTCCATCTACCAAACCGGTTATGCACAGTAAACAGCATGCCTTTGCTGTTCAACAAAGGTGGCCCCCATTTCCAATTCACAATATATTTCACACACTTAAGCCACCATACACTTTCTAATGAAAAACTGATCAAGCATAGGGAAAAAAAACATTTCCAAGAGCCTCCCGCTGTTCACGTGGGCCCCCATGACAAAACCAACATCAATTTATTTTACAATACTATAATGTACATAGTTCATATAAACACTCACTTTACTTTTCAACATATAAGTTTATATATATATATATATATATATATATTTATACTCTATATATTATACTAGTATGTTTATTTTTTTTTTGAAATTACACGGGATGTTATACACACTCCGAAATTTACTTTGAAAAATAAATACGCTCAAATATGCTCGCCAAAAATATGTGCATTGCACGTAGGGCTGCAAACGAGCAGAGTCGAGCCGAGTTTCGTGAGGCTCGAGCTCGGCTCGTTAATCAATCGAGCTCGGTTTCAAGCTCGAGCTCGGCTCGAGCTTGAGTCGAGCCGAGCTTTGACCGAGTTCGAGCCGAGTACTCGCGAGTTTAGCCTAATAATTACAAAACGCCCAAGCTCGAGCTCGGCTCGTTAAGCTGTTGAGCTCGATTTTCGAGCTCGAGCTCGGCTAGAGCTTGACTCGAGTCGAGCTTTGACCGAGCTTTGACCGAGCTCGAGCCGAGTAGCTCGCGAGTAGCTCGTATCAAAATGCGAAAATCGGCGTTATCAACGAAAAAAATGATTAAAGATAATAAAAATACAATATCAAAAAATATATTTAATTTTTTACGACGAAATTGCTACATGCGTAGAAAACACGTGCGTTTTACGTACAAAATTATTTTAATCAAAATAAGGGGAAATGAATTTCTGTTTATTAAAATAGATTTGAATACCTAAAATAAATAATTTAAACACATAGAAAACATTGAACGTAGCGATGGAAACACATAATCGACATGTGCATCAAAAACACGTAAAGAGCACGTAAAATGCAGAAATTGAAATTTAATATTTTTGTTGACTCAAAATAGGGTAAAACAGATACAGAAAATGTATATATAGTCGGTAATCAAAATACATGGTAAAAACACGTTACAAAATACACGTGCGTAACACACAATGGCAAAATTGTCATTTTCAATTTTGTGGGGTGTTACAACTGGGCTCATTGCTAGTGGCGTGGGATTGGATCTTCGAGTGTGGGGTCGGTGGAGCCGCTGATGTTGGGCTCATTGTGACTCCATCCAGGGCTCGTCGGAGTGACATGGACTTGGGTCGACGAAGTAGCCATCTACGGCTTGGATCAGCAGCGGACGTTGAGATTTTTGCGGTGTCGGCGGGGCTCGCCGTAGTGAAGTTGTGAGGTATGTTTCAAATCTTGAATTTGGATTTTGGGTTTCAAAATTCAAATTCAAGTTTGAAATTTGGAATTTGGATTTTGAGTTTCGAAATTCAAATTCAAATTTGGAGGGTGGAGAGAGAGATTTCTAGAAATTTGAATTTCAAGTTTTGAAATTAAAATTCTAGTTGAGGAGTGAGAGGAGAATTTTCTGTTGTAATTTGAATTTCAGATTATTTTATTTGAAATTCAAATTACAACTGTGGATTGATGGGCGCGAACTCGCACCACAACTGATTGGAGGGAGAACATGTTGCAGGTGCATTCGTCTATAAGTATAGCTAGGGGAGGGACTAGTTAATGTTGTAGGTTTGCTGTGTAATTGTTTTCCGTTGTTTCATTGAGGAATTGAGAGATGTCACTATTTGTAATAATTGTTTCGTTAATCTCTAATATTACAATAGGAGAGTTGAGATTGTCATTTGTAGACAACCTGTAATTTTTAGACATTCATTCAACCATTTAATCTCGGCCATTAATTTTTAAGTCGGAGTTATATTAACCATTTATTTACTGTGTTGTTAGTTACCATAATACCCTCAAAGTTCAATTTTATTTACGACATAATTATTTACAAAAGTGCTACTTATATAAAATAAAAGTTTGTGACACTATGGATAATTTGTGAAGAGGTTGTGATGGACAAAGGGAGGTCTTATTATTTACTACTAGTAGTTTACACGTGCGATGCACGTCTTAATAAATATAGTTTTTTAAGAGTAAAAATTCAGACGTAGTCTGGATTTGATCTAAAACCTCATTTACAATAGTTATGCACGTGCGTTGCACGGGTTGGTAGATGGACAAATTACACTAAGGCCTTCTCCCATTATAGTAGTAGAGATATAATTTTTTTTTAATTAGAACGTGCATTTCACATGCAATTACTGGTTATTATTAATAAAATGAAGCGGTGACTAGCATTGGTATCGGGTCAGGTCGGGTCCTTCACTACCCGTACCCGGATCCGGTCCCCTACGGGTTTAAAAATTGGACCCGGACCCGACCTGGGTCCGGACCTATTAAAATATTTCTACCCGTTCGGATAGGAGCGGGAGTGTGAGCGGCGAGTGGAGGTGGCGAGTGGATGATTTAGATTAGATGAGAGAAGAAAAATGCATGAGTTTTGAGTTTGGAAGAGAAAGATTCAGAACTGAGGAGGAATGGAGAGGAGAGATGAAGATATAATATTTATTTTTAAATTGATTTTTTGGGTTTTTTTAACGGGTCCGGGTCCGGGTCGGTTCTTTTTTGAGCGGACCCGGACCCGGACCCGAAAGTACAACGGGTCCCATTTGAGGATCCGGACCCGGATAGGCCGGGTCGGTTCCGGTCCAATGCTGGGTCCGGGTCGGGTCCAGGTCGGATCCGGGTTTTGGGTATTTATACCAATGGTACTTTAAAAAAAAAAAAAAAAAAAAAAAAAACAAAACAAAAAAACTACATGCCCACTAGAGGAACATAGGCCATTTTTAGGCCCATCAACTCAACCAACATAGCAAATAAAGCTTACTTATAGTCTAAGCAAGAGCGGATTCTAGCCTATTAGGTTGTTAGTCAAATCCCCAAGCAACTATCTCTATCTCTTCAAACAAGAAGAGCAACAAACTTCATCTCTTTTCATCGAGGGAAGAACAACTAACTCTATCCCATCACCATGAGAATCTGCACTTTAAATCCAAAAGATACATTTTCAAGTCTATCTTGGGGAAGAAACTCTTAGCCTATAAATACCCTTCAGCTCGATCATGGTTAGATAATCAATCTTTCATACTCAAAAACTCACATCTCCTCTTTAAGCTACTAACTTGAGCATCAGAGGTCATTCGCCAGAGACAACTATGATGTTGAGACTTTGTGCAGGTTCACCGATGATTGTTCAACTATCACGACTCAGATCTGATCGATAATTCAGATTGTAAGTTTTTCTCTCAAAATCCGAACTCATTACCTGATTGCTCCCATACTGGAAAAAAACAACAACATAAATTAATGAGCTAGATGGACAGTTATGATCCTACACTGATATCTAAACTCAACTAGTGTTTATAGATATATTTAGTTCCCAGAGAATAACTATATTTTAATATGTTTATTCTCACGAAACTAAATATATCTATAAACAAGAGTTGAGTTAAAAATTTCCTCAAAAAAAAAAAAGAAAAAAAAAAAGAAAAAAAAAGTAGTAGTAGGATAAAGAAGTATCCATCTGACTCATTCATTTCTACATTATTTTTAAATATACTTATTATTGGGACTTCACTTCTGTTTAATAATTCCTATATATCAATCTAGGGTTTTCGGAAAAGACGACGGAGACAAAGCTGACATGAATGCTTTGCAGGAGGAATGCAAGATGCTTAGTATTAGGTATAAGAATAAGAATGTTTTACCTTCAGAAGTAATCCTAGAAATATATATTCGGCTTCCATACAAATCGTTAATGAGATTAAAGAGTGTATGCAAAAAACTCTACAAATTAACCAATGGCCGCTACTTTATCAATGAATACAGAAAACCTCGGCCTTCTGATCCTTCAATTTCAGTAGTCCATCATCGTAGTTTTTTTCTTGGTGAATATGTCATTGGTTCAGTTGGCTTGTATGATCTCAATTACGACAGCTACACCTATAGAACTTGTATAGATCATCTTCCAAAGAATACGGATTTCAAAGGTTTACTCTCTTCCAATGGTTTGCTCTGCCTTTATGGATACGACGACTTTTTGGGGAAAGAAAATAGGAATCTTGCCATCTGCAACCCCACAACCCAAGAGATTGTACACCTCCCAGATTATCCCGATCGTTTGCATTTTCCAGGGTCGTTATTCATCAGGAACCAGTTGGGCTTTGGTTTTCATCCTAAAATTAACAAGTACATGGTTGTTCAATTAGTACATGATTTAAACACCCGTCGCATTTTAGGATGTAACATGTTAACCCTGGAGTTGGATTGCGGTCTTGATAAATCAGAGTGGAAATATGCCGAAGTTGATGACATTCTACTTCTTAAATGCAACTGCAACTGCAACTGCCACTTGGACCCAAAAGCAGTAAAGAATCAAGATAGCGATCCACGTGATAAACCAGCAGTTTGTGTTGGGGGAGTGCTCTATTGGGAGTTCTACTGTAGGCACATACCTGAGGATTTCCACATCCTGTTGTTCGATCTGAGCAGCGAAAACAATATCATGAAGATGATTTTACCTCCTCCACCACCTCCAGGCAGCAGCAACAGTAGGTGGATGGTTGGCTTTGAATTTCATTTAGTGGAATTACAAGGGAATCTCTGCTTCTGGGAGATGGTACATTCTGACGATAGCAACACATTGCAGATGGTCATATCCAAGTTAAATCATCGTTCTGATTGTCACAGTTATAACTGGAGTCATCTCTACACAATCAAACTGCAGTATTGTGGGGAATTCATGTTGTCCCTCCCCTTGTGCATCATGGATGATGGTAGGAGAATTTTGCTCAGGGGCTTAGAACAATTTCACTGTTATGATCCAGTATTAGCAGAAGAGAGTAGTAGTACTAGTAGTACTCGTAGTATGGTCCATCATCCTCATCTTAAAATGTTTCGAGAGCGGGATGGAGATTTCAGAGTTCCAAATGGGTGGTTTCCACGTCATGTTAAATTCCTTGGCAGGACTAACAATAATGCTAGCTAAAGCAGTAGTTAGTTTTACTGTTTTTAAGTGTACTGTTTTCGAGAGTTTAAGTGCTATTTACTTTTTTACATTTTTGTTCTTTTGTTATTGTCTTCACCTTTAATAGTTAATTTTTACGTGCTACTTAAAGGTTTTTTTTTCCTTCTTCCTTTCCGTTTTTAATCAAAGAAGCTAAATTAGCCATGTTTAGATTTGCTAAAAAAAATCAAATCTAAACACCGAAATCAGCCTAGAACCAGGCTTCTAGCAGAAAAGCAGCAATCGGACTGAAGACTACCCATAAACAATTATCAGGTGATTGCCTAATTTGTCCAGTCTGATTTATGGTTATTCTTAAGTGACAACTATTACTTCCCATTGTTGGTGATAATCTTGTTATTCTGTTTTTGATTGTTAGTTTGTTTAAATTGCTGAGTTTTTTTGTTTGTTAAAACAACTTTGATTCTACTCTATCTCTTTAGCTCACATGTTTTGTTAAAACAACTTTGATTCTACTCTATCTCTTTAGCTCAGATGTTTAGCTATATATAGCTATCATTTCACTCAATAAAAATCAATCAAGTCCATTCATTTTACCACAAAAAAACTGGTGTTCTGTTCTTTCTTTACTGTACTCTTTCTACTACATTTGGTATCAGAGCTGCAGGTTGAGGAACAGTGAAGCTATGGAGTCGTCGAAGATCACCTTTCAATACCCAATGCTCACGAATAGCAACTATGGAGCATGGGCGATCAAGATGAAGGTGTATATGCAAGCCCAAGGAGTATGGGGCGCCATTGCACCTACCGACCCGAAGGTGACCGTTGAAGAAAAGAAAGATAAGATGGCCCTTTGTATCATCTATCAAGGGATCCCAGAGGAGAAGCTGCTTCTATTGGCCGAAAAGGAAATAGCTAAAGAGGCGTGGGAAATGTTACAAACCATGCACATGGGCTCCGAGCGCGTCCGGGAGGCGAAGGTCCAGACTCTAAAGAATGAGTTTGAAAATCTCCGCATGAAGGAGGCAGAGACGATTGACGACTTTGTCAGGAAGTTGACAACCGTCATCAGCAAGATCCGTGCATTGGGCGACAAGGTAGATGAGACCTATGTCGTGAAGAAATTTCTCCGGGTAGTGCCATCGAAGTTTCTACAGATCGTATCAACGATCGAGCAGTTTTGTGACCTCAAAATGATGACTGTAGAGGAGCTCATCGACCGTCTAAAGACACACGAGGAACGGTTGCACGGTAATGGTGACAACGGTGAGGAGCAAGTCCTGTTGTCCAGAGCTGAGTGGAAGGCGCGGAATACAAAAGCATATGGCGAAGGATCTGCTGGTGAATGGCGATATAGTAACGGCACTAGAGGCCGTGGTCATGGTCGTGGGCATGGCCGAAGTCATGGACGAAGCAATGGCGACCACGGGACCGCTCCCAACCACCATGGAAGAAGGTTCGACAAGACCAAGGTATAGTGCTACAATTGTCAAAGTTATGGGCACTTTGCCTCTGAATGTCATTCTAACAAGAAGGAAAGTGCTCACTTAGTCGAGAAGATAGAAGACGATGAACCAACACTACTCATGGCCATGCTTCATGAAGAGAAGGTGAAGATCCATGAAGAGAAGGTGTAGCAAAGATTAAAAGGTGACGAGAAGGACGAGAACCACCTATGGTACCTTGACACAGGGGCTACCAATCACATGATGGGATGTATAGAGAAATTCACCGAGCTTGATACGTCAGTAAAGGGTAAGGTGCGATTCGGAGATGGGTCTGTTATTGACATTTGTGGACGTGGTGATGTGCTATTCAAATGACAAAATGAAGAACACAAGGTCCTGACCAATGTATACTACATTCCAAAGCTCCGCACCAACATTGCGAGCTTAGGGCAGCTTGATGAACATGGATGCAAGATGGTCTTGGAAGATGGGGTCTTATGCATGTTCGATCGACAAAGGCGGCTGATTGCGAAGGTGAAACGGTCGAGTAACCGGTTGTATATTCTCAACCTGAGTCTAACTCAACCGGTGTGCTTGCTGACAAGATACAACGAGGACACATGGTTGTGGCATGCACGGTACTGACACCTGAACTTCCAATCATTGCGAAAGATGGCGCAAAATGAGATGGTGGAAGGAATGCCGTCTATTGAGCACGTTGACCAGCTATGCGACGGAAGTATGGTAGGCAAACAACAACGTACACAGTTCCCTTAGGAGTCACCGTATCGGGAAGAAACGCCACTCTAACTCGTACGTGGTGATTTGTGTGGGCCAATCACTCCAGCAACTCCGGGAGATAAAAGATATTTTCTTCTACTTGTTGATGATTTCACTCGGTACATGTGGGTTGAGTTTCTCAGGAACAAAAATGAGGTGTTGAGTGCTTTTAAGAAAATAAAAGCAAATGCCGAAATGGAGGTGGATCGCAAGTTGAAGGGGTTCCGAACCGACAGAGGTGGCGAGTTCACATCCAAGGAGTTTAGCCACTATTGTGTGGCCCTGGGAATTAAAAGGTTTCTCACTGCACCATATACTCCACAACAAAACGACGTGGTTGAATGAAGAAATCAAACTGTCGTTGATATGGCACGGAGTCTTCTCAAAAGCAAGAAGGTGCCCGGAATCTTTTGGGAAGAAGCAGTGGCGGCGGCCGTACATCTTCTGAACCGGGCGGCAACGCGAAGCTTGGTAGGAAAGACTCCATATGAGGCTTGGTATCTCAAGAAACCAAAGGTGCATCATTTTCGAACTTTTGGTTGTGTGGCGCATGTGAAAGCTGTGACGCCACATCTCAAGAAGTTGGCAGATAGGAGCACTCAAATGGTGTTCCTTGGCTATGAAGCTGGATCCAAGGCCTATCGTGTTTATGACCCAGCTGCGAGGAAGTTGCATGTAAGCCGGGATGTAATATTCCAGGAAGAGAAGGAGTGGAATTGGGACTCGACACCAGGGGACTGTCCTACCTCGGAGAACACATTCACCGTGCTACTTGAGGAGGATGGCAACACAGGAGATAAGGAAGATGGCGACAATGACGAGCGGCATGTAGCTGCTGCCACTGCTGCTGCTCTGCGACCTGCGGCTGCTGCTGTTCCACGCGATGGCGCAGCTTCAGGGGAGGCCGCTCCTGCCACCTTTCCTTCGACAGTGGAGGGGACTGCTGCTTCTCCTTCGACAGCAGCAAGTGCGGCGGATGACGCTGCTGCTCCTACCCCGCCTCCGATAGCGCGAAGCGCTGTGACCACTTCAACAGTGCCAAGTGCAGCGGGTGATGCCGCTACTTCTACTCCTTCGATGATGGGCGGCCAACCACGTCAACCACGCTATCGATCTCTCCAAGAGGTGTGCGATGACACAACACCGATGGAAGAAGTCGGGCTGTGTATGCTAGCTGCGGAGGAGCCTGCGAGCTTTGCCGAAGCCGAGAAACAAGCATGTTGGCGACGTGCAATGGAGGAAGAATTGACCGCTATTCAAGACAACGAGACATGGGAGATCACAAATCTACCGAGTGGACATAGGCCTATCGGCATGAAGTGGGTTTATAAACTGAAGAAGAATCCACAAGGAGCCGTGGTCAAGCACAAAGCGCGCCTTGTTGCGAAAGGGTACGTGCAAAAGCAGGGAGTGGACTTTGAAGAAGTATTTGCACCGGTAACGAGACTTGAGACAGTAAGGATATTCATTGCCTTAGCTGCTCAAGAAGGTTGGCAGGTACATCATATGGACGTCAAATCGACGTTCCTCAACGGCGAAATCTGTGAAGAGGTATACGTATCTCAACCTCCTGGCTATGTTGAACAGGACAATGAACACAAAGTGCGAAAACTGAAGAAAGCGATCTATGGTCTTCGTCAAGCTCCACGTGCATGGAATTCCAAACTCGACAAAAGCTTGACGTCACTTGGCTTCGAGAGGTGCCCCTTGGAGCATGCTGTATATAAGAGAAACGTGGAGGACTTAAGCTTGTTGGTCGGCACGCCCTTGTGGTGGATGTGTGGAGACCAGACCGACTGAGAATTAATATGGGGAACAACCGCTCACATGGAAGGCATGAGGAATTTCAGGCTCTGAAGGACATTATTGATGAATTGGGACACAGGGGGATTGGTGAAGAGGATGAAAGAAAGTGGTACTTAGAATCTAATGGGTCGTTCTCGATGAGATCCATGAATAAGTGGCCGAGATGGAGGATTGGGAAGTAGGGAGGCCAATACAATATGGAAGACGCAGGCACCAACAAAAGTGAGGACATTTCTATGGTTGGAAGTGAACAACATTCTTCTTTCGAAAGAGAATTTAAGGAGTAGTAATATACTCGTAGACGATAGATGTCCTAGCAATCTAGGAGGCGAAGACACTATTCACATTTAATTCTCTTGCCTTAGGGCTAGGTTAGCTTAGGAGGTGGTTGGTTTGGCTTTTGGCTTTATTAGAATGTCCTATATCAACTAGTTCTATATCCTTGGAGAGGGAGAGTGATTAAGACAGAAAGTAGAGTTGCATGGGATATATCTGTTGCCGTGCATAAAATTTTTGCGCTTATTGATGCATGGGCAAGTCAGGCAAATGCAAGGAAGAGATTACGCATGGACGAGACTGAGTAGTTTACCCCTAATGATTGGAGGGTCTGGGAGCATTAGCAAGTGTGTTTTGAGGTCTATTGCAGTGAATCTTCCTTTGGCTTTTGGGGAGGATTCTGTGGAGCTGCTGATGTATCTACTTTTTATTTCCTTAGTAGTAGTAGTAGTGGATGTAGTAGACATTTGATTAGTTAGGTGATTTATTTTCTATGTGATGATGGATTTTCATTCGGTAGGGGATGTAATCCTTTGACTCTTGTTTCGTTAACAGTTTCATTAATGAAAGTGGTGATCGTTGTCACCTTTTATTCACACACTAATATATAAAAAAAAACCTATGCTTCCATCTCCATTATTCAGAATCATTGATGATTAAAGAACACCAACACCCTCTTCAGTCTACACCATTATATGAATAATATTATCAGTAGTTTATGTGAATAAATTCAAATAGAAAACATTATAGCAAGAATGAACATACCCTGTATTTGGCATCTGACCTGATCATCCCCTCTTTCCTATCTTGTTCAATGTTTTATGTCAGATATTATATTAGATATTATATTATGAAAGAGATTAGTTTAGTCTCATATCGAATATTGTATTAGTTTAGTCTTTCATTCTCTTCTATATATAGGAGACATATTGAACTCAGTTTATTTAATCAATAATCAATCGATAAAGTATTTCTTTTCATCCCTAATTCTAACATAGTATCAGAGTCTATACTCCTATAAGGTCTATACTAATTTTATCATCATCGTCGAGGTGGAGTGGTTCTCGTCTTCATCGAAATCACTCCACCTATTGACATCCCTCGCTCTCCCAATCAAAATCTCAAAACCCTAATATCCGCTGTCTTCTCTCCTCACTAATCAAATCAGCCGTCAAACTTTAACCCTAATCCACAACAACAAGATCGGCTACATCAACAACTCCGACAACAAACAACAACACAACTCTGGCGACACCCAACATCACCATCACCATCACCATCATCATCATCATCATCGCTGCATCCTGATAAGCAAACCCATCAACAGCAAACCCTAACCCCAATCCCGAAGAACCCATCGGTGACACCACCGAACCCCATTGACCTCCAAATCTTGTTGCTGGTAGTAGCCACCGCAAGACTTCGCCATGGCAGCCATGACCACCACCTGCGACTACCCACTCTGCAACCCCCCTCTGTGATCGGGCTCTGGATCAACCCTGATCTAATTTTTTTTCGTTGGGTGAAATCGTTGTTTGGTGTTCTGGAATAGGATCTGATTCAGATCTGATCTAAATTCTGATGTTTCCATTGGATGAGGGGTTGTTGTTGTTAGTGTAGGTGCTCTAGAGGCAATACAATGATATCATGTAATCAGTATTATTGACATTATGTTCTATTTGATTATATTAATAATTTATTATGCTTCGTATTTACTGCGTTATAAATGTTAGCATGATAAATGTCCTTAGATTATTAATACGAACTATATGAACATGAGATTATATATAGTATAATAATCTTAAATGTCCCTAGTCGAGTATTATTATTATTAGGACAGTAATAATACATTGAGACTAGTATGTTGATTGATTGATGACCACCTCTCATGGGTCATTAGTATAGAGATACTAAAATCAATACATAGGTAAATGTAAGAGTACATTGTACTGGACAGACCCACTGTGAGATTCAACATGGAATAAATAAATAAGTGTCATAAGTAATCTCACTGTGATAATGGTGTAATGGTCCTCTGACCTGAAATCATTATATTTCTACACGAGAATTAATGTACTTTGATTCTATCAAAAGTTATCTTTAATCGGGTAATGATAAAGATAGTATTGGGTTCATTATGAATCGTGTGAGAAATGTGAATGATCTAGATGGAATTTAACCCTCCTAATTTTAGGAGCGATATTATTGGCCTCTTGTTTGAGTGAGACTATGAAATGCATAGCCATACTCAAATATTGATTTGTTTGAATAGTCTACTCATCGATCAAGAAAAATAAAGATTAAATTATTAAAAGGATGACACGAACCATGCCTCTAGTTTAATATATAATATCAAGGTTAAAAGGATTATATTACATGGAGACATTAGTCACGAAAGGTTTAATTAAATCACCAATTATTATTATTACTTGGGTAGCAATGATGTATTACTAGATGCCGCTCATTGTTTATAATTTTATTATTAGATAATAAAATTATTGCCAACGTAATAATAACCTAAAGGGTCACACACTTAGAACGTTTAAAAGGAGTTTTAATTTAAATTCGGAATTTAAATTAAATAATTCGAAATTAGTTATTTAATTAATTGAGTTGGACTTAATTAATTAAAGTATAATTCGAATTTAAATGATAAAACCAAATCAGATTGGTCTTAGCAGAAGCCAAACTGATTACGGTTAAGCCCACCTCATTCTCTCTTATAAATACATAGAGATGTATTGGTTTAGGGTTGATCTATTGGCAACTTAGTTTTCCAAAGAAACCCTAGCCGCTCCAATTGTTGAGAGGCAAGAGGGAAAACCCTAGCCGCTCCAATTGTTGAGAGGCAAGAGAGAGAGAGAGATAGAGGCAAGCTTCATCGGCTAGTACCGGCTCCCTTGATCGTTGGACGATCGGACGTTCGTGTGGACTGCTTTAGAGACGCGGATCTTGTTACAAGGGTTGCGTGGTGATTGAGGACCTCCATCTTTTAGCCTTCGTAAAGCTCCTAAAAGGTAAAATTTCGTTTCTCCATAATCAGCCATGTCTTGTACACAGATCCTAGGGTTAGGGTTTCGGATTTCTATCTATGTTTTTCGCTGCATTTGTGCCCCGAATCCCTTCAGTTGTATCATGTTTGAGGCCAAGTGTAGTGCCCCGACCCAATACTCAGACAATTTATTTATTTATTAGTACAACTGCCCATCATAGACTGCCTCTCAAAAGGTGGTTAACAAATTAGGTGATTCTTGATCATATGCAATTATATTTATTATTAATTAATCTTGTAATTCTCCTGATATGGGACAAATCTAATCCACATCAGTTGTTTTTCTCTTGCGCCGGCAATACAGCCGAGCCATCTGCCACGTGGCAGGCACACAGCAGCAGCAACTTTGCTGCTGCCCTCCTCTTCTTCCTGTTAGGGTTATATACTGAAAACATCACTTTTGTATTAACTTTATTTCCTTATTTTTTTTGAATGAGAATCATATGGGCATATGTTTGCATATTGTGTTTATTATAATATTAATGCAAGTGTCTGATATTCTATAAGGTTGATAATATGGTGTGAGGTGACACACAGAAGATCATATTATCAGTTGCATATGGAATATATAAATAGTTCACAACCTAGACGGACTTGGACAATCCATTGGAAAGGTTGTAGTGTAATCTGGTATTAGTCTATCTTGACTATAGGTTTACACTAGTACACTTTGTGTGTATTGAACATGACCACTTGAGGTTGTTCTCTTTGTACTGACTACAAAAGAGAACAAACACCTCTGTTATTATGGATGCTTATGCTCTTAATCCAGATATAATAACAGACATGTATATGCAATGTGCATTACTTTGACTCATAAAAGAGTGAGATTCATTATGGATCAACAACCTCTATGAATTGGGTAATAGCATTGTATGTATGATGGGCTGTTGATTGTAAAAGGAATCCATGTCCCGATACGTCGGGTTGATGATGTCCCCTTAAGGAGCTCATAAGGATTTGTCATGTAAACCCTACAAGTAGATTACATCCGACATGACAAATAAAGTTGAGTGGTACTACTTAAGGATAAAAGATGTTGATCAATATAGTTGTCAGTAACTTAATTTGATCGACAGACATTCGATATCTTAACATGGGGAGCTGAACGAGCATATAATAAAAGGAGCCCATAAATATAATTTGGGATTAGGAAGGTAGTGCAACAATAGCTCTTTAGTGGACCGAGCTATTGTTAATGGGCCTGAGTTGTGTGTTCGGGCTGAACACGGGATACCCAGATTCGTTAGGAGACCTAACCCTAATTTCTCCTCATGGTCCCTGCCGTAGCCTTATATATATCCTCTATTCTCTGGCCGTCATTGATGATCTGAGATATAAGATTTTTTCTCTAAATTCGTGATTCACGTAAGGAGAGAAAGAGAGGTCAGCCAAGGAGAAGAAAGGTTGGGAGATCGTCGCCCACACGACGTCCAACCCGAGGAAGGAATACGTGCAGAAGATCTTGGGGTCGCTGACAGCTCGAGGTTGCTAGAAACTATCGTCTTCTTCTCATTGCAGGTATAATTCGTGAACCCTAGATTTCGCTATAAAAGGTTAGATCACGTATTTAATCTGTTAATCTTTTATGATCGATACGCACACCAATCCGTAGTTCTGGGAATCATCGCAGTTCCATCACTTCCCTGGGCCCCACACCCACGTCACCCCCTCCCACGTGACAGCAACAACAAAGCCCACCAATTCGTCTCAATTATATTTCATTTATCATTCTTACCAAATTGCTATTCGGGATTATTACATCTTTTGCCATTCACTATATATATTATATATATAATGTCCACATCCGCTGTTATTCTCTTGCGCTAGCAATACAGCCGCCCCCCTGCAACGTGGCAGGCACACAGCAGCAGCAACTCTACTGCTGCCCTCCTCTTCTTCCCTGGGTCCCATGCCCACGTCACCCCCTCCCATGTGACAGCAGCAGCAAAGCCCACTAATTCGTCTCAATTATATTTCATTTATCATTATTACCAAATTGCCATTCAGGATTATTACATCTTTTGCCATTCACTATATATATATATATATATATATATATATATATATATATATACTAGGTATGCCCGTGGCACGTGCCTACGGCACGTATTCGGAACTGCATATAAATTTATTTGGAGTTATTTGGTTGGATGAACTGCATATAAATTTATGCATTATACATGCTAAGATCAAAAGTCATTCACTATAACTCTTTATACCTCTTTAACAATTATTCGTTAAATTGTTTCAGTTTTTTAGGAATTTATCTTTATTGCCCTTAAATATCTAAATATTGACTTATCCAATTCTTCAAAAAGCTAGATTTTTTTAAAGAAATGTGAGAACATTAATTAAAAATATGCACCATGACAGGAAAAAAAAAACTGATTGTAAACAAATACAACCACCTTTCTAATACAATCATCTACTATATACAGGCCTCCTTTGAAATTATATTGTTGATTCTCATTTAAGACTTTTGGTGGTTGATTCTCTCCTTTGGTGTGTTGGTGTAGGCAGTGATGCAAAACACTATATGATCTGAATAATTATTTCAAGCTTGTTGTATTTATTCTTGATTATATATCTATCATATCCTAGTTGGCGCGGCACCCCAATGCAGCCATAGTTATGAATAGTGTGTTCTGAGCCTACTGGTTTTTTTAAACCACATGTTCAGTGTCTGTTGTTCTGAGCTTACAAAATTTGAAACTTCATGTTCAGCTTCTGTTTGTCTTGAGCGTACACAATTTGATACTTCATGTTTAGTTTCTGCTGTTCATTTTCTGTTTGTTCTGTGTTAACAAAATTTGATACTTCATGATGTGTTTCTGTTTGTTCTGGGTTTACCAAATTTGATACTACATACTGTGTTTGTGTTTGTTATGAGCTTACAAAATTTGATACATCAGGCTCTGTTTGTGTTATTTATTAGCTTACAAAATTACACACTTCATGCTCTGTTTCTGTTTGTTTTGAGCTAACAAAATTTGACACTACATGCTCTGTTTGTGTTTGTTCTGAGCTTACAAAATTTGATACTTCATGATATGTTTGTGTTAGTTCTGAGCTTACAAACTTTGACACTTCATGCTTTGTCTATTTGACACTTCATTTGTAAAAAAAATATTAGCCATTTTACATGTCGCTAGCCAAATGACCAAGATATAGTTTGGAATCATAATAGATTTTAGGAAATTTTCTGAAAATTTCGACAGAACCTCCCATAAAATATTAGCCATTTTACAGCAATTCCTTACGAAATTCTGCTCACAATTAAAAATTTATCATCACAGTCAAGAAATATAAATCCTCCCCAGGCCAATCCAAGCAACATCACACAGACATTATATATATAGGGCTCTGGGAAGAAAAAATCTTCATATGACTAAGATACAAAATAAAAACCAAGATATCGTTTGAAAACATAATAGATTTTAGAAAATTTAGTAAAAATTTTGACAGAACATCCCCTAAAATATTAGCCATTTTACAAAAATTCCTTGCGGAATTCTGCTAACAATTAAATATATGACATCACAGGCAATAAATATCAATCCTCCCCAGGCTCAACTGAGCAACATCACACAGGCATCATATATATAAGGCTCTGGGGGGAAAAATCAGAATATAATGCAAAATACAAAATAAAGACAAAAAATTCGTTTGAAAACGTAATGGATTTTTTGAAAAACCTTCGAAAAACCTTTCAAAAACCAAACACAGAACCCAATACTCCACAAAATTGCGGGTACGGGTATTAACATAACTATATTATATCATCAGTATACACAGATACTTACATAATCTCCCAAAATGCTAAATATTACAACTATTACATCCTTCACCAAAATTTACACCAACCAACCGAATGAGAGGTAAAAAAAAATTTACAGTCTTGTAGAAAAACAGAATGCTTCATGTCTTCAAAAATGGGACCAAACAGTGTACCTAAAAAAACAGTAAGAGTTTTGAAACAAATAGTAAGAGTTTACAATAATCAATGAAAACAATGAGAGTTTTAAAACTAACTAACAACAAACAACAAACAATAACTATTTGTTGAGGTAATAATATGAGATAGAAGTATTTATGATCAATTTGCTGAGGTACTAATATGAGAAATTTGTTTTTTAGAGGACGGTTCACAATTTTTTAGCTTTCAAGTGAAAGAAACTTCTATTACAATGTGGAAGCTATGTGTATGGACTCATAGCTCGTGTCAACATTCCATGAACAACACTCATGCATGCTCTTGGTGAAAATTCATATATATCATTCTTAATGATTATTATCCATATCCATATGCAAGATTTCAGGAAGAGGTTTCATTGATATGGAAATAGAAGTATATATAGTAATTTCTTCAAGATAAAGTAAAGATTATAACGAAACATAAAACATAAAACATAAAACATAAAAAAGTTGCAAAGGTGGCTAATGAGATAACTTTTGTTTAGCAAATGTATCACCTTCTACATCTTCTGTGAAAAAATGAAAGTTTGAATGCTAAAAAAAAAATTCCTTTTGAATTTTTCATCATGCTTAAGGCATCGTGCCATGAAATTGACTTGCATTACTTTTTTCAATCACACAATTGTAGTGAATAGGTCCTTTTATAAAAAAATTAACCTGTTACAGGCATCATGTTGTGAGATAGAAATGATAAATTAGTAACATTATGAACCTCTTAGCATCTTTGTGAACAAAAGATTTGAGTTTTTAAATGCAATATTTGTCCTTAAAGATGAAATGAAGAACTAAATATTTGGTTCAATGTTGAGAGTCAGTCATGATTACAGTGCCGATCGAAAATGAGGGAGAAATAGGATAATCTCTATTTAGTTTCATCTATAGATCTACTTAAAGTAGATCATATGGCATATATGTGAACTGTACGTGTATATTTTGTATTCCTTTTCTGGCCCAACCATAAAAAAAATTGAACGCAAAAACCACACCTCCAACTCTCTAACTCTCTAGTAGTACTAAAGAACAAAAAGATATATCTTTGTGAACTGGAATACTGTAAACTCAAGTAATGCAACTTTAAGGTGAATTTGTAAGAAGCTCAAAGATGCTTAAGTGCTTTCAATTGAAAGGGATACAATTTAAGACAGTAAAGACTTACAGATAGTTCGACAAAGCCAAATATGAGCATAGTCCAGAAACTGCCAAGATAGGAATCAGAGAGGAAGCCACCTAGAAGGGATATGAGGAAGATAGTCCCTACAAAATTGGTCACTATGTTTGCTGCTTTTGACAGAGGGAAGTGCATCTCATTGAATACATAGGTTATGAGATTGTTTCCAACAGGCAACAGCTGCAATTGCCATGATTTCAAATGCTTGAATACCTGCAGAGAGCATTATCCATGAATTCCTCTTCAGATTACTCATAATATCAAAAAATGTTTTCTCACTCTTCCTAAAAAAAACACAATGGGTTCCGTTTAATTTAGCTACTTTGTCACTTACCTTCAGAAATGGTAAACGCTCATCAACTTAAATGATCCAAGAAGAGTGTGTATAAAACAGTTACGAAAAGTATTGAACGTTTACATATTTCTCCATTACAGATTTTCATTTCATCACAGAGTCGTACTGTGGCTCTGTGAATTGCTTCAATTTGTTTGGGTAAAAAAAGTAATTTTGGAAAAAATCATTAGTACCAGCACTGATTACAACCATGGAGTTGTTGATGATTTTCTGTGCTTCTGTTTGACCAATTAATTCTCTCAAGTGAAGCTTGTAATGCTTCAAGGACTTTATCTATACGGGTATGCATTCTTGGAATGCCACCAAATCCCCAGTACAACTCTAAAAACCTACGTCATACCTCTTAGAGCTTTAGCCATGCTCTAAATATTTTAAATTATTATACTCTTTGATACAGTTTTTTTCTATAGTGAACTCATAAATTTTCAATATTAACTCTAAGTTATTAGCTATATATACTTTCTCAAAAGATTCTATTTAATGTTATCTTTGTTATTTTTGAATTTTTTGTTATCTAAAGTTGCCATTTGTAACTTTTAATTACAAATGCAGCGCAGACATTTGTAATTGAAAGTTACTTGTATGATTGTATCGAACTCACGTACTGACAATATAAAAGTTTGTTACCTATCGTGTTGGATACATATCTATGCTACTACATGCTAATGTCGATCTACAACTCTAAAAGCCTACCCCTCCTACCTCCACATTATTTCAATCAAACAAACTACACAAAACTAAAACAAAAAAACTCACCTTCTTATAAAGCTCATCAAGCGCACCCGTTGTAATTGTATACCCAACTCTAAATGTCGGCATCGACAAACTATCCACCATATTCCTACTCACTGCTCTCTGCATTGTCGTAAACGACACGACACTCCCCAACTCTACCCCCACCGGCAAAGTCACCCCCACATTCACCGCCCCACCACTCCCTCCCGCTGCTGCCCCTACAGCTGCCTCCAGATCCTTTCACCACAATCCTCCCCATGGCCCTCATCCCCACCACTCCTGCCAACTTTCATCCAAATATCACAACAATGGGTTCTACGTATCGAGGCATATATTACAAAAGTTAAAGGAGGAGATAGGTGGAAAAAACTTACTTTTCACATGCACCCTTCCTATATCGATCCGCTTGATATATCTTTGATCCTCTATCATACCACGCTTTCGTATAGTTTGGATCTGACTTCCACTTCCGTTGATGTTTTAAACTCTAAAAAAACCAAAACCAAAACCAACAACTTTGATAAAGACATAAACAACAAAGTAAAAATTAGTAGATACACAGGAATGAGAGGCTTACCGGTCTCTCAGCATTAAGATACCAAGGAGCCGAAGACATATACTGAGGAATATGGGGATTGATTTCTTTTCCATCTTCGTTAACCTCGGCCGGGGCAAGCCCCGCCTTTCGGGCCTCCTCCAATTCCAACTGTTTCCGCTGGTCCTCTCAAGACTTAAAGGACACTGTAATTCAGTACAGAATATATAAGTACATGAAAATTAAATCTTAGTGACATGAAATGAAGGCAAAAATCATTTAACAACAGCTTGGATCTTTAACGCAGTCATAAAAGTAAAATTACTAATTGAACAATATCACAAATTAGAACCAATTTAATCAGTCAAAACCCTAAATTCCCAATTCATCAAACCCTAAATTGATGATAAAAAGCACAAACCCTAACAAAATTGATACTACAATTGATACCTTATAAAAATGGTGACATCTTGAAATCAAAATTTGTGCTGGCATGGGATGCCTATCTGTTTATGATAGATGAATCTCATCATCAGAACTTTATCCCATCTATGGAATTGTCTATAAAGCACCAATCACAACAAAGGGTTCTAAAAAGTTATTGATATCAACATCTAAAATGGACGCTGAAATTGTAGTTAACGAAAATTCTTGATTTTTTTAATTTCAAAAATCAAAATTAACTATCTTAAAAAAATATAAATTCTAAATATTTCAATAGAACATAGAAAAAATGTTAATGCTTAATTGACTTCATTGCTTCTCTAAACAACATTGCTTTTTATATTTAATTGACTTCATTGTTTCTCTAGTTAATTTTTATTTTTTTTTGCAGATTCAAATCAAAACTGAAAAGCTTATGCAACATTGCTTATGAAGGGCTCAAAACTGAAAAGCTTAGGACTTCATTAATTTTTATTATAACTGTGTATTATATAATGTGAATGTGATCTTGCAAATGTGGTTATAGTGAAACTGTACTGATTATATTATGGGTGCACTGTGGAGATTAAGAAATGCAACATTCATAATCTCAAAGCTTAAACAGCCACTGGAATGCAAGTCTATTGATCAGTACCCATAGCTTCACAAATGCAACATTGCTATGCGAAGCAACTGGAAGCTATGTGAAGTCTATTAGGAAATGCAACATTCATATTATGGGTGATCATATTATGGGTATAGATCAAATTGAACTGTGAAGCTATGTGAAGTGAAAACAGCATTAACAGCATAAACAGCCACTGGAATCTTCACAAAAATAATTCACTTTAAGAAACTTATCATAATCAGCATAATCTGAATTCTCAAACCCACATTCATAATCTCAAACCCACAATCACACTTGACAGTGTTCATAGTATAAACAGTGAAATCAGCAAAATTCAAATAAATCTAGAGGAAAAAGAAATCTCAAATCAGAAGCAAGATAAGCATATACCGCAATGGACATTTCATTTTCCGTTCCCTTTCCTTTGCCAGAATAACTTGTTTCCTTTCTTTACATTGGGTGGTTAAAAAGTAGGAATTAATTAAAAAATCAATAATAAGCAAAAGACCAACCAAGTAATAAAGGGTGAAGCTTACCTTGCGAAGAGATATTAGATGAAGCTCGCGTTCATCTCGAATGGTAACCCCGACATTTTTTTGTCGAAGGAATTGCACATGCAATAGAAAAATATCAATTTTGAATGTAAGTGGACAATTAATTAATGTGCTAAGAATACAAGAAAAGCTTCACTTACTGCCTTTTCCAAGTCAACATCAACCTGTAAGGTATTAAAGTAAACATTAAAATGTGAGGAACTTATTGTTATATCAAGAGTTGTAGATTTTTTTTAAAAAAAGGAGTTACTTACATGGCCATAGTATATAATGCTAAGTGTGAATATGATTAAGGAACAAAAATCTCCTATGCGCACCAGCTTATATGCTATCCCATCTTAATATCAGGCTGGAGAACATAATTCCTAAGAACAAAGGAAGTGTAGTCCTAAGAGACTGGGTAAACTATGTATCATCTATAACATCGACCCATATTAACTACAATGAGTTACAGAATAGTAGCCATTTGAGAAAAAAATCAGCAAACACAAAATTCAATAAGAGAAAAAATTAAAAAATAGAATCTACATGGAAACACAACATTGCCTTTACTATAAACATAGAAACACCAAACACAGTGTAAACATAAAAAATTCAACCAAAAAAATTGTGACAGATACGAACACATAGTGTATTTACACAGAGTATAAACTAACACATTTTCAAATAGTTACAATCCTCGGCCGTACTCAACTCTAAAATCAAAGAGGAAACACTAATAAACGTTCGAAACCCTAAAAACCAAAGCTAAAAATTTAAAAACCTGCAACCATAAACAGTATCAATTTTGGGATTTCTAAACAGTATCAATTATTAGTATCAATTTCTAAACAGTATCCCATATAAAGATCACTACACATCAAAACCATACCTTTACATCAAAACCCCAAACGACTACTATCAGTTCCACAAAGCCAACTACATTACCAACAAAATTAGGCTTTTATATCAGAACCCTAACCATTTCTACAAAAACCAACTCCATTTCTAACAAAACTATCCATGAAACCAACAAAAAAAAAAACTTTCCAAACATATCCACAACCCACCAAATCAAGATGCACCAAATTTCAGCTCATTTAATAGTTTAAAATGTTACACAACCACATTGCACTTATCAGGTCATCCAAAACCTTTGGGAACAACTACTTGGATTCTTTCTCTCCATTCACCTTACAACAATCTTAAATGCCACATTTGTTAAATGATCAACTATTTATGCCTAAAGTGATGTTCCTTTAGACAACAATATCATTTTTGCAGCATATACCAAATTTTGAAATCCATATAAATTTACTCGTACCCTTAACCACTGAAAATCACTACACACCTTTAGATCAAGACCCAATAACAACTCTCATTTCCACACAACCAACTACATTACCAACAAAATTAACCCTTTATATCAGAACCCTAAACCATTTTTACCAAAACAACAAAATCAACCACAAAGTTTGCCAAAAAAAAAAAACTTCCCAAAAATGATCACAACCAACCGACCAAATCAAAACAAAAACAAAAACCAACTCGAATTAGTGCAGAGGGTGCTGGCATTACTGATCGAAATGCAACTCTTCATCAACCTAAACCTAATCCAGCACCCCACCTCACTCTCCTCTTCCTCTGTAATCTCCCTCTTTCTTTATCAACCTAAATGTGTTTGTGAGTATCAATTTCTAAACAGTATCAATTTCGGGATTATATGCAAAATTAGATGCAAAATGGAGTTGAACTTATTGGATGCAAAATTAGATGCAAACTGTATCAATTTCAGGATTAGTATTAATTTCTAAACACTATCAATTTCTAAATAGTTCAAAATGGAGTTGAACTTACAGTGGGGGTTGGGCTGTCGGAGCTTCGAGTGCGCTGAGGTGGAGGTTGGGTTGACGGAGCTTCAAAGGAGCTGACGGAGTTGATGGGGTTTCGATGAGGCGGGGCTGATGGATTTCGATAAGGCAAGGCTGATGGGGTTTCGATGAGGCGATGAGGCGGAGCTGATGGGGTGCGGGATTTCGGTAAGAGAGAGAGGGGGGGATGGGTTCTGAGTTGGGGAAGAGAAAGAGAGCGGGGGAAGAAAGAGAAGGCGAGGCTGATGGGGTTCGATGAGGCAGAGCTGATGGGGTGCGGGATTTCGGGAAGAGAGAGAGAGGGGGGGGGGGGGGGGGGGGGTTGTTCTGAGTTGGGGAAGAGAAAGAGAGCGGGGGAAGAAAGAGAGAGATAGAAGCGGTAGGGGTCTGAGCTGAGAGAGAGAGAATTGGTTTTAGGGTTTAAAATTTTGGGGTTTGAAATTTTGGGCGGAAAAATATGTTTTGTGAGAATGAATCTGGACCATTGATTTTAGGGGAGATTGAACCATAGCCACTTGATAGCTTTCTTTGTGTTTTATTATATAGATATAGAGATATATATATATATATATATAGAGAAAGAGAGAAAGAAAATAAAATAAATAAATGAGTTGTTTTGGGGGATGGTGGAATTTGAATTTGAGTTTTGGGGGGGAACTTTTGGGGAAAAAAATGTTTTGTGAGGTTAGATTTGGGCCTTTGATTTTAGGCGATTGAAGGAGTTTCACTTGATAGTTTTCTTTGTGTTTTATTATATATAGATTTTATCGGATCATGTTTTTTAAATATAGACTAGTATAATCCTTTACAATATATTGCACAAATTTTTTTTTAAAATGAGAAAATATTAATTTCGTATTGCACATATACCCCCAACAAATATGATAATATTGCACATATACCCCTAACAAATATGATAATATCATATCATATATATATATATATATATATATATATATATATATATATATATATATATATATATATATATATATATATCCCGTCACAAATGTAGGAGGTTGAAACAAGAGAGAAGGCGAGAGAAGGAACAGAAAAGAAGTGGTCTATTGCAGATACATCTTCCTACCTTTTATTTTTTTGGTGAACAAAGCGCCGGAAGGACCTTACTTACTTACTTGTTGAAGGTAACCTTGCAATTGAGACAAGTCAAATTTCACCTATGGTGGATGAACTAAAGTTGTTTGATTAATTGTCTCCCACGGAATTGCTCGTCTGGGATATTTCAATGTTTTTGATGGAAGGCTACAGAAAACCAAACATGTCTAACGGTGGATTTGCTGATTTGTGATTCACATGGTGGAATATGCGACAGGGGAGAAGAAGAAGGATTTTGAAAAGGCTTGATAGAGAGGACTTATTACTGCAGATTGGAATCATTAGAATAAAGATCTTGTCTGATGAAGATGACTCATGTGTCTCTTTGCCCCCCATTACTATGGATGAATTGGAAGCTGCTATGAAAGCAAATCCTGTTTTTGTCGTTGTTCATTTCTCGTATGTTTGTTTACAGAAGTGGATTGCACGAAATTTAACTCGATGATGGTTCAGTTTGGCTTCACCATGGAATGGGAGCCTATTCTCTACAGAAATTGCTGTAATATTTGGTAAGTTAGGCAAACTTAAATTATTTATGTTTTTATTTGAAATGAATATTTTGCCTTTACAGTTTTCACAATGTCGATTTTTTAACATGTAATTTGAGTAGTTTTTAAGGACACAAACCTGACATTTTATGTCCGATTGGGCGATTGGAATTCGGTTATTGGTTTATCAAATTCTGGATTGGGAGCCCATTATTGAAAAAATAGAGAAGAAATTGGCTGGATGGAAAGGAAAATTTCTCTCTTTGGGGGGCAGGATCATTCTTATTAACTCCGTGCTCAGTAGCCTGCCCACGTACCTTATGTCCATATATGAGGTCCCAGCATGGGTGATTAAAAGAATAGACAAGAGCAGGAGGAGGTTCCTATGGAAAGGAAACGGGGAGGGTAAGGGAATCAACCTAATGAAATGGGAAAGAGTCTGCAAGAGGAAGGAATATGGAGGTTTGGGGATTGTCAACCTAAGAGATATGAATAAGGCGCTTCTATCTAAATGGTGGTGGAAGATGCACAAGCAAAGGAAAGCTTGGTGGAGTAATTCATTCTTGAAATATAGAAGGCGGAAAATCTTCAAATTTGGAGGAAGAAGTAGGCATGGCAAGACTTCCTTTTTATGGAAAGGGATTGAAAAAATGGGGGAAGTTTTCCATGCTAACACGAAATGCAGTATTGGAGATGGGAAAAATACTAGATTCTGGAAGGATAAATGGTGTGAGGATAATACATTTCAATCGCTATTTCCGGATCTAGCCGACGATGTAGTAACAGGGGATGACCTTGTCAGTGACAGATGGAGGAATAGAAGATGGAAAATATCAAATGGAGAAGCTCTGTCCAATAGGGGGCAAAGTCAACTGGATGAGCTGAAAGTGTTGCTGAATGGAGCAGATAGGCCAATAGCAAATGGACAGGATGTTAGAGAGTGGAGTAGAGGAAATGATAAGACGTTCTCAGTAGCGGCCATGTACGGTGTTCTAAACGATGGGGGGATCAGAAACAATCACGCGAAACTAATATGGAGGTCACAGGTGCCGACCAAAGTCAAAGCATTCCTATGGCTAGTTCTCCACAATGCGATTTTGACCAAAGCAAATCTTAGGAAGCGTAACATCATGATAGATATTACATGCCAACTATGTGATCAGGGGGACGAGGATGCCAACCACCTTTTTATAGACTGCCCGCAAGCCACGCTAGTTTGGGAAGTGATAGGACTGAGTTTTAACACGGTTGAGACGCCTAAGAGTATTCTAGACATATGGGGTGCCTAGAGGGTTAATAATATTAGGAAAGAACATAGGAATTTATGGGATATCACCACAGGGGCGACACTATGGGCTATTTGGAGGGACAGAAATGATTGCTGCTTTCGTAATATTAGATGCAATTTTCATACATTACTGCGAAAAATTGCTGTTCTTATACATGATTGGACAGGTCTCTCAGGAACCAGGAAAAGGGGCAGAGCGGACGAGGATGTGTGATCGGAATGGATCGCATTGTAGGAGCTCGGTGGGATTGGGATTTTGGGGAACGAGCATGGAGGATCGTGTGGGGATCCAGCACGTCAGTAGACTTTTGTATGCCTAACGGCTTTTTATCGTTATTTATCGTAGATGCTATGGTGTAATAGATTGGTTGTACTGTGGTGCCGACGAGCACATCTGTGATGCATTGTAGGACGTTTTGGACTTTTCTGTAATCCCGTTAATATTTTATTAATGAGATCGGTGACCTTGGTCACTTTTATTTCAAAAAAAAAAAAAAAAAATTCTGGATTGGGTTATTGTCGTACCCCCTACTTGCATTTTTTGTTTTACTTATGATTATTGTTTCCGTTAATATCATATATATATATATATATATATATATATATATATATATATATACACATACTAATACTAGTATGATGCACGTGCGATGCACGTGGAGGAGGAATGAAAAGGACAAAAAAAACTACCAACACGTGCGCTGCACGTGTTGACACACATACACAAAAAAAAATTGTTTATTTGTTTACCAACCCCATCTCTGCACGTGCGATGCACGTGGAGGAGGAATGAAAAGGACAAAAAAAACTACCAACACGTGCGCTGCACGTGTTGACACACATACACAAAAAAATAAAAAATTGTTTATTTGTTTACCAACCCCATCTCTCCCATCATAATAGTTACTAGTATGATGCACGTGCGATGCACGTGGAGGAGGAAGGAAAAGGACAAAAAAAACCTCTAGTATGATGCACGTGCGATGCACGTGGAGGAGGAAGGAAAAGGACAAAAAAAACCTACCAACACGTGCGCTGCACGTGTTTGCACACATACAAAAAACAATAAAAAATTGTTTATTTGTTTGGAACCCCATCTCTCCCATTATAATAGTTATATATATATATATATATATATATATATATATATATATATATATATATATATATATATAGGGGTCGGTTCGGGTGAGAACCAACCCTGGGGTGAGAACCTAAGGGCCTATCCCAGCCATTCATCTGTGTAATCTTAACGGTCAAGATTTTTTAAAATTAAACAATAAGATTAATTAATTTTTGCATTAAGATGTCAATCCCTTTAATTAAGGGATGGGGACCGCGTAATAAAAGGAATAATTATAAATTGCCTTTTTTTGTGTGCGACGGTTAAGACAAATTTTGTCAAACTGGAGAGAGAAATAATTTATTCCCGTAAAATATTGGAGAAGATTTTGTTTCCCAAATTAATAGCAACTGCAGAATCATTCACCATTTCGTTCCTTACAGTTACTGTTTATTACAGTTGCTATTTATAATTATTACAGTTGCTGTTTAAGTGGTCAGGTATTGCTGTATAATTATTTCAGTTGCTATTTATAATTATTACAGTTGCTATTCGAGAAGATTTTGTATCCCAAATTAATAGCAACTGCAGAATCATCACCAATTCGTTCCTTCACCAATTCGTTCACTATATAGCAACTGACTGTATTGTAAGTAGATACAACTAGTGCATATTTTAGCAGGAATATATATATATATATATATATATATATATATATATATATATATATATATATATATATATATATATGTATTGTTTGTTTATCAATTTGCAAACTTATGTTGTACATGCTGTCAGTTTCTATATAGCAACTGAATGTTTTTTGAATAGCAACTAACTGCATTGTACGTAGCAACAAAAATTTCATATTTAGCAACATTGTACGTAGCAACAAATGTTGTTCATCCTGATGAAGATTGTGGTTCGGCTGAAAATAAAATAAAAAAGGTAATATATGTTGCCTAATAATCTGTGATCTACATTCCTTTTAAATAAAATAAAAAAGGCAATATATGTTGCCTAATAATCTGTGATCTTTCGTTCCTTTTATTACGCGGTCCCCATCCCTTAATTAAAGGGATTGACATCTTAATGCAAAAATTAATTAATCTTATTGTTTAATTTAAAAAAATCTTGACCGTTAAGATTACACAGATGAATGGCTGGGATAGGCCCTTAGGTTCTCACCCCAGGACATGGTTCTCACCCGAACCTTCTCCTATATATATATATATATATATATATAGAGAGAGAGAGAGAGAGAGAGAGAGAGAGAGAGAGAGAGAGAGTAAGTCTATTAAGAGCTGGGAAGCTGAATGCCTTATCGGGAGCTGGAGCTAACAGCCATCCGATCTGGTTTGATTCAGATCGAACGGCTGAGATCAGATCCCGTTCTCCATGTTTTTTGTTGAGGGTAAAATGGTCATATTGAGTCTCTCAATCTCTCCTCTCCTTCAATCTCCCCGCTCATCTCTCCCGTTCTCTCCCTCTCCCTCATCTCTCCCGTTCTCTCCCTCTCCCTCATCTCTCCCGTTCTCTCCCTCTCCCTCTTCGACCTTCACCCATCAAAACCCCTTCTTCGACATCGCCCTTCGACCTTCGAAAACCCCTACTACATCGTCCCTCTCTCCCCTTTGGAGCTTCGAAACCCTAGATGGATGCCCTCCTACCTCGTCCCTCTCTCCCTCTTCGAGCTTTGAAACCCTAGATGGCTTCGAAATCACCTGAAGCCTCCGCCATTCGAAATCCCCTACACCCCGATTCCTGACGCCCCCGACCTTCGAAACCCTAAACGATTTCCATCTCCATCTCCATCTGTAACGTGGATTGAGGTAAAATTTTCAATATTAATTTAGGGTTCTTCATGCATGATGTTGATTTAATTAATTTTGGGTTGATTTAATTAACTTCATAATTCCTTTTCATTCTAGTCCATGTGTCTTTAAAAATTCCCAATCAATTTTACAACTAGTTATAATCAAAGCCTAGAAGATATGAGAGACTAACCCATGTACTGTTTGTTTGCTATCAGCACTTGTCATCAGAAAGTTTAATACCATCGTTTACTAATTTATTCGGAAAGTTGAAAGTATCTTGTTACCGATGAAATTTTGTTGGATCTATAAATTGAAGTCGAGTGCTATGTTAATGCATCTGTCCTTTTATAATCTAATCAGGAAAGTATTTAACCATATGAATCATACTTTCCAATTTGGTCCCTTGTTTTTGTGTGTGTGACAGTAGGTAGTGATGACAAGCAATTAATGACCTTTCATAATCATATGGGTTTTATCGGGTTTAGATCACAGCAAAATCTTTGCTCTCTGTTAACCATTTCTCCCTCTAAATTGTGTTTCAGTTGTGATGGGGGTAAATCACTAAGGCTTGTTCATTTCTAGAGTGCACAAATGAAGAGTTCCCTATATATACTAACAGAGATCAGTAAAGAGATCCTATATATACTAACAGAGAGCAAAGATTTAGTTGTTGTTTTCACACCCACCACTACTTCTCCTTCAGATATTAATGCATGATTATTCATGTATTTGAACTAGTTGGCATGACATGGCATTGCAGTGCAAAGATTTAGTTTTTGTTTTGATCTGAGCCTACTTTGTTTCGATTAAATATTTTTTCTGTTGTTTTGTAACGCAGCCCTAGACTAATTGTTTTGTTTTGTTTATTTTTTTTGAGCTACTGTAGCAAAAGCACAAGCAGAATAAAAAGAAGAAAAAGAACAAGTAGAAGCAGCAGCAGTGGCATAATCAGCTGCAGCAACAGCATAATCAGCTGCAACAGCATCATGGAGAGGTTTTTTAGGCAAAAAAATATTGTGTATGCTTTTATTGGTCTGGATTGTATTGGTGTGGGTTGTATTAGAGGAAAATTATTGGTCTCGATTGTATCAGAGTGAAAAAAATATTTATTTCCGTGAAGGCTACCAGTTTCGTTTTTGTGAATTGTTTATGTTGTCGGAACATGTTCTACTTGTGCTCTGTTTGCTGTTTATAAAATTTCACAATTTGATGAATATTGAAATTTTCCTGCTGTAATCTCTGCTGTTTGTGTTAGTTCTGAGCTTACAAAATTTTGATACTTCATGATCTATTTGTGTTAGTTCTGAGCTTGCAAAATTTGGATACTTCATGATCTGTTTGTGTCAGTTCTGAGCTTGCAAAATTTGGATACTTCATGATCTGTTTGTGTCAGTTCTGAGCTTGCAAAATTTGGATACTTCATGATCTGTTTGTGTTGGTTGTGAGCTTGCAAAATTTGATACTTCATGATCTGTTTGTGTCAGTTCTGAGCTTGCAAAATTTTTATACTTCATGATCTGTTTGTGTTAATTCTGAGCATACAAAATTTTTATACTTCATGATCTGTTTGTGTTGGTTCTGAGCATACAAAATTTTGATACTTCATGATCTGTTTGTGTCAGTTCTGAGCTTGCAAAATTTGGATACTTCATGATCTGTTTGTGTCAGTTCTGAGCTTGCAAAATTTTTATACTTCGTGATCTGTTTGTGTTGGTTCTGAGCATACAAAATTTTGATACTTCATGATCTGTTTGTGTTGGTACTGAGCATACAAAATTTTGATACTTCATGATCTGTTTGTGTTGGTACTGAGCATACAAAATTTTGATACTTCATGATCTGTTTGTGTTGGTTCTGAGCATACAAAATTTTGCTACTTCATGATCTGTTTGTGTTGGTTCTGAGCATACAAAATTTTGGTACTTCATGATCTGTTTGTGTTGGTTGTGAGCATATTGAAATTTTGATTCTTCATGTTCTGTTTGTGTTGGTTCTGAGCTTACAAAATTTTGATACACATCATGCTGCGTAATAAACCAAAACAATCACAAAATTTCATTCATGACACCAAAACAATAATGAACTGAATATCTTGCAGAAATTCGATCTTCATAGAAATATAAGGTAATACTTTACAAACACTATACAACGTAACAAATCTTCTACACATCTGACACTTTACAAAAAACTGAAACTTAACAAAAACTTTACAACGTAATACAATGTTTAGTAGTTTGCTGCAAATGTCAACTTTTTGCGTGTTCAATAGCACCACGAATCACTTCATGCTGAAATCAACCTGAGAGCAAAATCAAACATAACTCAGTTAACCTGGAAACGACAAAATAATTACAAAATATAGTCGGCTCACGACACACAAAAAATCATGTAGTAAATATGGTAGGCTCAGAAAAACAAGACATGCAAAAATCTGTAGGCTCAGAATAACACCACGAAAAACTGAACATGAAGCTGAAAATGTGTAAGCTCACAAGAGAATTTGAACATGAAGCTCAAAATGTGTAAGCTCACAAGAGAATTTGAACATGAAGTTCAAAATGTGTAAGCTCAGAACAACAGAAACTTAACAAAAAGCTGAACACCGCCAAAAATTATCGGCTCCCCAGCTCAGAACAACAGAAATGGAACATGAAGCTGAAAACCACCAAAAAAATTATGTATACCAATTGTCGAGAAATCATGAATAAACAAAATCATGCATAAACTTTTCATCACTGCCTACTAATAAATCAAGTATAAATCAAAGTAGTGCTTGTCATCATCGCCTATACCAACACACACAACAAAGAATCTCAGCTCACAAGAGAATCTCAGCTCACCATCTCATAATAGACTCACTCCTATTAATCATTAAATCATACTGTGCAACTTCAGAAACATAATCCATATCATCATCACTTATAACCAACGAGGAAAAATAAAGCTCAAATAGGATTGTTTCATCACTAGTCACTCCTATTAATCATTAAATAAATGATTCATAGTGTGCAACTTCAGAAACATAATCCATCTCATCATCACTTATAACCAACGAGGAAAAATAAAGCTCAGATAGGATTAATTCAACACTAGTCACTCCCACAGATCATTAAATAAATGATTTATAGTGTGCAACTTCAGAAACATAATCCATCTCATCATCACTTGTAAAACTAGAATCCAAGTCCTCCAACGAGGAAGCAAACTGACAATCACAGGAATATAACAGACCAGTAGACTACTATAGCATAATAAAGTCATGGTTAACAGTAAACCAAACATAAAATAGAATGATACCGATTTGTTTCACACCGTGAACCACCACCAATCGAACTATCAACAATCAAACCTAAAATATAGAAAGACCAAACCCCAAAATGGATAAATGGGATTCGAATACTTCCCTGACATATTGTAGCTGATCATCTTGTTCCACACACTATTGTTGAGATGCAAACATCACCTCCGACAATACCTTCTATGGATCAGGTCTATGTCATTAACCTACAATAACAACAAAAAGTAAAGAACCAAATTCAATGTCTAGTCAGCTCTAGTCATATATTTTTTTTACATATATTAAAAGAGATTCACTAAGTAAGTTACTCTCTTACGAATTTGAAGTGCTATTTTGACCATATCATCAAATTTACTATCCAACTACAGTAGAACATTTTGTTATCAACTTGACAAAAAAGATGACAAGAATACTAAAAAAGCCAAAAAAGAACACATACCAAGTTGAAAACATAATGAGAGAACAAGTTGACACATTTTCCATACTTCTTCTCGGCTGAGTTCGCTACTATGATCGAAGCTATCTTTTAAACTAGTAACTCCACTTCAAAATTCCGAATATCCTTCATAGCATATACGAAGAATGCCCATTTTGATAGTGTATAGTGTAATTCTGACACAAAACCCACTTGTAGATTATAAAAGGACAGATGCATTAACATAGCACTCGACTTCATTTTATAGATCCAACAAAATTTCATCGGTAACAAGATACTTTCAACTTTCCGAATAAATTAGTAAACGATGGTATTAAACTTTCTGATGACAAGTGCTGATAGCAAACAAACAGTACATGGGTTAGTCTCTCATATCTTCTAGGCTTTGATTATAACTAGTTGTAAAATTGATTGGGAATTTTTAAAGACACATGGACTAGAATGAAAAGGAATTATGAAGTTAATTAAATCAACCCAAAATTAATTAAATCAACATGCATGAAGAACCCTAAATTAATATTGAAAATTTTACCTCAATCCATGTTACAGATGGAGATGGAGATGGAGATCGTTTAGGGTTTCGAAGGTCAGGGGCGTCAGGAATCGGGGTGTAGGGGATTTCGAATGGCGGAGGCTTCAGGTGATTTCGAAGCCATCTAGGGTTTCAAAGCTCGAAGAGGGAGAGAGGGACGAGGTAGGAGGGCATCCATCTAGGGTTTCGAAGCTCCAAAGGGGAGAGAGGGACGATGTAGTAGGGGTTTTCGAAGGTCGAAGGGCGATGTCGAAGAGGGGGTTTCGATGGGTGAAGGTCGAAGAGGGAGAGGGAGAGAACGGGAGAGATGAGGGAGAGGGAGAGAACGGGAGAGATGAGCGGGGAGATTGAAGGAGAGGAGAGATTGAGAGACTCAATATGACCATTTTACCCTCAACAAAAAACATGGAGAACGGGATCTGATCTCAGCCGTTCGATTTGAATCAAACCAGATCGGATGGCTGTTAGCTCCAGCTCCTGATAAGGCATTCAGCTTCCCAGCTCTTAATAGACTTACTCTCTCTCTCTCTATATATATAGGAGAAAAGGGGTATGAGAAACTTGCTCATTTAGTAAATAAGCAAGTGATGATGTGGCATGCATGTGATTGAAAAATTCTTAAAAGAGTTAGTTGTCCAATGTATTACATGTATGCCACATAATCAATTGCCCATTTATTAAATGAGGAAGTTGCTCATAACCCTTTTATATATATATATATATATATATATATAATCTTGATAATGATGACCAATCCAGAGCACTGGTTAGGTAACTTTCCAACCCATTTATAGACCCATCTCATTTCCTTTTGCTATAAATCCCACGATATTAACTGAGGCCCAAACCCGAAATTGATTTCCCTCCTTTATAAAATCTGCATATAAACTCCTCTTCAAAGCTTTTATATTAATCTCCTCCTTCTTCTTCTCTCTCTCTCTGAAGATCAAGAACAAGAAAACTACAAGAAGTCTCCATCATCTTCAAAGGACTTGTTCTTTCAATTTCCCCTTTCAGTTGGAAGCCCATGATTTGCTTTTTTTGATATAGAAGTCGTTCTGTTAAGGTTCTTGGTGTTGTTGGTTTTCTTGCAGTTTTTGGGATTTATTTCAGGGATATTAATGGAAACAATAGTTAAACAGGAGTTCAAGACCCTACACTGTCTCTTCTTGGTCTTATTTTTAACATCTATAACCAAATTTTTATATATAATTTCCCTGTCAAAACTTTTCAAAATGAGAAATCTAATCTGTTTTGTTGCTCTGAATATTGTTATTTTTAATTTTTTTAGAATCTTTTTTTCTTTCTTTCTTTCTTTCTTTCCATTCTTAGTTATGGAAATGTTTGAGTAATGCAGGTAGTATTCAGTGGTTAAGTGTATACATAGTTCGTTCTATTCTTATGAATAGTCACTCACTTGATTTCTTGCTTGAATTTCTCGGTAATCTTGATCTTTTGTGAGACAGTCTTGACTTTGGATTACTTTAGATGACACACTCTGTAATCAAGAATCTGAGGTCGCTTCCTAGGGTTGGTCATAGTTGTTTAACTATATGTAAATAGTTCTTTCCATTCTTTGGACTAGTCGTCTGGATTTCTTGCATGAATTTCCAAGTAATCTTGATCTTTTATGTGAATTAGTGAACATTGTGGTTACTCTGTAGATTGCCTCATAGGGTTGGTAATAAAAGTGAGCACTTCAGTTGAGTGTATAGATTGTTTACTATTAACCTGGAAGTTCAATATTAAGAGACATCCGTCATAATATTCTGTAAGCTTTGTCATTTTATTTGTCTTACAAAAAGATATTTCAGATTCTTTATATGTTTTCTGATATTAGAGTTGTTCTATGTCAATGGGTGATTAGTTTAGGATTTTAATATATAACAGAGGTTCTTCATGTTTCTTTAGAGTATGACTTATATCAAAAGCCTGCCTTCAGCAGTAGTTTACTTTTTAACGATGATTAGATTGCAATAGAAAATTGCCTCTGTTTCTATTATAAGATTTGCATGGGAAGTGGATATTCGAGTTATCAGTATTTCTCATTATTTGAAGTTGTTGGTGTTCTTGTTCTTATTGTTATAAGTTCATTTACTGGGTTAATGCATTTGGTTTTTCTTATAGTAACTGATCTATTATTTATGAAACCTCCGAATTGTTGGCAATTCATAAGATGAATTTGTGGTTTGAACTGTTTCTTGGTTTTTCCTATGGAAGTTCAGATCCAAGTTTTAGTATTCATAATCGTCTCTTGGACTAATCGTAATCAACTGTAAACAATTCCCTCATGAAATCTTCTTATGACAAATGTAACTGGTTTTGTTACCCTTGAGATACCTTGGTTTTATTTCCCTGTATGCCTTTTTCTGCATTTTTCGATGATAGTGTTTTATTTAATTTACATGGTGGTATTCTGTTATGGAAGCCTGTAAGTAATACTCACTTGGACTGCTTGCTTTATACCAGGGAAAATGGCAAGTTCCATGGCATGGAAACCGTCTCATCTGCAGTCAGCTTTGGACTTTGTGAGAAGTGCCAAACAAAATTTACGAGAAATAGACCTGTGGATATTTCGCATTGTCTTGGATGGTTACATAGAGAGGAGGTGCTTATTTTTTTTCTTCTTCTAGAACTTAAATAATATTTACCTTTTATACTTAATTACTAATACGAGTCCTTCATGGGTTTAATGCTTCAGTGACAGCTGGATTTTCTGCTTTTGAACTATTTATACGAATCCATGTAAAATTTTCTTTCCAATCAATTGATGAAGGTATACTAAGCCAGAAGTGTGTGAGTACATCTGGGAAAGTCATTTGAAGGAGCAAGTGAACAATTTCCTTAACTCAATTGTGGGTATTCTGTTGACTAAGTTTTGAGCATTTTATACAGATTTTGAATGGTCTTTTGTAAAACATTTTGGATTATATTGTTTACTGTAGGACAAGCTCGATGCTCAAGATTATCCAATAATTCTGGCAGAAGTATATCCAGAGTTGCATTACGTGAATAGGAGATCATCTCGTGGAGTCAGAAACAGTAGTGTCCTAGCTCAGTCAAATGTAGGCTCTGTCCCCACAGTAAGTCACCGAAACTTCAATTTGTTGAAGTTGTAAGAATTAAGTACTGTTACTTAAACATGTTAGAAGACTATTTTCTCAAAACACTACTGCAACAACAACAACAGCTGACGCAGCAAGATCAAATACAATCACTAGCTGGGCAGATTCAACTACAAATGCAACCACAAATGGAGAAGATTCAGCTGAAACAAATGCAGTTACAACTGCAACAGATCCAACTAGAACTGAATCAACCAGAACAGGAGCAGCAGCGGCAGCAACCTAATAAACTAGAGCAGCTGATACAGCAGGTTTGAGTCCATAATTTTCTTTTGTCAGATTATTTTCTATGCATCTATGATCCGGGAAGCACTCTGACGAGTTTATTGCTTCAGAGCTCACCATCTTTAATGCCATTTACTTTTCTTATGGAAACCGTATCATCTGCAGTCAGCTTTGGACTTTGTGAGAAGTGCCAAACAAAATTTACGAGAAATAGACTTGTGGATATTCCGCATTGTCTTGGATGGTTACATAGAGAGGAGGTGTTTTTTTTTTTCCTTCTTCTAGAACTTAATTAATATTTACCTTTTATACTTAATTACTAATATGAATCCATGTAAAGGTATACGAAGCCAGACGTGTGTGAATACATCTGGGAAAGTCACTTCAAGGAGCAAGTAAACAGTTTCCTTAACTCAATTGTGGGTATCCTGTTAACTAAGTTTTGAGCATTTTATACAGATTTTGAATGGTCTTTGTTAAACAGTTTGGATTATATTGTTTACTATAGGACAAGCTCGACGCTCACGATTATCCAATAATTCTGACAGAAGTATATCCAGAGTTGCATTACGTGAATAAGAGATCATCTTGTGGAGTCAGAAACAGTAGTGTCCTAGCTCAGTCAAATGTAGGTTCTGTCCCCACAGTAAGTCACTGAAACTTCAATTTGTTGAAGTTGTAAGAAATTAAGTACTGTTACTTAAACATGTTAGAAACTATTTTCTCAAAACACTACTGCAACAACTACAGCTACAGCTGACGCAACAAGATCAAATACAATCACTAGCTGGGCAGATTCAATTACAAATGGAACCGCAAATGGAGAAGATTCTGCTGGAACAAATGCAGTTACAACTGCGACAGATCCAGCAAGAACTGAATCAACCACAACAGGAGCAGCAGCAGCAGCAGCAACAACCTAATCAACTAGAGCAGCTGATACAGCAGGTTTGAGTCCGTAATTTTCTTTTGTCAGTTTATTTTCTATGCATCTATGATCCGGGAAGCACTCTGATGAGCTGATTGCTTCAGAGCTCACCATCCCTTTCATGCCATTACTTTTCTTATGTAATGTTCTTTGAAGTACTAAATTGTAACTGACAATCTTAGTGTCTCGACGAATGTAATTTCAGCACGTTCAAGTTCACAAACAAATGCAAAAAGTACTGCACCTGATCCAACAGGAACAAATGGAAGCAATACTGCAGCAACACCAACAAGAAATGGTAGCATTAGAGCAGAAGATCCAGGAATTGGTAGACCACCTTCAGAATAGTTTTGAACTGGAGCAACAACGAATACTTCAGAAGCTACCTGAACTGAAAATGATTCAGAAAACAAATCGTGATCAACAGAACCAGCTGTTAGACCAAATGGAGCCACTACAGCTGATCCTGCAGCAAAAGCGAAAAATGATCACTAAGCAGTGGGAAGTTTTGAATGACATTCTGTTATTACCTTTGGTTGTTGATACCATTAAGAAGATCTCCTGTGATTACTGTGCTAACAGGTTCATTTCCTATTTCCTATTTGATATAGAGGTGTTCCATGTGTAGAGATAAATCACATACATCCGCATCCCCCTTGACATTGTTTGCAGGATTGGAGAGCAAGAACTTACCAATTCTTTGAATAAGTTGTTACCATTTGCTGTAGAAATGGTGCCCATTGTCTTGGGTATCATCAGTGATAGTGCCGTTATATTTGGTAAGAGATATTAGCGCTGGCAACCTTCATTTTGCTTGTACTTATCTTCTTTCTTCCAATAATCTCATACTTCTGTTTTCAATTGTGATGCCAAATGCAGGGAATGAAGGATGAAGAGAGTGCTGAAGCAAGATCGATGAGATCAATGAAATTCTGAAGGATGTTGAGTAGAGATACTGGGGTCTCACTGTGAATAGTACTTGTAGTTAATAGTATTAGTGAATATATTGTGTAGAAACTGTTCCTTTGTAGTTAAAAAGATGAAATAAGACTGGGCGCTTCACTGTTACATGCATGAAATTTGTCTCTGTAATACAGGATGATTCGACAGCTCCAAATCGGGTATCATTTTGGTCTAAAATGTGTCTTTGTATTTAATTTTATCTATTTTTTGTTATTGGAGTTTACAGGTTGATCATATGAAGATTCTCTGGGATGCACCCCCACATCCAAGAGAATTGGGTGAACTTAGTACCAGTTTGAAAATGTTCAATATTTGGGCGCCCGTAACTGGTAATGTAGTATCTATATACATAGTATATATACTACTTTCTTGGTACTTTGATCTGGGAAGTGATGTCGCAGGGGGGAGATTTGAATTTCAAGTCGAGTTTTGAAATTTGAGTTAACTCGTCCCTAATATCCAAATTACAACCGATTCACAATTAGCAGGAAAATGTGAGTTAGTTGGTGTGGGCGACAGTTGTCAGACAAATTTATAGTTTGGGCTCTACTTTGACCTTGGTTGGTCGAAATTAGCGAATAGCGATGGCATTCGAGCCGGGCTAGCCCGGGACCGGCCCGGCCCGCTCGGTCCTCAACCCGGCCCGCCCCGCCCAAACCCAGGCTGAACCGGGGCCAGCCCACCCAATCGACCCGATCTGATCCGGTTCACCATTTGCCCCTAAAAGTTCGAATCCAGCCCAGCCCACTAGGGGCCCGGCCTGGCCAGGCCCAAGACCGGATTGAACTGACCCGGGCCAAGCTGGCCCGCAGGCCGTCGGCCAATTTTGAATTTTTCAGATTTTAAAAAAAAAATTGGATTTGTGTGCTAATACTGCAATATATATATATATATATATATATATATATATACACACACAGTAAAATATTTCAAAATTTTATAAAAATGAGAGTAGACATCAAAATTAATTGATCACTACTCATTACTCAATTTGCTAACCCTCACCCTAGCTATTTATAACCAAGTCCACCTCCTCACTTCTCTAATCTCACCAATGTGGGACTAAAAGTTTTCTACTTCAAATGGTCTTATATATATATATATATATATATATATATATATATGTATGTATATGGGTAAAAGGGATATGAGCAACTTGCTCATTTAGTAAATGAGCAATTGATTATGTGGCATGCATGTGATACATTGGACAACTAAACCTTTTAAGGATTTTCCAATCACATGCATGCCACATCAACAATTGCTTATTTACTAAATGAGCAAGTTGCTCATACCCCTTTTTCCATATATATATATATATATATATATATATATATATATATATATATAGGATATGGTTCGGGTGAGAACCATGTCCTGGGGCGAGATCTTAAGGGCCTATCCCAGCCACTCATCTGCTTAATCTTAACGGTCAAGATTTTTTTCAATTAAACAATAAGATTAATTAATATTTGCATTAAGATGGAAATCCCTTTAATTAAGCGCTGTTGACTGCGAAATAAAAGGAATGAAGATCACAGATTATTACGCAACATATATTGCATTTTTTATTTTATTTTCAGCCGAACCACAATCTTCATCAGGACCACTAATTAAACTAATTAAACTAAAACAGCCGAACCACAATCTTCATCAGCCGAACCACAATTTTCAGCCGAACCACTAATTAAACTAAAACAGCAACAAGTTTACAATTCAATAACAACTATTTAATACAAAAACCATCAATAACATAATACATAAACAACAACTACATATTATATAAACAACAACTACAGTATACTAAATAGCAACTCTTTTTTAGCAAACAAAAAAATTACTGGAATTGAAAATATCAAATACTGAATAGCAAGATCCATAGATATAAACAGCAACAACAGTACAATTAAATAGCAACTTTTTTCTCCTCCCACGTTGCAATTAAATTATTGGGCTGAAGGAACGAATTGGTGAATGATTTTGCAGTTGCTATTAATTTGGGATACAAAATCTTCTCCAATATTTTACGGGAATAAATTATTTATCTCTCCAGTTTGACCAAATTTTCCTTAACCGTCACACACACAAAAAATTTTGTACAGTATGATCTATTACCTTATTATGTACTTGCATAATCCCAGCCATACAAAATGATTTGATGAGTGGTTGGGAGAGGCCCTTAGGTTCTCACCCCAGGGTTGGTTCTCACCCGAACCAACCCCTATATATATATATAGGTTCTCACCCGAACCAACCCCTATATATATATATATATATATATATATATATATATAATCAAAATTTTAATGAAATAATGTTTTAGGTTGGATTTCTTGGCTAGTCCATGCAAATTAGTTCCTTGAGTTTGGGTTTGTCGCAGGTTCAATCCTGAGAGAGCTTAGGTAATTTTATTTTTGAAAGAATTAATCATTTTTTTTATCAAATTTATTTTTAGCTCATGTTTCTTTCTTTTATTTTTATTTTTATTTTATTTTTATATTGTAATTTAATAAGATTTCAGATTTGTATGTTACTTATCTATTTGATTAATTTGAAAATTTGTAATTCATAAAAATAATTTAATTTATATATCTCTTTTTTTATCTACGTGTACAACCCAATTGTTCACCATTTTCCTTTTCATTTATCTTTGTACACTCGCAGAAAGAAAAAAAATATATTGAAAAGCCTGTCTAATCCGCGAACCCGCAACGAACCGGTCCAGCCCCCGAGCCAGGGGCCAGGGGCCAGGTCCGGGCCGGCATTTCCCTGCCGAGGGCCGGCCCGGCCCGAGGTAAAAACTGCGGGTTTTGGCCCGGCCCGGCCCGGTTGGCCCGAATGCCATCACTAGTCAAAGTGAGGGGTGCCGTTGGTTTCTTTCATGTCAGAGGGCTTGCAGAGGTCAAGTGCGATGTCTATCCTTGTTGCGAAGTTGCGGTAAGAGTCATTGAGGGTGAAACGAGGGGATGAGAACGAGGATTCAATCTTTATATGGAGTTGTCAGATTGGTGAAGTGCCTGCGGTGTTTCTCATATGGTGCTTACACTTGTCGTTTGGGTCATTGCTGGGGGCGACGAGGGAGAGCGTACGATAGTTGGAGAGGATAAACGGTGTACAAGCGAGAGATTGAGTGAGTGAGTGGGCCCAAATTGACACGAGAAATTTGCTTTGGCGGGGGCGGCCGATCAGTAGGACTATATTTTGCTGTATTTATTGTTTGTTTGTTGGGGTGTATGAGTTCTAGAACCCAGCCTATTGGGATCTGAACTTCATAAGCCTTATTTTTGGTTGTATGTTCAGTTAAATTCTCTTTATTGAAACGCGGGGTTTTTTTTACCCACCGTTTAACGGAAAAAAAAAAAAAAATCTCTTAGTCCTTCTTATGGTAACTATACTAAGTAGAAGACTAGGGGAATCATTCTCAGTATTTTTGGCTCATTTTCCCAGATGACGCTAATGTGAGTTTGACAGTTTATTTGATCCCAAACATAAAAACTCTATAAATATTTTGATATTGTGGGGAAACATGATAGATAGCATTTTCAATATTTCAGTAGGGTCACTAAAAGTCTGAAACATTCAAGTCTGTGATATCTGATTATTTACATTGTAAGGAGATTTATATATTAAATATTTTTTTGAAGAGCTGATAATCTTAAGTAACTTCAAGATGTTCAACGAAATTGCAATTGTCTTGAGTTATTAATGTATGCTGTTTGACAGGATTTTATACAGATTTTTGTACGTAATACTTTCTGGATCTGACACGGTGTATCTAATTCTGTATCACATATTCATCTTTATATGCCAAAGAGATCTTTACACTGATTTCAAATTTTCCAAGTTACTAAACTCAGAAATTTTAGTAATTCACACGAATTCCAGAAGCCTGAATAATTCCCCTTTTGAAAGGATGCTTGGATAGGTGGGAAGTTAGAACTCACTTGCATCACTCTACCTCCGAACCAGCACATCGCTCTACCTAATCAATTTTTTCCAGCAAGTGTGAATTCGATGAAATGGCTAAATCAAAGACACAGCACATACAGAATCAACCAATTTCATTTTCCAAAAAAAGCCGTAAGGAGATGGCCATTTGATTGAAAAATGAAAAATGAAAAATGAAAAATGAAAAATGAAAAGGATGATGGCCAGTTAGCCACTATTCTAGTTTCATTTCGAAGTTTTCATAACCATGATTCAAAAGATACATCTTCAAGGGCACGGAAGAATTTGTGTAAATTTTGAAATAAATTCTGCACACTTATTGACTTTGGTTTTGTTAGTTTGGAACAATGATTAGAAATTAATTTTGGTAAAAGTTGTAAAAAAGTGAGGACCGTACGATTCGGGATGCATCTCAAATCTCTTAGGGGAAGAACGGTAATTTCTCAGCAACTACATGCTTACTAGGAAATACATATAGCAACTGTCTCTTTCTAGAATTCTAGAGAGAGAAGTGTTGGGATTGGGGCGTCAACAAATGCCCTCTGGTCGCAGCAGAACTAATAGAGCAATAAGGAAGTCGAAGTGGATGAGGCGAATAAATTGAGCAAGCAAGTAGATCCACCAAACTAACACAAACACACCGATAACTTATCCTGGTTAGCTTTTGCTTAATCCGGGGGAAAATATAGAGAGATCTGATATTCAACTAGAAGAGATTACAAGGAGTTACTGATTCACTTGACACAAGGAATTAAACTCACCCACTAAGAACTATCTCCCTCTCGAGCCTCTCTTTGTAATGGAGAAAAGAATCTATGAAGTATTCCCTCTTATATTGGAGGAGTTTACAATATATATAGAAGCATAGAGAGAAAACCTATGTCTAATCTTGATCCTCAGTCGTCCGATAAAACCTGAAAAAGAAGTAACTAAATAGGAACCGTACGATCTAACTTGGAGTTGAAGATTGAGCTGAACCGACCTAACAAATCGAGGCCCAAAAAACGAATCAGCGCCGCGGGCGGTCGACCGTCCAACAAGACCGGTCGATCGTACCACTCTCTGACTTCCCAGTACAACGAGCGGTCGGGGGTGCGGTCGGGGGGTGCGGTCGACTGTCACCCAGACTGGTCGACCGCAACTAGCCTGCACCTGCTGCTGCTGCTGTTCTCCTTCTACCCGCTTCGACGCTTCGACCTTCGTGCTTCATATTACCTTCTTTTAATCTGAACAACGACAACGACTATACAAGACACAACCCTAACAAACTCCACCTTGGATTGCATACGAGTGCTATCACATGATGTGTTACTCATCTCTAAACTCTAACAAATTCCACTTGTAATGAAAACATAGAACAATAGCATCTTCTTCTAATTGAACTGATCTCTACCCAATCTCACCAAATCCAGTGCAGCCCCTCAAAGGCCTACCTCCGTAGATGTACTCACGAAGTTGCCAAACTCCGCAAGAACTCCACCTACCCTTAGGCTTTCTCTACCTCTCGACGATATTCGAACGTCATGGTCTCGTCTCGATGAATCTAGTTGCGGCAAACTAGCTGAGCTTACGAGAATACCGGGAAAAGTAGCAACACTTGTGCAAGTATTTCGAATTTTCCAAAGCTTGTAGCGATTGTTTTGGCTTGACCCAACCATTCTCATACCTCTAATCACCTTATGACGACCTTAAAAAACAGACAGAACTCCACCTCAAGCTGTGTACCTGCAGCCCCGTGCATCAAGAGTTTCCAAGAAAATCAGATTTCGTTTCAGCAGAGGAATATACAAAACATCCCTTAAAGTGAACATGTGTAACACCCCGTATTTCTAGAGAGTATATATATACTAGTATATAGTATAGTATATATAGAATAATAAATAAAGAAAGATAGGTGACGTGGAAGGGAAAAAAAAAGAGAAGGAGATGAGATGAAGGTATTAATTAGTGGCCTATAGATGATCCTATGGGTTGATCAAAGGATTTGATGAAATAATGGACCTAAATGATTTCCTATGGGGCTATGCATGGAATTAATGAATGAAAGAAATGAATGCATGCATGCTTTGGTTGAAAATGACGTGAGTTGGCATGGGAAAAATTCCATATGGGAAGTAAATGAGGACAAATGTGTGTGTATATAGGAATTGCCAAGGATAAAGGTTACCTAATCGTCTGGACACCCTTTTGAGGCAGCCTGTGGTGGGCCATTGCTAGAATTTAGTTAATTGTGTGCGTACGAGTTGAGTGCGGGGCGTTACAACATGTGTAGACCTGGCATCTTCAACTCAGCTGTTCCTTCACCCACTACTTCACAAATCTTTCTAGTTCTCGTTGTCACACAACGCCCCGTAGTAGACTTATAAGTAGAAAACAAATCCCTCTCGAAGCGTATATGAGAAGAATTCTCTGAGTCAAGAAACTAACTAGAATCCAATTCTAAAGAATTTGTAACAAGAAGACACGAATCGCCTGAATCAAAGGCACTAACCACATTGGCTGAACTCCCGTTCTTTGCGCTCTCCTGATTCTGCAATTTTCAACAATCTTTTTTGATATGCCATGGCCTCTTGCAATATCAGCAACGGATTGTGTAACGCCCCGAATCCCAAATACACTGAATTCGAGATGTTCTACAGGATCTTTTCACTTTCTTTGGTACAATTTTACAGGGAAATTAAAACTTTTCATCATACATCAGAGATTACATCAATGTTACACTTTTCTTTTGCACAGCGGAAGTAAAATACAACAATTAAATACAAGTACAACAGCATGATATGATCTTTAAGCATCCATTCCTCTTTAATCTTTAACATGATATTTACCTGCATATAAGAATGTGGGTACGTCAGTTTATTCAACCGACGAACATTATACACGGCCATCCTCTCTATGCCGGAAATAGTATAACTTAACTTTTCATATTTAGCAAACACAAACTTGTCACAATTCAAACTAAAGGGACTACCCTATTGATGTCGTGTTGTGTTTGTGCACTTAATCCTTAATGCATTTATTTATGTTACATGACACTAATGTGCACTTGTTCGGATTCTATGCATCCCATACTACATAGGTCCGAGGGCAAGCCCTTATTCGTTCTTCATCTTTATAGGGTTCAATCCCCTGTTATGATTTAATCTACTACTGTAATTACGGTAAGTATCCTAGATGTTATCTGACATACGAACTCATGTTTAGGCACTCTGGAGTAGTATCCTCACCCAGACGCATCATGGGAATTCCTGGGATACGCTCTCACCATAAACATGACACCACCCGTAGTCTTCAAACATCCCACGAGCGTCGCCACTGGGACGGTACTCTGGAACAGTATCCTCACCCAGACTCGTCATGGGAATTCCTGGGATACGCTCTCGCCGCTACCCAGGGCCCTCATACTCAATGTTTTTCTCTTACTTTCATCACATCTTCACTATGCACTAGTCCTTAGTTTTATTAAAAATCATGAACAAAATTAATCTCTAGAGTTAGCCTCTTCATCAACCGGACTTATTCATTCCTTTCATCTTGACCAACCTTGGTCTAATTTCACTTTATTTCATTTCTCGATGCCGGGGAGACTTAGCTACTCTATTTCAAATTTCATTTCACAATCTTCAATTTATACAATTTCCATGTCGAGTTCTCAAACTCACATGTACATTCTCTTTCAATTCATGATTTCACTTTGTTCACTAGTCCATCTTTACACAAAATTTGCATATACTTATCAATTGTCACATCGTGATAATTTCTCCTTACCAAATAATGTACACATTTCATGTTATTTCACAAGTGAGAACATACTTGCATCATGTCACACAACTACATCTCTTTTTACCAAATTAATACTTGAAGTTCCCATTCACTTCTTTTGTCAAATTATAATCACATAACATTAATCTATATAAACTCATATATCAATCTATGCATTTTTAACTACAACCATAGTTAAATTCATTCAAATAATACTCAAATCATTCCTATAAAATTCCTTATATTTTTCTGAGAATTACCATATTTTTTTCACATTTTTTTGGACATCTACAACTCCCCAAAAAATATTTTTTATAAATGCGAAGGGTGAGAATCGAACCCAGTCACAACAGGAAAAGAGCCAAGAGCACCCGCCAACTGGCCGAACTGTGCTAGCGGTTAGTAAGGGGCGAAATGGGTGTATATGCTTCGGGTCGCAGTTATATATATTTATACTCAATTGGTAAAAAAAATGGTGAAGACAGGGTTCGAACCGCACCGCTCAGAGAAGCAAACCGCAGTCAAAGACCGCCTGAGCTACTGGCTCGGGTTGTCAAGATACCCAGACAAAGTCTATAAGTGTTATTTTCGTACTGTTTTAAAAACAACTCGATGTTCAAATAACCATAGTTTCTTATTGTTTTGGTAAAATTTACTGAAAACTTCCAGATTAATTTTCACTCATGTGAATTTCATACCAGTAAGATAAAAATAATTTTTTTTGTATTATAAAAATGTATTTCTTCCCACAAATCAATGAATTACTCATTAAATCTACTATTTCTTTTATTTTCGACATTGAATAATCAATTAGTCTTCTAATCCCTTTTTCTTCACAAATCTCTTATGATAATTCACTGTTATTAATCTATATTCACAACACATACATCTTTGGATTTATCCATACCCATATCAACAAAAGGATTTATTTAGCACATGAATAGGTAAAACTCAAAAATACTAACTTTTGAGTAGTTCTACTTTGATGACAACAAAGTAATTTCATTGGTTCATCTATGTCACAAAACATACTACTACTCATTAATTAACATAATTACAACTCAAGCATTCAAGAAAACTCTCTATTCAAATTTTAAAGTGTGCCATTTACTTAATCAATTTCATGCTTCAACCATACAATTCACAAGCAATTTAATTGGAAATTTACACACATCATGCTAGCAATATTCCACCATCATTCATTCAAATTAATAATCATGAAGAATTCTACATATAATTTAATTTCATACTCGAATTTCACACAAGTTAATCACATCATTTCAATCCATTCATACACTAACTTTTCAATTAAAGTGGGCTCTTATTAGTATTTTTCATGTATAGTGTTGATAATAAAAACTAGCATGGACTCCTATATTAGAAATATGAAATTTTTTACCCACCTTGTATGGAGAGAAACACAAAGCAACAAGACCTTGCAAATAAAAGCACCTCCTCCTAGCCAAAAGCACGCACAAACTCCAAGCCAAGCCCAACCGAAAGCTTCTCTAGCACAACCGAATGCTTCTTTTGGTGATAGCCGACCACTCCAAGCAAGCAAAAACCCACACAACTCTCTATCTTTATATCTCACACTATCACTACAATACTATAACTTGGAAATATAATTTGCATATGAAAATTAGCCATGAGAGGGGGGGGGGGGGGGGGGGGGGGGTATTTATACTAGGAAATGAGTGAGATGGAGGGCCAAGATTGCTTTGGTGGTTGTAGAATGAAGGGTCTAGATTAAGGTAGGAGTTAGAAAAACTACCCAGAACTAAGAAACTACCTCCATGATCACCATGCTTAATTTTGAAAATCCCTCCAAAAAGAATGAATCCCGGCCTCCCCCTAGGGTGTGCATAGTACGTGTACGTGTAGTGCACGTGCATGCAACTAGGCCAAATTTGTACATCTTAAAAAAATAAATTAGTTAAAAAAAAGTCTTCTACATGACAAATTAAAATAGATTAATTCATGGGCTTTCTTTTTGGGCCAAAATAGTTTATAAAAATAAATAAAATACATTTGGGCTTTTAAGAAAAATGGCTTTTCATTAAATTAAAATAAGGCTTTAAAGAAAGGCTTTTTGTGCAAAATAATTTGAGAACACTTAATTAAATATTTATACACATCATTATAAAAATAATTCAACCCAAAAATATTGCACGTGCACACTACGCGCAAAATAAATAATTTTCCATTAATTGAAAAATTAGGATATTACAGCACTCCCTCCTTAGAATAGTTCCGTCCCCGGAACTACAATCAAGAGCGAGAAACAAAACAATACACACAACAAGCAAGAACAAAAAGATACAAAAATACAATCAAGCAAAAAGATCAGGATAGTCCTTCAACATCCTCTCCTCAGATTCCCAAGTAGCCTCTTCAACCAAGTGGTTTCTCTAGACTACCTTGACCATCAATATCGTCTTATTCCTCAAGACTTTCTCTCGACAATCAACAATCTCGACAGGAGACTCGATGTAATTCAGGTCTAACTGCAAACCTTCCGGCACTTCAGGCAAATGATGACTCGGGTCTGGAATGTAGCCTCTCAGCATAGACACATGAAAGACATTGTGCACCTGAGACAACTCTTCCGGTAATTCAAGCCGGTAAGCAGTTTTCCCGATCCTTTTCAATATCTTATACGGGCCTATAAACCTCGGGGCTAACTTCCCGCCTTTGCCAAATCGAACCACACCTTTGCTGGGGATACCTTCAGAAAGACGAAGTCACCAACCTCAAACTCAAGGTCCCTTCTCCGGTTGTCTGCATAGCTTTTCTGCCTGCTCTGAGCTTCCACCAACCTTTTCCTGATCAGATCAATCTTCTTAGAAGTTAGTTGCACAAGCTCATGACCAAACAACTGACGCTCCCCTACTTCATACCAACAAACAGGAGTCCTGCACTTCCTGCCATACAGAGCTTCGTACGGCGCCATTCCGATGCTAGCCTGAAAACTGTTGTTGTAGGCAAACTCCACCAAAGGTAAATGCCTTTCCCAACTGCCTCCGAAGTCTAGTATACAACACCGAAGCATATCCTCAAGAATACGATTGGCTCTCTCGGTCTGCCCATCGGTTTGCGGATGAAAAGCAGTGCTGAAATCTGTCTTGGTACCCAAAGCTGCCTGAAGACTCCTCCAGAAATGCGAAGTAAACCGCGCATCTCGATCAGACACAATAATCGAAGGAACGCCATGAAGTCGGACAATCTCACCAACATACATCTCAGCCAACTTGTCCATCGAAGCAGTGAGTTTCATCGCCAAAAAGTGAGCGGACTTGGTAAGTCGATCGACTATAACCCAAATTGCATCATTGCCTTTAGAACTCTTAGGCAATCCCGTGATGAAATCCATACTGATGTTATTCCACTTCCATTCCGGAATAGGTAACGGCTGTAATAGACCTCCGGGTCTCTGATTTTCGGCTTTGACTTGCTGACAAACCTCACACTTAGCAACAAATTCAGCCACATCCCGCTTCAAACCTGACCACCAGAAATGCTGCTTGATGTCTTTGTACATCTTAGTACTCCCAGGATGTACCGACAAAAGAGTAGCATGCGCCTCCTGAAGAATACTTTCCTTCAGGTCCGCCTGATTTGGAACGCACAGTCTATCTCCGAACCACAGCACTCCATCCCTGATTTGAAATTCGGGCAACCTACCAGCACCAACCTGCTCCTTCATCTCCAAAATAGCAGCATCAACCTCCTGACTTGCAATGATCCTTGTATTCAGAGTAGGCTGAAGCCTCAACTGAGCCAAAGATGCTCCCAACCCTTGCAAGACAACCTCAATACCTGCCCGATCCAACTCCTCAATCAGATGCCTCTGAGTTGTAATCAAGCTGGCCAAACCGCTCTTGCGACTAAGTGCATCAGCAACAACATTAGCCTTTCCAGGATGATACTTGATCTCAGGTCGCATATCCTCAAGCACTTCCAACCATCTCCGCTGCCTCAGATTGAGATCCCTCTGCTGATATATATACTTCAAGCTCTTATGATCTGTGTACATGTTCAACTTCTCACCGTACACGTAGTGCCTCCATTGCTTCAGGGCAAAGATAATCGCAGCCAACTCCAGATCATGAGTCGGATAATTTTTCTCATGCGGTCGTAGTTGCCTAGACCCATAAGCGATTACTCTTCCTTCTTGCATTAGGACACAACCAAGCCCCCGATGTGAAGCATCGCTATAAACGTCATACTCAACACCAGCTCTAGGCAAAGCCAAAATAGGTGCAGTAGTCAGTCTATCTTTCAACTCCTGAAAACTCGCCTCACATTGCTCGGTCCACTTGAAGCTCACATTCTTCTTGGTCAGTCCAGTAAGCGGTACAGCTATCTGAGCATAACCTTGAATGAATCTCCGATAATATCCAGTCATCCCAAGGAAACTTCTGACTTCCTTCACTGTAGTAGGCCTTGCCCAATCTCTCACTGCCTCTATTTTCTGAGGGTCAGTTGCCACTCCCTCCTTAGAAAGGATGTGACCTAGGAATGCCACTTCAGATTTCCAGAAATCACACTTGGATAACTTGGCATACAACTGCTGCTCTTCCAACTTCTGCAACACTGCTGCCAGATGCTCGGTGTGCTCCTCCTCAGACTTGGAGTACACGAGAATATCGTCGATAAACACCACGACGAAAGAATCAATAAACGGCCTCAGAACTCTGTTCATCAAGTCCATGAAGATTGCGGGTGCATTCGTCACTCCGAATGGCATAACTAAGAATTCGTAATGCCCATGCCGAGTTCTAAATGCAGTTTTGTGCACATCTTCAGCTTTCACTCGAACTTGGTGGTAACCTGATCGAAGATCTATTTTGGAGAATACAGCTGCTCCTTGTAGACGATCGAACAAGTCATCAATTCGAGGAATCGGATACTTATTCTGAACAGTGACCTTATTCAGCTCCCGGTAATCGATACACATTCTCATCGATCCATCATTCTTCTTTACCAAAAGCACTGGTGCTCCCCAAGGTGACGCACTAGGTTGAATAAAGCCCTTTCCCAACAGTTCCTCAATCTGCCGTTTTACCTCATCCTGTTCCACTGGAGCCATCCTATACGGTGCCTTAGAAATGGGTGCACTTTCCGGTTGAACAGTGATGCTGAACTCTGCATCACGATGCGGAGGTAACCCAGGAAAATCTTCCAAGAACACAGTCGGATAGTCCCGAACCACAGGAATCCCTTGCACTTCCACAGGAGTCTCTTCCTTGCGGATAGTTGCCACCAGCTTAGAACACTTCTTCTTCCCTTGGAACGTGACTTCAGGTCCACCTGGAGCCTTCACTGTCACCGTCTTGGTCTTACACTCGATGCTTGCACTGTACACCGATATCCAATCAATGCAAATGATAACATCGACTCCCAAGATGGTCAGCTCGATCAGATCAATGCCAAAGATTCTATCCCCAATCACAATCTCGCAATCAGCATAATACCGATCAGTGGTTAAAGTTTCCCCTGACGGAGTAGCTACTGATAAGATCTTGCCTGAAAAAATCTTCGGTTCAACTCCCAACACTTTAGCAAACTTTGGAGACACAAAAGTATGAGAGGATCCAGTATCAAACAATACGACAGCTTTCATTCCATTAAGATATAGTTCGCCTGTTACATAATATACACCATTACATAACAGTCTCACTAAACAAAGGGAAAAGAAATGACAAAAACTCTAAACACCAGCCCTCGTACCAGAGATGACCTGATCTGCCTCCTCTGCATCAGCTTCCGTCAAGGCAAATACTCGCCCTGATTGGTACGGCCTCTTCCCAGCCTGCTGCGTTGGTGCGTTGCTGTTTCCACTCTGTAGTTTGGGACAGTGAGATTTGTAATGCCCCGTTTCACCACAGTTGTAGCAAGTCACCGCAGAAGGTCTCACCACATTGTTTCCAGGTCTTCCAGCTACACCAATAGCGTTCGCCCCTGTCGGTTTGAACCTCTGTGCAGATGGTTGCCCCCTGAAACTCCCAGAATGTGCAGGCCTCTTTCCAGACTGCCAGTTGTTCCTCCGGTTCTGAACAACTTGGAACTGCTCCATATCCGCCTCCGTCGCTGCCGCCCTCTTGACCAGCTTATCGAATCTCCTGATACCAAGGGGTATCATACGAGACCTCAAGCTCGGCCTCAGACCATGCTCGAACTTGCGAGCTTTCTTGGCCTCATCCATCACCAGCTATGGAGCATACCTAGAGAGCTGAGTGAACTTGGTCTCATACGCTCTCACCGACATGCTGCCTTGCTGAAGCGACAGAAACTCCATCGCCTTCTTCTCCTGGACGTCGGAGGGGAAATAATGACTGCGGAATTCTTCCAGAAATTTCTCCCAGCCAAGCAACAGACCTCCCATGGTCCTCTTCATGGATTGCCACCAAACCGCCGCATCCTTCTCCAGCTGCAAAGTCGCCAACTTGACCTTGCTACCCTCCGGTGTCTCCAACACCTCAAAGATTGTCTCCACTTGCCGTATCCAGTTGTCAGCCGCATCTGGGTCTGACTTTTCCTCGAATACAGGTGGTTTCATTCTCTTGAACGATTCCACCAGCTTAATCGCCTCGGGCATTGGATTCGCCGGCCCTCGACCTTGATTCTGAGCCACTGCATTCAGCGTCTGGTAGACCCTAGCAAGTTCAGTCTCCAGATCCAACCCTTCCCCATTCCTTGCTCCTCTTCTCGACATATTCTGATGCAAAAGATCCGTCAAATTCGAAGTATATGACAAGAATTTAAACCAACTTGCTTTTCATTGAATTCCAAAGTTTATACATTCGAATTTAAAAACATTTTTGACATCAGAACGGAAAGAAATAGAAGCTACAATACTCTAACTCCTACGGGTCCTCTTCGCTGCTCGAAGTTCTTCCCGCAGTTCATCAACCTCATCCTTCAGCACATCAGTTAGGTTCTTTTTCTTCTCAAGTTCCCAAATCCGATGACTGAGAACAGAATAGTCGGCCTTCCGCTTCGCCAGTTGAGCCTCCAAAACTCCAACTCTCTCCTTCAGGGTTTCCACTTGCCTCTGAAGAGAAGTCACAAGACCACTTGGAACTGGTACTTCTTCTTCGTCAGAAGAAGAATCATCAGATGAATCCGGAGGTGGGGTGATCTCTCGGGATTCAGGCCATTCTTCACCGTCAGAATCAGCTTGCCCAGGATAGTACTCGTCCTCGGAATCAGCCTGTCCAGGATGGTACTCTTCCTCAATGATATGCCAGTCGTCGCCTCCAGCAGGGTCGAAGTGATCAGCCATCTTGGAAATAGAGAGTAAGTAGCATAAATCTTACAGCAACACAAATATAAGTCACTTACATTTAAATCTCTAGACTCAAACACACACTCTAATGTCCACTACTAGGGTGTCGTTCCCTATAAATTTGTACAAGTGTGAAAGTGTAGAAAGCGTGGCTCTGATACCACTCTGTAACGCCCCGAATCCCAAATACACTGAATTCGAGATGTTCTACAGGATCTTTTCACTTTCTTTGGTACAATTTTACAGGAAAATTAAAACTTTTCATCATACATCAGAGATTACATCAATGTTACACTTTTCTTTTGCACAGCGGAAGTAAAATACAACAATTAAATACAAGTACAACAGCATGATATGATCTTTAAGCATCCATTCCTCTTTAATCTTTAACATGATATTTACCTGCATATAAGACTGTGGGTACGTCAGTTTATTCAACCGACGAACATTATACACGGCCATCCTCTCTATGCCGGAAATAGTATAACTTAACTTTTCATATTTAGCAAACACAAACTTGTCACAATTCAAACTAAAGGGACTACCCTATTGATGTCGTGTTGTGTTTGTGCACTTAATCCTTAATGCATTTATTTATGTTACATGACACTAATGCGCACTTGTTCGGATTCTATGCATCCCATACTACATAGGTCCGAGGGCAAGCCCTTATTCGTTCTTCATCTTTATAGGGTTCAATCCCCCGTTATGATTTAATCTACTACTGTAATTACGGTAAGTATCCTAGATGTTATCTGACCTACGAACTCATGTTTAGGCACTCTGGAGTAGTATCCTCACCCAGACGCATTATGGGAATTCCTGGGATACGCTCTCACCATAAACATGACACCACCCGTAGTCTTCAAACATCCCACGAGCGTCGCCACTGGGACGGTACTCTGGAACAGTATCCTCACCCAGACTCGTCATGGGAATTCCTGAGATACGCTCTCACCGCTACCCAGGGCCCTCATACTCAATGTTTTTCTCTTACTTTCATCACATCTTCACTATGCACTAGTCCTTAGTTTTATTAAAAATCATGAACAAAATTAATCTCTAGAGTTAGCCTCTCCATCAACCGGACTTATTCATTCATTTCATCTTGACCAACCTTGGTCTAATTTCACTTTATTTCATTTCTCGATGCCGGGGAGACTTAGCTACTCTATTTCAAATTTCATTTCACAATCTTCAATTTATACAATTTCCATGTCGAGTTCTCAAACTCACATGTACATTCTCTTTCAATTCATGATTTCACTTTGTTCACTAGTCCATCTTTACACAAAATTTGCATATACTTATCAATTGTCACATCGTGATAATTTCTCCTTACCAAATAATGTACACATTTCATGTTATTTCACAAGTGAGAACATACTTGCATCATGTCACACAACTACATCTCTTTTTACCAAATTAATACTTGAAGTTCCCATTCACTTCTTTTGTCAAATTATAATCACATAACATTAATCTATATAAACTCATATATCAATCTATGCATTTTTAACTACAACCATAGTTAAATTCATTCAAATAATACTCAAATCATTCCTATAAAATTCCTTATATTTTTCTGAGAATTACCATATTTTTTTCACATTTTTTTGGACATCTACAACTCCCCAAAAAATATTTTTTATAAATGCGAAGGGTGAGAATCGAACCCAGTCACAACAGGAAAAGAGCCAAGAGCACCCGCCAACTGGCCGAACTGTGCTAGCGGTTAGTAAGGGGCGAAATGGGTGTATATGCTTCGGGTCGCAGTTATATATATTTATACTCAATTGGTAAAAAAAATGGTGAAGACAGGGTTCGAACCGCACCGCTCAGAGAAGCAAACCGCAGTCAAAGACCGCCTGAGCTACTGGCTCGGGTTGTCAAGATACCCAGACAAAGTCTATAAGTGTTATTTTCGTACTGTTTTAAAAACAACTCGATGTTCAAATAACCATAGTTTCTTATTGTTTTGGTAAAATTTACTGAAAACTTCCAGATTAATTTTCACTCATGTGAATTTCATACCAGTAAGATAAAAATAATTTTTTTTGTATTATAAAAATGTATTTCTTCCCACAAATCAATGAATTACTCATTAAATCTACTATTTCTTTTATTTTCGACATTGAATAATCAATTAGTCTTCTAATCCCTTTTTCTTCACAAATCTCTTATGATAATTCACTGTTATTAATCTATATTCACAACACATACATCTTTGGATTTATCCATACCCATATCAACAAAAGGATTTATTTAGCACATGAATAGGTAAAACTCAAAAATACTAACTTTTGAGTAGTTCTACTTTGATGACAACAAAGTAATTTCATTGGTTCATCTATGTCACAAAACATACTACTACTCATTAATTAACATAATTACAACTCAAGCATTCAAGAAAACTCTCTATTCAAATTTTAAAGTGTGCCATTTACTTAATCAATTTCATGCTTCAACCATACAATTCACAAGCAATTTAATTGGAAATTTACACACATCATGCTAGCAATATTCCACCATCATTCATTCAAATTAATAATCATGAAGAATTCTACATATAATTTAATTTCATACTCGAATTTCACACAAGTTAATCACATCATTTCAATCCATTCATACACTAACTTTTCAATTAAAGTGGGCTCTTATTAGTATTTTTCATGTATAGTGTTGATAATAAAAACTAGCATGGACTCCTATATTAGAAATATGAAATTTTTTACCCACCTTGTATGGAGAGAAACACAAAGCAACAAGACCTTGCAAATAAAAGCACCTCCTCCTAGCCAAAAGCATGCACAAACTCCAAGCCAAGCCCAACCGAAAGCTTCTCTAGCACAACCGAATGCTTCTTTTGGTGATAGCCGGCCACTCCAAGCAAGCAAAAACCCACACAACTCTCTATCTTTATATCTCACACTATCACTACAATACTATAACTTGGAAATATAATTTGCATATGAAAATTAGCCATGAGAGGGGGGGGGGGGTATTTATACTAGGAAATGAGTGAGATGGAGGGCCAAGATTGCTTTGGTGGTTGTAGAATGAAGGGTCTAGATTAAGGTAGGAGTTAGAAAAACTACCCACAACTAAGAAACTACCTCCATGATCACCATGCTTAATTTTGAAAATCCCTCCAAAAAGAATGAATCCCGGCCTCCCCCTAGGGTGTGCATAGTACGTATACGTGTAGTGCACGTGCATGCAACTAGGCCAAATTTGTACATCTTAAAAAAATAAATTAGTTAAAAAAAAGTCTTCTACATGACAAGTTAAAATAGATTAATTCATGGGCTTTCTTTTTGGGCCAAAATAGTTTATAAAAATAAATAAAATACATTTGGGCTTTTAAGAAAAAGGGCTTTTCATTAAATTAAAATAAGGCTTTAAAGAAAGGCTTTTTGTGCAAAATAATTTGAGAACACTTAATTAAATATTTATACACATCATTATAAAAATAATTCAACCCAAAAATATTGCACGTGCACACTACGTGCAAAATAAATAATTTTCCATTAATTGAAAAATTAGGATATTACAGATTGAATCCTTTTGCAAAGCACTTTGTCTTCCCCCCGAAGGACCATCCCCAGCTAGACAACTTGTAGGAATAGACGATAAAGATTTATGGGTCTCCTTCTTAAGTTGATTTTCCTTCAATGCTTTGATTACACCATCTACCGAAATACTCTCCTTGACAGATCTACCGTGTAGCATGGTCGTGATCAAAGGCTCGTACGAATCCGGCAGAGAATATATCAGGTTGAAAGCTTTATCTTCCTCACACACATCTGCGTTGATCGCCTTAAGTTCAGATAATACTTTATTGAACTGTGTAATGTGGTCTTGGAGATCGGTACCTTCCTTCATAGATTAACGGAATAACTTCCTCTTCCAATGCATCCGATTTAATAACGACGAACCAGAGTAGTCAGTTATGAGTCTTTCCCACAGACTCGCCGCATCAGTTTCTGCAAGAAATCTGCACTTGACCTCGTTCGCCAAGGATAGTCGGACCAGACTTATGGCTCTTTGACGAATATCTTTTCAAACGTCATCCTTCATATTAGTTGGCTTTTCCTTCTTCTTTACTGCTGACTGCAACCGCTCTTGAACAAGAACATCATACATGTCAGTCTTCCAAAGATTGAAATTGATCTTACCATCAAACTGCTTGATCTTCAAAATACTTTGGATTGTCACCTTAATCAAGGGACTCGGCAACCTGAAGCTTTGATACCAGTTGTTGGGATTGGAGCATCAACAAACGCCCTCTGGTCGCAGCGAAACTAATTAGAGCAATGAGGAAGTCGAAGTAAACATGGCGAATAAATTGAGCAAGCAAGTAGATCCACCAAACTAACACAAACACAACAACAATAATTTATCCCGGTTAGCTTTTGCTTAATTCGGGGGGAAATATAGGGAGATCTGATATTCAACTACAAGAGATTACAAGGAGTTACTGATTCACTTGACATAAGGGATTAATCTCACCTACCAAGAACTATCTCTCTTCTCGAGCATCTCTTTGCAATGGAGAAAAGAATCTATGAAGTACTTCATCTCATATTGGAGGAGTTTACAATATATATAGAAGAATAGAGAGAAAACCTAGGTCTAATCTTGATCCTCAGTCGTTCGATAAAACCTGGAAAAGAAGTAACTAAATAGGAACCGTACGATCTAACTTGGAGTTGAAGAGTGGGCTGAACCGACCTAACAAATCGAGACCCAAAAAATGAATCAGTGCCGCAGGTGGTCGACCATCCAACAAGACCGGTCGACCGTACCACTCTATGACTTCCCAGTACAACGAGCGGTCGGGGGGTGCGATCGACTGTCACCCAGACCGGTCGACCGCAACTAGCCTGCACCTGCTGCTGCTGCTGTTCTCCTTCTACTAGCTTCAACTCTTCGACCTTTGTGCTTCATATTACCTTCTTTTAATCTGAACAACGAGTATACAAGACACAACCCTAACAAGAAGCTCCCAAAAACCCAAAACAAAGAAAGAGAGAAAGGTAGGAGTTCCCGGTTGGGGAGGGGGGAGGATCCCTCACCATCCTACTCCTCCTTCCCCATCTGGGTTTTTTTTCCCATTAGAGAGGTGATGTATAGAGGTGGATGCCGTGGTGAGTCTTAGTGGCGGTTTGATGCCTAGATGGAAGGTGTCGGAGCATCCGACTAGGGTTTTTTGAGAGGTGAGTCTTAGTGGCGGTCAGTGTTAGGATTGTGTCTTGAATACTCGTTGTTCAGATTAGAAGAAGGTAAGATGAAGAACGGAGGTCGAAGCATCGAAGTGAGTATAAGGAGAAACAACAGCAGCAAGGTGCAGGCTAGTTGCTGTCGACCGGTCTTGGTGACAGTCGACTGCACCCCCCGACCGCACCCCCAACCGCTCGTAGTACAGGGAATGCCAGAGAGTGGTATGGTCGACCGGTCTTGTTGGACGGTCGACCGACCGCGGTGCTGTGTTCATTTTTGGGCTTCGATTTGTTAGGTCGTTTCAGCCCAATCTTCAACTCCTAGTTAGATCGTGCGACTCCTATTTAGTTACTTCTTTTTCAGGTTATATAGGACGACTGAGAATCAAGATTAGACCTATGTTTCTCTCTATTCTTTTATATATATTGTAAACTCCTTCTTTATGAGAGTTGAGTACTTCATAGATTATTTTCTCTATTGCAAAGAGAGGCTCGAGAGAGAGATAGTTCTTGGTGGGTGAGTTTAATTCCTTGTATCAAGTGAATCAGTAACTCCTTGTAATCTCTTCTAGTTGAATATTAGATCTCCGTATATTTCCCCCCGGATTAAGCAAAAGCTAACCGAGATAAGTCATCGCTGTTGTGTTTGTATTAGTTTGGTGGATCTACTTGCTTGCTCAATTTATTCGTCTCGTCTACTTTGACTTCCTCATTGCTCTAATTAGTTCTGCTGCGACTAGAGAGCGTTTGTTGATGCCCTAATCCCAACAACTGGTATCAGAGCTTCAGGTTGCCGAGTTCCTTGGTTAAGATGGTAGGTCACGGTATTTTGAAGATCAAGTTGTTCGATGGTAAGATCAATTTCAATCTTTGGAAGACTGACATGTATGATGTTCTTGTTCAAGAATGGTTGCAATCAGCAGTTAAGAAGAAGGAAAAGCCAACTAATATGAAGAATGACGTTTGGGAAGATATTCGTGAACGAGCCATAAGTCTGATCCGACTATCTTTGGCAGACGAGGTTAAGTGCAGAATTCTTGAAGAAACTGATGCGGCGAGTTTGTGGAAAAGACTCATAGTTGACTACTCTGGTTCGTCGTTATTAGATCGGATGTATTGGAAGAGGAAGTTGTTCCGTTTATCTATGAAGGAAGGTACCGATCTCCAAGATCACATTACAGAGTTCAAGAAGGTATTATCTTAACTTAAGGCGATCAACGCAGATGTGTATGAGGAAGATAAAGCTTTCAACCTGGTATATTCACTGCCAGATTCATATGAGCCTTTGATCACGACCATGCTACACGGTAGATCTGCCAAGGAGAGTATTTCGGTAGATGGTGTAATCAAAGATTGAAAGAAAATCAACTTAGGAAGAAGATCCATAAATCATCATCGTCTATTCCTATAAGTTGTCTAGCAGTGGATGGTCCTTCGGGGGGAAGACAAAGTTCCTTGCAAAAGGATTCGATCCGTTGCCAATATTGCAAGAGGCCAGGGCATATCAAGAAAGACTGTTGGAAATTACAGAATTAAGAGAGCGCCAAGAACGGGAGTTCAGCTGCTAATGTAGTTAGTGCCTTTGGTGCCTTTGATTCAGGTGGTTGGTGTCGTCTTGTTTCAAATTCTTTAGAAGTGGATTCTAGTTGGTTTATTGACTCAAGGAGTTCTTCTTATATTTGCTCCGAGAGAGGTTGTTTTCTAGTTATAAGTCTACTACGGGGTGTTGTGTGACAACGGGAACTGGGAAGATTTGTGAAGTAGTGGGTGATAGGACAGTTGAGTTGAAGATCCTAGGTCTAAATTTGTTCACTTTAAGGGATGTTTTGCATATTCCTTTGCTAAAACGAAATCTGATTTTCTTGGAAACTATTGATGCACAGGGTTGTAGGTACACAACTCGATGTGGAGTTCTCTATTTTTCAAGGTCGTCGTGAAGTGATTAGAGGTATGAGAGTGGTTGGGCCAAGCCAACACAGTCTCTACAAGCTTTGGGGAATTCGAAAATCCTGTGCAGGGGTTGATAGTTCTTTCCCCATCATTCCCACAAGCTCAGCTAGTTTGCTGCAACTAGAATCATCGAGACGAGATCACGACGTTCGAATATCGTCGAGAGGTGGAGAAGGCCTAAGGGTAGGTGGAGTTCGTGCGGAGTTTGACAACTTCGTGAGTACATCTATGGAAGTGTACCCTTAAAGGGGCATACTGGATTTGGTGAGATTGGGTAGAGATTATTTCAATTAGAAGAAGAAGCTATTGTTCTAAGTTTTCTTTGCAAGTGGAATTCGTTAGAGTTTGGAGATGAGTAACACATCATGTGATAGCACTCGTATGCAATCCAAGGTAGAGTTTGTTAGGATTGTGTCTTGAATACTCGTTGTTCATATTAGAAGAAGGTAAATGAAGAACGGAGGTCGAAGCATCGAAGTGAGTAGAAGGAGAAACAATAGTAGCAAGGTGTATGCTAGTTGTAGTCGACCGGTCTTGGTGACAGTCGACCGCACCCCTCGACCGCTCGTAGTACATGGAATGTCAGAGAGTGGTACGGTCGACCGGTCTTGTTGGACGGTCGACTGACCGCGGTGCTGTGTTCGTTTTTGGGCTTCGATTTGTTAGGTCATTTCAGCCCAATCTTCAACTCCAAGTTAGATCGTGCGGCTCCTATTCAGTTACTTCTTTTCCAGATTATATGACGACTGAGAATTAAGATTAGACCTAGGTTTCTCTCTATCTATATAATAAAACACAAAGAAAGCTATCAAGTGGCTCTCCTTCAATCCCCCCAAAATTCAAAGGTCCAGATCTAACCTCACAAAACATATTTTCCCCCCCAAAAGTTCCCCCCCCCCCCCCCCCCCCAAAACTCAAATTCAAATCCCCCACCCAAAACAACTCCTACATTTATGTAATTATTTTCTCTCTCTCTCTCTCTCTCTTTCTCTCTCTCTCTCCCTTTTCTATTCAAAAAATTAAGAAAATAAAAAATTTAAAATTTTTAAAAAATAAAAAAAATAAAAATTTAGAAACTTTAAAAATAATTCAAAAAAAAATCATATAATATGTTTTTTGCTGGACCCCCAAAAGTTTCTCATATAAAATGTTTGCTACTTTAATTAATTTGTTGGACCACCAAAACTATTTTATATAATCAAACAAGGTGCACCGTTCCGAAGACGTGCCGTAGGCATGTGTCAACAGGCAAACCTAGTTCTTCTATATATATTGTTAACTCATCCTTTATGAGAGTTGAGTACTTTATAGATTATTTTTTCCATTGCAAAGAGAGGCTCGAGAGAGAGGTAGTTCTTGGTGGGTGAGTTTAATTCCTTGTATTAAGTGAATCAGTAACTCCTTGTAATCTCTTCTAGTTGAATATCAGATCTCCCTATATTTCCCCCTGGATTAAGCAAAAGCTAACCGAGATAAGTCATCGTTGTTGTGTTTGTATTAGTTTGGTAGATTTACTTGCTTGCTCAATTTATTCGCCTCGTCTACTTCGACTTCCTCATTGCTCTAATTAGTTCCGCTGCGACCAGAGGGCGTTTGTTGATGCCCTAATCCCAACAGTCAGCGCGGCGGGGATGAGCGACGCAAGTGGGCTGACGTTGAGAGTGTGTGCTATGCTGTGTTGCCGGGAGAAATAGAGATGGCGTCGTCGAAGCGTTGAAGCCTGTCGTCGACAGGAGGTTGTTGCCGGAGCTAGATGTTGCAGGCATCTGATCTGGAAAGGACGATGGCGCCGCACGTAGAGGTGAATGAGGACGGCAACCTGTCATCGGCTACGTTTGGGTTTGTGCCTCAATGACGGCATTGATGGCCGTCGGTGAGGGGACTGGGCTCATCGCGAGTGGCATGGGCTTGGATCTTCGAGCGTGGGTTCGGTGGAGCCGCTGATGTTGGGCTCGTTGCGACTCCATCCAGGGCTCGTCGGAGTGACATGGACTTGGATCGACGAAGTAGCCATCTACGGCTTGGATCGACAGCAAACATTGAGATTTCTGCGGTGTCGGCGGGGCTCATCGTAGTGAAGTTGTGAGGTATGTTTCAAATCTCAAATTTGGATTTTGGGTTTCAAAATTCAAATTCAAAATTGAAATTTTAAATTTGGATTTTGGGTTTCGAAATTCAAATTCAAATTTGGAGAGTGGAGAGAGAGATTTCTAGAAATTTGAATTTCAAGTTTTGAAATTCAAATTCAAGTTGAGAAGTGAGAGGAGAATTTTCTGTTGTAATTTGAATTTCAGATTATTTCATTTGAAATTCAAATTACAACTGTGGATTGATGGGCGCGAACTCGCACCACAGCTGATTAGAGGGAGAACATGTTGCAGGTGCATTCGTCTATAAGTATAGCTAGGGGAGGGACTAGTCAATGTTGTAGGTTTGCTGTGTAATTGTTTTCCGTTGTTTCATTGAGGAGTTGAGAGATGTCACTATTTGTAATAATTGTTTCGTTAATCTCTAATATTACAATAGGAGAGTTGAGATTGTCATTTGTAGACAACCTGTAATTTGTAGACATTCATTCAACCATTTAATCTCAGCCATTCATTTTTAAGTCGAAGTTATATTAACCATTTATTTACTAAACTGTTGTTAGTTACCATAATACCCTCAAAGTTCAATTTTATTTACGACATAATTATTTACAAAAGTGCCACTCATATAAAATAAAAGTTCAATTTTATTTACGACATAATTATTTACAAAAGTGCCACTCATATAAAATAAAAGTTTGTGACAATATGGATAATTTGTGAAAAGGTTGTAATGGACAAAGGGAGGTCTTATTATTTACTACTAGTAGTTTACACGTGTGATGCATGTCTTAATAAATATAGTTTTTTTAAGAGTAAAAATTCAGACGCAGTCTGGATTTGATCTAAAACCTCATTTACAATAGTTATGCACGTGCGTTGCACGGGTTGGTCGATGGACAAATTACACTAAGGCCTTCTCCCATTATAGTAGTAGAGATATAATTTTTTTTAATTAGAACGTGCATTGCACGTGCAGTTACTAGTTATTATTAATAAAATGAAGCGGTGACTAGCATTGGTATCGGGTCGAGTCGGGTCCTTCACTACCCGGACCCGGACCCGGTCCCCTACGGGTCAAAAATTGGATTCGGACCCGGGCCCGTGAGGACCGGGTCCGGTTCTGGGTCCGGGTCCTATTAAAATATTCCTACCCGTTCGGTTAGGAGCGGGAGTGTGAGCGGCGAGCGGAGGTGGCGAGTGGATGATTTAGACTAGATGAGAGAAGAAAAATGCATGAGTTTTGAGTTTGGAAGAGGAAAATTTAGAATTGAGGAGGAAGGAGTGGAGGGATGAGGATATAATATTTATTTTTACGTTGATTTTTTGGATTTTTTTAACGGGTCCGGGTCCGGGTCGAGTCTCTTTTGAGCGGACCCGGACCCGGACTCGAAAGTACAACGGGTCCCATTTGAGGACCCGGACCCGGATAGGCTGAGTCGGTTCCGGTCCAATGTCGGGTCTGGGTCGGATCTGGGTTTCGGGTATTTATACCAATGCTAGCGGTGACGCGGTCACCTTTTTCCCAAAAAAAAAAAAAATGCCCACTAGAGGAACGTAGGCCATTTTTAGGCCCATCAACTCAGCCAACTTAGCAAATAAAGCTTACTTATAGTCTAAGCAAGGGCGGATTCTAGCCTATTTGGTTGTCAGTCAAATCCCCAAACAACTATCCCTGTCTCTTCAAACAGGAAGGGCAACAAACTTCATCTCTTTTCCATCAAGGGAAGAACAACTAACTCTATCCCATCATCATGAGAATCTGCAGTTTAGATCCAAAAGATATATTTTCAGGTCTATCTTGGGGAAGAAACTCTTAGCCTATAAATACCCTTAAGCTCGATCATGGTTAGATAATCGATCTTTCATACTCAAAAACTCACATCTCCTCTTTAAGTTACTAACTTGAGCATTATAGGTCATTCCCCAGAGACAACTTTGGTGTCGAGACTTTGTGCAGGTTCTCCGACAATTGTTCAACTATCACGACTCAGATCTGATCAATAATTTAGATTGTAAGTTTTCTCTCAAAATCCGAACTCATCACCTGATTGCTCCCATACTAAAAAAACAACAACATAAATTAATGAGCTAGATGGACAGTTATGATCCTACACCGATATCTAAACTCAACTCGTGTTTATAGATATATTTAGTTCCCAGAGAATAACTATATTTTACTATGTTTATTCCCACGAAACTAAATATATCTGTAAACAAGAGTTGAGTTAAAAATTTCCTCCAAAAAAAAAAAGAAGAAAAAAAAAGTAGTAGTAGGATAAAGAAGTATCCATCTGACTCATTCATTTATACATTATATTTAAATATACTTATTATTGGGACTTCACTTCTGTTTAATAATTCCTATATATCAATCTAGGGTTTTCGGAAAAGACGACGGAGACAAAGCTGACATGAATGCTTTGCCGGAGGAATGCAAGATGCATATTAGGTATAAGAATAAGAATGTTTTACCCTCAGAAGTAATCCTAGAAATATATCTTCGGCTTCCATACAAATCGTTAATGAGATTGAAGAGTATATGCAAAAAACTGTACAAATTAACCAATGGCTGCTACTTTATCAACGAATACAGAAAACCTCGGCCTTCTGATCCTTCAATTTCAGTAGTCCATCATCGTAGTTTTTTTCTTGGTAAATATGTCATTGGTTCAGTTGGCTTGTATGATCTCAATTACGACAGCTACACCTATAGAACTTGTATAGATCGTCTTCCAAAGAATACGGATTTCAAAGGATTACTCTCTTCCAATGGTTTGCTCTGCCTTTATGGATACGACGACTTTTTGGGAAAAGAAAATAGGAATCTTGCCATCTGCAACCCCACAACCCAAGAGATTGTACACCTCCCAGATTATCCCGATCGTTTGCATTTTCCAGGGTCGTTATTCATCAGGAACCAGTTGGGCTTTGGTTTTCATCCTAAAATTAACAAGTACATGGTTGTTCAATTAGTACATGATTTAAACACCGGTCGCATTTTAGGATGTAACATGTTAACCCTGGAGTTGGATTGCGGTCTTGATAAATCAGAGTGGAAATATGCGTACGTTGATGACATTCTACTTCTTAAATGCAACTGCAACTGCAACTGCCACTTGGACCCAAAAGCAGTAAAGAATCAAGATAGCGATCCACGTGATAAACCAGCAGTTTGTGTTGGGGGCGTGCTCTATTGGGAGTTCTACTGTAGGCACATACCTGAGGATTTCCACATCCTGTTGTTCGATCTGAGCAGCGAAAACAATATCATGAAGATGATTTTACCTCCTCCACCACCTCCAGGCAGCAGCAGCAGCAGTAGGTGGATGGTTGGCTTTGACTTTCATTTAGTGGAATTACAAGGGAATCTCTGCTTCTGGGAGATGGTACATTCTGACGATAGCAACACATTGCAGATGGTCATATCCAAGTTAAATCATCGTTCTGATTGTCACAGTTATAACTGGAGTCATCTCTACACAATCAAACTGCAGTATTGTGTGGAATTCATGTTGTCCCTCCCCTTGTGCATCATGGATGATGGTAGGAGAATTTTGCTCAGGGGCTTTGAACAATTTCACTGTTATGATCCAGTATTAGCAGAAGAGAGTAGTAGTACTAGTAATACTCGTAGTATGGTCCATCATCCTCATCTTAAAATGTTTCCAGAGCGGGATGGAGATTTCAGATTTCCAAATGGGTGGTTTCCACGTCATGTTAAATTCCTTGGCAGGACTAACAATAATGCTAGCTAAAGGCTAAAGCAGTAGTTAGTTTTACTGTTTTTAAGTGTACTGTTTTCGAGAGTTTAAGTGCTATTTACTTTTTTTACATTTTTGTTCTTTTGTTATTGTCTTCACCTTTAATAGTTTTTACGTGCTACTTAAAGGTTTTTTTTCCCTTCTTCCTTTCCGTTTTTAATCAAAGAAGCTAAATTAGCCATGTTAGTTTTTTTGGGTTTTTTTTGTTCCTCTCCTTTTTTGAGATAAACGTGATCATTGCTCGCCGGCTTGATTAATGAAAGATTAACAAAACATACTAACAACTATTACAAACCAAACATACATCCAAAAGCCTACTTATACATTTAGATAACTACCAGGAGAAAACAACTAACACAACATAGTCTAAAAGATACACAACAACCATCGACCCAAAACCCCCATCCATCAGTTAACTATCAAAGGTTGTGCACGACCGTCACCATCTCTACTCCGCTTCCTCCATGCAAAGTCTCTTCCTTGCCCATGCATCAATAAGAGTCATGTTAGTTTTATTCGTTAGATATTAGTGAACGAAGTTCAAACACATCATCAAAGTACATCACATCACAGTACCTCATTGTTTCTTCAGATTACAATAAAATACAGAAAAATGAACTAAAAAAAATCAAATCTAAACACCGAAATCAGCCTAGAACCAGGCTTCTAGCAGAAAAGCAGCAATCGGACTGAAGACTAACCATATACAATTATCAGGTGATTGCCTAATTTGTCCAGTCTGATTTATGGTTATTCTTAAGTGACAACTATTACTTCCCATTGTTGGTGATAATCTTGTTATTCTGTTTTTGATTGTTAGTTTGTTTAAATTGCTGAGTTGTTTTGTTTGTTAAAACAACTTTGATTCTACTCTATCTCTTTAGCTCTCATGTTTTGTTAAAACAACTTTGATTCTACTCTATCTCTTTAGCTCAGATGTTTAGCTATATATAGCTATCATTTCACTCAATAAAAATCAATCAAGTCTATTCATTTTACCACAAAAAAACTGGTGTTCTGTTCTCTCTTTACTGTACTCTTTTTACTACATTTGGTATCAGAGCTGCAGGTTGAGGAACAGTGAAGCTATGGAGTCGTCAAAGATCACCTTTCAATACCCAATGCTCACGAATAGCAACTATGGAGCATGGGCGATCAAGATGAAGGTGTACATGCAAGCCCAAGGAGTATGGGGTGCCATTGCACCTACCGACCCGAAGGTGACCGTTGAAGAAAAGAAAGATAAGATGGCCCTTTCTATCATCTATCAAGGGATCCTGGAGGAGAAGCTGCTTCTATTGGCTGAAAAGGAAACGGCTAAAGAGGCATGGGAAATGTTACAAACCATGCACATGGGCTCCGAGCACGTCTGGGAGGCGAAGGTCCAGACTCTAAAGAATGAGTTTGAAAATCTCCGCATGAAGGAGGCAGAGACGATTGACGACTTTGCCATGAAGTTGACAATTGTCGTCAGCAAGATCCGTGCATTGGGCGACAAGGTAGATGAGACCTATGTCGTGAAGAAATTTCTCCGGGTAGTGCCATCGATGTTTCTACAGATCGTATCAACGATCGAGCAGTTTTGTGACCTCAAAATGATGACTGTAGAGGAGCTCATCGGCCGTCTAAAGACACACGAGGAATGGTTGCACGGTAATGGTGACAACGGTGAGGAGCAAGTCCTGCTGTCCAGAGCTGAGTGGAAGGCGCAGGATACAAAAGCATATGGCGAAGGATCTGCTGGTGAATGGCGATATGGTAACGGCACTAGAGGCCGTGGTCATGGTCGTGGGCATGGCCGAAGTCATGGACGAAGCAATGGCGACCACGGGACTGCTCCCAACCACCATGGAAGAAGGTTCGACAAGACCAAGGTACAGTGCTACAATTGTCAAAGTTATGGGCACTTTGCCTCTGAATGTCGTTCTAACAAGAAGGAAAGGGCTCACTTAGCCGAGAAGATAGAAGACGATGAACCAACACTACTCATGGCCATGCTTCATGAAGAGAAGGTGAAGATCCATGAAGAGAAAGTGCAGCAAAGATTAAAAGGTGACAAGAAGGACGAGAACCACCTATGGTACCTTGACACAGGGGCTACCAATCACATGACGGGATGTAGAGAGAAATTCACCGAGCTTGATACGTCAGTAAAAGGTAAGGTGCGATTCGGAGATGGGTCTGTTATTGACATTTGTGGCCGTGGTGATGTGCTATTCAAATGCCAAAATGAAGAACACAAGGTCCTGACCAACGTATACTACATTCCAAAGCCCTACACCAACATTGCGAGCTTAGGGCAGCTTGATGAACATGGATGCAAGATGGTCTTGGAAGATGGGGCCTTATGCATGTTCGATCGACAAAGGCGGCTGATTGCGAAGGTGAAACGGTCGAGTAACCGGTTGTATATTTTCAACCTGAGTCTAACTCAACCGGTGTGCTTACTGACAAGATACAATGAGGACACATGGTTGTGGCATGCACAATACGGACACCTGAACTTCCAATCATTGCGAAAGATGGCGCAAAATGAGATGGTGGAGGGAATGCCGTCTATTGAGCACGTTGACCAGCTATGCGACAGAAGTATGGTAGGCAAACAACAACGTATACCGTTCCCTCAGGAGTCACCATATCGGGCAGAAAAGCCACTCTAACTCGTACGTGGTGATTTGTGTGGGCCAATCACTCCAGTAACTCCGGGAGATAAAAGATATTTTCTTCTACTTGTTGATGATTTCACTCGGTACATGTGGGTTGAGTTTCTCAGGAACAAAGATGAGGTGTTGAGTGCTTTTAAGAAAATAAAAGCAAATGCCGAAATGGAGGTGGATCGCAAGTTGAAGGGGCTCCGAACCGACAGAGGTGGCGAGTTCACATCGAAGGAGTTTAGCCGCTATTGTGAGGCCCTGGGAATTAAAAGGTTTCTCACCGCACCATATACTCCACAACAAAACAGCGTGGTTGATCGAAGAAATCAAATCGTCGTTGATATGGCACGGAGTCTTCTCAAAAGCAAGAAGGTGCCCGAAATCTTTTGGGGAGAAGCAGTGGCAACGGCCGTACATCTTCTGAACCGGGCAGCAACGCGAAGCTTGGTAGGAAAGACTCCATATGAGGCTTGGTATCTCAAGAAACCAAAGGTGCATCATTTTCGAACTTTTGGTTGTGTGGCGCATGTGAAAGCTGTGACGCCACATCTCAAGAAGTTGGCAGATAGGAGCACTCAAATGGTGTTCCTTGGCTATGAAGCTGGATCCAAGGCCTATCGTGTTTATGACCCAGCTGCGAGGAAGTTGCATTTAAGCCGGGATGTAATATTCCAGGAAGAGAAGGAGTGGAATTGGGACTCGGCACCAGGGGACTGTCCTACCTCGGAGAACACATTCACCGTGCTACTTGAGGAGGATGGAAACACAGGAGATAAGGAAGATGGCGACAATGACGAGCGGCATGTAGCTGCTGCCACTGCTGCTGCTCCGTGACCTGCGGCTGCTGCTATTCCACGAGATGGCGCAGCTTCAGGGGAGGCCGCTCCTGCCACCTCTCCTTCGACAGTGGGGGGGACTGCTGCTTCTCCTTCGACAGCAGTAAGTGCGGCGGATGACGCTGCTGCTCCTACCCCGCCTCCGACAGCGCGAAGCGCTGCCACCACTTCAACATTGCCAAGTGCAGCGGGTGATGCCGCTACTACTACTCCTTCGATGATGGGCAGCCAACCACGTCAACCACTCTATCGATCTCTCCAAGAGGTGTGCGACGACACAACACCGATGGAAGAAGTCGGGCTGTGTATGCTAGCTGCGGAGGAGCCTGCGAGCTTTGCCGAAGCCGAGAAACAAGCATGTTGGCGACGTGCAATGGAGGAAGAATTGACCGCTATTCAAGACAACGAGACATGGGAGATCACAAATCTACCGAGTGGACATAGGCCTATCGGCCTGAAGTGGGTTTATAAACTGAAGAATAATCCACAAGGAGCCGTGGTCAAGCACAAAGCATGCCTTGTTGCGAAAGGGTACGTGCAAAAGCAGGGAGTGGACTTTGAAGAAATATTTGCACCGGTAACGAGACTTGAGACAGTATGGCTACTCATTGCCTTAGCTGCTCATGAAGGTTGGCAGGTACATCATATGGACGTCAAATCGGCGTTCCTCAACGGCGAAATCTGTGAAGAGGTATACGTATCTCAATCTCCTGGCTATGTTGAACAGGACAATGAACACAAAGTGCTAAAACTGAAGAAAGCGCTCCATGGTCTTCGTCAAGCTCCACGTGCATGGAATTCCAAACTCGACAAAAGCTTGATGTCACTTGGCTTCGAGAGGTGCCCCTTGGAGCATGCTGTATATAAGAGAAACATGGAGGACTCAAGCTTGTTGGTCGGCGCGTACGTTGATGACCTGATTATCACAGGATCAAGCAACGCGGAGATTGCAAGATTCAAGGCACAGATGAAACAGGTGTTCAACATGAGTGATCTCGAGCTGCTGTCTTACTACTTGGGGATTGAGGTATCTCAAACACCCCAAGGAATTGCATTGTGCCAATCCACGTATACTGCCAAGATACTTGAGAAGAGTGGGATGTCGGATTGCAATCCAAGTCAAACTCCAATGGAGCCGAGATTGAAACTCAGCAAGGTGAGCCAAAATCCTCCCGTTGACACAACATACTACAGAAGCATCATTGGTTGTCTAAGATATTTGAAGAATACACGGCTAGACATAGCTTATGCGGTCGGGATAACAAGCAGATTCATGGAAGAACCAACTACGTAGCACATGGCGGCAGTGAAGCAAATCCTCAGGTACATTCGGGGTACAATTGATTTTGGGTGTTTTTATGTGAGAAAAGATAGGGAAGAACCATGCTTGGTCGGCTATAGTGACAGCGACTTAGCTGGTGACATAGATGATCGCAAAAGCACATCCGGAGTCGTTTACTTCCTTGGAGACAACATCATTAGTTGGGTGTTGCAGAAGCAGAAGATCGTGGCGTTATCATCCTGTGAGGCAGAGTACATCACTGCGTCAACTGCTGCTTGTCAAGGGATATGGCTCAGTCAGTTGCTAGAAGATCTGAAGAAGAAGACGAAGTGCAAAGTATTGCTCAAGGTAGATAATAAGTCGACGATCGCTCTCTGCAAAAATCCAGTCTATCATGACAGGAGTAAACACATTGACATGAGGTACCATTTCATTCGTGGATGTGTGGAGGGAGGGGAGATTGAAGTGGAATATGTAAACACAAATGATCAGCTCGCCGATATCTTGACGAAATCACTTGGATGACTAAAGTTCCTCGAGATGCGCGAGAAGATCCGGGTGCAGAAAGTGAAGCGTTAATACAACAAGATTAAGGGAGTGATTGTTGGTGATAATCTTGTTATTCTGTTTTTGATTGTTAGTTTGTTTAGATAGCTGAGTTGTTTTGTTTGTTAAAACAACTTTGATTCTACTCTATCTTTTTAGCTCAGATGTTTTGTTAAAATAACTTTGATTCTACTCTATCTCTTTAGCTCAGACTGACAAAATATATATATTTAGAAAGTTGACATAATATATATATATTTAGAAAGTAATATATATATATATATATATATTTAGAAAGTTGACAGAATATATATATATTTAGAAAGTAGTCATTTGTATCAGGTATTATCAATCTCATCAATCTCTCCTCAATCTTAGCTTGTGATTGAATATGTATATATTTAGAAAGTAGTGATTTGTATCCATCAGGTAGTATTAGTCTCCTCAATCTTAGCCTTATATCAGATTGTAATTCATGTATATATTATGGACATTTGTCAATCAATAGAAAGAGGGAATCATTTTCTTTCATGGTATCAGAGCCATTTTCTTTACTCTCCTCCTCCTAACTACCATTGCTACCACCTCTATTTACTTTCTACAGCTCCCCTCCTCCCTAATCTTAGCCCTCAATGGCAGAACAACCCAAGTTTCACTCGGCTTTAGCAATCACCAACGTGAAATCCCTCATTCCAGTCACGTTAGACAATGATTCTAGCCTATACATTTCTTGGGCAGCCCTCTTCAAAGTTCAATCCCGTGTCCATAACGTGCTTGATCACATCGTTCCTCCTACCGATGAAAAGGATAAGAAGGCGGCAGATGATGCCAAAACAGCCAACCCCGATCTTTGGCATCGTCTTGATGCGGCCGTGTTACAATGGATGTACGCCACCGTATCACAAGATATTCTCAATTCCATCCTTATGATAGATGACTCGGCCGAAAAGTTTTGGAAAAGAATTGCTGCTATTTTCCAAGACAACAAACACTCGAGGGCTGTCCACCTCGAAAACCAATTCACGAACACGAATTTGGAGGATTTCCCTACCACCAAAGCCTACTGCAACCGCCTCAAACTTCTAGCCGATCAATTGGCGAATGTTGATGCTCCAGTCTCTAATACTCGTTTGGTCTTGAAGATGATTTCGGGACTAACTGATCCTTATGCAGGATTTGTGACGTACATTCAACAACACGATCCTTTGCCGCCCTTTGATACCGCCAAGTCGAGATTGGAACTGGAAGAGTCGACTATTCTTCAACGGGCCGCTCGTGGATCTGGCTCATCTTCATCTCCGGCTGCCCTTGTTGCAAACTCCCAACATTCTGATGATGATATGAATACCCAATATTCTTCTCCAGGTAATCAAAATCATAACAATCGGAATAATAATAATAACAATTATCGTGGGAACAAGGGCAAGAAAAACCACAAACATTCTGGCGGTGGCCAGAACTTCGGCAAGGGCGGACGGAGCAGTGGCGCCGGTCGTGGACAACAGCAACAGTGGCAGCAGTTCAATCCATGGCAGCAGTGGGCTCCTTGGTCTCTTCCTCCATGTCCCTATCCATCCTACAATTGGGCCAGACCCAATTTTACTCCCAGACCACAGCAGCCAGGCCTACTTGGATCAAGACCACAACAGTCAGCGTTCACTGCAACTGCACCCAACCCAACCGACATTGAAGCAACCCTTCATACACTCAGCCTTGCTCAGCCCGACCCGTCTTGGTATATGGACACCGGGGCAACATCACATATGACATCCGCGCAAGGTAATCTCTCGTCTTATTTTAATTTGAGCAAAAATAATGGTATAATTGTTGGAAATGGCCATTCTATTCCTATTCGTGGTTTTGGTAGTGCTAATCTACCTCCCCCCACCCTCCATTAATGTTAAAAAATATCCTCCATGCCCTAAATTTAATTAAAAACTTAGTTTCAGTTCGTAAATTCACTACGGATAACCAAGTTTCTGTTGAATTTGATCCTTTTGGGTTTTCTGTGAAGGACTTTCAGACGGGGATGGCTCTAATGAGATGTGATAGTCGGGGCGAGCTATATCCCATCACCACCACCACCACCAAAAATAATCAAGCCGTTTCTCCATCCATTCTTGCAGCTTTGTCTTCTTCCCTTTGGCATAATCGTTTAGGTCACCCGGGAGCACCTGCTTGCGGAATAAATTGACTGAATGTACTAAAACTAGACATTCGAGTTTTTGTCACTCTTGTCCTCTTGGTAAACATGTTAAATTGCCGTTTGTTGAGTCTCATAACTCCACTTATATGCCTTTTGATATTTTGCATAGTGACTTGTGGACATCTCCTGTTTTGAGTTCTTTAGGTCACAAATATTATGTGCTCTATTTGGATGACTATTCGCAATTTTTGTGGACTTTCTCTATCTCCAAAAAATCTCAAGTCTATCCAACTTTTCTCAAATTAAGAGCCTACATCAAAACTCAATTTGAACGGGAATTAAAAAATATTCAATGTGACAATGGTAGAGAATTTGATAATGGTCCTTTTCAGAGTCTTTGTGAAGCTAATGGAATTTCCTTTCGTTTTTCTTGTCCGCATACTTCATCCCAAAATGGAAAGGCCGAAAGAAAAATCCGTTCCATTAATAATATCATTCGAACTTTATTAGCTCATGCTTCACTACCTCCGTTTTTTTGGCACCATGCTTTGCAAATGGCAACGTATCTTCTAAATATTTTACCAAGTAAAACTCTCGCTTATCAATCGCCTCTCAAAATTCTATATCAAAAAGACCCATCATACTCTCACCTACGAGTCTTTGGTTGCATCCTTTATTCCCTTCTACTACGATAAATAAGCTTCAACCTCGTTCAACACCTTGTGTATTTTTGGGTTATCCGTCAAATCATCGTGGTTACAAATGCTATGATTTATCATCAAATAAAATTATCATTTGTCGCCACGTACTATTTGATGAAACCGAATTTCCCTTCTCAAAGTTGCATACTCCTCATTCCACATCCTATGAATTTCTTGACAATGGCTTATCACCTTACGTGATTAACCATTTGCAACAGCAGTCCACTCCATAAACTCAAGTGCAGGCCAAACCTTCACCTTCTCCCTCTTGGTCTAGCTCGCCAACTACATCCCAGTCAGCTCACCCACCTTCTCAGCCGGCACAGTCAACCCTCTCTTCTCCACAGCCGGCCCAGTCCGCCTCTTCCAACACAACACCATCATCTTCCATTTTTGGTCAGTCAGATCTCAGCCCACATTTAGACCAAACACAACATCCCCCTCTTCCTCCCATTTTCCAGCCCACTTCGAGTTCAGAAACGAAACCCGTGACAAGGAGCCAACACGGTATTTTCAAACCCAATACAAAATATCATGGCCTTCTTACTCATGTCACAAAATCTCCCCTCCCTCGTAACCCTGTGTCTGCACTCAAAGACCCGAATTGGAAAATGGCTATGGATGACGAATATAATGCTCTCATTACAAATAAGACGTGGGATTTAGTACCTCGTCCACCTGATGTTAATGTTATTCGGTCTATGTGGATTTTCAGACATAAAGAAAAATCTGACGGTTCTTTTGAGAGGCATAAAGCCCGACTTGTAGGTGATGGTGTAAGTCAACAGGTTGGCGTGGATTGTGGAGAAACTTTTAGTCCGGTAAACCGGCGACTATTCGAACAGTACTCAATCACAAGCTAAGATTGAGGAGAGATTGATGAGATTGATAATACCTGATACAAATGACTACTTTCTAAATATATATATATTCTGTCAACTTTCTAAATATATATATATATATTACTTTCTAAATATATATATATTGAGTCCCCTTCGGTTGCACACTACTTTTGGTGAGCACTCCGTGAGCACTCATAAAATAGAGCACCTATGACAAATCCGAACCGCTCATATTGTTCTATATACCTTAGATAGCCTAACAATAAAAAATCAAGTAATTTGAAGTTCATTTGCCCATCCATCATGCTGTTAGAATTTTCAGCCATACAATTTTGTAATGATGTAAATCATGGGCAAATGAACTTCAAATTACTTGATTTTTTATTGTTAGGCTATCTAAGGTATATAGAACAATATGAGCGGTTCGGATTTGTCATATGTGCTCTATTTCGTGAGTGCTCACGGAGTGCTCACCAAAGTAGTGTGCAACCGAAGATTTCTCTATATATATTATGTCAACTTTCTAAATATATATATTCTGTCACAGATGTTTAGCTATATATAGCTATCATTTCACTCAATAAAAATCAATCAAGTCTATTCATTTTACCACAAAAAAACTGGTGTTCTGTTCTCTCTTTACTGGGCTCTTTTTACTACACCCATCTGGGTCATCAACAAAATCGATAAATGTAAGAGACGTTTCCTATGGAAATGAGCAAAAGAGGGCACTAACGGGATTCATTTAGTAAAGCAGGGAAAGGTTTATTAGAAGAATGAATTTGGATGGTTAGGTGTCGTCAACTGAGAGATAAGTACAAAGTGCTCCTTAGAAAGCGGTGGTGGAAAATCCGAAAATGTTGTAACATGTGGTGGTGCAATTCCTTTTCTCTGTGCCATAGAAGAAAAAAAATTCTTGTATGGGGGGCGGAGTGCTTATAGTAAGGCATCCTATCTTTGAAAAGGAGTGGCAAAAATAAGAGATATTTCATGCAGATACTACATGCGAGATTGCAAATGGAAAGGATACTAGGTTTTGGAAGGATAAATGGTGTGGGAATAATACATTCCAATCACTATTTCTAACAGCAAAGTCGCAATATGAAGACGCCCTTGTGGTGGATGAGTGGAGACCAGACCGACTGAGAATTAATATGGGGAACAACCGCTCACATGGAAGGCATGAGGAATTTCAGGCTCTGAAGGACATTATTGATGAATTGGGACACAGGGGGATTGGTGAAGAGGACGAAAGAAAGTGGTACTTAGAATCTAATGGGTCGTTCTCGATGAGATCCATGAATAAGTGGCCGAGATGGAGGATTGAGAAGTAGGGAGGCCAATACAATATGGAAGACGCAGGCACCAACAAAAGTGAGGACATTTCTATGGTTGGAAGCGAACAACATTCTTCTTTCGAAAGAGAATTTAAGGAGTAGTAATATACTCGTAGACGATAGATGTCCTAGATGCAATCTAGGAGGCGAAGACACTATTCACATTTAATTCTCTTGCCTTAGGGCTAGGTTAGCTTAGGAGGTGGTTGGTTTGGGTTTTGGCTTTATTAGAATGTCCTATATCAACTAGTTCTATATCCTTGGAGAGGGAGAGTGATTAAGACAGAAAGTAGAGTTGCATGGGATATATCTGTTGCCGTGCATAAAATTTTTTCACTTATTGATGCATGGCAAGTCAGGCAAATGCAAGGAAGAGATTACGCATGGACAAGACTGAGTAGTTTACCCCTAATGATTGGAGGGTCTGGGAGCATTAGCAAGTGTGTTTTGAGGTCTATTGCAGCGAATCTTCCTTTGGCTTTTGGGGAGGATTCTGTGGAGCTGCTGATGAATCTACTTTTTATTTCCTTAGTAGTAGTAGTAATGGATGTAGTAGACATTTGATTGGTTAGGTGATTTATTTTCTATGTGATGATGGATTTTCATTCGGTAGGGGATGTAATCCTTTGACTCTTGTTTCGTTAACAGTTTCATTAATGAAAGTGGTGACCGTTGTCACCCTTTATTCACACACTAATATAAAAAAAAACCTATGCTTCCATCTCCATTATTCAGAATCATTGATGATTAAAGAACACCAACACCCTCTTCAGTCTACACCATTATATGAATAATATTATCAGTGGTTTATGAGAATAAATTCAAATAGAAAACATTATAGCAAGAATGAACATACCCTGTATTTAGCATCTGACCTGATCATCTCCTCTTTCCTATCTTGTTCAATGTTTTCTGTCAGATATTATATTATGAGAGAGATTAGTTTAGTCTCATATCGAATAATGTATTAGTTTAGTCTTTCCTTCTCTTCTATATATAGGAGACATATTGTACTCAGTTTATTTAATCAATAATCAATCAATAAAGTATTTCTTTTCATCCCTAATTCTAACATAGTATCAGAGTCTATACTCCTATAAGGTCTATACTAATTTTATCATCGTCGTCAAGGTGGAGTGGTTCTCGCCTTCATCGGAATCACTCCACCTATCGACATCCCTCGCTCTCCCAATCAAAATCTCAAAACCCTAATATCCGCTGTCTTCTCTTCTCACTAATCAAATCAGCCGTCAAACTTTAACCCTAATCCACAACAACAAGAGCGGCTACATCAACAACTCCGACAACAAACAACAACACAACTCTGGCGACACCCAACATCACCATCACCATCATCAGCATCATCATCGCTGCATCCTGATAAGCAAACCCATCAACAGCAAACCCTAACCCCAATCCCGAAGAACCCATCGGCGACACCACCGAACCCCATTGACCTCCAAATCTCGTTACTGGTAGTAGCCGCCGCAAGACTTTGCCATGGCAGCCACGACCACCACCTGTGACTACCCACTCTGCAACCCCCCTCTGTGATCGGGCTCTGGATCAACCCAGATCTAATTTTTTTTTCATTGGGTGAAATCGTTGTTTGGTGTTCTGGAATAGGATCTGATTCAGATCCGATCTAAACTCTGATGTTTCCATTGGATGAGGGGTTGTTGTTTCATGTTTGAGGCCAAGTGTAGTGCCCCGACCCAATACTCAGACAATTTATTTATTTATTAGTACAACTGCCCATCATAGACTGCCTCTCAAAAGGTGGTTAACAAATTAGGTGATTCTTGATCATATGCAATTATATTTATTATTAATTAATCTTGTAATTCTCCTGATATGGGACAAATCTAATCCACATTCGCTGTTTTTCTCTTGCGCCAGCAATACAGCCGAGCCATCTGCCACGTGGCACGCACACAGCAGCAGCAACTTTGCTGCTACCCTCCTCTTCTTCCCTGGGCCCCACACCCACGTCACCCCCTCCCACGTGACAGCAACAACAAAGCCCACCAATTCGTCTCAATTATATTTCATTTATCATTCTTACCAAATTGCTATTCAGGATTATTACATCTTTTGCCATTCACTATATATATTATATATATAATATCCACATCCGCTGTTATTCTCTTGCGCCAGCAATACAGCCGGCCCCCCTGCAACGTGGCAGGCAAACAGCAGCAGCAACTCTACTGTTGCCCTCCTCTTCTTCCCTGGGTCCCACGCCCACGTCACCCCCTCCCATGTGACAGCAGCAGCAAAGCCCACTAATTCGTCTCAATTATATATCATTTATTATTATTACCACATTGCCATTCAGGATTATTACATCTTTTGCCATTCACTATATATATATATATATATATATATATATATATATATATATATATATATATATATTATCTCTTGAAATTACGGGGTGTTGCATACACCCCCCCTAGAAATCAGGGTCCTCGCTGAGTATGAGGCATGCAACCTAGTGCATGATCTCCTTTCTAGCCGATGTGGAGCGGAGTACCCTGATTCAACTAATTCTAGGCCAGGGCACTGACCTCGGGTCCCTCTCAGGCATACATCTCGCCGATGTGGAGTAAAGTACCATGATTCAGCTAATTCTAGCGTACTGCCCCTGGTCAAACTGCCAGCGTATTGACCTCGGCTCCATCTCAAGCATACATCTCACCCGCTCTTACCTACAATCAGTGTTGAAAGTCGGCTTTGATACGCCCCGACTTAATACTCATACAATTTATTTATTTATTAGTACAACTGCCCACCACAGGCTGACTCTCAAAAGGTGGTTAACTAATTAGGTGACTCTTGATCATAGACAATTATATTTATTATTAACTAATCTTGCAATTCTCCCGGTATGGGACAAATCTAATCCACATCTGCTATTTTTCTCTTGTGCCAGCAATACAGCCGGGCCCCCCTGCCACGTGGCAGGCACACAGCAGCAGCAACTCTGCTGTTGCCATCCTCTTCTTCCCTGGGCCCCACGCCCTTGGCACCCCCTCCCACGTGACGGCTGCAGCAAAGCCCACCAATTCGTCTCAATTATATTTCATATATCATTATTACCAAATTGCCATTCTGGATTATTACATCTTTTGCCATTCACTATTATATATATATATAATAATAATAATAATAATAATAATAATAATAATAATAATAATAATAATAATAATAATAATAATAATAATATATTATATCTCTTGAAATTACGGGGTGTTACACCAAGGACAGGATCTGTTGCACTGATCCAAATCTGATCCAAACAAAGCCTTCCTATTGGCCGAAGGTTTGGTGTTTCGTGTATGGGACCGAGAACAGGATCTTCTGCTGCTGCCGACCGTCGGTAGACGCAGTCGCCGTTGGTTAAAAAAAATAAAAATAAATAAATAAAATAAAATAAATAAAATAAATAAATAAATAAAATCTTTCTTACAGGTTCTTCAACTTCTACAGTCCCGCTTCCGCATCCAGATACGCTACAACCTCACATTGATTAATCCATCGTGAGTTTGAAAGGGGGAGTTTCCAACATCACCCACTACTTTCGAGGCTACCACAGCTAAAGCTGGTATCGGGTCCTATCGGGTCGGGTGCTCCACTACTCGGACCTGGACCCGGTACCTCACGGGTCCAAAATTTGGACCCGGACCCGGACTTGCAAGAACCGGGTCCGGGTCCGGGTTAAAAAACATTACCCATCGGGTCCGGTAGTAGAGAATAAATATTTGTACTTAAATATTTTTGCACCCGATATTCTACAATTCTAACAATTTTTGCACTTAAGTACATGAATTAATACCATATTTACATATCTATCTTCAACAATTACTTCTATATGTATATTCCTATAACCCTATTATTCAGATTCTATATGTTTGGGGGTATTTTTTTAACGGGTCCGGGTCCGGGTTCGGATCTTCTGCTGCTGCCGACCGCCGGTAGCCGCAGTCGCCGTTGGTTAAAAAAAATAATAATAAATAAATAAAATAAAATAAATAAAATAAATAAAATAAATAAATAAAATCTTTCTTACAGGTTCTTCAACTTCTACAGTCCCGCTTCCGCATCCAGATACTTCTACAACCTCACATTGATCAATCCATCGTGAGTTTGAGAGGGGGAGTTTCCAACATCACCCACTACTTTCGAGGCTACCACAGCTAAAGCTGGTATCGGGTCCTATCGGGTCGGGTGCTCCACTACTCGGACCTGGACCCGGTACCTCACGGGTCCAAAATTTGGACCCGGACCCGGACTTGCAAGAACCGGGTCCGGGTCCGGGTTAAAAAACATTACCCATCGGGTCCGGTAGTAGAGAATAAATATTTGTACTTAAATATTTTTGCACCCGATATTCTACAATTCTAACAATTTTTGCACTTAAGTACATGAATTAATACCATATTTACATATCTATCTTCAACAATTACTTCTATATGTATATTCCTATAACCCTATTATTCAGATTCTATATGTTTGGGGGAATTTTTTTAACGGGTCCGGGTCCGGGTTCGGATCCGGGTCTGGGTCGGTTCTATTTTGAGCGGACCCAGACCCGGACCCAAAAGTGCATCGGGTCTTATTTTGGAACCCGGACCTGGACCCGTATAAACCGGGTTGGTTCTGGTCTAATACTGGGTCCGAGTCGGGTTCGGGTATCGGGTAAATGTGATAGTGCTAGCCACAACTCCCTCTTCAACTCCTCTTCAACAGCAACAACTACTCCTCCTCAGTTCAGGGTGAGATCCCAACAGTTCGGGATATAGAGATCCCGCCACAGTTCGGGATATAGAGATTCCAACAGTGCTCCACCACTACTTCCTTCCACTACTACAACTACAACTTAGTTTGGGGTGAGATCCCAACAGTCCGGGATATGGAGATCCCGCCGCAGTTCGAGATATGGAGATCCCAACAGTGCACCACCACTACTTCCTTTCTCTACTACTACTACTACTACTTCTCAGTTCAGGGTGAGATCCCAACTGTTCGGGATATGGAGATCCCGCCACAGTTTTGGATATGGAGATCTCAACAGTACGCCACCACTACTTCCTTCCACTACTACTACTACTACTATTCTCAAGTCCGGGTTAAATCCCAACACATGCGCCATCGAGCGCCTTCTTTACGCCATCTACTTGAGCGTCATTCCTGCATCACAGTTTGTCGTTCCTGTCACATGAACATCGTCAATATTTCAAACTCATGTTGTTTGAACCAACTTGAGTTTGGGAGGGGGTGTTATTATATTATGAGAGAGATTAGTTTAGTCCCATATCAAAAAATGTATTGGTTTAGTCTTTCATTCTCTCATATATATATGAGACATATTGTACTCAGTTTATTCAATCAATAATCAATCAATAAAGTATTTCTTTCCATCCCAAATTCTAACATTTTAAAATGAAAGAAAATTTATGAGATGACCGGAAGAAAAAAAAAGAAAAAAAATCATAAGTACAAACAAAATTGATGCCAGTAGCAATGGAATCGTAAGTACAAAGAGAATAAAAGATGGAAATATGGGTAGCAATGGAAGTATGGAACCATCTATTTGCCAAGTTTGTGCAATCTAATCTTGCAACCAAACATACCAGAAATGAACAATGACAAGCTGACTACAAATCCAAACGCTGTTCATGTGGATAATATTTTAATTGAGCTAGAGGTTTACCGTGTACAAAAAGAAGTATCCATAACTTTTCCTCCACTCTGAATATAATTAGACCCTCTACTGATTCGGAGGTAGAATAAGTTTTTTTTTAAATTATAAAAAGATGACATCGTCATCGCTTTATTAATAAAATATTAACGAAACAAAATAAAACATATTACAACTCTAATCCTCAAAAACCAAACTAAAGTCAAAGTGACAACTACAATAAACAATAGTCTACTATATAGTTGCACCTACAAATACTGAGCAGTAAACACCCGCATCCACTACATCCTACTCTCCGGATGTGGTCTCCTCCTCCTCCTCCATACGGAGCCTCTTCTTCACTCCTGCTTGGCCTACACAAATTTAGATATAGGAAAAAAAATTATGCATCATAACAGGAAATCAATTATTGATGTTACGGAAGCATAAATCCTTACGATCTAGCCAAAGATCCCACATCGTAGCCGCCACAGAAAATTTCTCAGGCTAACCTATCATCTTTTCTGACTATATTTACTCTCCAAAGACCCCAAACCTCAGAGCTCGACCTAGGACAATCAAAGCTCCCAAGCCCTAAACACACAACCTCCCAAGCTAACCTGGCTTTGGGACAGTTAAATAATAGGTGATTTGTATCTTCACTGTTGTTGTTACATCTCAAGCAACTTCCATTGATTTGCATGCTTCGTTTTAGGAGGGTGGTCTTAGATAAAATTGCATTGTTCACCACCAGCCAAAGCAACACTTTAACTTTCAACGGCGCATTAATGCTCCAAATAATATTGGCCTCCTTACAGTGAATATGCAACTAGGATCTAAGTTCCAAGTTTTCTCATCCTCTGTTTCATTAATGTATAGCACATTGGTACGTATGAAGTTATTGAGGTATTGAAGTTGGTTAACACTCTTCTGCGATGGTCGATCCGAGATCTCAATCCCCAGTCTCTCGTTAGGCCAAACATCAGCAACTAAAGTGTCAGTATTTATCGTAACTGCGGCTGCCTCCGGAAACAGAGAAAGAAGGTTATTGTTTCCACACCATTTGTCCTTCCAAAATCTGGTATATTTTCCGCTCCCAATCCTACACCTTGTATTAGTGTGAAAAAATCTCACCTACTTTCGCCACACCTTTCCAAAGGTAGGTTGCTTTACCATTGATACTTCTTTCCCGAATCTAAATTTCTTTCTTCTTCGATAAGCTGTAAAGAATTTACACCAATTATTCCGTTATCTTTTTGATTTTCCACAACCATGAAGTACCCCGTATTTTTAAATACTATTTTTGAGATATGAAAATAAATTAAAATAATTTTTGGTGATTTAATAAATATTTTTCTGAAGATTTATCTTTTTACACGTGCAAAACACGTGCAAATATTTTCCTGAAGAGTTCAAAAGCCAAAATTATTTTGTGAAAAATTATTATTTATTATTTGAGATTATTTGTGAGTTTTTTTAGATTTTTCTGATATTTATTGGACCTATTTGCAAATATTACGAAAAGAAGAATCTTTTTGCAAAATTGTCATTTTGAGGGATGAAAGTGCAAAATTATTTTCTGGACTTTTTAATCAGTGCCGGCTGGAAATGAATGGTTTATTTTGTTTTTAAATCTCAATTAAATTGGTTTTTATCAAGTTTCCAAGTATAGGGATCTATTTATGTAAAGATATATTTTAAAAGGATTATTTTGCAAATATATTAAAAGGTGGAGTACAGCCATCTTTCGCTGCACAACACAAGGTTTATTATTTTTATTTTCTTGGAGATTTAAAGAGAAGATCTTGGATTCTTTGCAAAGGAGGGATTCTTCGTCTTGCTTTGTTATATTCGGTTGATCTCTCCAACGAGGTGAGTGATGTAAATTGTTTTGTTGTTTTGTTTTATGTATGTGGTATGTGGTGTTTTATCTATTAGAAAGCATGCTAGAGTTTGGTATGAATATGTATGTTGGATGGATGATAAAATTGGATCTTTGAGAAGAAACCTAGTTGTTGTAAGTATAATTGCATGTGGATGATTTTGGATTGTAGGATAACCTAATATAAATTTTGAGTAGGCTATTTCTTTTGGATTTATTGCTGATTTGATTGAGTATGATGGATGTTATGCATTAATTGATTAAAGAAGAGATTTTTGGACTATTGGTGAGTTGGATGAATGCAACTTGGCCATGTAAATGATAAATTTACTTATGGATCAACTATTGAGAATAGTTGAGTTTGAGGTTGAGGAATTTTGAGAATGAGTAATGGATTAAAAGACCATGTCTTGAGGATACGAGTTGTGATGACTAAAATTGGGGATTAATACATTTCTTTTGATTAAATTTGGGAATTTGTGATTTTGTGAAAGATTTCATTTGAATTTGGATTTACTCAAATACTAAGTTTGATATTTGAATATTTTGTTATTTTAGTTTATGGATTGGTGAAGTTTTCTTTGGTGCACGAACATGCACGAACGTTTTCATGAATATAGTATTTTTGTTGTTTTAGAAGAAATAGAGTTTTATGTGTTTCGAAGGATTTGACTATATCTCAACTTATTTTGGTATTGATATGTTTGGAATATAAAACAAAGTTATTTTGATGTATGATTTATTCTTAAAAACTCTAATTTTGATATATGCACACGTTCCTGTTTTTATTTTGAAGAAGTTCATCAAAAAGTTATTTTATCAATTCAAGTGGTTTTTGATTGGTTTTTATGGATCCTTGTATATCCTATAAGTTGTATTTAATCATATCAGAAATATACTTTTTATAGATTTCGTTTTTGTAAGGTAAATCTTCGTATCGGTTGAATTATGCACAACCCAAATTGCAGTCTGTAGGTGAGGCAGTCAACTGGTATGTTTCGACAGTCGACCGTCGCTACCTGGCTGCTGTGTTTTCTTGTTTTTCTTAAAATCTCGTGCGGAACAGTCGACTGAACCATTTCTCCAGTCGACTATCTTTGCTCTGTTTTGATATTTTTCTCGAGGTGTTGGATTTTCGCTCTGGACAGTCGACTGGTGTCTTTTACAGTCGACCGTCAACACTTATAATTATTTTCTTAAAAATGTTGGATCTTCGCTCTGAACAGTCGACCGACTCTGGTTTGCAGTCGACTGTTACTGATGTTTCTTGAGTTTTCCAGATGTTCTTTAAATGATTGATTCTTTAAAAATTTTTGGATTTATAACTTACTATTCTAAATATTATTCTTTCTACAGAACATATGTTTTCAAGATATTTTATTATTGGATTTGAATTCTGAAATTTTATAAAGATTTGAATTTTGTTGATTTGGAGAGGTTTCTCCCTATGATCGTTTTGACAATGGATCGTGAATTTTGGTCTTGTTGAGATCTCTAGGAGTTGAGTGGAAGTCCTGGAACCGGCAGTTGAGATTTGTTGAGTTAGACCTGGGGGGTCTTGGTTTAGTTGTTGTTGAGTATTTAAGTCCGGCAGGATACACTAACTCTAGAGATGGGGATTTTGTGTTTTAATAATAACCCAACTTAAGGACAGATACTAGTGGGGATGTGATGGAACTTGGGAAACGTAAGTATAGGCTCATGGTTTTGTTAGTCCAACGGCTGCGTTCCAGGACTGTTTGTTGTTATGTCACGAGAGGACATTTGTGTGTTCGCGTGTCGAGGGTCTGCAGGCCTATTCACGGAGCATATAGGGTGCATTCGCGTGTCGAGGTTCGGCAGGCCTATTCACGGAATGTACTTGGTGTATCTGCACGTCGAGGGCCTTGCAAGCCTATTCGTGGGGTACACAGGTTTGGAAGATGATTCTCCGTTTGTTTTTGAGCTATCTTACATGATGCTTGCGCGTCGAGGGCTGTGGTGCCTATTCGCGGAGTATTCTGGATCTTGTTTTCCATCACCGTAGTAGGATTAGTTGCATAACGAGGGGTTATCCCTATAAAGTGGAGATCGTTAAGAGCTTGCACCGGACCTATGTACTATGGAATGCATAGAATCCGACAAGTACGCATTAGAGAGTCAGCATATAGAAATATGTTTTCTTAACTTGGTTTTATGCTTGTATTTTTCTGTTTTTTCTACACTTGATACTTAGTCTAGAATCACTGGACGTTTTTGTTGCCGCTAAATTTGGTGTGGGGGCAAACAGATAGAACTTGTGGATTCTTAGGAAAACTGAATAGAAAACCTGTGTACCTGTTCCGTCGGACTTCGGTCGTCGATCCCGCCGTAGACCTGCAAAAAGTGCGAGACACCGGGGTTGTTCCCGGCGATGCACCCTCCGACGCTCAAGTCAGTAATCAGAGAGATTATGAAAGAGCGTAAAAACTGGTGAAAGATTGATTACCCCTTAATGGAGATGGATGGAGGGTATTTATAGGCGTCTCAGGGAACAGATTGGGAATGTAACCCTGGTGATTTAATAGGGAATATTCCCCATAATCAGATGAGGAATGTAATCTGATGAGGTATATTCTCCGTAATCAGATAAGGAATTTTATCCCCAAATCCCGGTGAAAAGATAGATGTATATCTGGGCCGTTGATCAAGATTAATCAGGGACCCTGATTTTATCTCGCTGGATTGGGTGTGCAGCAGGTTAAGACCCGCACCCTCTTGTTGGTGGGTCCGTTCGTGGGTTACTGGGTTCTTGGGGAGAAGACCCAACACCTATTTCGGACCCTCTTGTAGGCGAAATCACCATTTTACCCCCACGTCTCAAGATTCGTACTCAATTTGGACGGTTCCGATTTAACCCCACTTTTAGCCATATCACGAGCCCCCCACTCCTAAAGACTGAGCTTGATCAGCCTTTGAGGAGTAGTTTGATTGTTTAATGGCTGGCGGAGTTATATCGGAGTTCAAATGGAGAGTTGTGAGTCCGGAGGAGGCAGTGAGGTGATTTGCCAAGTGGATTGAGCTCCGAGTTGCTCATGAGCTCTGACGGTCGTGTGGCGTTTTTGCAGGGATATCCTCTTGACCCTAGCGAAGCGTCAATTCGTCGTTCGGAGGTCTCATACGTTTGTATCGTGCCCTAGACTCTCCCCAGGGCTCGCCGACTAGGAGGCCGAGGTCCATATGCAGTTTGGCAAGCTTTTCCGGAGAGAAAAGCGAGTTCGGCATAGCTGCGAGCGCTAGGAGTGGGTCTGGCGACCTGCCGAACTTGTTCCTTTACCCTGTAACGAGGTCGGTGTCACGAATGCTCGGCAGTGAGTGCCGAGCTTGATTTTTTACCCCGTAACAGGGTCGGTGTCACGAGCGCTCGGCAGTGAGTGCCGAACTTGATTTTTACCCCGTAACAGGGTCGGTGCCACGAACGCTCGGCAGTGAGTGCCGAACTTGATTTTTCCCCCATAACAGGGTCGGTGTCACGAACGCTCGGCAGTGAGTGCCGAACTTGATCTTTCCCCCATAACAGGGTCGGTGTCACGAACGCTCGGCAATGAGTGCCGAACTTGATCTTTTCCCCCATAACAGGGTCGGTGCCACGAACGCTCGGCAGTGAGTGCCGAACTTGATCTTTTCCCCCATAACAGGGTCGGTGTCACGAACGCTCGGCAGTGAGTGCCGAACTTGACTTTTCCCCCATAACAGGGTCGGTGTCACGAACGCTCGGCAGTGAGTGCCGAACTTGACTTTTCCCCCATAACAGGGTCGGTGTCACGAACGCTCGGCAGTGAGTGCCGAACTTGATCTTTTCCCCCATAATAGGGTCGGTGTCACGAACGCTCGGCAGTGAGTGCCGAACTTGACTTTTCCCCCATAACAGGGTCGGTGTCACGAACGCTCGGCAGTGAGTGCCGAACTTGACTTATCCCCCATAACAGGGTCGGTGTCACGAACGCTCGGCAGTGAGTGCCGAACCTGACTTTTCCCCCATAACAGGGTCGGTGTCACGAACGCTCGGCAGTGAGTGCCGAACTTGATCTTTTCCCCCATAACAGGGTCGGTGTCACGAACGCTCGGCAGTGAGTGCCGAACTTGATTTTCACCCTATAACAGGGTCGGTGCCACGAACGCTCGGCAGTGAGTGCCGAACTTGACTTTTCCCCCATAACAGGGTCGGTGTCACGATCGCTCGGCAGTGAGTGCCGAACTTGATTTTCACCCCATAACAGGGTCGGTGCCACGAATGCTCGGCAGTGAGTGCCGAACTTGATTTTCACCCCATAACAGGGTCGGTGCCACGAACGCTCGGCAGTGAGTGCCGAACTTGACTTTTCCCCCATAACAGGGTCGGTGTCACGAACGCTCGGCAGTGAGTGCCGAGCTCCCAGACTTGTCGTTTTTGGGAGTTTAACCTCTGACACCTCTGACAACTCTGACAACCCTGACAGATGGGACGTTCATTAATTGCAGTGACCTGTGGGGTTCTATCAGATGGGATGCGCATTAAATTCAACTCATGATTCGTTGCAGTTATCGAGGTGACGATTGGGATCGCTCCGCCGCTTGGTTTAGATGGGCCGGTCGTACGAGCCCATTAGCCTCGTGGGGTGTGCCCCCCTTCTATAAATCCTCACCCCCCCTCTCATTTCTCATTTCTCCTCTCATTTGCTCAGGCGTTTTCTTGTGTTTCAGGCGAGTTTTTCCGGTGACCGGCGTTTGACTCAGGCGAAGTTTTTCGGCAGCTCTCCCCTTCAAGGTAATTTATAAATTATGTCTGTAGCTTCTGTCTCAGATGAAGTCTCTTGGTCCGAGCTCTCCCTTGAAGGCGCCGAGGCCTCGACTCCGACTCCAACCAAGGGCAAGGTGTTCGGCAAGGATTCAATTGTCGAGGATCCGAAGAGGATGGGGAAGTTCGGACAGTTGCCAGGTCCGCTGACGGGGCTACACAGGGTCAGGGAGCTCCCGAAGGACCAGGCCGAGCGAATCATCCATGGGAGGGAGAGGTCCTTCGAGGAGAACGAAGTTAGGGAGACGACGGAGGCGGACGACGCGGCGTCGATCCTGCGCGAGGAGGAATTGGCTGCGATCCAGGACTCTTTTTTCATCCCGGAGGAGTACGAAATCATGCTGCCGGGCCCCGGGGTTAGGGCTAATTCGCCGCTGCCAGTGACAATGTGTTGCTGGCCGGTCGATGCCTTTATCGCCGGTGCTCGGCTACCTCTCCACGCGTTCACTGTTACCGTGGTGAGCTGGTACGGGGTCTGCCCCATTCAGCTCATGCCGAACGCGTGGCGAGTGATTAATGGCTTCATTCTCCACTGCCAGGCCGCAGGGATCGAGCCGCAGCTGAACGTGCTTCGGACGATATACCGGCTCCACCAAGGGAACAAGTCGGAGTACCGGTATTATCTGACTCCGAGGCACGGCGGCAGGCTCGTCGTCTGCCCCGACTCTATCAAGCACTGGCGAGAGAAGTGGGTCCTCGTGCGGAGTCGAGAGGCCTGGCCGATCCCCACTAATTGGGCAGAAGGGGTGCCCAAGAGGGCGACGGCGCTGCCGAGGCTTACAGTAGAAGAAGAAGAGGCGGTCCGGACCCTCCTTGACCGGCCGAAGTATGATTGGAAGGATTTGACAGAGGACGTTCTCTACAGGGGAGGGCTCTGCCGCGTAGATCCTAGTACGCGGCTCTCGTCAAGTTCTTTTTTCCGTACTTGCTGCCTTATTGTTTTTTGTGCTAATCATTTTTTGCTTTTGATGCAGAATCCATGGACTACGAGGCGGTGTTGGCGCTCAGGGCGGGGCTCGCCAGTAAGGCGCCGAAGAAGTGCAAGAGGGTTGCGTCGAAGCTGCCCTCAACCTCGAAGGTGCCGAGGATTGCGGCCCCCGTCCAGGCGGTGGAGATTGTCGACGACCCGGTCGTCGCCGTGGCGGGGCCTTCGGCTCCTGCACCTGTGGGGGAGTTCCCCATTGCCGCCGTGCTTGCCATGCCGACCCCGCCGCTGACCGTAGCAGGCGAGGAGCTCCTGACGAAGGAGCACAAGCGGATCCATATCCCGGACTGGTAAGTCCGGAGGCACGATGGGTTCCTCGGGAACTCGTTGGCGAGCATGCAGGCCGTCAAGCATCTCGCCACCCCGAAGGACCGCGCCGCCATGGACGCGGGGAGGGAAGGCGACGACGTGATCGAGATCGCTCGTTCGGCGGTATCGGTAAGTTCCGAGTCCCCTTCGTTCGTTTCATCCCTTTGAATCACCAAAATTTTTCTAACTCTCTCAGTTCTTCTTTTTTTCTTTTGCAGATCGTCGTCCATTTCGGCCACCTCACCGAGAGGCTGACCGCCCTGGAGAAGGAGCTGAAGCAGGAGTCCGACCAGGCTCGGAACGAGAAGGCTCGGATGTCGAACCAGCTCGACAAGCTCCGAGTCGAGCATGAGGGTCGGCCGGCGAGGATCCAGCATCTCGAGGCCGAAGTGAAGAGGCTGGAGGACGAGCTGCTTCGGGAGAAGGAGGGGTCGGCCAACCAATTGGTCGAGGCCGAGGCGAAGCAGGCGGCGGCCGTGAAGGCGGCGGAGGACGCAACCCTGGAGAAGGCCCAGGGGTACCTCACGCAGAACATGGCGAAGGCCTTCGCCACTGCCCTCGACCGGGTGCGAGAAGCATACCCCGGGGTGGACGTCTCGGGATGGCGGCTCTTCCCCGGACACGTCGAGGGCTTCGACCCCGAGTCCGAAGGGGAAGAGGAAGAGGAGGAGGGCGACGCTGATGCCGACGCCGGGGTTACTGGCGAAGTCCCCAGCACCACGACCACTCCGCTGGCGGCGGCGTCTCCTTCGGCGAAGTCAACGCCTACTCCGCCTCGTCGCCCGGGGAAAGAGGTCGGGCCCTGAATCCGCCTTTCGCTTTGTTGTTTTTGATTTCTTTTTGTTTTTGCTTTCGAACTTTGTAATGCCTAATAGCGGACTGGCCACCGCTTCTTTTGACGTTAATGAAAAGAAAATTTTTGCAAGTGTTGATGTTCGGAAGTTTTTGTCTTATGCCACCTCTTTTGCCGAACTGTCCCCTCTTGTTATTAGAGATGAAAATTTTTCCAAGTGCGGTGCTTCGGCCATGTTCGACGTTTTTGCTGATTACTCCGATCTCTTTGCAGCTTATGGTGATCGCCCAAGACGTCGAGCTTTCTCGCCCGGACGAGGAAGTTCCAGCCGAGGCCGGCCTAGGGGCGACGAGGCTGTGTCTGACCAGGTGTAGAGAGAGACTTTATAAGGTCGAGCTCGGATTGCGCCGAGCTGAAAGCGAGAGGAAGCATCTCCAGCTCGTCCTTGGCCGGCGAGATATCGAGATTCGTCGTTTGGAAAGCAGAATCGCCGAGCTTATACCTGAAGGTGAACATTTGCCAACTGATTTCAGTAATGAGATTCGAGTTCAGTGCATTCGTCATAACTTGTCCAAAATAACAGCGGAGAAGGACGAGCTGCTTTCCGAGATACAGCATCTGCAGTCCGTAGAGGCGAAGCTTCGGAGTGAGGGCGAGGGGCTGACGGCCGAGGTGGCCAAGTTGACGACCGAACGAGTCGAGTTGACTGCCGAAGTCGAAGCGCTGAAGAGAGCGACGGTGGATAAAAGCATCGAGGTCACCCACCTTCGGCGCCTCATCGCTAGCCGATCTGGAGTGCCGGACTCCGCGATACCCCCACGTTTCGAAGTCGACGTCAAAGACGACTCGTTGCGGGACAGGATCTCGGAGTTGGAGGCGAAAGTGGCCCGTCTTAAGCCGCATTCCGGGCCGATCAACGTTCGAAGCACGTCATGCACTTGCGCTGAGAGTGAGCGGGGCATTACCTTCTATGAGATGGCGACCCGTCAGCGCATCGGCCAACCTAGCCCGGGGGACGCACAGAGCTCGGTGGCGATCTCCTCGAGCGGGGCGTCCGTCGGAGTAGCTACTAGGAGCGGTGCCGAGGATACGTCCCAATTTGCCGGCTTGGGGTCGCGCTCCGGGGACAAGCGTCGTCACTCTCGAGTGTCCTTGAAGCGGAACGCTCCGGCTCCGAAGAAGCGCTGAAGTGGTCGACTCCGCGAGTTTTTTGCTTATTTTTTGTTTTTCGCTAAGTGTAATAAGTCGGCATTGTAACTTTCCTTTGATGAGTTGTGCTCCTGCTGTGTTTGCCTTTGTACCACATCTGTTTCATCAATAAACGTGTTATTGCCGAACTTGTGTGTTTTATTCTTGTGACTGTTGTCTGCCGTGCCGTAACTTCTAAAGCTTCGGACTCCGAATGGCGAGTTTCTTTTAGTTCGTTCATGAGTGAAATCGCGAAGTAGCATCGAGCCAAGTGTTAGACTTCGGGGTCCTTGGTTGATTAGGTTAGGGTCGTCGGAGCGTTTTAGAATGGCGAACTGCCCCTAGCTCGCTGAGGAGCGATCTCACTAAGTAGAATCGAGCCATGTGTTGGACTCCGGAACCATTGTTAATTTAAGGGGTGTGGGAGCAATTTCGAATGGCAAACTACCCCTACCTCACTTAGGAGCGAGCTTGCGGAGTAGAGTCGAACCAAGTGTTGGACTCCGAACCATTCAACGGCTGTGGGAGCATTTTCGAATGGTGAGCTACTTCTAGCTCGCTTAGGAGCGAACTCGCGAAGTAGGATCGAGCCAAGTGTTGGACTCCGGAACCATTGTTAATTTAAGGGGTGTGGGAGCAATTTCGAATGGCGAACTACCCCTACCTCGCTTAGGAGCGAGCTTGCGGAGTAGAGTCGAACCAAGTGTTGGACTCCGAACCATTCAACGGCAGTGGGAGCATTTTCGAATGGCGAGCTACTTCTAGCTCGCTTAGGAGCGAACTCGCGAAGTAGGATCGAGCCAAGTGTTGGACTCCGGAACCATTGTTAATTTAAGGGGTGTGGGAGCAATTTCGAATGGCGAACTACCCCTACCTCGCTTAGGAGCGAGCTTGCGGAGTAGAGTCGAACCAAGTGTTGGACTCCGAACCATTCAACGGCTGTGGGAGCAGTTTCGAATGGCGAGCTACTTCTAGCTCGCTTAGGAGCGAACTCGCGAAGTAGGATCGAGCCAAGTGTTGGACTCCAAAACCATTGTTAATTTAAGGAGTTAAAAGCAGAGAGGTAATAGTAGTGGAAACATGAAGAAACTTCATTTATTAATATCTAATGATCGGCTGCTTCTAAAGTTGCTAGCCGTTATTACAATGAAAAAACAAAAGGAAAAAATCACTACTAGTAAAAGGAAGGGAACGGTTCGACATCTCGAGTTACTTAGAGAGACGTGGTTGCCTTCTCTTGGTATTTCAAAAGATGGTCGGCGTTCCAAGTCCTGGGAATTTCTCTGCCTTCGAGATCTTCTAGCTTGTACGTACCGGGGCGGATCACTTTCAAGATCTTGTACGGTCCCTCCCAGTTCGGGGCCAGCTTGCTTTTCTGTCCGGGGAACGAGATGGCCAATTTTCGGAGGACTAAATCCCCTTCTTTGAGGTCCGTTGGGCGGACTCTTTTGTTGTATGCTTGCTCGATCCTTCTTCGGTAAGCTTGCTGGCGTATGACAGCTCTCTCTCGGATTTCGTCTATCAGATCTAGGCTTGCTCTGAGCTCTCTAGCATTCTGCTCTTCTCCATAAGCGATCAGGCGAGGAGAGGGTATCCCGACTTCTAGGGGGATGTTGGCCTCGGCCCCATAGGTGAGATTAAATGGGCTCTCGCCTGTTGGGGTCCGCTTGGTGGTGCGGTGATTCCAGAGCACGTTCGGCAGCTGATCGACCCATAGTCCTTTGGAACACTTGTCTAATCTCTTCTTGAAGCCTGAAAGAATCTGTCGGTTGGCATTCTCAGCCTGGCCATTCGACTGAGGATGGGAGACGGAGGAGAATCGGTGTTGTATGGAGAGGTTCTCACACAAAGCTCGGAAGGCGGCTCCGGTGAACTGTGTCCCGTTATCCGTGACTATGACTCGGGGAACGCCGAAGCGGCAAATCACATTTTTCCAGAAGAATTGAACGACTCTATGCTCGGTGATTGTAGCCAGGGGCTCGGCTTCTATCCATTTAGAGAAGTAGTCGACTGCCACGACTAGGAACTTTAGCTGTCCGGGAGCTGGTGGAAACGGTCCTAGTAAATCCATCCCCCACATGGCGAAGGGGATCGGACTTGATAGGGAGGTGAGCGGTGCTTGTGGAAGGCGTCGAATGTCTGCATACTTTTGACAGGAGCTGCATTGCCGAACGTGTTGTTCGGCGTCCCGTAAGAGAGTGGGCCAGTAATACCCGTAGTTCAATACTTTGCGCGCTAGAGCTCTGGACCCCGAACGAGCTCCGCCGATGCCCTCGTGGAGCTCTTGCAAGGTGTAGTCGGCCTGCCTGGGGGAAAGGCACCTTAGGTAAGGCCGACCGTCCACCTGGGTGAAGGAGCGTTTATATAAGATGCCTTCGATCAAAGCAAAACGCTCGGCTCAGGTCCTGATTCTTCTTGCTTCCCTCGGATCTTCAGGGAGGAGTCCGTCTTTTAAGAATTCGACGATGGGTTTCATCCAGTTGTCCTCGAGGAGGACAGGCAATGTTTCAACGGAGTCTGGCGCTTCGTCCTCTATGCTTGGCTTCAAGAGGACTTCTATCAATACGGTCTGTTCAAGACCTTGAAGGGAATAGGAGGCTAATTTCGATAGGACGTCGGCCTGAGCATTTTCTTCTCGAGGGATCCTTCGGATGAGGGCCTCCTCGAACAACGCCATGAGGCTCTTGACTTTAGCCAGGTATTTAACCATTCTGTCATCGCGGGCTTCATACTCTCCGAGGACCTGGTTGACAACCAACTGAGAGTCGCTGAAGATCTGTAGCCGCTGTGCCCCTGCATTTCGAGCCATTCTGAGACCGGCTAATAACGCCTCGTATTCGGCTTCGTTGTTCGAGGCTTTGAAATTTATACGGAGGGAGTACTGGAGGATGAAGTCATCTGGGCCTGCCAGGATGACTCCTGCCCCGCTTCCCTCATTGCAAGAAGATCCGTCAACATAAATTGACCAAACCGGTGGCCCCTTTGCTGTTTGGCAGGGCTCAGAGATTGTACTCTCAACTATGAATTCGGCCAGTGCCTGAGCCTTGATGGCGGTTCGAGGCTGATAAGTTATATCATGTTGGCTCAGCTCGATCGACCACTTCATGAGGCAGCCGGAAGTCTCAGGCTTGTGAAGGACCTGTTTCAGTGGCTGGTCGGTAAGGACGACCACCGAGTGGGACTGAAAGTAGGGTCGAAGCTTTCTCGCGGCCATTACCAGGGCATAGGCCATTTTCTCAATCTTCGGGTACCGGAGCTCGGCGTCCCGGAGCACTTTGCTGACGTAGTAAATGGGTTTCTGAGCCCTTTCTTCTTCTCTGACTAAGACCGCGCTAAGCGTCTGTTCGGAAGCTGCCAGGTAGAGATAGAGTGATTCGCTAGGTATCGGTTTGCTGAGCAGAGGTGGATTGACGAGGTAGGCTTTAAGCTGGTCGAAGGAGTCTTGTTGCTGCTGTCCCCACTCGAATCCTTTAGCCCCCCTGAGGGCTTTGAAGAATGGGAGACACTTCTCCCCGGACTTCGACAGAAAGCGCCCTATGGCAGCTAGGCGACCGGTCAATCTCTGAACTTCTTTGACATTTCTGGGAGGGGCCATGTCTAATATGGCCTTGATCTTTTCCGGATTTGCTTCAATCCCTCGTTGGCTAACCATGAAGCTGAGGAACTTCCCTGATGAGACGCCGAACGCACACTTGTTCGGGTTGAGTCTCATACTGTGCTTTCTTAGGACGTCGAAGGCTTCCTGAAGGTCGGCCACATGATCAATACCTCGGATGCTCTTTACAAGCATATCATCGACGTACACTTCCATGTTTCGGCCGATCTGGGCCTGGAAGACCTTGTTGACTAGGCGTTGGTATGTTGCACCGGCGTTCTTGAGACCGAACGGCATGACCCTGTAACAATAAAGGCCCTGGTCGGTAACAAACGATGTCTTCGGGATGTCTGGAGGGAACATCCTTATCTGATTGTAACCTGAAAAGGCATCCATGAAGCTGAGGAGCTCGTGTCCCGAGGTTGCGTCAATCAGAGTGTCGATGCTCGGTAGAGGGAAGGGATCTTTGGGGCAAGCCTTGTTGAGGTCGGTGAAATCAATACAAATCCTCCACGTCCCATTGGACTTCTTCACCATTGATACGTTAGACAACCACTCCGGGTAGTTTACCTCCTGTATGAATCGGGCTTTCAACAGCTTATCTACCTCCTCTTTGATAGCGAGCTGACGCTCGGGGGCGAACTTGCGCCTCTTCTGCTGAACCGGTTTGGACCCCGGATCAACGCTTAAGCAGTGGACTAGGAGTTCTTCGGAGATACCGGGCATGTCTGCTGCAGACCATGCGAAGAGGTCTTGATTGGCTCGGATGCATCTCACAATATCTGAGTATAGGGCGGACGGGAGGGTCTTGCTTACGAAGAACTTGCGGGTCGGCTCTTGTTCAGAGAAGAGCACCTCCTCCAGTTCGTCCACTGGCTCGGAGGTCGGTCTTGCAGAATCTTGGGGAATCTCCAGGGTCTCTAAGGAGAGGACGGGCCCAAGGGTTGAGGTCATGTAGCACTTCCGGGCCTGCTCCTGATTTCCCCTTACTTCCCCGACCCCGGATCGGGTGGGAAACTTCATCTTCAGATGGTATGCTGAAGGAACTGCTTCCAGAGCTGCGAGGCCAGGCCGGCCCAAAATGACGTTGTAGGCAGCGGGAACATCCACCACCATGAAGTCCATTGGCTCTGTCCTGGTGGTAGGAGTTTGGCCGGCAGTTACATCGAGGGTGATCACCCCTTCAATAGTTACCGGAACCCCCGTGAACCCATGGAGAGTGTAACCGGCAGGCTTGAGTCTGTCTCTGGAGAGCTTTAGGCCTTTAAAAGCGGAGAGGAAGAGGATGTTGACGGAGCTGCCGTTGTCTACTAAGATCCTCTCCACTTTGAAATTCGCCATGTGGAGGCAAATAACGAGGGCGTCACAATGTGGGATACGAACTCCCTCGAGATCTTCGTCGGAGAAGGTGACTGGCACTCCGAGGCCTTTGGGAGGAGGTGTGGCTCGGACTGAATTGACCTCTCTGATAAACGCTTTCCGAGAGGAGTTCGAGGAGCCTCCCATTGGACCCCCATGGATGAGGTGGAGGACTCGCTCTTCCTCGAAGTCTGGCGTCTCTTCCCTTTCCGGACGCTTGTTAGCCCCCCGAGGCGGGGGAGGCAGCTCGGCTCGGTCCTTTCTTACAAACTTCGTTAGTTGTCCCCTCTGGATAAGGGCTTCGATCTCGTTCCTCAGAGCATGGCAGTCGTTGGTGTCATGCCCATGGTCCCGGTGATAGCGGCACCATTTCTCTCTATCTCTTCTCTTGGCGGGGGTGTTCATCTTGGGAGCCGGAGGCAAGACCCCATCTTTTTTGACCTCCAGGAAGATGGCTGAGAGGTTAGCGTTGAGGGGAGTGAACTTCTCAAATCTAGGGGGAGGTCGGCACTGGCCGGCATTATCCTTCTGGAGCTTCTTGGCTCCTTCTTCTTCCGTCCCCTTCCTTTTAAACCCGGAGGCAGGCACCTCCCAGTTGGGTTGTTGCTCAGCCTCTTCGGCCCGAATGTACTTTTCTGTGCGAAGGAGGAGATCAGAAAAGTCCTGTGGTGGCTTCTTGGCGAGGGAGGAGCGGAGGTTGGAGTTGAGAATATTGGATTGGAATGCTGCGGTAGCAACCGACTGGTCGAGGGAGGCAATGGTTCTGGCTTCAGCTGTGAACCTCTTCACGTAGTCTCTCAGTTTCTCTCCCTTCTGCTGACGGAGGTGCAATAGTGAGATGCTGGTCTTCTCAGTCCTTCGGCTGCTGACAAAGTGGGTGATGAAGAGGGTTTCGAACTGCTCGAAGGAGAATATCGACGCTGGGGCAAGGCGAGAGTACCACTCTCGAGCCGGGCCTTTGAGAGTCGCGGGGAATGTTTTGCAGAGGAGGGCATCGGAAGCTTGGTGGAGGAGCATCAAAGTCTTAAAGCTTTCGATGTGATCAACTGGATCGGTCTCCCCGGTGTAATTCTCGAACTGGGGAGGTTTGAAACCGAACGGCACAGGGGCATCCACTATGGTCCGGGAGAATGGGGGCCGGCTAGGACGTAGGGTCCTCCCCCTGAGCTCCTCTTCTCGGTTTATCTGACCCAGGAGCTTTTCCACCTCGTTAAGGCGGCGGTTCATGGTGTCATCCCTCCAACGGTAATCCGCCGGGCCACGGGACTCGTCTTCGTATGAGGGGGAGCGAGGGCTGCACCGATGGTAGCTTCGAGAACGGCGAGGACTTGGAGTATGCTGGGAGTTGGTAGGAGCGGGTCGAGGAGAGGGAGACCGTCGGCGAGGGCTTCGGACCGGAGGAGGGGATGGGAGCTTCGGCCCAATAGGATTCTGACGGAGGTTGAGGGCCTGCAGGACGGTCGCTTGGAATTGTTGGAACTCGGCACGGGTGATTGGTACCTCATTGTTCCTAGGCTGTTGCCGTCCTGCGGGAGAGTGCCTCCTTCGGTGATGATCGGGGGAGTCCTTCCTCCCTCTTCGGATGGGGGACCTCCTGTACTCTCGGTGACGAGGGGATCGCTCTTGCTGGCGGGAGACTTCCTCCCGAGCCCGCTTTTCATCCAGATGACGACGGAGGTCATCATCCTCCGGGCGTTTGGGGGGGATATTGTGGCGACCAGAGGCTCGGGGATGATGGGAGGCCATAGAAGCACTGGAGGCGTTGTGGATGGAGAGGTTCTCTTGGTGAAGAGGCTGTTTCTGAGGGTTAGGACCTTTTGGATCGGGGGGTGGAAGGTTCCGTTGGAGTGGCTCTTCCATGGTAGGAGGAAGTTGCCCTTGTTGCTGAGCGGGATCAGGAAGGACTTCTTACTGGTCAGGGTTGGGTACTCGATTAGACCCTCTTGACCTAACTTTGCGAGGCGGCATGGCTGGAGGAGGCCTGTTCACCGGGAAGAGGAGAGGTCTTTATTCGTTGGTTTCCCACAGACGGTGCCAATCTGTTGCCGCTAAATTTGGTGTGGGGGCAAACAGATAGAACTTGTGGATTCTTAGGGAAACTGAATAGAAAACCTGTGTACCTATTCCGTCGGACTTCGATCGTCGATCCCGCCGTAGACCTGCAAAAAGTGCGAGACACCGGGGTTGTTCCCGGCGACGCACCCTCCGACGCTCAAGTCAGTAATCAGAGAGATTATGAAAGAGCGTAAAAACTGGTGAAAGATTGATTACCCCTTAATGGAGATGGATGGGGGGTATTTATAGGCATCTCAGGGAATAGATTGGGAATGTAACCCTGGTGATTTGATAGGGAATATTCCCCATAATCAGATGAGGAATGTAATCTGATGAGGTATATTCCCCGTAATCAGATAAGGAAATTTATCCCCAAATCCCGGTGAAAAGATAAATGTATATCTGGGCCGTTGATCAAGATTAATCAGGGACCCTGATTTTATCTCGCTGGATTGGGTGTGCAGCAGGTTAAGATCCGCACCCTCTTGTTGGTGGGTCCGTTCGTGGGTTACTGGGTTCTTGGGGAGAAGACCCAACACCTATTTCGGACCCTCTTGTAGGCGAAATCACCATTTTACCCCCACGTCTCAAGATTCGTACTCAATTTGGACGGTTCCGATTTAACCCCACTTTTAGCCATATCAATTTTCATGAATTACTATTTACTATCTTATATTCCTTGATGTTTTCATGCTTTACTTATTTGTTATTTCTCATTTCATTTATTCTTGCTGTTAATACATGTTGTTGATGACTCAGTGTTTTGTGATTAATTATGTTGCTTGTTTTATGTCACTCACACCTTTATGGCTGACCCCTTTAGTTTTGGGGGTTAGGAATTATCTCTAGCCCCATGTTTTATAGGTTGTTGTTTCTTAGAGCTTGGGGTTTGGATGCTTGAGATAAATTGATGTAATAGAGCTTTTGTGTAAATTTTGTAAAAAAGTGTTGTAAAAAGAAAGTTTGTAATTCAAGGTGTTTTGTATTCCGCTGTATTTGTAAATGATTGTTGTAACAAAAGTTGAAATAAAATTATCTGTGTTTTTGGGCTATGTGTACTATTACAATTGAAGTTGATGCTGGGAATTGTGCCACGTATTTCTAAGATATTATATTGGAAATTCGGGGCGCTACAGACCATTTGCTCAACAATGCTTTGTTCATATCTCTTAGATTCATTATTCCGAGCCCCCCATATTCTTTCCTCTTAAACACCCTCCCCCCTTTTACCAGATGGAACCCTTTATTTGCCTCATTCGCTCATTTCCATAAGAGTCTTCTTCTGTATTTGTCTATTTTATTGATAACCCATCTAGGAAGTTCAAACAGACATAAAATATACCAGGATACTACTTAGCACTGAGTTAGGAAGGGTAATCCTTCCCCCCAGTGAGAGGTGTCGTCCCTTCCATCCGACTAATATGTTTTCAACCTTCTCTATTAAAGGCTACCAATCGTTTCTTTGCATAGACCCCGGTCTGATGGGGATTTCTAGATAAGTAAGAGGGTATTGTCCAGTCTCGCATCCTATAGGAATGGATAAATTTTCACTGATTGGGATAATGCAACTCTTATTCAGATTAACTTTCATCCTAGCTCATGCCTCAAAGCACTCCAGAACCAAACTAATAGCAACAATCTCATCATCTTTTGCTATTCCGAACATTAATGTATCTTCTGCATATTGAAGAATTGAAATCGGTTCAGAGATGCCGTTAATCATGATTCCGCGAATAACACCCTCTTCTCTGCCCCCTCTTGTTCATTTCTGTGAGTCCGTCCGCCACAATGGTAAATAAAAGGGAAGATAAAGGATCCCCCTGTCTTAACCCCCTGCGACATCTAATTTCTTTTCCCCTGTTCTCATTAACTTGAACAAATGATTTTCCTCTTCTCACACGTATTAATTCACTTTCTCCACTTATGCCCGAATCCTAAGCCTTTTGGAAATTCATTTTTAATAAGAATCCATCAGCTCTATCTTTATATCCTCTATATACAATCTCGTGCGCTGACACAATATTGTTCATGATATCCCTGCCTTTGATAAATTCGCTCTGCGATTCTCCCACTACATCGTTGAGATGCGGGGCTAGCCTCTGTGCCAACACCTTAGTGATAATCTTGAAGGAGCCATTCAGAAGGCTAATTGGTCTCAAATCTTCTACTGTTCGAATCGCATTCTTTTTTGGGATTAGAATGATGTTCACATAATTAAGTCTACCTAAATTTGCACTTCCATCACTTCTGTCACGCCCCACTTCCCAAAAATACGGAATACGATCACGTAACATTGGCCCAGCGAATGACTAATGTCACCCATAAGCTGTTTATCCGATTAACTCAACAATATAATCAATACAGAATAAATGCGCAGGCAATATAATAATCTCATGAACAATAGTACTTGTAATTAAGCAATAAAAGTATCTAAATACAATGATAATCCAACATCTCGTAACAAATAACAATATTTGGGTCATAAGCCCAATACAATAATAAATCCAATCCAAATAATAATAAGTCTCAATACATTAAGTTTATTAAAGCAATAAGCAATTAGAAAGTAGTAGTCTTCAGACTGTTTGTTCTCCGACTCCAGTAGGCAACTGTTCTTCAAAATCTGCAGTTTAATAAATTGCAGGAAGAGGAAAAGAAAACAAAACGCCTGTCAATGCAAGTTACGGGCCACTTGTAGTGAGGCACAAGTACATGGGAAAAAAAGATAACTACTAACATGGAATATGCATGATAACGAAATATAACAACTAGCATGGCAAGATAAATAAGTGTAAGTAGCATGTAATAAGTGTCGAGTGAACAAGTATCATGTAATATTCGATATCAATAGGAACAATGATGAACAATATGCAATATAGATGTTGTGTTAATCCTTAAGTCTATTATTCATTTTAATCCTAACTAATGCATGTACTACTGTGTCCCATGTGTTTCGTACCACAGGTTCGATGTATACAATCAATTTCGTTTTAGACTTAAGTGTAAGATTCTATAGATCATGTACACGGCACGATAACGGTATTTGCAGTATTGCTGCACACTGGTTGGCTCAATAAAAACAATACACGATCCATTGGGGATACTGTGTTAGTAGTCCAACAATAAACCGATAACAATAACTTTTGCCAACACACAATATTTTGGAAAACAAGACCCACACTACGGTGTATAGTCACTATGTCATCAACTCCAGTCAATCCATTAAACCCCGACTTATTAATTATTTCATTAATGCAACAATACAATATGCAATCTAGAGACATGAGATGAACGATAACAATAATAGGGAAACAATATGATGATAACATGGAATATGGTGTACTAGATGTCCAAGCAACATGATATAGAGTATTTTACAAGTATTCGACAAGTATAACACGAATAACACATCAAACACAGACATCTCAAGATAGCACGAACATATATATTAAAAGTGGTCAACCCTAGATTAATTCATGTCATATATGTCGTGAGGAAACTATGGTCAAATCATCACAATAGAGACAATATCAACAAGGGGATCCACACACAAATTGTCTCTAGAACCCAACTACACTACAAGCGATATTTTGTACTTATAAATGCAAAGGAATTTTTTACAAGTTACTTGCCTATTAGACGGTGAATTTGAATACCAAGAATAACGGAATAAGGATCCCGAAGCAACGAACTCACGAATTAGCACAATCCACAATAGCACGTGCGATATACGTGCAATAAAGAGCTAAATCAACACAGCACCCAAAGAGACAAAGCAACTTAGTACACAAAGAGACAAAGCAGCTACACAGCAACATCTACAACCATGGCCAAGGGGCCGGCGACATCGCCGGCCGAGGGCGGCAAGGGGCGGAGAATGGTGAGGTGGCGCGGTGACCGGAGTCGACGTCGACGAGGTGGGTCGACGGTGACAGGAGGAAGAGAGATCGAGATTGGGATTTAATGGGTTTTGGTTGTTGACGAGTGAAACAGAGAGGGAAGAAGACAGGGGGGGTTTCAGGGGTTGGTCTGGGCGGCTGTGTGGCGTCGACGGGGGGTTGGGTGACGGGAGGCGGCGACCGGGGGGGGGGGGGGGGTTGACGGCGAGAAGGGGGTTCGCTGGAGAAGAAAGACAAAGATGGTTCCGTGATTTTGGCGGAAAAATGGGAAGAGAGAGAGAACGGCGAGGAGAGAGAGGAAAGAGAATAGGCAGCTAGGGTTTCAGAATTGTGCAAAAATTAGGGTTTGCAATAGGATTGTATTTATAGGATATAATTAGGGTACTGGGTTAGTAGTTTAGGGTCCAATAAAAGTGGGTTTGGATCAAGAACAAATGAAATTGGGTTCAAGTGTTCAATAAGAGATAGATCCAAATCAAAAGTGTTCAAATCAAAAATACCCACAATAAAAAAAGAAAAAATAGGATTAACAAGAAAATAATTCATCAAGAAGATCAAAAGGTTTCATAAACAAGAATTTAAATCCAAATATATAAATAAATAATACAAATGAATTGAATATAAACTGGGCTTGAAAATAAGTTGGAATTCACCAAGAAAACTAGGTCTAGTACAATAACAAAATAATTCAATAGATGAATTTTAATTAAATAATCAAGAAACGATAATTAATTATTATAATAATAAAATCATACAATAAAATAATATCCGGGTTTAACAATTTACTAAAATGACCTAATATATATATATATATATATATATATATATATATATATATATATATATATATATAATTTGGACTCAAATACAAATAGTTGATCAATAATATTTAGAAAATAAGATCAAAACACATCATTATTTGAAATGAATAAATTTTCGATTAGAAAAACACTTTAATATGAAATCCAAAATGATTTTAACAAATAATGAATTTATAATATCGAAATACAGAAAATATTTAGAAAATACGTATTTACGGGAATGGGAGTTACAACTTCCATCATAGAATTCTTGAAAAATATTCATTAAATCCATCTTGATGATTTTCCAATAAATTCTATAAAAGAACAGAGGGAAACCATTAGGTCCTGGAGCCTTGTCCTGACCCAAGTCTTTAATGGCAAGAAGCACCTCTTCTTCCTTAAACATAGTCTCAATTCCATGACGACCGTCTATTCTTGATGAGCTCCACATATATTTGGTGATAGTTTACATCTATTGCCCTTACAGCTTCCCAATCTCTAATATTATAATAAGAGAGTTGGGGTTGTCATTTCTAGACATTCAACCATCTAATTTCAACCATTTATTTTTATGTGGGAGCTATATTAATCATTCATTTACTCAACTGTTGTTAGTGACCATAATACCCTCAAAGTTCAAATTTATTTACAACATAATTATTTACAAAAGTACCACTCATATATAATAAAAGCTTGTGCCACTAGGGATAATTTGTAAAGAGTATGTATGAATAAAGGGATATCTCAAGTTCGAGACCAGATTACGTCTTATTATTTACTTTATAAAATAAATAAAAAATTGATTAGAATTTACATTGCACATGCAGGTTACTAGTAAATCTTTAAATCTTTCATCTATGTGCTTTCTAATGCGACTCTCATTCTCACTCCAAGTTCCTTCAACGCAAAGTCCTGTAATGTTGTTTCATCTCCTTCTTCCATTGGCCACTTTGCGGAAGAATTTTGTGTTTGTGTTGCCCTCTTTTAACTATTGAACCCTTAATCGTTGCTTCCAATATTGTTCCTCTATATCACTTATGAGTTGAATTTCTTGTCTATTATTTGCTAGCTCCTCGGTCTCCAGGCCCTGTAAGTCTCTCTCTTCCACTAGCATTTCTAGATCCCGAACTCTGGCCCCTAATTCTTACGTTCTCCTTTTATTCTTTCCAAATTCTTTCTTAGCCCACTCCTTTAAACGTTTTTGTAGCCCTCTCGTCTTTTCAATCCATATTCCGATCGCAATATCTATTTCACTATTTGCCAACCAAGATTCCTCTATAGACTTACGAATGTTATTGGACATAGTCCATGCCTTCCCAAACCTGAACAAATGTGGATTCGTCCTAGCCCCCTCACCACAATCTAGGACTAATGGGATGTAATCAGAGGTGAATCCAGCAATAGATTTGACACTTGGTAATGGAAAAGCCTCCTCCCAATCAGTGGACACTAAAATCCAATCCAACTTAGCCAGAATCGAATTAGCCTGCATATTCGTCCAAGCATAACTCATATTCATCCAGAATAGAATAAGATATTTTGGGTGGGTAGAATAAGACATTTCAGTGACTACTTTCTCCTCATGAAATCTTGAAGATCTTTCATGATATCAAGTTTCCAAAAAATATCAAAATATGTACCACCAATTTTATGGGATGGATCAAACAAAATGTCAAACTGACATTAGTGTAATATGGAAAAATGAGCCATTAGATACTGAGAAAACACCCCCAAGCATGTATGAGACTCTAAGCAGAGTTACCATAAGTAGTACGGAGAGAGTTATATATACTTATCATTACCAGTTATAAATTTCAGAAGCCGAGATTCGTTTCACGTGAATAACCCTAGACTAGATTGGTATACAATAGGCAATCAGCTGACAATTGTATATGAACGAATAGTTAGTGCAGATCAGTCACCTAGTTTTCAAATAGATCAATCCCTGCAAACATATTTGTCTACAAATAAAAAAACTTTTCTGTATGCTCATCAAGGATCCTAACTACTACTACATCGATTATTCTACTTGCAGCACCCATCTATAAGCAAGTCCATCTTATTATCATAAACCAAAGTCCGAAATGATCAAACTTCATAACCTTACAAAAGAAAAGAAAAAAAAAAGTCAGAATTACACCTATGAATGCACTAATAGCCAACTATACTTCGATCAAGGAATCCACCTATAATGGGGTGCATGTGTTTGGCTTACACACTTTGTTCACCCAAAAAAAGTACTAACAGACATTTTCTCGAGCGGCTGGGATGCATCTGCAATAAACCACTTCTATTTTCTCCCCTCTGGCTTTCTCTCTAATTTCAGCTTCTTACAAGTTAAGACAATTTATGATGTTATGAAGTTTCTCCCTGCTTCCTTTTTCTCGCCTCTCGCCTTCTTTTTAAATGAACACTAATGCTTGATATTTAAACAGGACATGAGATTGGCCTATGAATGCGCTGGAACGTTACTGACTCTAGTTTGCATCCCAAAGAATCACTTAAATGATTATCCAACTTTTAATAACTAAAAATAATAATAATTGGCTCAAGAAACAACAAATAAACAAAATTATATACAAAAATGCATTTTGATAACCATTTTGGAGTTGTTGAATCATCCTCTGTTTGCAGATAAAAAATTTCAAGGTTGTAACCGTAAAGCACCAAGTCCTATTGTCTAACCAAAACAATGCATATTGCACATTGAGATCCGGGCGAGGAGATACAAAGAATTTTCTTACTACTAATCAGAATTCACTACTAGTACTGTGCAGAGTCTCAAATACCACTATCTCTACTTCTCCATTCTTCAGAATATCAGTGACCCCATGATGGTCAAAGAAAAGCAGCACACTCTTTAGCCTACAGCATTATATGAATAATATTACCATTAGTTATACGAATAAATTCAAACAGAAAATGACAAGAAAAAGAATGAACATACACAGCATCTAGAATCTGACCTGATCATTCCCTCCTTCCTATCATGTTCAATGTTTTCAAAAAGAAAAAAGAAAGAAAAAAAATATATAATATATATATGAGATGACTGAAGGGAAAAAAATCATAAGTATAAACAAAATAAAAGCAGAAGTCCTCTGTATGCGTAAAGACTACCTTGTGTGGCTAAATTATCAGGTATGAAGTTTTTGAACTCTTCAAGCAAATCATGGTGGTCTCTAAAGAGGTTTTCTACCTGCAAAAATAACAGACTTAATATCACCCAAGGCATGCATTCAAAAAAGTCCAGAACAAATACATTTGGATTTAAGAAACCGTAATGCATGAACACGTGATACCTCACAGTAAACTTCCTGTATGGATTTATTCTCCCTCACATACATGTTTAAAATATCTAAGAATGATCTGTAAACTATGTCGTCAGATTGGAAGCGACTCTGCAGGCAGACAGGAAAGTAATTGTTTAAAAAAATAGTGAATAAAAATCCACAAACTGCAACGTATCTGCAAACTAAAATCAATACCTTTACTTTGATTACCAAACTAATGGCATCCTCGAATCCAGCCTGCTTGTTCTCATCAAAGAGCTTGATCTCATACTCTTTGGGTAGAAAGGTGTTCAACCCTAGGATTAGATCGGGGTGCCCTTCAAATAACTCTTTCAACCTCATTACAACGCCACTAATATCAATCCTACAACCAACAATCAAGGAAAACGAATAATGTAGGGAAGGGGAAAAACCATCAACGACAAAAAATAAGTAAACATATGACAAGATTTTCAACCTCTGGCTCCTGAAGTCAGCCATGACTTCAACGAATGCATCATACTTTTCCCTATTATCTGGAAATTTATCTTGCACTGCCTTCATATACTGAAGGGCATCATTTCTTGTAAGCCTTGGAGTACTACTTGAGGAAGCTGCCATATAGGTTTGCCCGGACCTTCATTAAAAGAAAGCCAAAAGAACCACAAACATTATAATGGATAATAACCGAAATCACTTCTTCCGCATACAAATGGACAACCTTTCTGCATATCCAGAATGATTCCAGATGTAAATTTGTGTCACCTAATACATACAAATCCTGACTTTTTTTTAAATGTAGTAGGATAGAGGACGAAGCTCCAGCCAGTCAAATATAATATATATAGTAAATGAAATACGTCTACAAAAGAAGATAGTAGCATACAACATCATCGAAAACGTGAGGAAAAAAGGAACAACAGTCTCCTCTACAAAAAGAAGCAAGAGAAGAAAACAAGAACTCAAATCCTGACTAATTTCATCCTACATCACTAGTTTCTTTAAATATATAAAAATATTTGTAGCAGATTTTTAATAAGTTAAATCAGAAAATTTCCTCTTTTTTCTTGACATAAAACCGTGAGGTCAAAAACCCCAAGCGTTCCATTAATAAGTACTTCACAGAACAACCTTAAGAGAAGGTGAACAAACAAGTTTGAAACAATCGCACAAGTCTAATCCCTACAAATTGAGCTAAATACATCATATTCCCATCCTAAAACAGCTCAAGTTCATTCCCTATATCATGCCCAAATGAAACTCATAAGCACATCAAGTGGTTGTTGCATGACAACTAATCATCCATGGTCCATCAACTGCCCTCGACGTAGTGTCCTAACCCTCCCGGACTGCACCAACATCGATCAAATTGCGCTATTTCTGTGCCTTAACCCACATTAGCTACACCAACATCGCCCATTTCATCCAACTTAGCGCCCTCAACTCCTTGGTTGCACGAACATCGACCAAATAACCCCAACTTAGTGACCTAGTCATCCTTGGTTGCGCCAACATTGGCCAATTTGTCTAAATTTGTGCCTTAACCTCCTTGGCCGCACTTACCTAGTGCTATATATAGCCCTCCTTGGGTGCACCATCATCAACAAGCAAGACCTGGTTGTCAAATAGATGAACTTCAGCAAGTCAAGCAACAATGCTCCACACTTTTAAAATGGAGATATCACAAGATTAGAGCAAGAACAAATCGTGATACTGAAGCCTCAACTCTCAGAATTAAGAGATCAAATGTCGCCAGCGTAGATCTTCACAAAAACTCGCCAGAGTGCTTCCATAGCCGACAAGGAAAAAAAGGTGATCCATGCTCCCAAACCAGCCGGATCCATGGTAAATACCATGATCCCTTCCAACACACCCAAAACTAGTCGGATCCATGGTAAGAACCATGATCCATGGCCCCAAATAAAACAATTTCATTGGATCCATCCACCATAGACAACAATCCCGATCACCTCCATCACGGATCTATAGACCCATGGTCAGCAACATTTTCCACCACCACCGGTCTACAAACCCATCAATTTCATCTTCCTGAAGTATATGCCTTTGCCAGAGATGAATTTGATGTTGTTGCAGTCAATGGAGATTGAACGAATGGACGACTAATACATTTGGTCAATTAAGCACGAAAGCTAGAAGACAGAAATTGGCACTTGCCCAGTACCACAACTAGAAACCTAATGCCCTGGGCCCAAGACAAGGTTGTCTGGGACTAGGAAAGGGAGGGGAATTCTCGGTTAAATCGACTTACTCCTCATCAATGATTGGAGGGGGTATAAGCTTGCGATGAGATATGGAAGACTAAGGTTCCACTTAGGGTCGGAACCTTTAATTGGCTTGTTAGTAGGAATGCCATCTTGGCAATGGACAACCTTGCTAGGAGGTAATGGCAAGACACAACAGGATGTGTTACTTGTTGCATGGAGGACGAGACGGTGAATCATCCCTTTCTTACTTGCCCGTTCGCAAGAAGCATCAGGTTGGCTCTGTGTAACCGTTGTGGTATTTCCTCCCAGTGTTGCGGACGGTGGATTCTCTATAGGGAGAGCGAAGGCATGCTTCTGTCTGTAGCTGTGAATATGTCCTTTAGGACATCGTAGTTGCGACGATGTCCCGGGGTGTTTGGGTAAAAAGGAACCGTAGGATCTTTAGGCACAAGCACTTGCATCATCAGCATGTTCTATATGGAATTACGACTAATATCGTGTTCTAGTCACCCACAACAAGTACAAAGGGCCAGGAAAAAGGTCAAAGAAAGATTCACGGCAGTGTAGTTTCAACTTATGAGGCTGATCGGAGGAGGACGTGGACAGTGCCGGCCCTGAGTTTATGGGGGCCCGAGGTGAACTCCCGAAATGAGGCCCCCACACAGAATTTGTTTTTAAAAATAAATTGGTAAAAAAAATTTGATTTTTTTTTTACTAAAATTCTTAAAAACGGATATATATGAAAAAATAGATAAAGATTTAGGGATTTGAAAAAAAAATCAAACCCAAATCCAACTAAAATAAGTTTGCACAAGTACTAATATAAAAAAAACAAAAGCCCAAAAAATTAAATTTGGAAACCCAAAAAAATATTACGCGCAAAATATATATATATAAATACAAGGAAAAAAAATAGGCCCCTAAAAATGAGCAAAATTCGGGGGCCCGAGGCGGCCGCCTCCCCGACCTCCACAAGGGGTCGGCCTTGGATGTGGATCGTGACTGCAAGCAGTAGTAGGACACGACGTCTTCATACCCAAACTACAAATCTGGGATTTGCGGTCTTTTGTACAGTATGATTGCCAGTTCCAGCCACAGGCTCTTTGTGTTTGCCTCACATGTATCGTAGGGCTAGACTTGGATTTATTTTTGGGTTGGATGAGCAACACGCAACGAGTCTGTTGGCCTGGATGTGCACCATTCATTGTACTGTTTTGTTAAAAGCTTATTAATGGAATGTGGGGAGGCCTTTACCTAACCGTTTGCGATAAAAAAAACAAACCCATCAATTTGGATGTTACTGGAGTCGGATCCAAGGTAAAATTTCCTCTTTTTTTAGAAAAATGTGACCGCATCACCGCTTCATTAATAAATAATTAAAGAAACAAGTACTATAAGAGCATCCACTATCGTTGATGGCCAAATATGCAGATATAGCATTTAGGTTATAGCAAAAGAAGGAGAGCGTTGCAGTCGTTAAAGCAAAAAAATATAAGAGACGAAAGATCATCTTCCGTCTAATTTTTTTTGGGAAATGGCATATTTGTAAATATGCAATGGCATTTTCGTAAATATGAAAAGAAAATTTGAGAAGAAATGTATGGGACGGAAGATCTTCCGTCCACTGATTTTAATTTATTTTTTTAATAATGGCATTTTTATAAATAGAGAGTAGCATTTTCATAAATCTGAGGCAATTTATTATTATTATTATATTTGTGTGGACCCTTAACAAAAAAAAAATTATAAAAAGAAGAGACAGAAGAAGATTTTTCGTCTCTCAATTTTATTAATTTTTAAAAATAATAAAAGATGAAAGACAGAAGTTCTTCCGTCTCTCTTCTTTTATTAATTTATTACATAATAAAAGTAGAGGAAATTTGGAGATCACTGTTATATTTGGAGATTGCTATATTTTGCTGCTATATTTAGCATCTAACTGTTCACCACTTTTCTAAAATCTAATTTTTTAGCGAACGATAGTTGCAGCGAAAAACTTAAATTTTCCATTTTTTAAAAATTTAGAAAACGATAGTGGATGCTCTAAATAATATACATCTATCTGTTCCTAAAACGGAACAACGGAAAACAATTACATAGCTAAGCCTACAACATAAACTAGTCACTCCCCTATCTAAACTTATAGACGAAAGCATTTGCACCAAGTTCTCCTATCCATCCCTACCAAAAGTAATTCGAATTTCAAAAAAATCTAATTTAAAATTCAATTCCATCAAAATTCCTCACCACCCCAGAAACTCCCTTCGCCTTCCCCCAAACGTCCACCTTGGCAACAACCACAACCACCATCTCTTGGCGGCATGCATCCTCTTCACCCAATGAATCCACCAATCCAACCCACCGCGATGCCATCTTCTGATTACGTCAAATCCAACCCTCAACAGTAGCCATTGTTCTCAACCGACGGACTCCTCTGCCGACGAACACCTCCGCCATGGCAGCTCATCAATGGGGATCCCACAGTTAAGCCCATTGTTCCCATACATAATTTGAATTTCAAAAAAAACCTATTTGAAATTCAAATGTCAACCAACTTTTCTCTCTCCACTCTCCAAATATGTTTTGAATTTCAAAAATCTAAATTGAAATTCAAAACTGATCCAAATCTCCCCCTCCAAATATGTTTTGAATTTCAAAATCTAAATTGAAATTCAAATAAAATTTCAAACCCTGGTGTAATTCTCCACACTCCCCATCTAAGATTTGAATTTCAAAAATCTAAATTGAAATTCAAAAATCAAATTAATCTCCCCCTCCACACATATTTTGAAATTCAAAAATCTACCTTGAATTTCACAAATGAACCAAATCCCCCCTCCAAATATGTTTGAATTTCAAAATCTAAATTGAAATTAAAAAATTATCTAAATCTGTCCCCAAATCTAATTTGGAATTTCAAAAACTCTAATTTGAATTTCAAATTTAAATTTCAAATCAATGAATCTCCCCTTCCTCACTCCTAGTCGATCCCACCGGCAGCCTCCATGAATCCCGACGTTGCCATCAAAACCCTTCCGCCAACCATCCACACCTCCAGCGCCTGTCCGATCCCACCCCGAAACCATCATTGCCAACCCCGAAGAAAACCACACCTCACAGCCTCCCTCACTGACAGCCACAGTACTTTCGTCGAGGTAGCCACTGCCTCTTCTCTACCCCCAAGCTTTCGTCTCTTCATCTCCACCCTACTCTCTCCATCTCTTCAAACCCACACCTCCTCCTCTCCCGTCGAGTTGACTGAATGACCTCGCTGGCAACCCCGACGCCCATATTAGAATATCTCGCCGCCGGCAACCAGTCGCACTTCCACACGGTCTTCACCTCTCCCGATACACAGCATCAGCCCTCGACGCCCTCCATCTAGGCGTCGACCCTCCCACTGCGCCATCCGCTTCTATACATCTCATCTTTAAAAAAACCCAAATCTCTACTCCTTGTCGGAGTCTCCGATGCCAACTCACCACCGCTCCGGTGGCGGGGTGAAGGGGAGGGGGGGGGGAGCCAATTGCTTCTAACTTCCTCTCTTTCTTTTTGGGGTTTTTGAGGGGAGCTTCTCTCTCTAGAATTCTAGAGAGAGAAACTCCTAAGGGGTTTTTTTAGGTGAAAATTTCCTCTCTTTTACCAACATCCTTAGCATATATGTCTCCAACAAACAAAAAATTGTCAAAATTTTAAGCATATATACATAGTATATAGAGCTTCCAGTTTGTACTAAACAATCTATATGGTCGACTACTGTTTTTCTTTTATGAGGGATTATGGTCGACTACTGTTACCTACCCTATGAGGTGATCTCGGAACCATTGGAACTATGTTTGAAGTAATCGAAAATGTTTAACAGATCACATAATAGACCAAGATTACTAAAAAATTCAAGTTAAACATGTGAAGAATTAGATATAATTAAGATCTACAAATAACAGAAATATACAAAAGACAAATGACACAAATCTCATGGTAAAAGAAAATACGATAACAAATGGAATCAACAAGGACACAGATGGTTTTTGAAGAGAACGGGAACTCACATGCAAGCCCTTTGGAGATGATCGGTAGGAAAAGAGGATACTTGCCTTCTTGTTATCCTGTTCTTGATTTTCGAAGGGGGAGAAAGAAAGAGAAATAGAACAGAGAGAAGATGAATGATTTTTTAAGAGGAGTTAATTGATGTATTATTCAGATTAGGGTTAGGGATTGATCGGGAATTTTGATCAAAGAAGGAATGGAGGGAGAGGGGGGAATCAGTCGAATAACACAATCTATCTATACTACTAGTATCATACACGTGCACACGTGCACGTGGAAAAAATTGAAGGGATAATGAAAAGGGATATTTTAGCAAATGCCCCCATTCAAAATGTATAAACTAGCATATACCCCCACTATTTTTAAAAACTAAGAAATACCCCTAGTTTGGATGGAATCATTAAAATTCCGTTAAGTTAACTTACGTGCATCACATGTAACACAGTAAAATGACCAAAATACCCCCAATAAAATTATTTTAGCAAATACCCCTATTCAAAATCTAAAAATTAGCATATACCCCCACTATTTTTAAAAAAGGGATATTTTAGCAAATGCCCCCATTCAAAAGATGGAAACTAGCATATATCCCCAGTATTTTTAAAAACTAAGAAATACCCTTAGTTTGGACGGAATCATTAAAATTCCGTTAAGTTAACTTACGTGCATCACACGTGACACAGTAAAATGACCAAAATACCCACTACATAAAGTAAGGGTTTCTTGAAGCAAATTTGAAAAGAGAATGAACCGTCTCCTTTCGGCTTTGCAAGTCCGTATAATTTTTTCTCTGATGGCCATCTACCCCACCTTGTTATATTAGGGTTTTTAAAGAAGAAATACCCCAACCCTAATCAGTCATTGACTCAATGTAAGCATCTTCTCCACCTTGTTACATTAGGGTTTTTGATAGATTATGTTTGTTTGATCGTTTCAACTTGATCAATTTTGTGATGTTTTTTTCTGAATTCTTTTTTAAGGAAAATTGGTTGTAGGAAGAGCCATGAATTCGAGAAGGTTCGCATCTGAATCTTTGTTCTATTATTTTGTTTATATTTTTATTATTCGGATGCGAACCTTCAAAAATTCATGGCTCTTCCTACAACCAATTTTCCTTAAAAAAGAATTCAGAAAAAAAACATCACAAAATTGATCAAGTTGAAACGATCAAACAAACATAATCTATCAAAAACCCTAATATAACAAGGTGGAGAAGATGCTTACAATGAGTCAATGACTGATTAGGGTTGGGGTATTTCTTCTTTAAAAACCCTAATATAACAAGGTGGGGTAGATGGCCATCGGAGAAAAAATCATACGGATCTGCAAAGCAGAAAGGAGACGGTTCATTCTCTTTTCAGATTTGCTTCAAGAAACCCTTACTTTATGTAGTGGGTATTTTGGTTATTTTACCGTGTCACGTGTGATGCACGTAAGTTAACTTAACGGAATTTTAACGATTCCGTCCAAACTAAGGGTATTTCTTAGTTTTAAAACTAGTGGGGGTATATGCTAGTTTCCATATTTTGAACGGGGGCATTTGCTAAAATATCCCTTTTTTTTAAATAGTGGGGGTATATGCTAGTTTTTAGATTCTGAATAGGGGTATTTGCTAAAATAAATTTATTGGGGGTATTTTGGTCATTTTACTATGTTACATGTGATGCACGTAAGTTAACTTAACAGAATTTTAACGATTCTATCCAAACTAGGGGTATTTCTTAGTTTTTAAAATTAGTGGGGGTATATGCTGGTTTTCACATTTTGAATGGGGGCATTTGCTAAAATATCCCTAATGAAAAGGGTAAAAAGAAAATAATTTCCAAACTGATCCACTGTCGAAAATATTTACCAAACTGGTCCACCTTCGAAAATATTTACCAAAGTTAGTCCATAACCCAACACGTGCGTTGCACGGGTTGGGTTAAGGACTAAGGGGTTCTCCCATTATAGTAGTAGAGATTATTAAGCAAAACCCCATTTTGACGGTTTTTTACTATCATGCCCCCATAAACATAGAAAGCTAAAAAAAATATATGATTAATTCTCTTAATTTTTGCTCCTGATCCCTAAACAATTAGAGGGCACAAACGTAATTTTTACTTCACATTTAATTCAATCTCTCTCACGAGGCGGAGATTGAATTCAGGGCCCAATTCCTTCTCGAAACCCGAACGACCGCGTCTTCCAAGGTCCGAGGACGAATCGCCGATCCGTGATGGATATCCGCGAGGCGATAAGAAATGAGCGAACTATTCAGGTTAGTTTGCTGAATTATCGGAAGGACGGGACGCCGCACTGGATTTTGTTCCATCTGAGTCCGGTTTTCGATGCGGATGAGGATGGGAGGGTGCTCCACTTCCTGGCGGTGCAGATGCCGATAAAGGGTATGGCAGAGAGGAGGAGGAGGGGGATGGTGTTTGCGTTGGGAGCGTGTAAGGAGGAGGTGAGGGAGGAGGAGGAGATGGGGATAGGGTTTGGGTGCGGCGACGGCGAGGTTTTCGAGGGGAGGGATAGTGGAGGTGAGTTCTTGATTTTGCAGTTCTTTTTTTGTTCATATTATGTTGTTATATGATGATAATTTGTATTTGATATGGCTAAAAATAGGATTAAATCGGGATCGTTCACATCGGACACGAATCTTAAAGCTTAGGGGTAAAATGGTAATTTCACCTACTAACGGGTCTGAAATGGGAACTGGGTCTTTCTTCACGACCCAATAACCCACGAACGAATCCACCTCAACTGGGTACGGGTCCCAACCTGAAACACACCCAGTCCAGCAAGATAAAATCAAGGTCTCTGATTAATCATAATCAACGGCCTTGATTTACATCTATCTTTTCACTGGGGATTAGGGATTACATTCCTTATCTGATTACGGGGATTATATTCCTTATCAGATCACGGGGATTACATTCCTAATCTGATCCCTAAGGCGACTATAAAAACCCCCCATCCACCACCGTTATGAGGTAATCAATCTTTAGCCAGTTTTACGCTCTTTCATAATCACTTCTGGTTACTGACTTGAGCGTCGGAGGGTGCGTCGCCGGGAACAACCCCGGTGTCTCGTACTTTTTGCAGGTGAACGGCGGGAGTCAACGGTCAAATTCCGGTGGAACAGGTAACAGGTTTGCTATTCAAAGTTTCCCAAGAATCCACAAATACTATATGTTTGCCCCCACACCAGATTCAGCGGCAACAGATTGGCGCCGTCTGTGGAAAACAAACGAATAGCGGCCTCCCCTCTTCCCGTTGGTCAGATCTTCTCCAGCCATGCATCCAAAACAGAAGGGGAAGGCAGCAGTCTCCAACCGAAGAACCACTTCTCTTTCTCCTTTCCCTTCTCCAGTTCAAGGTGCTCCTACTCAACAGGCCCCTCCAGGGTCTCGGGGGACTGCCCAGGGGCGCTCCCGTCAGAGTCGTCCGAAGCAACATCCTCCTCATGATGAAGTCGCGGGTCCCAATCCTTCAGTTGAATCTGTGGCCTCTCAAAGCCCTTCCGAGCGGGATCTTCGTCAAGTGATTGCCAACCGTCAAAAGGGGGTCGACCTCAGAACTCGCCTAAATGGATGGCGAGCCCTCGGTGGAGTCCATCAACCCGAGAACTCAGGGGCTTCAAGAATCCGAACCCCCCGCCGACCGAGGACTAGAAGATCCCCTCCCCCGAAGAGGCAAAGAGAGTCCCCTCAGCGTCATCGGCGGAAAACTCATTCTCTAATAAGCCGAGCCACACATAGGGACCGCTAAGTTGGAGAGGCACCAGTCACAAGGGCAAATCTTCAAGACTTCTAAGCGACAGTCTTACGGTCCCTCACTCTCGCCCCAAAGAACGACCAGAGGCCACCTACTCATGAGCCAGCTAGGAGCCACTGCCTTCACACTCTCAGTCCTCGTCCTTCTCCAAGCTACCATCGCCGCAGCCCCAGTCCATCCTCGTACAAAGATGAGTCTCGGGGCTCGGCAAGATATGATCAAAGAGAAGACTCAGTCTACCGCCGTCTCCACGAGATGGAGAGGCGCCTCGGCCGAATTGACAAGGAAGAAGAGCAACGGGTGATAAACTTCCGCCCGAGCAGACCTCCATTCTCCCGCACCATCATGGAGGCCCCCATCCCAGAAAACTTCAAGCCGCCTCACCTCGAGATGTATACCGGGGAGTCGGACCCCGCAGATCACATAGAGAGTTTCAAAACTCTCATGATGATCCACCATGCTTCAGACGCCCTCCTCTGCAAGATCTTCCCTGCCACGCTGAAGGGGTCTGCGCGAGAATGGTACTCTCGACTCGCCCCGGCCTCCATCTTCTCATTCGATCAGTTCGAAGGGCTCTTCCTTACTCATTTCGTGAGTAGCCGTCGAGCTGAGAAAACAAGTATATCTCTGGTGACCCTCAATCAAGAAAAGGGTGAACGCCTAAGAGATTACGTTCGACGCTTCACCGCCGAAGCCCGGTCCATTCCCTCCCTCAACCAGTCAGTAGCCTCTGCCGCATTCGAGCGCAACGTCACTAATGCCAACCTCAGGGCATCCCTTGCCAAGAAGCCTCCTCGGGACTTCTCAGAGCTCCTACTTAGGGTGGAGAAGTACATACGGGCGGAAGAGGCTCTCAACCCCCTTGCTCTTGAGGAGACATCTTCCGAGAACAAATAGAAGAACACAAGTGAAAAGGGGTCCCAAAAATCCTAGAAGGACAGTAATGGCCAGTGCCGTTCGACTCCACATTTTGAGAAGTTCACCCCCCTCATTGCTAATATATTAGAAGTCCTTATGGAGGTGAACAAGGAAGGACTACTCCGCGCTCCCCCTAGAATGAATACCCCTGGCAAGAAGAGGAACAAAGATAAATGGTGCCGCTTTCACAGGGACCACGGTCACGACACGGATGATTGTCGGGCTCTGAAGGAGGAGATCGAAGAACTCATACAACGGGGGCACCTGATCAAGTTCGTTCAAAAAGAGGGGGTCGAGCTTCCCCCCTGAGGAGCAAACAAGCGAACAAAAAAGCCCGCCGAGCCTCAAGACTCAGAATCTCCCAACTCCTCCCAAGAGGTCTTCACCTTATTGTAGAAGTAGGATCTTGATTTTCAATAAGGCCGATGCTTGTAACTCGGCCAACAGCATGTAATAATGGCTCGCCTTATTGAAGCGGCCACTTAGTTTATCTCAATAAAATTTTACATTTTTCATTAAAAATCATTGCTCTTGCTTCTAGTCTATCTCTTCGAGTCACATCTACGACTCGTTAAATGGTGAGTTCGGAGTCCAACTTCTTCTACATGGCTGCTCCCGCAACTCACTAAGCTCTAACAACGAGTTCGGAGTCCAACACTTGGCTCGATTCCGCTTCAAATAACTTTCTCTTTAGCGAGTTAGAAGTGGTTCGCCATTCGGAACTGCTCCCACAACCGTTGATACTCTCTTAAACGACGAGTTCGGAGTCCAACACTTGGCTCGATTCCGCTTCAAATAACTTGCTCTTCAGCGAGTTAGAAGTGGTTCGCCATTCGGAACTACTCCCACAACTGTTGATATTCTCTTAAACGACGAGTTCGGAGTCCAACACTTGGCTCAATTCCGCTTCAAATAACTTGCTCTTCAGCGAGTTAGAAGTGGTTCGCCATTCGGAACTGCTCCCACAACCGTTGATACTCTCTTAAACGACGAGTTCGGAGTCCAATACTTGGCTCGATTCCGCTTCAAATAACTTGCTCTTAAGCGAGTTAGAAGTGGTTCGCCATTCGGAATTGCTCCCACAACCATTGAGTCCCTCTAACAACGATTTTGGAGTCCAACACTTGGCTCGATTCCGCTTCAAATAATTTGCTCTTAAGCGAGTTAAAAGTGGTTCGCCATTCGGAACTGCTCCTACAACCGTTGATTCTCTCACTTAAAAAGCAAGTTCGGAGCTCACAACTCTGTCCTAGAGTTGCTCCTCAAACTTTGTCTCCCAAATGGCTCTCTCCTAGAGCCAAAATCTTTGCTCTGCTCACCTTCAAAGTGGACCTCTCCTCAACGAGTTCGGAGCTCACAACTCTCCTCTAGAGTTGCTTCTCAAACTCGTCTCCCAAATGGCTCTCCCCCAGAGCCGAGCTCTTCGCTCCGCTCGCCTCCAAAGCGGACCTCTTCTCAACGAGTTCGGAGCTCACAACTCTCTCCTAGAGTTGCTTCTTAAACTTGTCTCCGAAATGGCTCTCCCCGAGAGCCGAGCTCTTCACTCCGCTCACCTCCGAAGCGGACCTCTTCTCAATGAGTTCGGAGCTCACAACTCTCTCCTAGAGTTGCTCCTCAAACTTGTCTCCAAAATGGCTCTCCCCCAGAGTCAAGCTCTTCGCTCCGCTCGCCTCCAAAGCGGACCTCTTCTCAACGAGTTCGGAGCTCACAGCTCTCTCCTAGAGTTGCTCCTCAAACCTGTCTCCCAAATGGCTCTCCCCCAGAGCCGAGCTCTTCACTCCGCTCACCTCCGAAGCGGACCTCTTCTCAACGAGTTCGGAGCTCACAACTCTCTCCTAGAGTTGCTCCTCAAACTTGTCTCCGAAATGGCTCTCCCCCAGAGCCAAGCTTTTCGCTCCGCTCACCTCGAAGCGGACCCCTTCTCAATGAGTTCGAAGCACAACTCTTTCCTAGAGTTGCTTCCCAAACTTGTCTCCCAAATGGCTCTCTCACAGAACCGAGCTCTTTGCTCCGCTCGCCTCCAAAGCGGACCTCTTCTCAACGAGTTCGGAGCTCACAACTCTTTCCTAGAGTTGCTCCTCAAACTTGTCTTCCAAATGGCTCTCTCCTAGAGCCAAGCTCTTCGCTCCGCTCGCCTTCAAAGCGGACCTCTCCTCAACGAGTTCGGAGTTCACAACTCTCCTCTAGAGTTGCTCCTCAAACTCGTCTCCCAAATGGCTCCCCCCTAGAGCCGAGCTCTTCACTCCGCTCGCCTTCAAAGCGGACCTCTCCTCAACGAGTTCGGAGCTCATAACTCTCCTTTAGAGTTGCTCCTCAAACTCATCTCCCAAATGGCTCTCCCCCAGAGCCGAGCTCTTCACTCCGCTCACCTTCGAAGCGGACCTCTTCTCAACAAGTTTGAAGCACAACTCTCTCCTAGAGTTCCTCTTCACACTCGTCTCACAAACAGCTCTCTCCCAGAGTCAAGCTCTTCGCTCCGCTCGCCTCCAAAGCGCACCTCTTCTCAACGAGTTCGGAGCTCACAACTCTCTCTCCGAAAGTTGCTCCTCAAACTTGTCTCCCAAATGGCTCTCTCCTAGAGCCAAGCTCTTCGCTCCGCTCGCCTCCAAAGCAGAGCTATTCACAACGAGTTCGGAGCACAACTCTCTCCAAGAGTTGCTCCTCAAACTTGAGGATTCTCCAACTCATCTCTGAAGAGAACTTGTAGGTCTTCAAAATAGCTTCGAAACAAGGGGTCATACGCCCCGATCCGACCTCCGTAGCATCGGGAACATCGAGAAGAACTCTCCATGGACCTCGGCACAAGCTGACGAGCGTTCTTACTACCGACCATGTTACATGGAAAATTAAACTTCGGCACAAGCTGCCGAGCGTTCTTGCCACCGACCATGTTACATGAAAAAATTGGACCTCGGCACCCCTTCGCCGAACGCTCTTGGCACCGACCCTCAAACATGGAAAAAACTCACTCCGCACTTCAGCAAAGACTCGCCGAACCCCTTCTTTACATATGTCGCCACGCCGAGGTATCACTGCACCTCGGCAGGAGACCCCGAACCCCCCTGGACTTCGGCCTCCTTCTTAACACATATTTGGAGGGGGTCGGCAACGTTTCCGAAGCAACTTGCCACCAGAGCTCAAATAAGAAAAATTCTTTACCTCGGAATTCATGCTCAGATGCGGTCGGCGGCTCAGATACAAGCAACCAAACAAACAACACAAAAAGGGGGGGGGGGGGCTACAGGATCGGGTTCAGACCCATTAAGGACCAAACCCAAACCCTTTATCTCTCCTCCTCTTCTTCTCCAATGGTTTGGCGCAAAAAAAAAGGCTGCTGGAGATCAAAAACCCAAAAAACGAAGCCGGCTCCTTCAACTTCGAGCTCCGCTGAACCCACCTTCGCGCGAGCTCGACCTCGCCATCACCGATCTCCTCCCTGGCGCGAGCTCCGATTGCAGCCAAGCTCCATCGAGCTCCCACCTTGAGCGAGCTCCGCCGTGGCCAACGTCCGCGACCAAGCTCTCCTCTACCTCGACGAAGCTCCGAACTCCACTTCATCACGAGCTCCCCTCGCCGAGCCCAACCACGTCTCCACACCGACGAAGCCCACGATGCCGAGCTCCACCTTCGTCTCCTTCGCGAGCTCACCTCCAACATCGAACTCGCGGCCAAGCTCCCCCACAGCATCGAGCTCCCCCTCACCGTGCTCTAACTTCTCTCCTGTCGAGCTCGCCTTGCCGACCTCCACCACTTCGACTGACTCAGAGCACCTCTCACCTCAACAAGCTCCTTCAAAGCTCCAATGTCGAGTTTCGACCTCGAACCTAATGTCGAGCCTCATTCCAAGCTTCGTCATCGAGCCCGCGACACCGAGCTCCTCTCTACTACGATGCCGAGCTCCTCGCCGTGCTTGCCAAACCTCTGTCGAGCCCCCTCAGTCAACGAATGCTCTTCTCGTCACCGGCATTGAGCTCCTCTCTCGCCATGGCCTCGTCAAACTCTAAAAGCTTCGAACTTACAACCTCAAAGCTCAGGGTCGGCGACGCAAGTCTCCACGCCAATGCTCAGGGTCGGCGACGCAAGTCTCCTCGCTTGGCTCTGCTTGGAGATTGGGTCGGAGAAGGAGACGGGGGCGAGAGCACGAGAAGGAAACAAGCGAGACGAAGAAGAGACAGAGTGGAAGAGAGAACAAGGAGAAAGAGCAGCAGCGGGGAAAAAAAAAAGGTCAACGGCTCACTGTTGACTTCGCCACGTTGGAGTCCACATAGACTTCGGCCACTTTTGCCGAGAACTCTTGCCACCGAGCATGTTATACCAAAAAATGACCTCCTCCCGATGCGCGCTCGTTTGATCGTGATCAATGCACATGATCGTGCCACGTCACCAGGTATTTATTTATGTATTTATTTGCTTATTTATTTATTTAAATGATCGAATTAATCTATATAATAAAACACAAAGAAAGCTATCAAGTGGCTCTCCTTCAATCCCTCCAAAAATCAAAGGTCCAGATCTAACCTTACAAAACATATTTTCCCCCCAAAAGTTCCCCCCAAAACTCAAATTCAAATCTCCCACCCAAAACAACTCCTATATTTATTTAATTTTTTTTTCTCTCTCTCCCTCCCTCTTTTATTAAAAAAATTAAGAAAATAAAAATTTTAAAAATATTAAAATATTAAAAAAATTAAAAATTTAAAAATTTAAAAACTTTAAAAATAATTAAAAAAAAATCGAAAAAATCATATAATATGTTTTTTGCTCTATGTTTACTACTTCAATTAAATTGCTGGACCTCCAAAATTATTTTACATGATCAAACAAGGTGCACCGTTTCGAAGACGGGCCGTAGGCACGTGTCAACGGGCAAACCTAGTTATTTAAAAAAATCAGAAAAAATATTTAAAAATTAGAAAAAATTAATTAAAAATTCTAAAAATAATTATTAATTCAGAAAATAATTTTTAAATTCTGAAAATAGTAATTATTAAATTAGAATAATTAATTAAATTTTTTCGATAATTAATTATTTGATTCGGAAATTAAATAAAAAATTCGAAAAAATTCAGAAAAATCCGGAAAAATCACCAAAAATCCAAAAAATTCTGAGAATATTTTTGGGCATTTTACAAGCCCAGAATAACACCGTTCACCCCGAGCAAGATCCAAACTCCCTTAAGAACACCGATAAAATCTCGTACGCCATTAGAACAGTAAAACTACTCCTCAAAGGCTGATCAAACTCAGTCTTCGGGAGTGGCGGGCTCATGATATGGCTAAAAATAGGATTAAATCGGGACCGTTCACATCGGACACGAATCTTAAAACTTAGGGGTAAAACGGTAATTTCACCTACTAACGGTCTGAAATGGGAACTGGGTCTTTCTTCACGACCCAATAACCCATGAACGGATCCACCTCAACTGGGTACAGGTCCCAACCCGAAACACACCCAGTCCAGCAAGATAAAATCAAGGTATCTGATTAATCCTAATCAATGGCCCTGATTCACATCTATCTTTTCACTGGGAATTAGGGATTACATTCCTTATCTGATTACGGGGATTATATTCCTTATCAGATCACGGGGATTACATTCCTAATCTGATCCCTAAGGCAACTATAAAAACCTTCCATCCACCACCGTTATGAGGTAATCAATCTTTTGCCAATTTTACGCTCTTTCATAATTACTTCTGGTTACTGACTTGAGCGTCGGAGGGTGCATCGCCGGGAACAACCCCGGTGTCTCGCACTTTTTGCAGGTGAACGGCGGGAGTCAACGGTCAAATTTCGGCGGAACAGGTAACAGGTTTGCTATTCAAAGTTTCCCAAGAATCCACAAATACTATCCGTTTGCCCCCACACCAGATTCAGCGGCAACAGTATTGATGTTTGTTTCTTGGCTTGGATGATTTGGGGGATTTTCGGTAGGAGAGAGGTTAGTTATTCTTTTCTTGATTTGAATCTTGAAATTTAGTAATGTTTCAAGCTGTTTGTGTAATGAGTTATCTGTTATAACTTTAAAAAATGCGTAATGAGTTATCTATTCCAGACGCTGCAGCTCAGTGTGCTGTTTGGGTTGTGGTATCTCTTCAACATCTACTTCAACATCTACAACAAGCAGGTACTCATTACGATTCGTGTTCTCGCATTGAAAATCGTGCGCCGTCATTTTGTATATTAACTGGATCTTGATTTGGTTTTACTTTTTTTATTTGACTTTTGGTTAGAAAGGTCTGATGCTGCCTTTTATTTGTATATTAACTGGATCTTGAATTTGTTTAACTCATGGCTTTTCAAATGTCTGATGCTGCCTATATATCCATCTGGATTATTTATAGAGGAAATTATTGGGGAAATTCATGGGATTTTTTTATAGGGGAAATTATTGGGTTTTGTTTCTAATTGGGTTAATTTATTCATTTGTAGCAAGAACACAGGCTTGATGGAAGGGGAAGTACAGCAGTGAGTCGTTTGAGTCTAAACAAGATGCCCAGTAAGTGTTTGATTTTTTGTTTTTGTAGAAATTTTTATAAAATTAATGCTGTGTTGTTTTGTAATTTCTGGTGTTTGATTTGAAAAAGAAAAAAATATTAGGGCGTGCATCGCACGCGTGCAAATAGCTAGTATAATTGAGTTGCGGTTGGAAATTGCAGAACACCCCCACATTCAATTACGTTTTTACAGAAAACACCCCTTTAATTATAGGGAACTAGTATAATGTACGTGCGATACACGTCTAAAAAAAGTAAAGTCATCAAATTAAATGAATATATATCAAATAAGAAAAAAATAGTTTATATTTGAATGTTTTGATTTGGGTTAATATGCGGTGCACATTTATATTTGTTGGATATAATTTGGACGTATATTATACATGTTTATATAGTTACAAAGTTAGGGTTTGTTTGTTACAGACCCCAACTCTCCCATTAAAATAGTAGAGATAGTACAGTATTGCTCTGATAGCAATCTTATTAGAGTCTAAAATACAATGAAGTTATTGCTAGCAAATGTCAGTGTGGGTGTGGTATTCTAATAAGACTTTTTACTCGTGAGTTAGAGTTACGGAGTTTGAATCCGCTTGCAATAAAAATTTCTCAATTAATATATATTCGAGATAAAGTGCGGGTGTGTGGTTACAGCCTTATTTCCAAAAAAAAGTCATTGCTAGAATACTCTTTTAAAAAAGTTCAAGCAGTTGCCAGTTGTACTCCGAAAGACTCTTATCACCGCAACTCGTCTCACCGTTGGCCTCCGTTCTTGTGATCATCGAGTAATTTGGGAGCCTGTGCACCACACAAGATCAAAACATTCAAATGGCCGATCTACAGTGATGTGATGTCAAGTAGGGTGACTATTCGGTGCCACAACCTCCAGATTGATGTTATGTTTGTTGGGTATTTGTCTCGCATGTAGGTTATAATTCAAAATGAGGATCTAAGAATAAAAATAGAGTCAAATTAGGAGGCCTAAATAAATTATGCATGTAAGTAGAAGAGAAATGCTATGAATACCCTTAATTGTTTCCACTATCTCTACTATTTTAATAGGAGAGTTTGTACGAAACAAATACGTGCATTGTAACCCAATAAACACGTGCAATGCACATGCCTAACTAATATAAAGAAGGTCTTAGGTGCGATGCCACACAACGTCGAATTTTTTTTATAAAAATATATTTTTATAAAAACGTGCATCATACATGTAAATTACTAGTTTTAGTTAATATGTTGGATTCCTACGTAGCATACAATTGAGACATACTGCTATGGTATGTATAATCAAATGAAATAATTAGTTTTGCCAATTTTAATTAGATGATTATGCATACCATAACTGGTTGTGTCAGTTGAATTCCACGTGGGAATCCAACACATTAATTACAGTAGTGGATATATTAAGAATTACACATAGTTTTATCCCAAAAAAAAAAAAAAAGGTTGTGCTGTGGTGGTTTTGGGAATTAAATGATTTGATTACTTAATTCCAAAATTGGTTAAAGGTCCAAGTTTGGCTTTATATCACTTGGGGTTCAGGTTCAGGTTCAGGTTCAGGTTCAGGTTTTTTATTAGGAAGAAAATATTGAAACTACAACCTAAGGTTTTCTAGATCTCTACAAATATTGTAATAGACTCCATAAGAAGTGGTACTTTATATGAAAGTTTTCCATTATAAATAGCAGAATATCTTCTAGTGAGGCTTGAGATATAGATATATTTTTGTGAGAGTATTGTATCACTTGTGTCGTATCTCAATTATTTCTTCCCTAAATTAGGTTTGCTGAACTGGGATAAATTGTGTGCTTTTGTATTTGGTGTGGTCTACAATTTCTTGGTTGTTCGTTGTGATCGGTTGTCACCTCTCTCTATAAACTTCCGCTGCGCCAAAAAGTTTTAACAATTGGTATTAGAGCATGAGTTTCTCGGGGTCAGGATCGAGTAATTTAATAGTAAGATTTAACTTTAATCTTTGAAATGTAGACATGTACAATGTATTGGTTCAATATGGCTTACATCTTGCCCTAGAATGTGATAAAAAGAATCCGAGTGTGTCGAAAAAGCAAGAGAACATGAAGTAGGATAAGTGGAATGAGATTTGTTTTAAAGAGTTGAGTTTAATCCGGCTCTCATTGGCGGACAAAGTCAATAGCAACTTCCTTGACGAGAAAAGCGCGGCGAGTCTTTAAGCGAGACTGATAATTGACTATTTGGGATTGTCGTTACTCGATCGAATGTACTGGAAGAGAAAATTATTTCGTTTCTCAATGAAGAAAAATACTACTCTCCATAACCATATAGTGGAAATCAATATGGTGTGATCTGTTGGTGTATGCCCTAGAAGCCAGTTGTGTATTGAAGTTACTAGTTTACATTGTATCATACCAATTATTCATATATGTGACATTTTATTTATTGTTTATTGTGATTTAATGAATATAATAAAGCCCTTAGAATAGTAAGTTCAATATTATGGGACATCAAGTGCATGACTTGATTGTGAGATCCTATTGGTTCAAATCAGAACATTATTCTTAAATGTCCCTAGTCAAGTATTATTGTGAATTAGGACAACATTAATACATAGAGGCTAGTATGTGTGTAGAATGATGACCATATCTCACGGGTCATGGATATGAGACATCATGTCTTCACACGGGTACATATTAGAGTAATAATGTACTGGACTGATCTACCATGAGAACGCTGCATGGATCGTTACATGAGTGTCATAAGTGATTCTCACAGTGACCATGATGTACGTGGTCCTTTAACTTGAAGTCACTATGGTTACCAACATGAGAAGTTATATGTTTTAATAACGTCAAACGTCACTTATAATAAGGTGATTATAAAGCCGACTATTGGACATACTACAAATTATGCGTATGGATGTGAGTGACTTAGATAGGATTTGTTCCTATTACATAAAAGGAGCGATATCTACGGACCCCTTGATTAAGTGAGACTGTAAAAATGCATGGTCGTACTCAAATGAGTCAATATGAGATATTGATCTCATTTGTTTTAGTAAGTCTACTTGGACATCAAGAAACCAAAGATTGAACTATACAAGGGTGACACGCTTTATGCCTTGTGGTCAATTACGATATCTGGACAAAATGACTAGACTACATGGTGACATTGGTCACAGATAGGTTATGTCAAATCACTGGCATTCCTGTTACTTGAGTAGCAATGATATATTGCTAGATACTGCTCATTGTTTGTAACACCGAAATATGGTTTTAGTATTACTGTCAGCGTAATGGAAACCTATAGGGTCACACACTTAGAATAGATAAAAAATGGGATTTAAATTCATTAGATGAATTTAATTCAGATTCCAAGTAAGTCTTGGGCTCCTAAAATTGGTTGTACAAATAATTAGATTAATTGGGTCAACCCAAATCAGAAGGCCCGCACACACACACACACACACACACAAACACACACACACACACACACACATATAGTCTCTTTTCGTTGTGCACTAGGCCTCCGTGTGCACCTGTGTGCACTCGACATTTCCGCCTTCGTATTGATGATCCAAACCGTTCACATTGATCTACACATCTAAATTAGTCTAATATGTAAAATCAAATCTGTAACCCCTGTTTCCCTAAATACATATTTTCTGTGTATTTTTCTGTATTTAAAATTTGTTATAAATTATTATTATTTTTATTATTTTTTTATTATTGCCTTGATTATTAAGGAAAATATTATTATTAATATTACTGTTATTTTCATGAACATTTTTATTATGATTATTATTATTATTACTACTTGATTAGTTATTAAAAACCTAGTTCTATGTATTAATCATACTTGTACTCATTTCGAATAAATTCTATATTTTAATACAAATTACATCTTGTTCATAAACCCTATTTCCCCCATTGAATTTTACACAATATCCATTTGCCCCTATTGGATTTTAATTATATAAATTGGTTTATAACCCATACCAACTCCCTTATTGGGTCATCTGCCCATCTAAACTCAAACCCAATACCATATTATAAATACCCTATAAAATAACCCAAACCCGTTATACTACCCAGACCCGGTTAATACCCTAACCCTAATTCCTATATACTGTTTTAACCTAACCCCTATTATTCATCTTCCCAGGAGCCGCCTACCCCCATCTTCCTTTCATCTTCTTCACAAAGCATGGCCATCCAAACCCTACCTCCTGATCGTCCCCTCACACCTACCCTATTTCCCCACACTCTCTCCCGTCCATCTCCGCGCGTCGCGACGCCACAACACCGCAGTCGTCGCCCCCGACCTCCCGCTTCGCAACCCATCCCGCCATGGCCGCGTCACTCATTTCGCCAGCTTCTCTCCCCCAGCCAACAGCTGACGTCCCCTAGCTGGTCTTCCCTCTGCCGCCAGCGAGTGTGCCTTCGACAACGCGTCCTCCCGCTGCGTCGCCCTACACTGTGCGCCTGGCCTTGGCGTCGGCAACCAGAGCAGCCTCGATTGCAACGAGCCGTGACCTCTCCGAGCGCTGCGCCTCCCTGTGCTCCCTGCCGGCGCAGCCAGCCCTCGCCGGTGCTGCCGCCGGGTGCCGCCACTCGCCTCGCTGCTGCCGACACCGGCGCTACTCCCTCTCTCGCTCTCTGTTTCAGTAGAAGAGTGAAGGAGGGAAGGAGAGTGGGAAATTAAATCTGGGCCGTTGATTGATCAAGATCTGATTTTTGATCGGATCAGATCTTTTCAGCCAGATCAGATCTCGACCGTCCACCCGATCGTGATCCTCAGCTCAAATCTAAGCAGATCCAGTCGTCTGATCCTTCATTTGATCATCACCAAGCCTTGGGATCTAGGCCGTCCGATCGTCGATCATCGTGATCGTGATCATCGTCTTCGTCATCATCAAGATCTTGATCTCGACCGTCGGATCTCTTTGGATCATCGCGATCGTGATCACCATCTTGATCTTGATTTTCGATCTCGGCCGTCGATTGGTTGATCAACTTGATCTCGGCCATTGGTCGTCTCGTTCGTCTTCTACTTGGTAAGTTAAACATTTGACCTACTTTTGTTCTTATTCATCAATTATCAATCATGGTATATTTTGGTACTCTTCTAATTCTTATTTGTTTCATTTCCGATCTCGGCCGTTGGATTCGCTGGATCTTCATCTTGATCATGATCATCATCGAGATTCGTGCCCGAGCATGATTACGGTGATCGTTTGCTCATCGCCGTGTTGCCAGGATTTCGATCCCATTATGTAATACCCTGACTTTTCAAATATATGAAAAATTATTTACTTCTACACGTGGTGTGCACGTGTAATATTGTTGACTAGTATTTTTTTCATCATGATGAGTATAAATCTCTAATTTTGTATTTTAATTATTTTCTTTAACAAAACCTTCCTTTAAATAAATAAGAAAGCCCTATTTTAAAGTCTTTTCCTAAAGCCCAAAATTTATTTTGTTTTTCTTTAAAATAAATTATCTTGGCCCAAATTAATTTAAGCCCATGGTTTAATTCTTTTTCTATTTTTCTACAACTTGTAATGTGTAACATTTTTTAAAAAGAAGACTTATTATTTATGTACAAGTTCTTGTAGGGGTGATTTGTGCATGCACGTGCATTTCACATAACACGTGCATTGAGCACTATTCTTGGCCGGATTTGGGTAGAGAAGTGGGTGTGAGTCATGGATAGTTATGTGGAGTGTGGGTGGTTATCACAACTCCCTAGTCCATCCTAGCCCTTGATCCTATAACTATCTACTAAATCCTAGCCCTCCATCCTACTCAAATTTGTATATAAATACCCCTCTCATTCCCTATTTCTTTTACACTAGAATCATTATTGTAAGAGAGGTATTTTGTGAGAGAGTTGTGTGTGCTTTTCTGTGGAGGCCGAGTAGCATTTCTGAAGGCTTCGGTGTGGAGCAAGAAGCAAGGAGTGAGGAGTCGTCCGCTACATTAAGAAGCTTTTGCTAGATTTCGATTATTTCGTCAAATAAGGTGGGTGTTTCTCAGGACTTCTAATGTAGATAATATGACATGATTTTAATGATTGCTACATGTTTATGAAAAGTGAATTCGAACATATTAGAATTTGCCTGAGTATGACTATGATGATGATTATGGAAGATAAATAGGGTAATAACGACACTGTAAATTAAGAATGATTTGGGTCTGAACAGTCGACTGCCAGTTGGATGAGTCGACTGATACAAGACGTGTGCTCTCAAATTTTGTTAGAAAGTTTCATGATGTAGGTGTGTAATAACTAGAATGAAATAGAAAATGCAAATTTGTATCTTCGATGTCGCATATGACTAAGAAGACATGAACATGTGGAAAGAAACTAGTGATAATTAGTAAAACTGAGAATGGCCTGTGCAGTCGACTGACGATGTGAACAGCCGACTGGTGCATTGATTAAATTATGATTATTCTGCAATTCCATGAAATGAGATATTCCATTGTGTTGACCTAGTATAATAAACTGAGATTAACATCTCATCTCTGCAAGAAAGTTATGAATAAGTGTAAATGTATGTCTAGTATTTTCCTCGAAGGAAGGACAATATTAGTTACTTGAAATTCCGTGATTATGATGTTACTGAACAGTTAAGAAATTACATGTTTTGTGACATGGATATATTGTAATTTGACACCATGATGCATGTGTATATGGTGACTGATGGAAGAATAATCCCTTAATTTGAAATATGAACCTGTTCAGTCGACTTAATGCGAGTAGTAAGTCGACTGGGCTGAGCATGAAAATGTGTATTATTAAGACTCGATGCAGACGACTGATCTAGAGATAAGTCGACTGATAGATGAATGATGTTGAATATAGAAAGTTTCGGGACAGCCGACTGGTCATGTGCAGCAGTCGACTCTCCCGAGCAATTGTGAAGGGTTTGATTTGACTGAACAAGTCGACTGGACTTTCTCCAAGTCGACTGTCCAGAGTATATTTTGATATGTCAGAGATTTCATTTGATATTGTGTGAAAAATTGTGAATCCTGTGATTAATGTTGGAAATCCTATTTTTGTTGCTGCACATGAAATGAATCATCATTTATTGAGAATTTATATGAAATGAATCATAGTTTTGAACCGAGAATTAAATGAATATGAAAGTTAAAGAACATGATATGCTGAGGCAATGATAAATGAATTCATGAGTAGGAAATGCTCAAATTGGAAATTGTGAATTGTAAATTGAAATGAAGAGTAGCTAAGTCTCCTCCGGCATTGGAAATGAATGAATGAAATGAAAATTGAAAGGAAGGCCAAGGTTGGTCATGTGTAAATGAAATGAGTAAGTCCGGTTTGGTGGAGAGGCTAACTCTAGAGCTTCGATTTTTATTCATGATTCTAATGATTTTAGTACATAGTGAAGATGTGATGAAAGCGAGAGAAAACATAAGTATGAGAACTAGAGTTTACGGTGCGGGTGTGTGAGCCATAGAATGCATGCTTGATGAGTCAAGACATGGCGTGGGTACAACTCAGTAATGATCGGACTTTAGCCACGCTTGTGGGATGTTTGGTGACTGCAAGAGGATCGTGTTCAGGGAGGAGGCTTGAATTGCCACAGAATGCATGCTTGATGAGTCAAGACATGGCGTGGGGTTCCCCTCTAGGGTCCAGGACACGTGCTTGTACTCATAGATCATCTAGGATACTCACCGTAATTACAGAAGTAGATCAAGTCATGGCGAGGGATTGAAACCTACAAAAATGAAGAACGATTAAGAGGCTTGCCCTCGGACCTATGTAGTATGGGATGCATAGAATCCGAACAAGTGCGCATTAGTGTCATGTAAATTAAGTAATTGCATTAAGGACTAAGTGCACGATCACGACACGACATCATTAAGATTTTCCCCCTTACTTTAATTGTTATGTGAACAAGTTTGTGATCTGTTAAGAAATGAGATTCGTTATACTGTTTCTGGCATAGAGAGGATGGCCATGTATAATTATCGTCGGTTGAATAAACTGACGTACCCACAGTTTTGTATGCAGGATAAATTACAGGTTAAAGAGAAACAATTGCTTAAAGATTCATTCAATGTTGTTGTATATTCATTCAAATGTTGTATCTTTTACTTCCGCTGTGCAAATGTAAATGCAATATATGATGTAACTCTGATGTAAAATGAAAAGTTTTAAATTCCTTGTAAAATTGTACTAAAGAAAGTGAAAAGATCCTGTAGAACATCTCGAATTCAGTGTATTTGGGATTCGGGGCGTTACACATTATTCTCAATATATCGAATCTAACGTTGTCCTAAAGGCAAGTCACTTCTATCGAATGTTTTTGTATCATATTCGATAATTATTGTTGAATTCCGCAAGTGGATCTTATTTAAAATCGTAAAATATTATTGTATCTATCGTCGAGATGCCACAGATTTACACGAGCGAATCTAAGTGGTAGTCTCGACATCGTGCCATCCTTTTGCCTCTAATGTATGGGGATATTCATACACCATATAGTTATAGTTATTGATTATAAAAATAGGGAATTATAGACACATTTCATATCATGACATTAAATGACAATTAGCTATAGTAGACTGTATAAATTAGTTGATTGTTAATGTGATACTATTGATAATTTGTTGAATTGTAATTATTAGAATGTTGGACGTCACCTACATTAATACCATGTTCACATAAGGTTGATTTGCTGTGATTAGGATTAATTAAACTCCAACTTACTATCCTTAATTCTTTTAACCATTTATTTAAAATGAACATATAGACTATTCAGAAAATTACGCCAATCTGAACCTTAATGTGCTGTTTAGACCTAGATCACTTCATTAAAATCAGAAACTCTCTGAAAGTAAATCGTAGCCCTATCTGTCTAGATGTCAATAGACACCAGAACTTTCGAATTCCGACCTATACTGCCCCTGTTATGACTTTTTTGCTACAGCTGCGCTGTAATTTCAGATTCACGTACATACCATGTTAGGCTAATAAATTAAGTGGACTAATGATTATATATGACTAAGATAAATTCCAAATTTGTAGATATCATGTTTAGGGTATTAAAAATTATTTTTACTGATTTTTGGAATGATTATTTACTGCCCTTATGATTAAAATTAGTCAACATCTACACTCAGCCAGAAACTAAAACCTATAAGGATTATTGAATTTTACCTAGCTACTGTTGTCGGAATGTCGCTTTTAAGTATGCATTGGAACCGGGCAGGAGTCTAGTTTCTAGACCACCTGACGGATTTACTTTTTCTGTCCTGTAGCAACGGGAATTTTGATTTTGGTACAATAACCTACTGCTGTCCAGAATTGGAATTCTATGTTTTATAATGTACAATTGTGTTTATAATGATTATATATGGTGCATTTAATTGTATAGAGTATATTGCATGATCCTAGGGTTGTTTTGTCACCTTTTCCAGCATCCCTTATTAATTGCATTATTGTGTGTTAATTGAATAAAGTAAATAAATCAAGCCGGGGTTAAGGGTTGATTAGGGTAGTTGACAATATAGTAAGTGTACTCGGATGATGGCCAGTATTTTATCGTTATCGGCATTGTGTAAGAAATTACACATGTCCAGTGTTTATCGTTATCGGCATCGTGTAAGAAATTACACATGTCCAGTGTTTATTGTTATCGTCATCATATCCAGTACATGAACTATAGAATCTACCACCTTAGTCTAAACGAAATTGATTGTATGCTTCGAATCTGTGGTACGGCACATATGGGACACAGTAGTACGTGCATTAGGTAGGATTTAAAAATGAATAATAGACCTAAGTCTCTCATCACATTATCATTGCATATTGTTATCTTATTGAACAGTGTTACCTCTATTATTGTCATTATTGATATTGTTTATTGTTATCGCGATAAATCAAAGTATTGCATATTATGCCATTATCGGTTTGTCACTGTTTAACACTAATGATTTCATCATTTATTGAATTCATTGCTGTACCACTATTATCATTGGTTCTCTGTTTCTCCACTTGCATGTCTACGACTTGCTCTAAGGACAAATTATTCTTTCTTTTTAGATGAACAAGTACAGGTGAACAACGAGAATTTTCAGAAGGCATCGGTGAGCAGTTCTTCTATGATTGGAGCAGGAGTTCCTCGAGCCATTTGGTAAGTTCTTATATTCTAGATTTGGTTATTGAATTTCATTCTCGTTTATGTGATCATGTTTCCTGCGTGGTTGTGATTAATTTTTCTTATCGTGTTGAGTTAAGACTGGTACAGCTTATGGATGATATGAGTTGGCGTACTTATATCATTCGCTGGGCCTCAGTTACGTGCCTGTGTTCCCGTATTCCGGGAAGCAGGGCGTGACAAAATCATTTAAAATTTATTTGTCCATCCATCATGTGACTATAAAAACAACAATTTTCAGCCATACAATTTTGTAACATTTCAATGGATGGGCAAATGAATTTCAAATGATTTGATTCTACATATTTAGACTAATTTGGATGTGTAGATCAATGTGAACGTTTCAGATTGTCAATACGAAAGGGGGAAAGCCGAGTGCACACAAGTGCATCACGGAGGCTTAGTGCACAACGGAAGGGGACTCTCTCTATATATATTTATTTATCTGTTTTGTAGTAAGGTGAAGAAAAAATTATAGCCATCACACACACAGAGAGAGAGAGAGAGAGAGAGAGAGAGAGATCGTAAGGAACATCCCCTTCTCACATCTAGCATCGTAGTGTGAAAGAGAGCCCAATTTGATCTATTCGTGTGGATACCGTAGAGGTACCGCAACATTGCAGTGCTCGTGATTAGCATATTGTAGAGACAATAGATTCATCGTTGAGGTAAAACTCTTAACACGATTTTTGCATGAATCCATGGTTGGGTTTCGAATTTTTTAATTTAATTCCGCTGCGTATTAACTCTGTGACTGACCTTGAAACCCAACATGATCCAAATTGAAAGGCGATAAACACATATGATCTCAGTGAAGAGAATAAAGATTTAAACATGATATATTCACTGCCAGATTTGTATGAGCAATGGATAACCACCATGTTACATAGAAAATCTGCCAAGGAGAAGTCTTGGTAGCCGGTGTTATCAAGGGCTTGAAAGAGGATAAACTTAGGAAGGGAACTCAGAAATTAGGATCTACTTCTTTGAGTTGCATGACGGTGGTGGGAACTTCAATTGGAAGAGAAAGTGCACATAAATGTGAGATATGTTGCCACCATTGTAGAGAAAAATTATATTACAAGAGGGATTGTGGCAAGATTTTGAATCAGGAGGGTGACAGCATAGTCAGTGCCGCTAAGTAAGATGGTAGTACAGATCAAAATACCCAACGTACTAATGGATTCTATTTCCCAAATCGACCCAAATAACCCATTCCACCAATCCCTCGCGATCAGACTGTTAAAAGTCGTGATCACTCATGTTTCTAAAGTCCTCTTTCCAATACGAAGTCAACAAAACGAGAATCACCCCGATCAGACACTTGTACCTCTAGGTCAATCTCAATCGTCTAATCGTCAACCCAAAAGTCACTCCATCGATCCGACTGCTAAAAGTCAACGGACATCTCAGCCAAAACACCCCATTTTCCATAACAATTCCAACTCCACCAAGAATGCTTTGATCAGACATGCCTAACACTCTGGATGTTATGGACAACCCGATCACACAATGTAACACCCCACAAAATTAAAAATGACAATTTTGCCCTCGTGTGTTACGCACGTGTATTTTGTAACGTGTTTTCACTACGTATTTTGATTACCGACTATTTATGCATTTTCTTATTGATTTTTACCCTATTTTGGGTCAAAAAAAATAATATTTCAATTTTTATATTTTTACATGCTTTTTACGTGTTTGTAATACACGCATCGATTACGTATTTTTCCACTGTTACGTGTGATATTTTTATGTGTATTGATTATTTATTTTACGTGTTCGAACTCATTTTATAAACGGAAATTCATTTTTCCCTATTTTGATAAAAAAATGATTTTCTACGTGTAATGCACGTATTTTCGTACGTAGTGATTACGTCGTAGAATATATAAAATTAATAAATATATTTTTCTTATGTTGTTTTCGATTATATTTTAATAATTTTCCGTTGATAAAGTCAATTTTGCATTTTTATATTTTACGTGCAACGCACGTGTTTTTGGTGAACATATTTGGGCATTTTCGTTCTCAAAATGTGTATAAACAGCTAATTGCCTTTATTATTAACCGGTGCATTTTATTTGAAGAAAATATTCCAACCTAGTAATATACTCGGATTAGCTGTTAATATACTTAAATATTCGAGTCCTTTCATGTTCAGATAAATACTTGGAATTGTGTCCACTATTTACTTATAATTTACCGAATTCTATACATCCCATCACTATTTTACAATTATATTAATTAATGGCACATGAATGCACCTAATAAGACCTCTCTATGTCGGTTATGGAAGAGAGAGTAGGCCGGATTGGGGGTTTAGGGAGTGAGAGAAGTGAAGAGGTAGGAAAGTAGAGAGTTTTGTGGGGAGTTATTAGGTAGTGAGTTTTGCAATTTAGCCATTCTCTTGTCCTATAAATACATCCCTTGTGTTTTCTTCTCATTTCACACCTAACATAAACCAAAATAGAGAGAGGAAGAAGAAAGAGAGAAAGAAAGTGTTTTTGTGCATTGGAGGCTTGTTGGAGAGCTCTTGCTAGGAGGAGAAGGACTAGGAATTACTTTGTTAGAGCTAGGAGCTGGGAGTTGTTTTCCATCATCTTGTTTGTAATTCTTCATAAGAGGTGGGTGGTCTTTATACTTTCTAATTCATAGATTGAACATGCTAGAATATGACATTAGTAATATAGATCAAATTGATGTAATGTGGGTGATCTTGTAAATGTAGAAAATGCATGCTAATATAATACATGAGTAGTATAGATAAAGTTGATGTGATAATTAGAGAACAAATCCATGCTATCATGTATGTTATGAATTGTAGAAATTTTGTATGATTAAGAAACTAATTGTTATCATGTTAGTTGAAAATGAGAAAAAGAAATAATAAATTATTACCATGAACAAATATGCATGTTGAGAAATTGTATGAAACTTATAGATTTTCCTTGTGGTTAAAATGAACTTTTGTGAAGTAAAATTGATACACATAGAATCATTTTAAATTGTTTGTAAGAGATACAATTTGCCTTTTTGACTAAATTAAAGAAATGAAATTCTTGTTTATTAAAGAGAAGAAATGATTTGCGATATGTCAAAAATATAAGTTTGGAAAAATTTGTGTATCTTTGATTTCAAGTAAAAATCAGTATGAATGAGATAATTACAATCTATTGAAAATATTAGATCGATCATATGTCGAGTTTTGTGAAAAATAACTAATTTCAGAACGTTGTGAACAAAACTACAATAGCGTGATTCCTAATCAGTAATCACACTTGGACTTACTGGTTAGCCAGTGCACCACAGAGCACTAGCTTGTAGGAGATCTTGGGTTCAAAACTTGTTGGGCACATTTTATTTTGTTTTCCTTTAAAATAAATCCGAACCAAAAAGTGGGTATATAGGGATTTAGTTTGGGCATTTGTCAGCCAAGTCCACTTGGACATTTAGGCTAGTGGAGTGGGCTTTGGACACAACAATAAAAATTTGGAGAAAAATTCTAGAATTCCTATAAAATGATTTAGAATTTATAAAAAATAGTTTTAGAATTTTTCATGTATATTGAGAAATTAAAAGGAGAAATTGAGATAGAAGAAAATGAGTTTTGATTTTAAAAATTAATTATTAAAGAGTATGACATTATTTTAGAAGAAGAGTAAAATATTGTTGTGTTAATTGATTTCTCTTGAAGAGACTACACTCTTATTTGGTTTAAGAAATGTTTGATATGGTTGAGATATATTTTTTAGCTTAAATTGCTAATGAGATTTCAAGTGATGAATTTATGTTAATGAAAAGAATTATTGCTTCTAAAGAGTATGAATGAATAAATGAAACATGAATAGGTGCTAAAACAAGACATTTATCAAATTGTGAATAAGTTGAAGATGAGAATATTTAAGTTTGATACATGGTTATTGAAGGGTATGAGTACCCATGGATTCTTGTACATGAAAGGTTGCGATTTAGAGTTAGTAAGACCTCGGGTACCGGCATTGTTGAAATAAAATAATTGATTTATATTTTTTAGATTTGCCATGGAGCTATCTTGGCATTTGTGATTAAGTCCGGTAGGGGGTAAAACTGACTCTAGGTATGATAATTTATTCATGTCTTGAACTTAAGAACTAGGCACTAAGAGAAGATGTAGTAAACCTGGGCAAACGTAAGTGGGGCACTCTATATATTCGGACGGTGGATTCTGGGATTATAGACCCAATCGGGTGGAGGATTTCGGGACTGTGGTTGCTTCGTAGGAGACGAGATTTTATTTTAAATCCAGGACTATGCGTAGTCGGGGCGGATAGTTTGCCGTACTCCAATGTATATACGTATACCGGGGCTAGGGGGCACTTGCGGGATGATTCGCACGATGAGGAGTCTGTTATAACAGTCGGACGGTGGACTCCGGGACGGGGATCCGTACTCGTGGAATGATCTAAACTTTGCTTTATTACTGGGTAGTTTTCATGGCGTGGGATCGAACCCTTAAAAGTGGAGTACGTAGGTGCTTACCCTCGAACCTATGTAGTATGGAATGCATAGAATCCGAACAAGTACGCATTAATGTCATCCTAGTATAAAATATCTGCATTAGGCATTAAGGCATGACATACACTTGCATGTTTAGAGTAATCATATTTAACACTTTAATTGCATTCAAGTTTTGTGGTTTGTTAAAGTATTAAGATCGTTATATATCTGGCATAGAGAGGATAGCCATGTATAACATTTTCGTTGGTTGTAAACAACTGACGTGCCCACAGTTTATTATGCAAGAATTTGGATTTAATGAAGATATAAAGTTGATACGATGCTATTGACTAATTACATGTTAAAGATGTTGCAAGTTGTATATTATTTTTATTGTTGTAATTCATTTTTATCTTCCACTGTGTAATGATTGTAAAGACTCTATTGTATGATAAAAAGTTCAAATTTTCTTGTAAAATTGTACGAAGTGAAGTGTAAAGATCTTGTTGAGTCTCGAATTTGGTCTTATTTGGAATTCGGGGCGTTACACACAATCTGGTGGGCCCCAAAAATACCTTTTTTTTCCAAAATATGCTCAAAACAAACCATATTATATTCCAAACTAATCATTTCATTGCCACGAATCCAATGGTACTCTCGGAATCTCATTCTAATGATCCGGCTATGCCAGGAAACACTGGCAGGAAACTATGCCAGGAACCACTGATTAAGTTAGAAAACATCGAAATCGTGCCCAATGCCGCTCTTTTTTATTTGAGGAGACATTTGAGCTCACTTTCGGCCACATCAAAATGCACATTTGTGCCAATGCAGTAAGGAGACCTAGTAGATGCCTAAACAAAGTCGGCCTTTTTTTACCTAGGTGTTGGTGCCGACTTATGCTGTTGTGCTTGCTTAGCATCGGCCAGATTCTGAGCCAAACCCAACTGCTTCGCAGCTTTGGGAACCTTCCATGCAATTTCCTCCCTAAGTTTGAACCTTTCTTGCACTGGCTCATTTCTAGCCACATATTTGCCTCAAGATATGCACTAGAACCATACAAAATTCCTCTATAAATACCCGTTCACTTCCACCATTTCAAAGGGACAAAAAAAGAAGCAAAACTAGGATTAGGGTTAGGATTTTTGGAGGTCAAAATATAGGGCTTTCTCTTAAATTTACACCAATAAAACTCTATCTTTTTCACTTTTTTCTCTATGATTAGATCCTAAAATGGAGAAAGATTAGGGTTTCTCTATTCAATAGAAACTACTGTCCCGTTTTTTTCTTATTTAGATAGATAGTCTCTTATTTTCCACCATATTTATCTCTTTCTTTTTCCTTTCCATTTTTGGAGCAAGGAGTTGTAGGAGCTTAGGGGGCTTCTTATAGGGGAGTATCTCTTAATCTTTTCCCTTGTTTTCCTCTTTTATTTATTTTTATTTTAGCATTTTTGCATCAATGGTGGCTCTTTTTCCAGAACGATCCCACCTTTCTTTCATGTTTAGCTTTCTACTTACATAATAAATTACATCTTCGTGTTAATTCTTAGTCTAAAACTTGTTAGTTTAGATTTGAGTTAGTCTCTAATTTCTCTAGTTATTTTTCTAGCATTTTAAGATTAGATCTAACATATTTTCTTGCTCTCTTTAGTTTTTACTTGCTCTTTATTTTTTTAGAGCGGCTTGTTTAGATTAAAGTTTACATCTTTTCATCTTAGCCCTTTTATTTAACATATTTACACATGCATTCACAGGCCCTACACATAAATACTGTATATCTTGCATGTCTGCTTGCTTAGTTTTACACTCTTAGCATGAAGATTCGATCCTTTTCAAATTTGCATATTTCATATCATATTTTCATCTCAAAAATCATATCTTTTCCACACTTTGCATATTTCTCTCATATTTTCACTTAATTTCTCATACATATTTTCACTTTAGGTTGTTAGTTGAGTAGACTTTCTTGTTTATTTCTTACCCTAAAGCTAGCACATTTAGTTTACCAAAATATTTTTACTATTTTCTTATGTTTTACAAATAACCACATTTTCGCTCCTTAGATGTAAGGAGGCTTATTGCTAGCACTCCCACGTCGGACCACTGACGTGGTAGATTCTTTACAATTTCTACTTTATTTTGCATTTTTCCTAGGATAAATACTACATTTCACTTTTATTGATTATATGTCTTTATTTCTTTGTTTTGTAGGGGCTACATACACACTTTGCGGGATTGCTTGAGGTACTAGTCGGTTAGCGGATTGGCGTGTTGGCTTGCATAGCCTTGACTAGCGTCTAGACCGAGGAAAGCCCTGCTTCATCTCCCCATTAGACACTCTTTTTCCCGACTTCAGTTGGGTAGCGATTGCGATCACTTGGCGTTGTTTTCGGTGGTGTGGGCCGGTGGTGTGATAACTCATCATATACACCTTCTAGCTTCGAGTCTGAGCACACAAGCATACACGAGAGATCGTCAGGACCTTCCTTCTACGCCACTCCCCCATTTACGCAAGTTTTGGGAGCCCACAAGGACCTTTGGGGAGCTCAAAAGCGGAGAAAGTTTGGTTGATGTACGTGTGGCAGTAGGTGCAGCTTTGTAGCACCGTTTGTATTTGTATATGTTTTTTATTTTCCTTTTGTTTCTTTAGAAACACTTCTTTACCATATGTTAGAAAATGGGTATTTTATACACCATTTACGAACTAGTTTTGAGCAATTTTTTGGGTAAGATCCTTTATGAATTAGTGAGAGATCTTGATGGATTTGTATTCTCCTTCGTGAGTAGATCAAAATCATATATTTATTTGCTCAAAACGGTTATCGGGTGAATAAGAAAATGTCTCACAAGGGGGGGGGGGGAGGGGTGCAAATCTTGGACCGGATTACACACGGCTTACATGCGCCCGCACGTCTTGCTGACACGAATGCCGGACCGACGTGAACCCACCCGTGTAGAGCCAATTTTTTGCTACAGTTTTGTTTTTTCGATCTGTAACAGCTGAAATAAATGCAAAAACAGTTTTGTCTAGGGCTGTAAATCGGACCGGACGGGATCGGACAACCATATGTTCAAGCTCGGATCGAAATTCTACTCGGACGGGTTTATGTCTGGCTCGGTCTAGGTCGGACAAAACTTTTATAGTCCGGACTCGGTTCGGTAAAGCATCCGACCGCAATAATACTCGGACGGACTTATGTCCAGCTCGAGCTCGATAAAGAATCGGACCTAATAATTTGTTCAAGTTCGGGTCGTATAACAGTATGGACGGTCCACAGTCGGGCCATTTCTCAAGTCAAACTCGAATGGACGATGGACCATCCTGTTCATTTTACACCCCTAGTTTTGTCTGTCATTTATTCACGTTTTAAACCATAGAAACGGTTTTGTCTGCCATTATAGTAGTGCATTCAAGCTTCTATCCGCCATTACAGTCGGTGCATTAAAGGAGTTATTTGTCGTTATAGTGGATACAGTCAATAAGTTGTTTGCCGTTACGATTCTCACCCTGGCCCTATAAATAGAGGCCCTCTTTCCCCTGAATCAACATACCAGAAACTCTTCTATTCCTCCTCTTCTATTCTTTGCTTCGAGTCAAGTTCCATTCTTTGGTCGGTCGATGATAGATTTCAAACGATGTCCAGTTAGAGTGCGTGACGTGGTGCCTGCGTTAACTCTTTTGCGTTGCGTCCTGGGAGACAGATGCTTACGCAAATTCTAGCACCCAGACAAGGCAAAATCTATTATAAGGAAATTATGTGATACACAAGCCTCAACACAATTGTTTGGTTTGTAATTTTGTTATTTATTTTCCTTTCTTTTCTATTTGTTGGTTTTCTTCCTCTTCTTCTTATTCTTCTCCATTTTTGTGTCTCTTAATTATACTTGATTTTATTGCAAACGATTTTTGCAGTCAAAATATTGTAACAAACTTAAAACTGGTTTGATTTTCTTCCTTTCTGATTTTGAGGCACTTCCTTTTATTTTGTTTTCATTCTGAAAATTTACAGTCGTGTTGTGTATTTTCATATTAAAAATAAAAAATGCATCGGAGAATGTTGTTGTTGCTGATGCGGCACAAGTGTCAACTATTGTTGAGGCACGAGTGCCAATGCCAGCTGTTGTACATGTCTCAGTCTCTCATGGGGAAAAACTTGAGAAGTTCAATGGACAGGATTTCAAGAGGTGGCAACAGAAAATAATGTTCTACTTGACCACCTTGAATCTTGCAAGATTCTTGAATGAAGAAGCTTCAAATCTTAAGGAAGATGAGCAGGACAACCAAGTCATCGCCGCTGTGGATGCTTGGAAAAGTTATGAATACCTATGTAGGGACTACATAATGAACGGATTAGTCAATTTCTTGTACAATGTTTATATTGACAAAAGAACTGCCAAAAACTTTGGGAATCTCTAGATCATAAATATAAAATTGAGGATGTCGGCACCAAGAAATTCATTATAGGCCACTTCCTAGACTATAAAATGATAGATTCCAAAATAGTAATCAGTCAGGTTCAAGAAATTAAACTGATCTTGCATGAGATACATGCTGAAGGAATGAACTTAAGTGACAGTTTTTAAGTTGCTTGTATTATTGAAAAATTGCCAGTAGGTTGGAAAAACTTCAAAAACTATCTGAAGCATAAGCGAAAGGAAATGGTCATTGAGGATCTCATTGTCAAGCTTCGTATTGAAGAAGAGAATAAAGGATCTGAAAAAGTCAGAGCCATTAGTCATTGGGCCAAGGCTAACGTGGTGGAACATAGTCAACATTCTAAACGACACAACAATAAGGGGTCCAAGTTGGGGCCTAAGGGAGGAATCTCCAAGAAGCCGAAGTTTCAAGGCAAGCGCTTCATTTGTGACAAAATAGGTCACAAGTCTACTGATTACAGACTACCTAAGAAGTACAGGAACACAGAAGCAAATATAGTTCAAGGCATTGCTCAAGACGTTTCTGATATCAACCGCTTAGCTGTGGTCTCGAAGGTGAACTTGATGGGTTCAAAAACCAAGGAATGGTGGATTGACACTGGAGCTTCTCGACACGTGTGCTCCAACAGAAGTACGTTCTCCACTTTCGAACCATTAGATAATGGGGATAAGATGTTCATGGGGAAATCTGTAACGCCCCGAATCCCAAAACACTGAATTCGAGATGTTCTACAGGATCTTTTCACTTTCTTTGAGTACAATTTTACAAGGAAATTCAAACTTTTCTTTTTACATCAGAGTTTACATCATATTACATTTACATTTGCACAGCGGAAGTAAAAATGTACAACATTTAAGTAAATATACAACAACATGGCAAAATCTTTATGCATCCATTTCTCCTTAACATGCAATTTCCTGCATACAAACTGTGGGTACGTCAGTTTATTCAACCGACGATAATTATACATGGCCATCCTCTCTATGCCAGAAACAGTATAACGAATCTCATTTCTTAACAGATCACAACTTGTTCATAGCAAAAATGTAAATCAAAATAGGGAAATCTTAAAGATGTCGTGTTGTGATTGTGCACTTAGTCCTTAATGCAATTGTTTAATTAGATGACACTAATGCGCACTTGTTCGGATTCTATGCATCCCATACTACATAGGTCCGAGGGCAAGCCTCTTAATCGTTCTTCATTTTTGTAGGGTTCAATCCCTCGCCATGACTTAAACTACTACTGTAATTACGGTAAGTATCTTAGATATTTTCCAACCTACGAACTCATGTCTAGGCACTCTGGAGGGAATCTCATCGCTGACATGACTCGTCATGCAGACATCCTGTGGTAATTCAGCTCTCACCATAGACATGACACCACCCGTAGTCTTCAAACATCCCACGAGCGTCGCCACTGGGACGGTACTCTGGAGTAGTATCCTCACCCAGACTCATCATGGGAATTCCTGGGATACGCTCTCGCCGCTACCCAATAGCCCTCATACTCAATGTTTGTCTCTTACTTTCATCACATCTCCACTATGCACTAGTCCTTATTTTAATAGAATCATGAATAAAAATCAAAGCTCTAGAGTTAGCCTCTCCCTAGACCGGACTTATTCATTCATTTCAATACATGACCAACCTTGGTCTTTCAATTCTCATTTCATTTCCATTACCGGGGGAGACTTAGCTACTCTTTGTTTCAATTTCCAATTCACAATTTCCATTTTGAGCATTTTAACTCATGAATTCATTTTCATTACCTCAGCATATCATGTTCTTAATTTTCATATTCATGTAATTCTTCATTCAAGTATGACTCATTTCATGTAAGTTTCTCGATTCAAAGAAATATGATTCATTTCATATAAATTCATAAAGCAATAGAAAGAGTTCATCAACATCAATCAATAAGTTCATGTCTTTAACAGTAATCGAAATGAAACCTCTGTCATATCAAAATCTACTCTGTACAGTCGACCTGGAAAAGGACCAGTCGACTTGTACAGTCAATACAAATTCTTCATAATCAATCGGGAGAGTCGACTGCTGCACATGGTCAGTCGGCTGTCCCGCAACTTTTTATGTTCAAAATGTGATCCACGTGACAGTCGACTATTACTCCATCAGTCATCTGTCCTGGGGTTTTTAATAGTACATTTCTATGTTCAGCTCAGTCGACTTGCTACACGCATTAAGTCGACTGGACAGTTTCAGAATTCAAATCAGGAATTATCTTTCCAACCGTTCACACATGCACTTTCATCACAGTATACATACATTCATGTTTCATAAACACCACACTTCTTACTTGTTCAGTAACATCGCAGCATGGAATTTCAAGTTACTAATATTGTCCTTTCTCTAAGGAAATACTCTAAACATGCATTTACACTTATTCATAACTTTCTTGCGAAGATGAAGATATTAATCTCAGTTCATTATACTAGGTCAACATAATGGAATATCTCATTTCATGGAATTGCCGAATCATCAAAATTAAATCAATGCACCAGTCGGCTGAACACATCGTCAGTCGACTGCACCGACCGTTCTTAGTTTTATTAATCATCGCTAGCTCTTTTCATCCGTTCACCTTCCCTCGATCATATGTAACATGGGGAAATATGAACTTAGTAATCGTACTATTACGTCTGTTTTGCATACATATTTATTATCACATCATGAAAATAATTGTCTCGTACCAGTCGACTGGTTCATGTGACAGTCGACTGTACCGACCCTTTTGTTCTTATTTACAAAGTCGTTATTACACTATTTGTCCTTCATGATCATCAGCATGCTCAGGCAATTTCTAAAACGTTGAATTTACTTTTCATAACATGATAACAATCATAATAATCATGGTATAATTCCTACATTAGAAGTCCTGAGAAACACCCACCTTATTTGACGAGATAATCGAAATCCAGCAAAGCTCCTTAATGTAGTGGACGCCTTCTTGCTCCTTGCTTCACACCGAACTCCAGAAGTGCTACTCGGTCTCCACAGAAAAAGCACACACAACTCTCTCACAATATTTCTCTCACAATAATGATTTTAGTGTAAAAGAGACAGGGAATGAGAGGGGGGTATTTATACTAGAAGATAAGTGGAATGGAGGGCTAGGATTTAGTAGATGGTTATAGGATCAAGGGTTAGGATGCACTAGGGGGTTGAAATAACTACCCACACTCTACAAAAACTACCCATGACTTGATCCCCACTTCTCTACTCCAACCGGCCACCAAGAGTGCTCAATGCACGTGTACATGGAGTGCACGTGCAAGAACAAGCCACACTAATAAAACTTGTACACTCATAACAAGTCTTATAAAAAGAGGGTGTTACACAAAACAAGTTGCAAAAATAAAAGGATTAAACTATGGGCTTAAATTAATTTGGGCCAAAAATAAGTATTTTAAAAGAAAATAAGCAAACTAACATTGGGCTTTAGGAAAAATGCTTTATAGAAAACAATACTCTTTATTCATCATGTTGAGAAATAATAGTCAACATGCTACACATGCATACCATATGTAAAAATAAATAATCTTTCATATATTCGAAAAATCAGGGTATTACAAAATCGGCCTTTTAGAAATCAAGGGCCAAAGCAATGTGATCTTGAAGATGACTTCTAGGAAGGAACTGAATCTGAACAATATTGCATATGTTCCTGAAATCTGTAAGAACCTGGTATCTGGTTCTCTGCTCAATAATCACAGATTTCGCTTCGTGTTTGAGTCAAATAAATTTGTTTTGTCAAAAAGTTGAATGTTTGTTTGTAGAGGATAGATTAGTGGTGAAATGTACAAACTCAATGTAATGATCATGGTCAAGAATATCAATAAAACTAGCTCTTTTACTTATATGCTTGAGACTTCCAATTTATGGCATGGTAGATCAGGACATGTTAATTATGATACTTAATTCCCATAGACTAATTAACTTAAATCATATACAAATATTTCAAATTGATTCCAAATATAAGTGTGAAACTTGTGTTGAGGCAAAACTAACTAGATCATCGTTTAAAAGTGTTGAAAAAATATTGAACCTCTTGATTTAATTCACACTGATATTTGTGATTTGAAAATGATACAAATAAGAGGTGGTAATAAATATTTTTTTACATTTGTTGATGATAGCATAAAATATTGTTATGTGTATTTGTTTAAAAGTAAGGACAAAGTGATAAAGAAATTTGTTATTTATAAAAATGAAGCTGAGAATCAATTCAACAAGAAAATTAAGGCACCAAGAAGTGACTGAGGTGGAGAGTATAAATCTTCATTTGCTGAAACTTGTGCTAAGCATGGGATTATACCTGAAATCACAATGCTTTATTCTCCTCAGTCCAATGATGTTGCTGAGAGAAAGAATTTTACATTAAAGAAAATGATGAATGCAATGTTAATAAGTTCTGGTTTGTCACAAAATTTGTGGGGAGAAGCTATTCTTTCAGCTAACGACCTTTTTAATAAGGTGCCTAAAAAGAAAGAAGAGAAAACTCCATACGAATTATGAAAAAGAGGAAAGTCATCGTACAATTACTTGCGAATGTGGGGATGTCTTGCCAAGGTGGCAGTACCTCAACCTAAGTGAAAATATGACTCAAAATGGTTGATTGTATTTTCATTGGCTATGCATATAATAGTAGTGCTTATCGGTTCTTTATGTACAAATATGATATCTCTGAGATACTAAAGAACACGATAATGGAGTTAGAATAACATCTAACTCCATTATTTAATGGAGTTAGAAGAGCATCCATTCTAACTCCATGCATGAGATTATACATGAAACCACAACGCCTTATTATCCTCAGTCCAACGGTGTTGTTGAGCGAAAGAATTGTACATTGATGAAAATGATGAATGCAATGTTAATAAGTTCTGATTTTCTACCAAACTTGTTGGGACAAACTATTCTTTCACCTTATATTTCGAATAAGGTGCCCAAAAAGAAAGAAAATAAAACTCCATACGAAGTATGGAAAGGAAGAAAGTCATCCTACAATTACTTGCGAATATGGGGATGTCTTGTCAATGTGGCAGTACCTCCACCTAAGAAAGTGAAAATAGAACCCAAAATGGTTGATTGCATTTTTATTGGCTACGCACATAATAGTAGTGCTTATCGGTTCTTATGTGTACAAATCTGATATCTCTGAGATACCAAAGAACATGATAATGGAGTTAGAATATCATCTAACTCCATTATCAAGAACATGATAATGGAGTATAGAAATGCATAATGCCAAGGTGGTAATGCCGCCACCTAAGGAAGTGAAAATAGGACCCAAAATGGTTGATTGCATTTTCATTGACTATGCACATAATAGTAGTGCTTATCAATTCTTGGTGTACAAATCTGATATCTCTGAGATACCAAAGAACACGATAATGGAGTTAGAATAGCATCTAACTCCATTATCAAGAACACGATAATGGAGTGCAAATTTCGGATCAGATTACATGCGGCTTGTGTGCGCCCGCAGATCCTGTAGATCCGAATGCCGGACTGACATGAACCCACCTCGTGCAGAGCCATTTTTTTCTACAGATTTGTTTTTCTGGTCTGTAATGGCTGAAATAAATGTAAAAACTATTTTGTCTGCCATTTATTCACATTTTAAACCATAGAAACAGTTTTGTCTGCCGTTACAGTAGTGCATCCAAGCTACTGTCTGTCGTTATAGTTGGTGCATTAAAGGAGTTGTTTGCCATTACAGTAGATGCAGTCAATAAGTTGTCTGCCGTTCAATTCTCACCCAGGCCCTATAAATAGATGCCCCCTCTCTCCTGAATCAACATACCAGAAACTCTTCTCTTCCCCCTCATCTGTTCTGTGCTTCGAGTCAAGCTCCATTCTTCGGTCGGTCGGTGATAGATTTCAAATGCTGTCCAATTTTAGAGCGTGACGTGGTGCCTGCATCAACTCTTCTGTCATTGCATCCTGGGAGATATGTGCCTACGCAAATTCCAGCACCCAGACGAGGCGAAATCTGCTTTAAGGAGATTGTCTGGTACACAAACCTCAAACCAAATTATTTGGTTTGTAATTTTGTTATTTATTTTTCTTTCTATTTTATTTGTTGGTTTTCTCTCTCTTCTTATTCTTCTCAGTTTTTGTGCCTCTCAATCATACTTGATTTTATTGCAAATGACTTGTGAGGGAATTGCATTTTATATTGCACTTTTGTTTGCCAACTTGATTTTTCGTGTATATCTAAACTTTGTTTTTATCTCTGATATGTTGCGTTTATCACACCGTAACTCAAAAAAACTCTTTAGGTCGTCGTTCTATACTTCAATTCATGAAATTACAAAAATATATCAAACAAAAAAAGTGTCTTATAGAATTAAAGCATGAAAATTGTCTTACCAAAAACACTTGATAATCTATCCTGAAATTCGGTATGTTCGAGGGAAAGATCTAAGAATCTTACACAATTTAATGATCAAGAGATCCAAGACTAGAATTAGGTAGGGGTTGTATACCGTACCGTACTGTACCATCATTGCTCTACCATCAACCGTACCGAACACCTGGTACACAGACCATGCCAAGATTTCGGTACTACTGAGTTCGGTAATACCAGAATATTAGTATGGTAAAGAAAATGTCACGGTAGTACTGGACCTTGAAAAGAAAAAGAAAATTTCAATTGAGTAGAAGTATAATTAGCGAATAAACAGATACTTGAAGTCTTGAACCATCAACCACGGAGCAATGTTAGACGTAACTTGCTTTCTGGTCCTTAATAAGGAATTTGTTTGATCCGTTAATAAGGTTGGTGTACTTCCTTTATTAAGGTTGATTGATCAATAATGCAAACAAAAACATCCTAATATTTTCCCTAATCCTAGCAACATGAATCAAACACCCACTCTACACCAACACACATACCTACCTTCATATTCACAGAAAATTATCACATAACTCCGACCATATACTAAAAACTTTAAAATGTATGAAATTTCTTTAATTTTCAAAGAGATGTTGCAGCCATCCAATATAACATATATACTTTCTTCACATATTCATCCATACATGCCAAACAATATTGTAAAATTATTAATAGCATTATAATTAACAAAAACAGAATTTGCTCGAAGAAGATAGCTTTTAAACATTATTAGGGTATTGTAGGGATACTTACAATAAAAAATGGATTACGATAGTATGTTCATGAAGATGCATTATTATCACGCCCGGCTTCCCAAAAACATGGAATACGAGCGCGTGACGAAGCCCAGCGAATGACTTTGACATCATTCATAAGCTGTAGGATCGACTCAGCATCACAATAAGGATATAACAAGATATATTTACAACCAAGCATGCTTGAATAATTTATTAAGCAACAGAAAATAATTTAAACATTAATAATATCCAAAATGTTTTCAATGTCTAGAACAAAAGGTAAAACTCGGGAACATCAGCCCGTTACAAGTTCTTAAACAGAAGAATAATAATTCAAGAAAAACAAATATTCTAATCAAGTCATTTTTCACTTGAAGGCTAGAACCTTTGCTCACCAATTCCAGCAGGTAGCTCGTCACCAAAGTTTTCTTAGTAAATATAAAAAGAAAAAACAGGAAAAAACAAGAGAAAATGCCCTTAGTGCAAGCTAGGGCCACAAATAGTAAAAACGAGTACAAGTAAAGTGGAATAAAAAAAATTGGAATCAAGAATATAACAGGATTACAACAAGTAATGGAGATTCAAGAACTAACTAGCAAGAGGGATATCTTAGTAACAGGCTGGATAACAAATGCTAAGGGTAAAGCAAGTGACAAGTGAACCTGTAGGGGTACCTAACATCAAGTGACAGGCATCAAGTGTAGGTGTCAAGTAACAAGTCTCAAGTCTAGGATCAAGTGACAAGTCTCAAGTCTAGTGTCAAATGTTATATTCAGGAGCCAGGTCTCAAGTAACAAGTTGTTAAGTACCAGGTAACAAGTTGCAAGTGTCAAGTATTTTATTCATGTATCAAGTCTCATGTAGCATGTCATCTAGTATCAAGTAAGTATGTATCAAGTTCAAGTTTCATGTATCAAGTTTTGTGGTTGTTACTATCTAGGTAGCACTTCATGCATCTATATTTTTACTATATGGTTGCTACAGTCAATGCAATTTCGTTTAGACCTAGTAATGGATTTTATAGGGTGGCGTACTCAGGTATCAAGTATCAAACAAGTTATGGTTCATGAATCGGAAAATAAATAACAAGTTCACGAAGCAAGTTCGCGAATCCACTAACAAGTTTAAGAACCGCACAATGGGTTCATGAATCAAACAAGTTCATGAGCCAAGTAACTGACTCCATGAATCGATCAAGATACAACAAGTTCATGAACCAAGTATTTGGGAAACACGGGCCCCCTTCCGAGTACACTTACCTATATTGTCCACTAATATAGTCTTTCCCTTAACCCCGACTTATTATTTTTATTAATTCTTATCAAGCAAGCATACAAGTGTGTGAAACAAGTCAAGAAATTATAAACATGGACATGGGACAAGTCTGAGATATTTATATGGCATATTCAAGGGTCAGCATGAATAAAAAATAACACGAACAACGAAAGTCTCAAATCTGGACAGCACGACGTTGCTGTACCAAAAGTGTGATTCCCGTTGCTACGAGATAGCAAAAGTGGATCCGTCAGGATATCTAGAAACTAGACTGCTGTCGGTTCCAACGCATATAATTAAGGTACGAGAAAGTGGTGGTAACAGGTGTCAAAACAGCAAATTACACAGCTAAAGTGTTCAGGCAGAAATTGTGTACTTGAATTTATACATGTGAAATAGTATTGAAAAGTTGTAAATTAATTCTAAGAAAATTTAAGAAGGTTCTCTAGGTTGTCCAGCAATAGTATATAAAATTTCAAGTCAAACGCTTGCTGTTAACATAGTTAAATTAATTCACAAAGTAAAGGTGTGCAGCAGTTTTTGCGAATCTGCGTCTACCGACGCAGCTGCAGTAAAACTGCAATAACTCCTAGACCGTAACTTTGAATTTGGAAATTCCGGAGGCTATCGACATCTAGATATCTAGATCTACAATTTCTATTCAGAGATCGGGTTCAAATTCTGATGTTAAAGGGGTCAAAACAGTATAACAAGATTCAGGACAGCAACATGTGGAAATATCTTACTAGTATAGGTTACATGAAATTTTGTTATTAAGCGTCTAGGTTAATTTGTGATACAAATATAGGATAATAGTTATCAAAACAGCAAGTAATCTTTATTTCTCGACTCTAGTGGGTGCAAGTTTATCACATACAAGATATAACATATGTCTACAAATCTAGGGTTCCTTAATTTTATGTGTCCATGTGTCCAGGGGATAAAATGAGTCCAAGTAGTTGTAATATAATACAATGAAATTATTGTGACTCTAAAGATTATGAAATTAATGAGGGTTAATATTCGATCAACAACGACGAGTCAAGGAGGAGTCACAATTTCTAACTATTTGTAGTATTTTCAATGAACGCCTGTACTAGAACAAAAATATGTACAAGAGAAAATACTTGTCTTGATTGGATGAGGGCGATTAGATCCGATAATCGAGGAAAACGGGATCGAAAAACCTCGGGCAAAATCTCCCAAAATCACGTGAGAAGCACGTGCAAAGATCAATAGCAACAAGTAAATCCTCCACACCAGATCAGCCCAAAACAGCGGACAGCGGATCGGATCTGCTGCGCCAAAACACGGGACAACGAACACAACAAATGAAAAAATGTCCCCACACCAGATCGGCACAAACAGCGAACAGCGGAAGGGATCCGCTGTGCGCCGAACACCAAACAGGGAAAACTCCCACTCTCGTTCCTTCTCCTTCAATTGCTAGAGAGAGAGAGAGCGCAGGAGAATTCGACGGCGAAAGTAGCAGCAATTGTGGCAGCGACGCTCGCGGAGAGGCGAGATTGGCTGACGGCAGCGGCTTGGCGACGACTGCGGTGACGTTGACGGCGCGGCGGCTCGAGTTCGAGCAGAGCTCTGTTTTGCGTCAAAAACAGAGGGGATGGAACGGGGGGGTTTCTTGGCGCTTGGACAGCAACGAGGGTCAGTGGTGGTCGCGGCGAGGCGGAAAGGCAGTGGGTCGATGGGTGGTGGTGAGGAAAGGCGATCGGAGATGGTGCTACGGTGGTTGCGAGAGGCTGAGGCACAATGGCAATGGGTTTTGGTTGGGTTATAGTGGAGGAAGACGACGATGGATGTGGAGGGTGTTGGCGGCAACGGTTGTGGTTAGGTATTGGGTTTGGCGAGGTGGCGAGGAGATGACGAGGCGATGATGGTTAAGGCGGTTTCGATCGAAAGGAGAAGAAAACGGGAGGAAGAAGGAGGCGACTGCTGTTTGTGTTGGGTTTAAACAGTAGAAGGGGTTAGGGTTAGAGTAGGTTAGGGTTTCGGGTTTTGGGTAATTAATAGAGTATCCGGTTGAGAGGGATCCAACTAGGGACTTAGTCAAAAATCAATAAAATAGGGATAAAGAGATAAATGATATGAAACGGCTCATCTCTTTATGAAAAACGACACAAAAGAGCAGGACGAACATACAATTGAATTAGACATAGGCACCCAAAAAAATTGAGTTGAAACAAATATCACGATTTTATTCAAACGGAACAAAATACAGGATCTCAAATTGATAAAAGAGTAAAATGGGACAAAAATACAGTATAAAAATACAAATACGGAAAATAGGAGTTACAATTATATTGCATGCATGCATTCACAGCTCTGAATCTGTGATTACATGGCTGGTACTATAATTGTGATTTCAAGTGTGACTGTGTGAGATTAATGAGAAGATGGTGGAGAATAATTTGGTTCTCATTCCAACCCTTAAGCATTTTGTTTTTAGGTTAAAGAGGCTTTTCCATTTTAACACTTACATATGTATAGGAACTTATATCATCAAAGAATTCTTTACCTCGGTAAAAAATACAGCAACCTTAATGACACTTGTATTTACTTCAAACTACATTATTGTTCACATATAAAAATTAAATTAAATATATATTAAATATACCTGGTACAGTACGGCATACCATCGGTATCAATACCCAATATATATTAAATATACCCGATACGGTACGGTATACCATCGGTATCAATACTGGGTACTAATACCATACAATATAATCTCGATACGGTACGGTATAGTACCGAGATTTCAGTACGGTACAATACCAAATTTTCGGTATGGTATTACCAAAATTTTGGTAATATTCAGTATGTGGTACCGATACGGTACAATATTGTGGTATTTTTTAACAGCCTTAGAATTAGGCTGAAGAAAACAATGCCTACTATGAATATATAGGCTTGGAGGTAAATTATCTGCAAGTTGGACCAGTGTTTGGATCTAGGTTAATATTGTGGGCCCTATCATTACCACGTGATAATTTTTTGGCCTTTTTGAGCGATTTCTTCGTAATATACCTCCCGACTGCTATATTACTGTTTAATTATGTTATTTTCTATAGTAAAATGTGTTGTTTACCCTGTTCCCCTAATTTTAAAAATGAAAAAATAAGATAATAAGAAGGTGAAGAGTTGTTTTGACTACATATAATTTAATTATTTATAAAATAGGATGAAAGTTAAGCTGTAAGGGGGAGAGAGAGATGCTGCTTAGACTAGTCAAAACAGAGATATAATTGTCAAACTGATAAAAAATTGACTCCATTAGCACTGCAACAGTGAACCACAATAAATTTACGTGTATAATACACCGAACCGTAAAAAAAAGATATGAGTATGGTTATCTGCAAATTGGTGAGCATGGGTATAGTTTTAGTGAAATTTACCCTAAAATAAATGAGATGGGCCAACACACAAGAGAGTGGGCCTATAAATGAGCCTGGAATGTTAATAAACTTGTGCCCATAGCTTTTGGATGCAGGGAAATTAATGGGCCTATAAATGGGACTACACACAAGTGATTGAATTTTTTCTCAAACTGTCCCTCTTTTTGAAAGTTTTTCCCAAACTACCTTACTTTTTAAAAAAAATCCCAAAATGCCCTACTCGCTTTCTGAAAAAACGAGTTTGGGATTTATCCCATCGCCTTTCCAAAAAGCGAGTGTGAGGCTTTGATTTTCACTTGCCTACACTTGCTTTCTCATAAAGCGAGGGGATTTATCCCACACTCACTTTTTGAAAAAGCAAGTGTCGATTGGGGCTTTTTAGCCCCCATGCTCGAATTTCAGATCTCACTTTCTCTTTCAACTCTCTATCTTCCTCTTCCTCTTCTAACCCCGAAACCCTAACCCATCTCGATCTCATCTCATTTTCGTCGATTAACCCATAAAATTCATCGATTAACCCAAAAAAATCCTTGCATTTCTCATCTCATTTAGAATTTTCACTTCTCTCATCTACATATCTCATCTCGATTAACCCAAAAATCCTAAACCCCAATATCCAAGAGTTCGTTCATTTTCGAATTTGGGGATAAAGAGTGTGGTTGAAGGAGCTTCTTCAACCTCTTATTCACTGTCTACATATTCAATCACCCTACTTTAACGGTATATTTCTCATACTTTTGCTTTTTTTAATTTCGTGTTCCATTAACATTGTATGTGTGTTGATTCGACCCAAAACCACCCATTTTTTTTGATTTTACAAGTAAACACTGGATCTTCAAAATCACCCAAAATTTTCCTTGCACTAACATTGGATTTTTAATTTTCAGTTAATTAAGCATTATTATCGAACATGTTTGTTTATAAGTATGTTATAAATTTTTGAGTATATGTAGGTATATAGTATATTCCATTTTGAGTATTTGTAGGTATACAATGTAAAAATTGGATATATATGTAGATATATGTAGGTTATATACTTTTGGTATAGTTAATAATAATTTGTTTAAGTTGTAGTGTACTCTCGGTTATTATAAATGGCACGCACGATGGGTAATGTGGAGGAAGGATCGAGTAGTAGACCTCCAAATACTCGAGGCGACGGACCACGTACTTCTTTTGGCCCACCTCCTCGCGGTGGACGTGATCGTGGTCGTGGTAGTACCGAGCGTACTAATGTAAGTGAATAATTATTTTTATTTGATTAGTTTGATTATCATACATTAAAATTTAATATCGGTCTATTGATTTAAATGTTATTGTCGTGTAGGTCTCAACTAATCCAAATGAGGCGGCCCCTTCTTCATCAGCTTATGTTCCTCCTGGAGGTCCAGGTCCACTTGTAATACCCTGATTTTTCAATATATGAAAAATTATTTATTTTGCACGTAGTGTGCACGTGCAATATTTTGGTTGAAATAAATCTTATAATTATTTTGTTATGAATATTTAAATATATGTTTTCAAATTATTTTATACAAAGGCCTTTTTCTTTAAATGAATAGAAAGTCTTATTTTAAAGCCTTTTCTTAAAGCCCAAAATGTATTTTATTTATCTTATTTTATTTTAACTATTTTGGCCCATAAAACTAAGCCCATGGATTAATTTATTTAAAAAAGTCTATTTTATTTTTTATAAAAACCAAATGCACAATTTTTGGGCCTAGTTGCATGCACGTGCACTACATGTACACGTGCAATGCACACTTCTCCTATGGCCGGATTGCATCTCTTTTGGAGGGAGTTTTGAATTTGGTCATGGTGTTCATGGAGGTAGTTATGTGAATGTGGGTAGTTGTGGTAACTTCTACTCTCATCCTAGCCTTCCATCTTATAACCAACCAACTAATCCTAGCCCTCCATTCTACTTCATTTCTAGTATAAATACCCCCCTCCCATGGCTATATTCATATGCAATTATATTTTCCCAAATCTATAGTCTAATTAGTAGTAGTTGTGAGATAAAAGATTGAGAGAATTGTGTGGGACTGTGCTTGCTTTCTACCAAGGAGGAGAAGGGCCGGCTAGGAGCTTTCGGTGGTGTTGAGGAGCTTGTGCGCGCATCAATCTAGGAGGAGGTGCATCTTGTTGCAAGGAAGTGTTGCTTTCGTGTTGTTTTTCTCTCCATACAAGGTGGGTAAAATTTTCCATATTTCTAAAGTAGAGATGCTTGCTAAATGAATGAATGATAGTGGGTTGATTTTCCTTATTACTGATGCTAGTATCATATTGAGAATGATGCATGAAAAATACTAATAAGAGTACACTTCTAATTGGAGATTTGACCTATGAATTGATTGAAATGTGAAATTGCAGTTATATGTGATTTGATTAGCAAGAATCTAAGTTGGTATGGATTAATTATAACTATGAATGTGAACTTGGCTAATAAAGAGATTTGTGGCATTAATTGTTGAGAATTGTTGAGAAGGAAACTTTCGGGTAAGTCGACTTAGGACCTTATAAGTCGACTTATGTGCTTATTTAAGTCGACTGGTGCTGTTATAAGTCGACTTCTTGCTTACTTAAAATCATGGATGTTTTCCCCTGAACAGTCGACTTACTATGGTATAAGTCGACTGGTACTGATGCATTTTATAAACTCGAATGTTCTACTCTTTTGAAAATACATGAGACTTTCTTAAAGAAATTTGGGAATTGTTGCATAAAACAAAATGTGATTTGAGATAAAAGATGTAATCAGAGCTATGATTTTGATATGTGTATTTTTGGGAAATTATACCTTGCAAAAGAACTAGAAATGAAAAAGATTAATTTAGTGAAGTGACATAATAGATGCATGAAAATATGAATTATGAATATTCGTTAGTACTTCTCATTCTGAGAATAAAGTGAACAATGAAATGTGAATTATTTTTGTTAAAGAATAGCGAGGCAAAGTATGATGTGTAAATAGAATGAAAGAATGATTCATTAATTTGAGATGTTTAAATTGCTCAGTCGACTGAAGGTGTGCAGCAGTCGACTGTGTAAAACCTGAGAATCTACATTTTGAACTATGCAGACCAGGCGACTGTGTTGACAACAGTCGACTGCCCTGTGGGTGATATTTGAGTTTAAAAACACTGCGGAACAGCCGACTGCCATGTGCAGCAGTCGACTCTCCCGAGTAATTGTGAATACTTGAATTGACTGAACAAGTCGACTGGAAGAGATCCAAGTCGACTGTCCAGAGTGTTTGGTTATGTCAGAGGACATTATTTTGTATATTTGAAGATTGTGAACCTTATGATTGATGTTGATGAACTCCTTTTATTGCTGTATGAATTTACATGAAATGAATCATAGTTTGAATTGAGAAATTTACATGAGATGAATCATAGATATGAATTGTGAATTACATGAATATGAAAGCTAAGATCATTATATGCTGAGGCAATGAAAAATGAACTCAAGAGCTGGAAGTGCTCAGATTATGTTAGAATTTGTGAATTGGAATTGAAATGAAAGAGTAGCTAAGTCTCTCCCGGCGGTTGAAAAAGAAATTGAAATGAATATTGAAAAGAAAGACCAAGGTTGGTCATGTTGAAATGAATGAATAAGTCCGGTTTGGTGGAGAGGCTAACTCTAGAGCTTTGATTTGGTTCATGATTCCAATAAAAACTAAGGATTAGCACATAATGGAGACGTGATGAAAGTAGGAGAAAAACACGAGTGAGAGCCATCGGATCGCGGCGGATGGTATTTCACAGGTTCTTCACGATGAGTCGTGACATGACGTGGATACGGCTCCAGGGTGCCGTGGCGGCAGAAAGTATTTCACAGGTTCTTCACGATGCGTCGTGACATGACGTGGATACTGTTCCAGGGTACCGTCCCTGTGGTGACACTTGTGGGATGTTTGGTGACTGCATGAGGATCGTGTGCCATGAAGGAGGCTGAATTGTCCATAGGTTCTTCACGATGCGTCGTGACATGACGTGAGATTCCCCTCCAGTTTATGTACACGTGCTTGCACTCATAGATCATCTAAGACACTACCGTAGTTACAGTAGTAGACTAAGTCATGGCGAGGGATTGAACCCTACAAAGATGAAGAACGATTAAGAGGCTTGCCCTCGGACCTATGTAGTATGGGATGCATAGACTCCGAACAAGTATGCATTAGCATCATGTAACTTAAATAATTGCATTGAGGATTAAGTGCACAATCACAACACGACATCAATAGGGTAGTCCCTTTTTAATTGTAATGTGACAAGTTTGTGTTTGCTAAATATGAAAAATTAAGTTATACTGTTTCCGGCATAGAGAGGATGGCCGTGTATAATGATCGTCGGTTGAATAAACTGACGTACCCACAGTCTTATATGCAGGTAAATGACACGTTAAAGAGGAATGGATGCTTAAAGATTGTACCATGTTGTTGTACATTTATTCAAATGTTGTATATTTTACTTCCGCTGTGCAAATAAAAAGTGTAATATTGATGTAAACTCTGATGTAAAAAGAAAAGTTTGAATTTCCTTATAAAATTGTACTCAAAGAAAGTGAAAAGATCCTGTAGAACATCTCGAATTCAGTGTATTTGGGATTCGGGGCGTAACACCACTAGACCCTTTACTGCTTACTCTCCAATCGCATCACCATTTGAAGGACGTGTGCGAAGGTGAATCTAAGGAGTGTATATTTAGGGGGAGTCATCCACTTCCTATGCACCCACAGATTCATGAGATTCTACGGGACTGCAGGTTATATGGTATTGAACTGATGAGCTCCATCAAATCTGATCATCCTCTTCTTACCGCACTTCTTGAGAGATGGGGGCCTGAAATCCATACCGTCCACCTGCAAGTTGGGGAGATGGCCGTAACACTGCAGGACGTCTCCGTACTCACCGATCTTCCAGTCGATAGGTAGACAGTGACTGGTACGATGGACTTCGAACCGATATATTTAGTGGAACAATACCTTGGTGTTGAAGTCGAAACGGAGGCAGTAAATAGAAAGTTCGTTCGCTTGAAGTGGTTGAAGGAGACTTTCAAAGATAGATAGATCTTGGCCGGCCTTTCCATGAACATTGCAGACTTGCATCAGCTACGAGTCGTGGTCTATCAAAAGTAGGCCAATATGCTGGATCTAGAGTTGGATGAAAGAGGGGAGCCCATGTTTGTGCTAATGAGAAACTAACTAAAGTTTATCAATAAAAGGCTTGTAATCGATTGCACGATATGCACAAGCTGTCAAAACATGATAACATGGAATATGATATAGTTGAAATTTCATACATGTGCGTGTTTTAGTACCCAAGTTAACAGTGTGCAAGTTACCACCCTTCCTTTCTCCACTTACCATGCGTGGACGGCAAAAACTCCATGTTTATGATGAAACATTGTAACCTCATGTCGGTTTGCTCTCTCACGCCGACTATCGATCAATTCCTATATTCTTCGAGCAAAAATCTTCCCTTTAGATAAAAGTTTATTGGCTTCCTGTCGACGAGTAGTAAAGTAAAAATTTAGACGATAAAAGATCATCTCCATAATCGCAGTTATCGATAAAATACAGACACCTTTCAAGACTGAATTGAAGACTTCTGATAGGTTCGTAGTCATTATGCCATATCGACGACCTTCATCTGCATAAAGTGCCCATTTCTCAACCGGTTTCTCTTTCAACTAATTAGCCGCCTCGACATTGATGGTTTCAAGTTCAACGAGTTTGGTAATGAACTTTTTGGGTTGGTTTTGACACGCTATAATTTTGGCTTTTTTCCTCAGTGCCTTGCTACCAAATTTACTAAAGAAATTTGTAGTGAAATGATGCATACAATAACGATGATATGCATTAGGTTTCTTCCAAGCTTCATTTTGCAATTCCATAGCAGACAAATTACCAGCATAATGATCAGAGATAACACACAACTCAACACAATCGGTGACAAAATACCGAATGCAGCTCATGAACCATGTCCAAGTACTTATACTCTCTCCATCAACTAATGCAAATGCAAATGAAAATAAGCTATCATTCGCATCCTGGGAAATAGCAATTAACAAAGAACCCTTATACTTACCGTACAAGTGAGTTCCGTCAACACTAATAACAAGTCTGCATGACTTGAAAACTTCAATCGAAGGGCCAAATGCCCAAAATACTCTTTGAATGTTTCCTTGTAAGGACCAGACTGATATTTATCCCAGTGGACAACGGTTATTGGATTTGCCACTTGAATTGCTGATAGAAGAAAAGGCAACTTCGTATATGCTTCTTCGAAGGTACCGAACAACCTCTCAGTTGCTTTTTGTTTTGCAATCCAAGCATTCTTATATGAAATCTGATAATCATATTGTAGTTTCACTATCTCAATAATGGCCTGCGGTGTTAAACCTATCTTAGATTTCACCACACTCACAATCAAATTGCAAACAAGATTAGAATCAACTTTACAGTGATTCTGATTCAACGTGGGATTCGTACATGTATGAGGCCCAACTATATTCTTCACCACGAAATTTGTCCTGCCTTTTGGAACTAATGCTCGTAATCTCCAAGGGTAGCCACCATCACTTACTACTGGGGGATTTTGCATCATTTTCTCAATTGTTCATTTTCTAGGTGCCATTTTACATTTAACGGTGTACAGTGTTGATGAAGATTTCAATATGACGAATTTACGATGTTTCTTAATAGAGTACAGCTTCACAGCCTGCTGAATCGACTCTTTACTTATAAACACCTGTCCAATGTACAATTCATCTACATTGGATGAACCAGATGACTCTTGTGGAACTTGATGTACTCTAGCACCTTGTGTTATCTCCTCGGTAACATGAGCGTTAACACTGGCATAGCTATCAGTAGCTCTCACTTCATTAGACCTGCTGTTATTTGTGTTTACATTTGCATATTCATCATCTTAGACCCCATCATTATTTTCTACACTCTCCTCAACTTCATCGTCCGTTTCTTCCTATTCTTCATCTTCTTCTAATAGGTCGTTGTTAATGGTAGCATTTTGAAATAATTCAAATAAAGTGTTATTTCGAACATAGTCGTGAACCGGACTAGGTTGACGTGGCAACTCAACATCTGTAAAATTCAGGCTTGTAGATTTTGTGAAAGTGTCTTCGTGTGGGGACAGTAGGATTGCTTGTGAAGTTTGAACGGGATTAGACCTCATCTGTTGTGTCGGTACTTCTCGTACGAAGCTTGAACTGGGATTATCATGTGGCTGAGCATTCATAATTTGGATTTGCTGAATATATAACTCCAATGCAGACCAAGTACGGTTGGGATCAAGTGTCCTAGCAGTCATTGACTTCAAAGCATTATCAGTGGATACGGGCACTGTCATAAAATACTGACCATCTCCTTTTCCTGCCGCGTACCGAGCTAAAATTTTCACATTCCATTGATCCCTATCACAATTAGTAACTTCATAAATTTTCTCAACTATTTCTGCCAATGTAATGGTACGAGGTGCCCAAACTATTTCAGGATCAACGGCACTATAACAACAACCTATCTTTGGATCACGAATTATTTCACCACCAAAGTATAACCAAATAGGAATATCGTAATCCATGCCTATGTATATTTATACGAATCTACGAGTTATTATCTACCCACAATAAAAATGTACAAAATAATAGGTGATATAAGTCATACCTTCACAAGCTTATTTGGAAGGAAATAGCCGTAGATATATGGGTAGAAGAGTTGGAGTTGCTATCCACTTCAAGTTTATCAAATTTCCAAAAAATGGATCTTTTGGAAGATGGGTTTAGGGTTTTGAAAGTGTAAGGTGAGAGGGTTGGAAAAGATTAAGTGACGTCGAAACGAGATGAGAGATGCGAGGAATTTTGGGTTAATCGAAGAAATTTTAAGAAGAAATGGGTTAGGGTTTCGGGGTTAGAAGAGGAAGAGGAAGAGAGAGAGTTGAAAGAGAAAGTGAGATCTGAAATTCGAGCCTGGGGGCTAAAAAACCCCAATCGACACTCGCTTTTCAAAAAGTGAGTGTGGGATAAATCCCCTCGCTTTTTGAGAAAGCGAGTGTGGGCAAGTGAAAACCAAAGCCTCACACTCGCTTTCTGGAAAAGCGATGGGATATATCCCAAACTCGCTTTTTCAGAAAGCGAGTAGTGTGTTTCGGGATTTTTTTTTAAAAAGTAGGACAGTTTGGGAAAGAAGCTTTAAAAAAGATGGACAGTTTAGGAAAAACTTCCAAGTGATTTAGGATAGAAAATAGTTTGAGACATTAGTTTGGAGAGGGTACATCGTAGATTCGTAGAGCATCCTTTAGCCCTTCACAAATTTTGAGGAGATCGTGATGGTGATGCTCAACCCGACGATCCCAACCCAGCATCGAAGCTAACCTCTATCTCTACTACTAACTAGTAATTTACACGTGCGATGCACGTTTTAATAATTTCAAAAAATAAAAATAAAAACTCTGATGTTGGGAGGATTTGAACCGGAAACCTCCTTTATATTAGTTATGTACGTGCGTTGCACATATTGGTAGAATGACAAAATGACAAATGACACTAAGGCCTTCTCCCATTATAATATTAGAGATTAGAGATATATAAATAAAAACTCTGACATAGAGAGGATTTGAAGTGAAAACCTCCTTTATATTAGTTGTGTACGTGCGTTGCACATGTTGGTAGAATGACAAATGACACTAAGGTCTTCTCCCATTATAATATTATTAGAGATTAGAGATATAACACATGAGTTGGAGTTGTATATTTGTAGATAAACTGACTTAATTAATCTAAACTCAACCATACATTTCTAAGTGTAATATATTAATCATCTATTTTTAATTAATTAGTCAGTTGTAATATCTTTAAACTCAAATTTATTTACGACATAATTATTTAAAAATGTGTCGTTTATATAAAATAAATGTTGATGCTCTTGGAGTAATTCATGAAAAATGAGAGCTTAAAAAAACAGACGTGCATCTTATGTACAAATTACTAGTATAGCTGCTAAACTTAAAAAGAATGCAAAGCATGCTTTGTGACGAGCAGGGTTACCTTTTTTTGTGTTTAACATTATGGTCTGGGCCGAAGCCTTAATTACAGTGGACAATAAATAAAATAGAAATTAAAGGGCATTACAAAAAGTGATTCTTAAGAGCATCAACTACTTTTATTTACGTTTTTGTTTGTTTTGTTTTGTTTCTTTTGTTTTTCAACAACGACTGCGGATGAGTTTTTTATCTATTTAGGAAAGAGTAAGACATAATTTTCTTAAAATACAACCTTGCTAGTTAGGGGCTTATTGAGGATTTTTCTTATAATGAGGGGTTAAAAAAGTAGTTTAAAAAGTCAAAAGAATTAACAGGAATGAGTCGAAAGAATTAACAGGAATGAGTCGAATGACGATAAATTGAAGGGCCTAATAAAAATTACCCTATTAGAGCATCCATAATGGTGTTTCTCATTTTTTAGAAAATGACAGCTACAGTAATCAAAAATAGTGAAATTGTACATGTGCAGTGGTTGTTTTTATAATTTTGTTAAAATTTGAGAAAGACGAGACATATTGTTTCGTCCGTATTTTTTGTAAATTGTTAATTAATTAGTGATTAGAGATTAAAATAGGTTAATTAAATAAATTATATAATCTCTAATCTCTAATACTATAATGGGAGAACCCCTTAGTCAGTAACCCAACCCGTGCGACGCACGGGTTCGGTTACTTTGGTAAATATTTTCGAAAGTGGACCTGTTTCGTAAATATTTTTGAAAGTGGATCAGTTTGAAAATTATTTTCTTTTTACTTATGGACTAACTTGGGTAAATATTTTCGAAAGTGGACCTGTTTTGTAAATATTTTCGAAAGTGGATCGGTTTGGAAATTATTTTCTTTTTACCCTTTTCATTATCCTTCAATTTTTTCCACGTGCACGTGTGCACGTGTATGATACTTGTGTAATATAACCTGAACCTAATAATTACTACCTAAACTACACTTTGGCCCTAATCTAATTGAGCACAAATGCTGGACCGGACATGTTGTCCCGTCCCTAGCATTTTTGCTTGAGACAAGACAACATGTCTCGTTTCGGCATTTTTTTTGACTTTTTTTTTAGACGGTACATGTTGTACCGTCCGATCAATTATAAAAATAAAAAAATAAAAAAATAAAAAAAAATTGTCAGACGAAATATGTTGTCTCGTTTGATCCCATTAAAAAATTGAAAAAAATTGGGATGAAACATATTGTCTCGTCTCTTATAATTTGAGAATCGCAATTTCGTTTCTAAAAAATGAGAAGCGACTGTAGCTACTTTGCCAAAATATGGCAAAATAGCAAATGACTGCAGTGTCTCGTTTGCTAAAAAATGAAAAATTGGAAAATATAGCAAACGCTGTGGATAGGTTGCGTTTGGTTTGTTGTTTTGAAAACAGTTTTCTGAAAACAGTTTTCAAAAAACAGTTTTCTGAAAGCAATTTTGTAAAAATGAGAGTGTAAAAGCTGTTTGGTAATAATTTGTTATGAAAACAGTTTTTTGAAAATGAGAGTATAAAATGCATTTGGTAAACCAAAAATTCTGAAATTTTCATAAAAATAGTTATTAGAAAATGAGCTTATAAAAGGCGTTTGGTTATAAAATTAAATTCTCAAATTTATAAAAAAAAATAGTTTTTCTGACAATGAGATTATAAAAGGCGTTTGTTTAATCAATTTGCATTAGTTTTCTTCTGAAGTTTTTTTTTTGCAGTTACAGAGCACAGTTCTACAAGTATACGAATAAGAAGCCTGAGAAAGAGCGAATCGAGCAAATCTTATCAATATGAGGAGTTGTATTAATGTGATATACCTTAAGCTTGTTCATATGAACTGATATGCGACTATGTTTTTCCCAATGAAGATGTTGTATTCGTATTGTATTAAGAACCTTCCATAAACTGATATACCTTAAGCTTGTAGTCATATAATAAGAATAAAGCTGAAATACATTATATTACATTGCAACTCTCTGTCTGTTAAGCTCTAATACATTATAGTATATGTACTTGAAACCTGGATTTCCAAATGAGCTGAATTACACTGATGCAACATACAATGGATTATGTTTGTTTTTATGTGGCTCTTGTGGTATCTTTTGCTTCAACTTCTTTTTGTTTCTTCTTTGTATCTCCCCATCACTGGCAAACTTATCGACTATGCTCGAGCTTATCTAAATTGTGTATATGTAGGCCCTTACACCAATTGTAATCTGCAAATTTTGATAGGAGCAAAATTAGCAATTAATAAATGAATTTGAAACTTCATCCTTTAATCCCTTATAAAGCATCAGAAGCCATCAGAATCCATCAGAACATCACAAGCCATGAACAGCATCAGAACCCATCACAAGAAGGAAATTGTACACAGTATGGAAAATTGTTAAAGAAAGAAACCAATAGTTGAGTTAGATAAGATCAGAAGCCATCATCTCCAAATTCATCAGAGGCACATGAACAGAATTTATTACAAATCCTTGTGTTAACATACTGATTTTGCCCAAAGCATGAGAAGCCATCACAAGCATCCCAAGTCAGTCCAAATTTATCAGAAGCCTTCACACTTATAACATATCAAGAAGAAGGTAATTTTCAAAGTGAAACTCAAACCTTAATCCCTTATAAAGCATCAGAAGGATTCAGAAACCATTAGAAGCATCAAAAGCCACGAGCAGCATCAGAACCCAAAGCATGTTTGGTGAATTGTATTTAAATATATATCAGTATGTTTTATAAAAAAAGCAAAACTGGGGTAATTTGTGTTTGGTTACCTTCATTTCACAAACTGGTTCAGTACAAGCATCAGAATTCATCACAAGCATCAATAGTATCACAAACATCACAACCTTTCCCTTAAAAGAAAGCACTGATCAACTGATTCAAATGATAGTGAAATGAATAAAATTAAAAAAGAGCACCGATCTAATGAATACAGAATTTTTTCTTCTGGAGGATTCAGCATCACAAGCATTTGAAGGATTCAGCATCACAAGCATTATATAATGCACATCAGAAATTCTTGCATAAAGTGTGTGTCACTCCAAAGGAGCCAGGTACATACAATTCGTAAGGAAAATAAGAGGAAAAAACCCAATTAAGAAGTGTAGGATATCAATACCCAATTGCGCAACAGTGTCACACTTGTAAAAAGATGTTCAGCTGCTATTTATGATACCAATCTTCATCCTGGTAAGGATTGAAACAATTTCGTACAAAATTAATCACGAAACGAAATACTAGGAAATATTGAAAAGGATTCAATTAGTCGTAGGCTCAGAACACTTATGTATAGAAAAAATGTTTGAATAAAACATGAAGATTAGTCTACGACTGCATTTGAATGCCATGCCAACTAGTTCTAATCATGCATTTTAATGCATTTGAATGCCATGCCAATATTTAAAATGATCAATGTGGATATGATGACTTTTATTCCCTTATAAAGCATCAGATGCTTTCATTACCCATCACAAGCATCATAAGCTTTGATTATCCATCAGAAAATTATTGGTTAATAAAATAAGGATGATTTTGACACGAAAAATATATTGGCATGGATGAAATCAGGACAGCTTTTATTCCCTTTTGACTTTTTATTGCAGAAGGGGGGGGGGGGGACATTTTATAAATTAGTCCATTTCATCATTGCCTAGATCGATAGAAATTAAAAAGAGTTAAGGGTGTTTTAAAAGGATTAAATGAAACACTTCCTGTTAGATGGAGACTGACAATAAACAAAAGATAAGAAGCACTTCCACCGAAACTGCATGCTGTTGGATCCTGTAGGCGAAGCAACAAACACTAGAGGGGGGGGTGAATAGTGTTTATCAAAAATAAATTGCGGAATAAATAATTTCTCTCGGCACAGTCGACTTAGTGGTGAACCAGTCGACTGTTATAGCCAAAATAAGAGAAATTTAAACTCTCGATGCAGTCGACTTATAGATAAGGCAGGCGACTGATGAAACAAAGAGAACAACTAATACAAGACTTGATCAGTCGACTGATACGAAGCTGAGTCGACTGGCCAGACAAGTTTTGCAGAACTTAAACAAGCAAAAGTAAATGCAAACACAAGATAATCAATCACAGAGTACACAAGATATATCCTGGTTCGGTCCTCCCGACCAACATCTAGTCCCCAAGCAACCCACTTGAGATTTCCACTATTCTTGAACGAATGTTGATTCTTGATTTTGATGATCACAACACAGTGCAACATGTGTCTATGTTATACAGCTAACATTGCAGTGCAGAGACTAAAGACAATTCTAGCTGAACAAACAAACAAAGCTAAAAAAGATACAAATGAAGAAGACAAGGATCAAGATTCAACTCAAGACTCAAGACTCAAGACTTCAAGCTCAAATGTGTTATATTATTTTGTCTTGTAAACATTGTATTTTATTTCTTGTTGAGTCTTAGTCTGATGTAAAGCCTTGTCAACACACACACACACACATACTCAAAATTTCATAATGTGTGTCTCTTAAAAACCTCCAAAAAGAAGTCAAAACAGTTTGAAGAATTTTAACTTTTAAGTACCAGTCGACTTAAGCTTTTCCCAGTCGACTGATAAGTACAAAATTGTTTAAAATTATTCAAACTCTGATCAGTCGACTCATATGGCAACCCAGTCGACTGTTCGAGAGCTTTTGACCGTTTTCTGATTTTCAAAATCAAATTTTTTCAAACTCAAAAGTTCTGATCCGTTGGTTGACAGTTGTGTAGCTGTTTTCCAACGTTCAGGAGATCAAAACTCCTTATATAGAGTTTCATATCTCTCTGAAAAGAACAACTTGAATTTTAATACACCCGAGCATTCTTGTGAAAAACTTTTTAAGAGATTTTCTGTGAGAAACAAAGCTTTCAAAGTTCATACACTTTGGTTCTCTACATTCAGTCCAGTATAGCATTGAATTCGCTCTGGACTGAGTATAGAAGTCAACCTTGTGATTTAGCCTCGTGCATCAACACATACACCAACAAGGCTATAGGTTGATTGTAAAAATTCTTCTTGTACTTTTGCTCTCGGTTGGAGAGTGGTTGTTGACTCTTGGTTGTAGAGTCGGTGTCTTTTCACTCTTGGTAGTAGAGTGGGTTGCTTTCTCTGGTTGAGAGAAAGGACTACAGGTTAGACAAGGTTGTTGTCGTAACGCCGTAGGGTATTCTTGTAATTTTTCAAGAATAGTGGAAATCTCAAGTGGGTTGCTTGGGGACTGGATGTAGGTCGGGAGGACCGAACCAGGATATATCTTGTGTACTCTGTGATTGATTATCTTGTGTTTGCATTTACTTTTGCTTGTTTAAGTTCTGCAAAACTTGTCTGGCCAGTCGACTCAGCTTCGTATCAGTCGACTGATCAAGTCTTGTATTAGTTGTTCTCTTTGTTTCATCAGTCGCCTGCCTTATCTATAAGTCGACTGCATCGAGAGTTTAAATTTCTCTTATTTTGGCTATAACAGTCGACTGGTTCACCACTAAGTCGACTGTGCCGAGAGAAATTATTTATTCCGCAATTTATTTTTGATAAACACTATTCACCCCCCCCTCTAGTGTTTGTTGCTTCGCCTACAGGATCCAACACTTGGTCTCAGAGCAAGGTTACAGGCTATGGCAACTACTTCAAATACAAATCAGTACCATGAAGGCCAATCTACACAACGGCCACCACTATTTGATGGAACGAACTACAATTATTGGAAGTGTCGAATGCGAATCTATCTTCAATTAATCAACTACGAGATATGGCAAATGACAGAGACGGAATACACTGCCCCTACCATTCCATATGCACAATGGAATGATGATCAAAAGAATCAGACTATGAACAATGCCAAAGCAATGAATGCTTTATTCTGTGCACTGATGAAGGAAGAATTCAACCGTGTATCCAATGCTACAACCGCACATCAAATTTGGCATACACTCGAGGTAACACATGAAGGAACGAATAAAGTAAAAGAGTCTAAAATTTCTGTTCTTGTCCACAGGTTTGAGATGTTCAGAATGAAGGACAATGAGACTGTGTCCGAGATGATTACAAGATTCACAGACATCACAAACTCTCTTGTGGCGCTTGGAAAGACTTATACCCAAGCAGAGATGGTCAGAAAAGTCCTACGTGCACTCACTCCAGAATGGGAGAAGAAAACCACAGCAATAGAGGAGGCGAATGATTTGTCAACACTTACTCTCGAGAATCTTGTTGGTAATCTCATGGCATATGAGGTCCAACTTGAAGACCGAAAGAAAGATACTGAATCACACCAAGCAAAGAAGAAATCATTGGCTTTTAAAGCCATGAATGACTCAGAAGATGAGGAAGAAGATGAAGAAGAAATAGCAATGTTCACTCGGAAATTCAAGAAGTTCTTAAAGAAGGGTAAGTTTCATTCTAAAGTTAAAGATTCTAATGACCCTCCTACATGTTTCAGGTGCAATAAAATAGGTCACATGAAAAAGGATTGTCCCTTAGAAAATGCAAAGAACAAGGAAAAGTCATCCAACTTCAAGAAGGAAAAATATTCAAAGAACAAATTTGCCAAGAACAAAAAGGCCTATCAAGCTACATGGGATGATAGTGATTCATCTTCCGAAGAAGAAACAGATGAAAATAACGAAGTGGCAAATGTGTGTTTTATGGCTGCACAAGAACATGTAAGTAATGATTATGATTCCAAAGATCTTCTTGATGCTTTTAATGAAATATTCCAAGAGTTAAAGAAAGAAAAGATTAGAGTTAAGAATCTTAAGAAAGTGAATCAAACACTTAATCAAGAAAATCTTAACCTTGATAAGGAAGTAAAATCCTTAAATTCTCGCATTGCAAGTTTAGATACTGATCTTGAAACACTCAAAAAGAATTATGAAGAGATTTCAAAGAACGTATCTAAGTTTAACAAAGGCAAAGAGAATTTAAATGATATGCTTCATCATCAAGTTACATCTAGTCAAAAATTTGGACTTGGTTTTAAAAAACCTTCTGTAAAAGAATCTCCTATTTTAAACACTAGAAAGAATAAATCAGCATCTATTTCTAGTGTTACACACAAGTTGTATGATTTCTTTGCAACACCAAAGGTTGTTAATTTCAGTGATAAAAGCAAAACTAACGTTCGGTTAAGTCGACTGAACCATACAACCAGTCGTCTGTCCAGAGAAAGTGGATCTTATTCGATGAAATCAAAATCTCTTATAAGTCGACCTAGTGTATCCACCAGTCGACTGATGTACACCAACAGTCGACTGCATAACACTGGTAAGTCGACTGGACAGAACAAACTAGTATGGGTCCCAGTCAGTCTAAATCAGAATGATAAAATTGCTTATATTCACTCATATATGTTAAATGTGTGTAATTCTACTTATTATATTCCTGCTTATGGAGGAAGATCAAACTCTTCATGGGTTTGGTTTCCCCCAAACTAATGTGTTTTGGACCCAATAAAAAGGGTACCATATTTACCTTAAATTTTTTATAGGTACCCAAGAAAGAACGCTGGATATTAGACAGCGGATGTTCAAAACACATGACAGGGCATGCCAACCTACTATCCACCATTCAAAGTATAGATGGAGGAACCGTCACTTTTGGAGATAACAACAAAGGCAAAGTCATCGGTATTGGCATGGTCGGTAAAATATCTAACCCTATTATAGAAAATATGCTATTGGTTAATGGTTTAAAGCATAATCTCTTAAGCATTAGTCAATTGTGTGATAAAGGTTATAAAATAGTTTTTGAAAAAGATGCATGCTTAATTTATGATTCTACTATGCAAAATGTTGTTTTTCAAGGCTTTCGTAAAAATAATATTTATGAATTGTGTTTAAATGCAATTGATTTTTCAAAAGATTTTTGTTTAATAGCATCTAACAATGAATCTTGGTTATGGCATAGAAGATTTGGACATGTGAACATGAAAAATCTCTCAAAATTATCTAAATATAACCTAGTTAAAGGACTGCCAAAACTATCCTTTAAAAAGGATAAGTTATGTGATGCATGTCAACTAGGAAAACAAATCAAATCCACTTTTAAAACAAAAGACGTAATCTCTACTAGTAGGCCACTTGAATTAATTCATATGGATTTATTTGGCCCTACTAGAGTTGCTTCTTTAAATAAAAGTAGATATGTGTTTGTTTTAGTAGATGATTTTTCAAGATTCACTTGGACATTCTTTTTAAAACATAAAAATGATGCTTTTGAAGAGTTTGCACATTTTTGTAAACGTGTTCAAAATCAAAGATCTCTAACCATAGTCACTATTAGAAGTGATCATGGTGGAGAATTTGAAAATGAAACATTTACAGAATATTGCAACAAGAATGGTATAACACATTCATTTGCATTTCCTAGAGCTTCACCACAAAATGGAGTGGTTGAAAGGAAAAATAGGACTTTGCAAGAATGCGCACGCACTATGCTTGTTGAAAGCAATCTAGCAAAGCATTTTTGGGCTGAAGCTGTTGCTACAACTTGTTATGTTTTAAATAGAATTCTTCTAAGACCTAAACTAAAGAAGACTTGTTATGAGTTATTTTTTAATAAAACTCCTAAAGTCTCTTACTTTAAGACATTTGGTTGCAAGTATTTTATTCTAAACACAAAAGATAATTTAGACAAATTTGATCATAGATCTAATGAGGGTATCTTTTTGGGATACTCAAATAGGAGTAAAGCATATAGAATTTTCAATAAGTCTACAATGACTATTGAAGAATCAATGCATGTTACATTCGATGAATCCTTACCTTCATCAACATTAAATAAAGATGATGAAACTGATTTATCACCGTTAGACAATGTGATTAAATCCTTAGAGCAAACTAATCTATCTGATAAGTCGACTGATAAGGTCTCCCAGTCGACTGACGTAAAGCAGTCGACTGAAGAACAAGTCAAGTCGACTGATTCGATTGAGATATCTTCAACTTTATCAAAGTCATTTGTTGAAGTTAAAGATCATCCTCATGACTTAATAATTGGTGACATCTCCCATGGTATTCAGACACGTTCACACGTTAATATGATCCCTCATATAGCATTCTTGTCGGATTTTGAACCGAAAAATATACAAGAAGCTTGTGAGAATGAATATTGGATGAATGCCATGCAAGATGAACTAAACCAATTTATAAGGAATGATGTATGGGATTTAGTTCCTAGACCTTCTGATCAGACTATCATTGGTACCAAATGGGTATTCAAGAATAAGTTAGATGAATCAGGACAAGTTGTAAGGAGCAAGGCTAGATTAGTTGCCCAAGGATATAATCAAGAAGAAGGTATAGATTTTGATGAAACATATGCTCTTGTTGCCAGACTAGAATCTATTCGTATTTTATTATCTTTTGCTTGTTTTATGAATTTTATACTTTATCAAATGGATGTGAAAAGTGCTTTTCTTAATGGGTTTATTAAGGAAAATGTTTATGTTAAACAACCACCAGGTTTTGAACATGAACAATTTTTAGATCATGTTTATAAATTGAAAAAGGCTTTATACGGTCTTAAACAAGCACCTCGTGCTTGGTATGATCGTCTAAAAACTTTTCTTTTAGAAACAGGATTTGAAATAGGTAAAGTAGACACTACTTTGTTTATCAAAAAAGTTAAGAATGATATCTTAATCATACAAATATATGTTGATGATATAATTTTTGGTTCTACTAATAATCATCTATGTCAAGAATTTGCTAATACCATGAAAAATGAATTTGAGATGAGTCACATGGGTGAACTCAATTATTTCCTTGGATTGCAAATTAAACAGTCCTCAAATGGCATATTTATCAATCAAGGCAAATATGCAAAGGAATTACTCAAACGTTTTAACATGGATAGTACTAGTAGTAAATCCACACCTATGGCTACTACTACTACTCTTGACAAAGATTTATTAGGTAAGAGTGTTGATCAAAAACTCTATCGAGGTATGACTGGTTCACTCTTATATATTACTGCAAGTAGACCAGATATTATGTTCAGCGTATGTTTGTGTGCTAGATATCAATCTAGTCCTAAAGAGTCTCATTTAAAAGCAGTGAAACGAATTTTAAGATATATTAAAGGCACATCTGAATATGGTTTATTTTATCCACGCACCGATAATTTTCAACTTTTGTCTTATAGCGATGCCGATTTTGCTGGAAGCAAAACTGATCGCAAGAGTACTAGTGGTACATGTCACTTTTTGGGACATTCCCTAGTATCTTGGTGCAGTAAAAAGCAAAACTCCGTATCCCTATCAACCACAGAAGCTAAATACATCGCTGCAAGTTTGGCATGTGCACAAATTTTATGGATGAAACAAACCTTATTAGATTATGGTATTTCATTTGAGAAACCCTCAATTATGTGTGATAATACCAGTGCAATTAATCTATCTAAAAATCCGATTCAACATTCACGTACGAAGCACATTGATATTCGACATCATTTTCTACGTGATCATGTTTTAAAAGGAGATATAGCTTTAGACTTTATCTCTACTGATAAACAAGTAGCAGATATATTTACCAAGCCCCTTAAAGAAGATACTTTCATTAAATTAAGGAGAGAACTTGGAATTTGTGATTTTATTGATACTTGTTAAAAATGGCTTCTGTAAAGTCGACTATCTTTTTGAATAAGTCGACTGAACTGCTTTTTAAACATACCAATTTTTTCTCTCTGACCAGTCGCCTGGCTTCTCAACCAGTCGACTGATTAGTAGACATAAAATATTTTTTTTCTTCTCGACTCAGTCGACTGATCTCCCTACCAGTCGACTGTCGCGAGCTAAATCATCTTCAGCGACTATTCATCGCGTCTTTTGAGATGGAATCACTTATCTTTTCACCCGTGATCTTTAATCCTCATCGTCGATTTCACCTCTCTTTGATCTCAGCCGTTCCCTCACAGTTAAAATCCCTTTCACCAGCCGTATTTCACTTCTTACCATTCTCAAGCTTTTACCCCCAAATTTCAAAACCCTAGTTTTGGAGAAGAAGGTGATCAGTGCTGCTTGTGCTTGCTCCTGATCGATTCTCAATCTCTCTTTTCTTAGGTATAAACCCTTTCGACTCTTTACTCATGGCACCTAAACGATCGAAAAGATCTCATGAGGGTACTTCTTCTTCACAAGAATATACCCAATATCTTTTGAGTCCCGATCTTCTTGATCGTTGGTATCTCTTTTGTACCATTCAAATCTTCCCTGGAAGATTTGTAAATTTTGGTGACTTAGATCGTTTTAACCTCATTCCACTTTTTCAAAATTGCAGTCTTTATGACTTTCTCTCATTATCTAACCAACCAAATTACTATCCCCAACTCATTTATTTGTTTTATACAAATATGAGCGTTGTTCAAAAAACAAATGGGGATGTCTTAATCCGTTCGTCAGTGAAAAATATTAAAATGACTATAACACCGACTAGGATTAATGCGATGTTGTGTATAGATGATGGTGGAATTCCTCTTGATGAAGTTATTTTAGATGATGCTTCTATATTGTCTAAAATTCTCTTACCTAATTCTCGACTTCCAATGACAAGCAGAAATCTAAGACCAATTGCTAAGCTTGTCGGTAGAATATTAGCTTATAACATCCTTCCTAAAAAGGGGAGTTATGACCAATATTCTATTGAGTTACAAAAAGCTATATATGCAATTTTTGGTAGGATAGCTGTTAATTGGGGTCAAGTTATCTTTTCAAAACTTTATCAAGACCACACTCATTTTCTACCCTTTGGAGGTTTTCTTACTAGAGTCTTTACTGCTGATCTTGAGTCGGAGACAAATGTTGTTTCTAGATATGAGTGTTTCGATCGTGCTAGTTTGGCACGAATGAAACTCCTTGATGCTCCTACTCGATCACCCCCTAGGTCTCCTCCAATGTCCCAAGCTCCCTTAGGTTCATCTTCTAGACCTAGAGCCTCTCAACCTTCTACATCTGATGATCCACCTCTCCCTCAAGCCAATTATGATGACCCTCGAACCATGCACGACTGTGTGTCCTACCTAATGAACCACTCAGTCTCTGTAGATACCCAACTCCATACCCTCAACTCCAAACTAGACAACCTAACTCATCTCTTCACTTCTCAGTTTCATCCTCCTTCTCAAGATGATGAAGAAGACTCCGAAGAAGATGATTGAAGATTACTTCTTTTTATTATTATTTATATTTTCTTTTTAATGCATTTTGTTTCTATGTATTAGACCTTCTTTTTTAAATGCAAAATCTTGTTATTTTATGCTTTTTGATGATTCCAAAGGGGGAGAGAAAGATGTCTAAGTTTATCTACTTGTGTCATATTCTATCTGTGCTATATGTTACATTGTTACAATGTTCAGCATAATATTTTGAGTATTCAAAATATCTCTCTGGTCAGTCGACTTCCCCAAGGATACAGTCGACTGCTGCTGCAGCTGTGATACTTGCTGCATCTGTGATATTTGTTAAAATGCTTTCATGTTCTGGTCAGTCGCCTGCTCTATTTTCCAGTCGACTGATACATTCTGTATATCAAGTTTTTGCTTTATGTATGCATATTGTGTTTTTAATAGGGGGAGCTTTCAAAATCTATGCTTGTATGTCTGTTTATAAACTGTTATCAGCTATTGTGTTGTCATCATCAAAAATGGGGAGAATGTTGATTCTTGATTTTGATGATCACAACACAGTGCAACATGTGTCTATGTTATACAGCTAACATTGCAGTGCAGAGACTAAAGACAATTCTAGCTGAACAAACAAACAAAGCTCAAAAAGATACAAATGAAGAAGACAAGGATCAAGATTCAACTCAAGACTTCAAGCTCAAATGTGTTATATTATTTTGTCTTGTAAACATTGTATTTTATTTCTTGTTGAGTCTTAGTCTGATGTAAAGCCTTGTCAACACACACACACACACATACTCAAAATTTCATAATGTGTGTCTCTTAAAAACCCCCAAAAAGAAGTCAAAACAGTTTGAAGAATTTTAACTTTTAAGTACCAGTCGACTTAAGCTTTTGCCAGTCGACTGATAAGTACAAAATTGTTTAAAATTATTCAAACTCTGATCAGTCGACTCATATGGCAACCCAGTCGACTGTTCGAGAGCTTTTGACCGTTTTCTGATTTTCAAAATCAAATTTTTTCAAACTCAAAAGTTCTGATCCGTTGGTTGACAGTTGTGTAACTGTTTTCCAACGTTCTGGAGATCAAAACTCCTTATATAGAGTTTCATATCTCTCTGAAAAGAACAACTTGAATTTTAATACACCCGAGCATTCTTGTGAAAAACTTTTTAAGAGATTTTCTGTGAGAAGCAAAGCTTTCAAAGTTCATACACTTTGGTTCTCTACATTCAGTCCAGTATAGCATTGAATTCGCTCTGGACTGAGTATAGAAGTCAACCTTGTGATTTAGCCTCGTGCATCAACACATACACCAACAAGGCTATAGGTTGATTGTAAAAATTCTTCTTGTACTTTTGCTCTCGGTTGGAGAGTGGTTGTTGACTCTTGGTTGTAGAGTCGGTGTCTTTTCACTCTTGGTAGTAGAGTGGGTTGCTTTCTCTGGTTGAGAGAAAGGACTACGGGTTAGACAAGGTTGTTGTCGTAACGCCGTAGGGTATTCTTGTAATTTTTCAAGAATAGTGGAAATCTCAAGTGGGTTGCTTGGGGACTGGATGTAGGTCAGAAGGACCGAACCAGGATATATCTTGTGTACTCTGTGATTGATTATTTTGTGTTTGCATTTACTTTTGCTTGTTTAAGTTCTGCAAAACTTGTCTGGCCAGTCGACTCAGCTTCGTATCAGTCGACTGATCAAGTCTTGTATTAGTTGTTCTCTTTGTTTCATCAGTCGCCTGCCTTATCTATAAGTCGACTGCATCGAGAGTTTAAATTTCTCTTATTTTGGCTATAACAGTCGACTGGTTCACCACTAAGTCGACTGTGCCGAGAGAAATTATTTATTCCGCAATTTATTTTTGATAAACACTATTCACCCCCCCTCTAGTGTTTGTTGCTTCGCCTACAGGATCCAACACATGCATCCAAGTGAACTGCATGAGCATCCAAGTAAAACCTGCGAACATGAAGAAAACCATGGAAACAAAACTGATACATATGCATTACAAAGGTAACTAATGCATATCAGGCACATGTACAAAATTTATTATAAATTTGTGTTTGGTTACCAGTATTCCAGAAACTGATTTTGCTGAAGCATGAGAAGCCATTACAAGCATCAGAAGCCTTCACAGTTATAAGTTAGTAACAAGAAGGTTATTTTCAAAGTGAAATTCAGACCATAATCCCTTATAAAGGAAGAAGAAGGCATCACAATCCATCAGAAGCCATCAGAAGCCATGAGCAGGAGCAGAACCCATCACAGGAAGGTAATTGTACATAGTATGGGAATTTTACAAAGGAAGAAATCAATAGTTTAGCTAAATAGGATCAGAAGCCACAATCTCCTGATTCATGAGAGGCACATGTACAAATTTTTTTTGAAATTTTGTATTTGGTAACTAGTATTTCACAATCTGATTTTAAGCAAGCATGACAAGCCATCACAATTATCAGGAGCCTTGACAGTTATAAGGGATGTAACAAGAAATTAATTTTGAAAGTGAAACTCGAACCTTAATCCCTTATAAAGTAAGAAGAAGCCATCACAATCCATCAGTAGCCATCAGAAGCCATGAGTAGCAACAGAACCCATCACAGAAAGGTTAATTTAACACAGTGAGATCTCTTTAAAATGAAGAAATCAATATTCTAGTTAAATAGGATCAGAAGCCATAAACTCCAGATTCATCAGATGGACATGTACAAAATTTAGTACATATTTGTGTTTGGTTACTACCATCAGAACCCAAGCATGTTTGTGGTTACTTGTATTTCAAAAATTTCATTACTCCAAAGGTTATATAGGATCAGAATATATCATCATCATCTTCGGATTGTGAAATACTACTAACCGAACACAAAATTGTACATGTGGCTGAGATGAATCTAGAGATGATGGCTTCTAATGCTATTTAATTAAACCATTGATTTCTTCCTCTATAAAATTTTCATACTGTGTACAATTACCTTCCTGTGATGGGTTCTACTGCTGCTCATGGCTTTTGATGGATTGTGATCACTAGCATCAGTAGCATCATTAGCGTCACTAACATCACAATCTTTCCCTAGATAAAAAAAGCACTGATGAATTGAAATTCAGTTTAGTTATATAGGATTAGAATACATCACCTCGAAAGAGGATCATAAAAACAAATGTTTCCTCTAAATATTATCATGAAATCAAATACTAGAACAAAGCCATGTCAATATTTAAAAGGATCAAATTAGTCGTAGGCTCAAAACACGGTTGTATAGAACAATTGTTCAAATAAATCATAAAAACATTAGTCTAGGGCTGCATTTTTTATAATGCCATGCCTACTAGTACTAATTAAAGTGTCCACCCTCTTGACATTAAGAAATGAATTCATCATTCTGACTTCACATAATGCCATCATTCTGACTTCACATAATCCAAAACAGAAACCACAGATCAGCTTAAAGATTTTCACATCATTTCCGTGGATATTCACTCATAGTTTTGATCTTTTCAATTTCTTCAATATAAAATACAACCAGGCAGAAAGGGGGTGGGGGGGAGGGGGGACACACATTCAAAAATGAGTTTTGCATTTCATCATTGCCTATACCGATATCATCTTGGTGAGTTAAAAAGTTGATAATAAGCACTTCCTGTTATTTACAACTCCTTTCATTCTTCTGACCATCGTTGCTAACAAAACTGAATCCATGTGCAAAGCCTGGACATAAGTAAATGGTCAAGATACCATCTCACACAGTACATAAAACATTATATTCATAACAGTAAATGATACAATGAAACAATTTTATCAAAATTACATTAATGTCCCGCATTCCATATTGCCGTAGCAATTTGATCTCTTTTCGTACTCATACGATTCAATTGGGAAGATGATAAATCCAGCCCTAGAATGTGGATGCATTATCTTCATTTTGTTGATGATGAATTAATTGTTCATCTACAAATTCCTCAAAAAAAGTATTGTCCACTGAATATCTATGTATAAAATTATGAAGTGCGCAACATGCTGTGACCATTAGAACCTGTCTTGTATAAAAGTAGTTTGTCATATACTTGAAGATGGAAAACCTTTTTTTGAATACACCAAAGGTTCTTTTAATGACATTTCGTAGCCTTGCATGCATTTTGTTAAAAAGTTGTCTATGTTGGGTCGGTGCATGGTTGCCCCCTTGAAAGTCTTGCAAGTGATATGGCTCACCACGGTAGGGAGCTAAAAAGCTGGGCATATTCGTGTAACCACAATCTACCAAATAATATTTATCATCGGGAGGGATTTGCAACAATCTTGTGTTAATGCACTTTGTATTACACGGGAGTTGTTAGCACTTCCTTCCCATCCCGCATAAACAAATGTTAACATCATATCAAAATCACAAGTGGCCAGCACATTTTGAGTTATATTTCCCTTTCGTCCACGACAAGCATTGTGTCGACTAGCGAGTACCGAAGCATCGATTAATGTGCCATCAGCAGTACCGATAGCTCCCTACATTAATGAATTTGAAACCTAGAACTTTAGTAAACTTTGAAATATTACAGTAATATGTTAGTAAGCATGGAGCTAACAAAATACCTTAAACCATGGATAAAAGTCCGTGAACTAATGATCCTTTCATGTATACGTGTAGTGTTCGAGGGAGTAATTAGAACTGTTGCTGCTCTTGCCAAACCTTTCAACACACTTGTAAAATGTCGCTCGATTGTTTTTGTTGAGTGTTGAAACCGATCAGCAGCTCCTCTCATTCTATGACTATGACCGACAATGTACAAAAAAATGGCAACACTTTCTTCAATAGACATGCGTCTATGTCAGGCTTCCTCCTCCGTCTCCTCGAGGTAGTTGCCATTTTTCAGAAAACGACACAAAGCCAAAAAACAATCTTGATTCATACGAAATATGCGATGAAACTTATTCAGGGGACCATCTAGGATTTCTTGCAAATATTCACGTCCTGTTAGTTTAGGAGTGCATTGTAGATTTTTTTCCAGAGATGGCCTGTAGGAACTAGAGTGTCAACAAGTCATCCAATCCGTCACTATCAGATGAAGACGTGTCCATCAGTATGGTAGCACTTGTAATAGTACTTCACTCTGACAAAAGTAGAATTCAGTTGCATAAAGTATGTTCAAGTTTTAATACTACGACAATAGTGGAGGTTATATAGAGAGTTTTACCCTAACATCTTATGTTATATAACATTGTTAAAGCCAGAAAAAAACAGCAACAACAGCTAGTAATAGCAAATGCATTTAAAATTAAAACGTTATAATTAAAAAAATCCACCACATTCTGCCATGAAATATTCAGAATACAATAACTCATACACAAATATTAATAAATTGTTAAACAAATAACCAATTTGGATATGATGGATCCACGCAAACAAATGAGATCCCTAGTCACCACGACTCTTCACCCAACAAACCCTAACCTCCGGGCTCATACGAAGGAAGGCACGATGCCATCTAGGGCTATCAACTAACACATCAAGTGCCTTCCCAAGCTGTTTGTAATCAAGCCCACTCATCGAATTAATTATATCAATGCACTCATCAATAGAGGAAGAATCTTGTTCATCCGAGGGTAATCACTTTGGTCGCCCATTTTCTTCCTATACACATCTTTTTCTGCCTCCTGAGCATCGATAAACGAATCAATAGCCATCTCCATCTTCGAGCTTTTTGTTGCTCGACCACTTGACGCACCAGATCGCCTCTTGCGAGACCCCGAACCTATCGGTGCATCATCATCCTCATCATCCACATCTACATATGGTACATTGGGGTGAGCAAACTCATAATTGACCCTCCGTTCCTCATCGGAGTCATATACCTTTTGTGCTGAAGCCCTAAAAACAAAGCCCAGGGCAGTAGACCCCTGAAAATTTTTTGGTCAAAGCATCATAATTTGCCAATCCCTTCGACCAAAATATTTTTGCCGCAGGGTGTGCCTAATAAAATTTTTTGTGTTGTTAATTTACAAGTAGTAAAGTCATGGTTAAGTATAATAAGATCAGAATCACACACTTTTATAAAAATGAAGTTATATATGAACCTTAACATATGTGTCCCAAACCTCCTGCTCGCAAGTGATTGTTTGGTTCTCTTCATCCCAACCCAAACCACTCTGCTTCTTCAGAGTCTCAAACTCCCTTCATTTAATTCTAAGTCTGGAATGTTTGTCCTTTAATTTTTTAACCGTGAATGTACGATTAGACATGTATTTATATGTGTAACAAATTGTTGCCAAACTTTGGCTTCAAATGTTGAACTTTTCAGACTATTTTGGTCTACCTCCTCCTCCATCAGATGCACAAATACCCGCTCAACAGCTGGATTCCATAACCCAACATCAGCATCCACCTCTATCTCCTTCCCCTTCCCCTTACAAGTCATTTATATTAGGAAAAGAAACAGTAAATAATAAACAACAATGATAAATTGCTGCATTTAAAGAATGATCCAAACTTATTTTCGGAAGTCAACAAATTTATAAGTGAGGACTTCTTGTATCTCCAATGCAGGATTTGAAACATTTTTTTTTCACAAGAACAAAATGAACCCTCATTTTAATCAAATAATTAGGAGTCTAGTCGACCATAGGATCAGAATTCATCATCTCCAAATCCATCCCATGCACATTCTTTAATCCCTCCAAATCAGTCCATTAAAAAAAACCCATTTCGCCCCACGGATCTGGATTATCTTCTTATAAACCAAAATCATAGCATTGTAACAAGGGGATAAATGGGTTCCAATTAAATCATACATTCGTTTGCTTAGTTTGAAGAGCAAAGAAATTGTCTCCAACAGATTCAAGCTTCAGTCGGCATTTGATTCGACTAGCCCATTGTCGAGTACACCTTCTCTTATAAGTAGATTGGGTCTCACAAACCATCAACCCTAAATCGATCCCTCACCCCACCAAATCCGACGTTCTCGAGAGTTGTATGCTCTCAGCGAGCGACAAAGATGTTAAGGTGGAGTAGATTTGGGGCAAAATTTGTCTAAAATCATTGATTTTGGGTAGATTGGGGAAGATCTGGTTTCGAGCGTGGTTGTCGAGAAGGGAGGAAGCAGGTGAAGGAAGTAAAGGAGAGATGGGAGTTAAGAGGGATAAGCGCTCATGTAGAGAGGATGTGAAAAAACAGAAAATGACTGAAGTTGGAGTTTTGTGAAAACTTTTTTCACAAAACACCCTAACCAAACAAGTTTTGGGGTTTTGGAAAAAAAAAAAAACCTTAACCAAACAGACTTAATCTTTTGAAAAAGTACACTACCTTCAATAAAAATAGTTCAATTTTTCACAGAAGGGTAAGCTTCAGAAAAAATTTGTATAACTATCATAAAAATAGTTCATTTTAAGAAGAAGCAGTTATTTTTAAAGAAAAAAAGAAAAAAGAAAAAAAACTGAGAACCTGATTTTTTGCAATCTCGTGAACCCAAAACAAAACATCAAATTCTGAGATCGGGAGATCGCGAATCTCGCTATCTCTTTCGTCCATTTTTTTAATTTTTTTTTTGCAAGTGGCAGAAAAAGCGAAAAATAAAGTTTGGCGAGTGACCATTCTGTAAATCATCCTACGGGGGTGAATAGGGTGATTGTGCGGAATTTAAACAAAACTAAAATAAAGTGCAGAGTAAATAAAAAGAGATAAGAAGAGCAAATGCAGATAACATAAGTGACGCAGCGATATAACGTGGTTCGACCCCCAGGTCTACGTCCACACCTCCTACTTGTAGTAATTCTCCGCCACAAACGTTCCACTATACTCAAACCCTTGTACAGTGATTCTCGGATTCAGGTCGAGAGACCTATTACACCCATGGAACTTCTAACACAAGTCCCATCAATCTCACCGAAGTGGAAGAAAAAGAAAAAGCTCAAGATCTTTAATGATTCTGACTGAAGAATACAAATAATTATCACACACACTCGGATTAATTGTTGAAAGATTAGTTCAGAAGATTTTTCTCAGAAGTAATTGGTGAAGAATACACAGTGGGTTCATCCAAATAAATAGACTGGGAAGTGTATTGATCAAAATTAGAAACGATACATTCCAAAAATGTGATCAGCGCAAAGTACGGTCGGCCGCAATTTCGGTGCAGTCGACCATTCATCTCTCTGACATAAAGTAGAGAGATGAAGGGTCGACTGCTTCTTACGTAACTGTGATTTGCAGTCAACTGCAATGTGGTCGACCGTCATGAGGTACGGTCGACCGGTATCGCGCTGTTCATACCGAATCCGCTTTATATTCTTACAAAAAACTAATCAATCACCATTCAATTTTATACAGATTAAATCTCACAAATATAGAATGATAACAACTGGTCTTGATAGCTTTCTTGGACACTAATCAATCAACTGCTCTTTTTGAATATCTTCTTCTTTTGCTTGGTTTCTCATTCTTTCTTTATTACTTTCATTCTTTGAATATTCTTGAATCTCTTTTGGATATTATTTGATCCTGAAAATCTGAACAACTCAATTTAAACTTATTAGTATTTATAGACACGTTTTGTGCACACCAAACTAAGAGTCAACACATTCCATTTTTCAACTTTGCCAAGTCAGACGAGTAAATCTGTCTATTTTGGCAATTGATTTGATGGGTCCCGTTGGAGCAATTTCTCTCCAAAAATTAGCTATTTTAGCTTTAAAAAATGAGATACCTAGTGTGGTTGGAGATGGTCTTAATAACCTGTAACGCCCCGAATCCCAAATACACTGAATTCGAGATGTTCTACAGGATCTTTTCACTTTCTTTAGTACAATTTTACAAGGAAATTTAAACTTTTCACTTTACATCAGAGTTACATCATATATTACATTTACATTTGCACAGCGGAAGTAAAAGATACAACATTTGAATAAATACACAACAACATGGTAAAATCTTTATGCATCCATTCCTCTTTAACAGGTCATTTATCCTGCATACAAAACTGTGGGTACGTCAGTTTATTCAACCGACGATAATTATACATGGCCATCCTCTCTATGCCAGAAACAGTATAATGATTCTCATTTCTTAACAGATCACAAACTTGTTCACATATCAAACATAAAACAAAGGAAATAATCTTAATGATGTCGTGTTGTGATTGTGCACTTAATCCTTAATGCATTTACTTAATTTACATGACACTAATGCGCACTTGTTAGGATTCTATGCATCCCATACTACATAGGTCTGAGGGCAAGCCTCTTATTCGTACTTCATTTTTGTAGGGTTCAATCCCTCGCCATGACTTAATCTACTACTGTAATTACGGTGAGTATCCTAGATGATCTATGAGTACAAGCACGTATCCTGGACCCTGGAGGGGAACCCCACGCCATGTCTTGACTCATCAAGCATGCATTCTGTGGCAATTCAAGCCTCCTCCCTGAACACGATCCTCTTGCAGTCACCAAACATCCCACAAGCGTGGCTAAAGTCCGATCATTACTGAGTTGTGCCCACGCCATGTCTTGACTCATCAAGCATGCATTCTGTGGCTCACACACCCGCACCGTAAACTCTAGTTCTCATACTCATGTTTTCTCTCACTTTCATCACATCTTCACTATGTACTAAAATCATTAGAATCATGAATAAAAATCGAAGCTCTAGAGTTAGCCTCTCCACCAAACCGGACTTACTCATTTCATTTACACATGACCAACCTTGGCCTTCCTTTCAATTTTTATTTCATTCATTCATTTCCAATGCCGGGGGAGACTTAGCTACTCTTCATTTCAATTTACAATTCACAATTTCCAATTTGAGCATTTCCTACTCATGAATTCATTTATCATTGCCTCAGCATATCATGTTCTTTAACTTTCATATTCATTTAATTCTCGGTTCAAACTATGATTCATTTCATATAAATTCTCAATAAATGATGATTCATTTCATGTGCAGCAACAAAAATAGGATTTCCAACATTAATCACAGGATTCACAATTTTTCACACAATATCAAATGAAATCTCTGACATATCAAAATATACTTTGGACAGTCGACTTGGAGAAAGTCCAGTCGACTTGTTCAGTCAAATCAAACCCTTCACAATTGCTCGGGAGAGTCGACTGCTGCACATGACCAGTCGGCTGTCCCAAAAATTTCTATATTCAACATCATTCATCTATCAGTGACTTATCTCTAGATCAGTCGTCTGCACCGAGTCTTAATAATACACATTTTCATGCTCAGCCCAGTTGACTTACTACTCGCATTAAGTCGACTGAACAGGTTCATATTTCAAATTAAGGGATTATTCTTCCATCAGTCACCATATACACATGCATCATGGTGTCAAATTACAATATATCCATGTCACAAAACATGTAATTTCTTAACTGTTCAGTAACATCATGATCACGGAATTTCAAGTAACTAATATTGTCCTTCCTTCGAGGAAAATACTAGACATACATTTGCACTTATTCATAACTTTCTTGCAGAGATGAGATGTTAATCTCAGTTTATTATACTAGGTCAACACAATGGAAATTCTCATTTCATGGAATTGCAGAATAATCATAATTTAATCAATGCACCAGTCGGCTGTTCACATCGTCAGTCGACTGCACAGGCCATTCTCAGTTTTACTAATTATCACTAGTTTCTTTCCACATGTTCATGTCTTCTTAGTCATATGCGACATCGAAGATACAAATTTGCATTTTCTGTTTCATTCTAGTTATTACACACCTACATCATGAAACTTTCTAACAAAATTTGAGAGCACACGTCTTGTATCAGTCGACTCATCCAATTGGCAGTCGACTGTTCAGACCCAAATCATTCTTAATTTACAGTGTCGTTATTACCCTATTTATCTTTCATAATCATCATCATAGTCATACTCAGGCAAATTCTAATATGTTCAAATTCACTTTTCAAAAACATGTAGCAATCATCAAAATCATGTCATATTATCTACATTAGAAGTCCTGAGAAACACCCACCTTATTTGACGAAATAATCGAAATCCAGCAAAAGCTCCTTAATGTAGTGGACGACTCCTCACTCCTTGCTCCTTGCTCCACACCGAAGCCTTCAGAAATGCTACTCGGCCTCCACAGAAAAGCACACACAACTCTCTCACAAAATACCTCTCTTACAATAATGATTCTAGTGTAAAAGAAATAGGGAATGAGAGGGGTATTTATATACAAATTTGAGTAGGATGGAGGGCTAGGATTTAGTAGATAGTTATAGGATCAAGGGCTAGGATGGACTAGGGAGTTGTGATAACCACCCACACTCCACATAACTACCCATGACTCACACCCACTTCTCTACTCAAATCCGGCCAAGAATAGTGCTCAATGCACGTGTTATGTGAAATGCACGTGCATGCACAAATCACCCCTACAAGAACTTGTACATAAATAATAAGTCTCCTTTTTTAAAAAAAAGTTACACATTACAAGTTGTAGAAAAATAGAAAAAGAATTAAACCATGGGCTTAAATTAATTTGGGCCAAGATAATTTATTTTAAAGAAAAACAAACTAAATTTTGGGCTTTAGGAAAAGACTTTAAAATAGGGCTTTCTTATTTATTTAAAGGAAGGTTTTGTTAAAGAAAATAATTAAAATACAAAATTAGAGATTTATACTCATCATGATGAAAAAAAATACTAGTCAACAATATTACACGTGCACACCACGTGTAAAAGTAAATAATTTTTCATATATTTGAAAAATCAGGGTATTACATAACCCAATGTCAATCAGGATAAGATATTTCCTAGGCCTTTGAGAGATGAGCGGGGATCTGTTAAACCAGCACCATATTGAAGAGAACTTGAATCATAGGAAGATGAAAAGGTAATTGTTGGATGTATATGTATATTCTCAGTATAATAGGATAATATTGTGTATATTGTTCTATGGGGCAACACGGGTTTACACGTGTTATGTATTAATTATTGGAACGGGTTGAGTGGGCTAAAAGCCCAGTACCCTAAACTCAGTCTAATCTCTATATAAGCTGGTCTAGAGGTAGTGCCCTGTGATATTCCAATACTGATAAGCAGGGTATAATATCTTAAGCGGCTATGAGACAAACCCTAACCCTAATTTCCCCAAATCAGTATTAACAATCTTAAGATATTATAACTACCTCCGACCGTAGCAGCCGTCGCTACTTCCTCCGATTGCTTCCTCCGACCACGGTGGGCACCGTCGTGATCTCCAACAGAAGAGCCGCCGCCGTCGTCATCACAGATCACCTTCGCTGTCGATTTCGCAGCTTCAGATCTGGTCGTCGTTGAAGATCTTCGTTGCTGTTACCATCGCAGGTCGTCTTCCTCCTTGGGACGGTTGCCGCTGTCGTGGAAGATCGAAGACAGCTGCGCTCTCGAAGTCGATGGAGGGACCTCGATGCTGACGTCGATGGGCGCGAGCCTCGCCGCCGCAGCCCCTGCTGTTGCCGACGCCCCTGCTGTCGCTGGGCATGAGGTTTTCTGTCGCCGGAGGTCGCCGAACCGCCTTCTGGTAGATGCTGCCTCTTCCTCCACCATCATATCCATTGATCTTTGTGTGAGATTGAAGGAGAAGAAGGAGACTACTCAGATCCAAAAATTTGATTTTTTCGATTGGTGGATTATGGTGTTCTGTGTTCGGATGGTTGAAGCAGATCCAGATTCAGATCCAGTCCAACAGCTACTCTATTGGTTGGAGATTGCTGTTTGGTGTTTGGACTGTTGGATCAGATCCAGATCCAGTCAAAATGAATCAAATATGGATCTAACCAGTAGAGACAACCCATTGGATATTGATTTGTATTCCGTGTTTGGGGAGAAGACTGGATTTGTTGCAGATATAAATTAAAGATAAGTTGTTCACCAAATTTAAATTATTATTTAATTATTTGTTTGAATTTTGTTGCTAAATGCTAAAGTTCAAAACCGTATTAAGCACTGTTTAATTAAATACAAATCTGAATAACTGCTTTGGCTACGTGCTATGGATCAAATATTTATTTTGATAAATTATAGTCTTTGACTATAAAATTGAATCTCCAAATTAAATTGTTGTGAATTAGATTATGCTAATAATTTGTTTAATTGGCTAATCTTTAAAGATTTGATGAATGTAGGAACTTCAAAGTTACTTACAAACTGTGTGAGTTGGAGACAATGGATTTACATCACGGTATGATAAGTCTGCACTACGCAGGCTTTTCCATTGAATTTGGAAAACACTTCTAACTTGAAGTGTCGGTATGATCTACTCTAATTTTCTTAGTATTTTTCATGTGATGAATGTATTAACGTTTTGTGCGTTTGATCATATGATTGAGAGTTTTAGATCATAGTTACTCTCGCTTTGGAAAACTAGCATGTTTAGGGTTGTTAAGTGTTTTATCATACTATGTGTATAGATATTTTGACAAATCCATTGTTTGCAGTTTGTGTGAGATTATATATTTGCATCTCTAATAATTAAAATTTTTGCATAAGATTTATAACAAATGTCCGTAACTTAGATAGGAGCATTCTGTAATGCAGAATATGACTCCATTATTTACGTTTTGTTCTTTATCGTTCATTATACTGTGTGTGTAAAATTGAATTATAAAAATGGGTCATTATCTCGCTTGGTGTTTCGAAGATGATGAAGAACGAATAAAGAAAAATATAGCTCAATTTGTTTGAGCACGTGGACATTGTTAGAATCACTAGAGAAAGCAAACAATTTTGTAAAATATAATAGAGTAATTTTGTATTAACTCTTATAATGTGCATATATTGTCAATCGCATGTATAAGCTGAGTTTAACAAATGAGACAATTAATAATAATAGTTTTAATTGTGTTCTTGAATAATAGCATATTTGGCTAAGATTTGAGAACTATATATTCAATTTGTTTGTGAGGAAATGTGATCTAATTATCAAAATTGTGGGAAAATGGAGTTAAAAGCTATTGAGTCAAAAGTTTTAACATCTAAGTTGTTTTGAAATTTAGAATCACTATGAACTATATATTAAATTGTTTGTTCTTGTTAAAACTCATAACTCTGCTAAATGACACTTCATTAAATATGACAAATATGAAAGTTGTGCTCAGATTATGATCACTAGAAAATCATTTAGTGTGGTCTCTAGGAGCACACAACTTCTTGAGTCAATACATTCTGATATTTGTATTAACCCTGCAAACCAACCTGTGGGCAAGGAAGCATCTACATTTGCTAATTTCATAAGGGTAATTGCAAGAAATGGTCAAATACTACCATTGTCTTACGACAGATGGTCAAAAATTCCGGCGACGTCTAAGACAATTGCCATCAATACAATCAAGGTATTCGTTCTCATTCAATTTGTTTGGTAAAATTAAAAAGTTCCTAAGTATCCCTGTTGTGGTCAGAGTGAGTAAATTGATGTTCATGAAAAGTCTAATGTACAAACATTATAGATTCTCATTCAAGGTATTGCAGCTGAATGAATATGTTCTATTAGATCAAACTATGTGATTTATGCACCTACATCATTAAATATAAACATCGACATTATTCTCAGTGGCACATACACTTCTATCACGAAACTGTACCATCTCTGACACGGACACTTCATGGACATGTGTCCTAAATTTTTAATACATATTTTATATTTAGGACAGTTGTTAGACACTTGTCACACTTCTCTAATACTTATTGAACACATAATCAGCAAATTTCAAATACTTCACATTTTCATATTAGTAATTTATCTTATCTTATTACTTTTGTCACGACTACAAAACTTCTCTTATTTTATAGTTGTGTATGAGGACTATGAAATATTTTATTTTGATTGCGTATCTCAAAATTATATTGGTTGTATCTCTGGATTAAATTTATGCATCACCGTTATGTAATATATTATGACATATTGACATATACATTATGACCTTGACCTTGTGTCCTCTATTTTAGAAATTTGTCATGTCCTATACCGCACTGGACATAGTTGGTTCATTTGTAGGATGTCATATTTCAAATGCATGATAATGATACTATATACATAGTAGTTCTCATTCAAATCCAGTATAATTTATAGAGTACTATGATTCTATATTTTTAGCTATTGAAAGAATGTTGAATAATTAACTTTCAAGCTGCCTCATAGTTATCCAGTTTCATATATTTACCATTGCCCATCTTTCAATTCCTTTCTTTCCTCAACTGCGATTGCTACATGGTTGTTGCTCCTTACTTAATTTAGTACCTCATAGTTATCCTATTTATTTGCTTATCAATCATATTATACAGCAAAAATTTCAATACCCCGACAATCTTGACAAGAAATGGTTGAATAAGTCTATGGGAAAGAAGTGGAGAGACTGGAAATGTGAACTGAAAGCGGCATTTTTTGATGAAAATAAGTCCGCGAGAATGCAAGGGTTGTCCCCCCAATGTTAATCCTTCCGATTGGCACTACCTTGTTCATTTTTGGAGTTCACCAGAGGGAAAGGTATTCAAACTATATATATTTCTCTTGATTGTTCATTTCTTTTATTATTGGTTTTTTTTTTAATTTAAATTTAAATTTGACTTGTTTAATCAAAGCAGAGTATGTATGCTTTCATTTCTAGTAATGTTGTCAATTTCTAGTAATTTATGACAACTGATATGTAGAAAGTAGATACTGATGTGATCATAGGAGTATATATATTTATGACAACTGATATGTAGAAAGTATCCCTTTCTACTGAATTGAAGAATAAACACACGATGTGCATATAATCTATTACTGGTATAAAATATATTTGCAGTTAGAGAAGTTGAACTCTATGCAGGATATAGGAATTAGCTCAATGCAAATATATAGAAATAGCTTTTACTGAATATATAGGAGTTCGCACAAATGTATATCTTTTACTGAATATGAAGTATGCACAAATATATATATATATATATATATATATATATATATATATATATATATATATATCTTTTACTGAATATGAAGTATGCAGGAATGGGTATATATGCTGAACACCGAAAATAGTACTACAGATATATACAACTATTAAACAACAAGGTGAATGTCTTAATTTGTGAGTCTATAAGAGGTTAATTGTGAGGATATGTCAGGCAGCATCTGCAACAATATATATAGACTGAGATATATAGTTTTAAGATGGTGGAAGGATTGATACCAGAACAATTAAAATTTTATAATACATATTCCTTCTTAATAATATATCTTTTTTTAAGTTCTCAGTAAATTATAGTACAATATATATATGATCAGTACATATATAGCTAGTATTAGGAAGAATTAATAATGCATGAATATATGGATTAAAAAAACTGAATAAATTATAGTCAATTCTGGTCTTTTTAATTTGTTTCCCCTACAAATTATATGCAATGGTTAACATCTGGAAAGACTTAGACATAGTGTTTTGGGTCGTTAATAAGACTTTAATTAACTTGAGCATGCAGTGAGGACAAGCAAGACCAGACTTACTCAAGAGAAATTATGTCTCCCTTAATTATAAAGAAAGTATTAAATCCAATTTTAGGACCTGCCCACTTTTGTCGGATAGAATAGAATACTGATTAGAACTAGACTAATTCACTACAGCTCAACGATTAGTCTCTTTTTAAAGCTTATTTAAACTATGTCAGAGACTAAAGCGACGTCACCATTTAATTTTCCTTCTCCTCTGTTTTTTTTTCTTCCAAACAAGTCATAGAACAGAGATCAGTATAAAAAAATAGAAAATATGCAGGAAGTTTACATAGGAGTTGAGTAAGATATTTACAGTACCAACATGATCGCCAAATCTTTGTTTTCGGACATGCAGTTCTTCTCTTGATTTGTATTCTTGTCATGTAACTAGCTAACTGGATACATACTTCTTACCAAGGTAAATGACCTACTAATTCCTTTCATTCAAAAAAATAAAACAAAATGACCTACTAATTGACAAAGAAAACAGCGAAGATAAATTTACAAATTGCCACAAAAAAATCCATGATACAAATAAATGCAGTGCCATGAAATATATATAACTTATACAACCATATGGGATATAATTTTGTTGAATTTGCTCGCAGAACCTCTTAGTTCATTGAAATACAAGATTATAAACTTTGGAATCACACTGATTATCCATCAACATAATATAATCAGTCAAACTAATTTCATAACATCTTCAATAGAAGAATATACAATCTATGCTACAATCGATATAAAGAAAAGACAAATTAAAAACAACTGATAGTTTTTTTTTGAAGGAATTGCAAAGTTGATAGTTGATTAATACAGTATTGCATTTGATTATTTAAATTTATTTTGATTGAGTTGTAATTATCTGAAATGTGCAGAGAAGGTCTGAAATTGGTTCGGCAAGTCGAGGAAAACAGGATGTACTGCACACTGCTGGAACTAGTAGCTTTGCTACAGTTCGTGAGAGATTGGTATGTGTTAAGCCTTTTTTTTTTCACTAATGAATATACAAAGATTATAAGGTTTCTTATATCTGTGATTTATTAATATAAAGGTTGAGGAACACGGTGCAGACAAGTTTGGCGATCTAAATTTTTTTGACGCGACCCACAAGAAATCAGATGGCCAATTTGTTTCCACAACAGCTGCGATGATATCGGTAATTTTTCTTCATGAAGTATGCGTTCTTTGATTTGTTAAGTCGCTTATAGAAGTAAATAACTTATATAATTTTATGCCAATTTGTAATTTAACAGAGCACTGCCAGAGTCAAGTATGCTGAACTGTCTTCCACAATGGCCCTCGACTCTACCACATCTGACTTTGACTCATTATCACTTCAGCGTCATGCTTTGATCGAAACAAGAGGCCCAGAGCGCCCTGGCCGTGTGCATGGAATGGGTTTAGGCCCAACGCCTACTGAAGTCTTCAAAGCTCGTGCGTCTAGTGCTGAGGATCCGAGAGACGAGGAGTTACGCTCTCTAAGGTCAGATGTGTCACAGCTTAAAGAGGTAGTTGCAGCTTTGGTGAGGCAACAAAATCCCGAACCAGCCATTCCGACACAGGTTAGAAATTGTTTTTTTTAACTTATTTTATTTCTTTGAATCATATTTACAAGTATATTTTTCGGAACATACTTGATTACTTTGCTTTAATCTGATATATGATTAAATTATACCCTGGACCCATAATGTCATCTCATAATTTAATAAAATGTCTAAGATGACAAAGAATCATAACCTGCTTCATTTAACACATCAATTTTATGTTTTCATGTTCTAACCTGGTCAGTGATTTATTATCTCGATTTGTTTAGCTGGATTAGTCATCATATTGTGAAATAATTCGTGTTTTTGATCAATGGTAATAATATTTAAAACAGCAAGTATAGTTTGCATTTCTCTGAATCTGCATATTGTATGAGAGGATTGTGAATGAATGAAATATGTGATATGAACTGATAACATTATGGATACACTAAACTATTATTTATTAATATATTACTGATATATAGAAGCTGATACTTCATGTTATTTACTTAGCATGAACAAAGTTAACATGCATTGTCAACTGATAAGTGCGAATCTCTGAGTGGGACAACTCACTGATTTGGTGTGGGTCAGTAAATTATTATCTGCATTTTGTTAATTGTATGATTTGATTCTTACAAATGTATGCAATATGTTTTTAAAATTTTGAGCAATCACATTAGAATACTGAAGATGTAAATATTTATTTCCTTCATTTGATAACAAGGCCACAAGGTATGAGGCTTGTCAAAGAAAATATTCAAAATCTTTTTGCCTACATTATGAAACAGGCCATGTGTATATATGTAGCACTTTTGCAAGTGGGGGTTTATAATCAGGTCATGTGATTAGTAAATTATAACCTTTTTTTTTTTTTTACAATTTCAGAATAGAGTTCCAACTAATTCAAGTCGGGCAAATCCAGAGAACTAAAGCGAGCATGATGGAAGCAACGACTTAAGGAGGCGTACCAATTAAAAAAATCTACTAATTGCAAGTCATTTTTGGTCTTTTTTTGTGGTGCAATCAGTTTGTATGATCAAACTTGTTAGAACTTTATTGATGTAAACATGGCATATGTATAACTTGATACTTGTGTTATTGTTGTCGACGATTATGAATTTTACAGAACTTTAAACTTCTGAAGTTGTGTATGTTGATCAGTATGAAATATAATGAATTTTGTCAGCTAAATTTTTTATTGTTCATTTCCATGAGTGTGCGTGTAAAATTTTGAATATAAATTTGGGTTTACTAGCAACATTTGCATATATTAAAAAATCTGCATATATATACAGATTTTGATTTTTTTTTTTTTAAAATTCAAAACAACCCCGACGTTTTCCACAACGCCGGTGAACATTTATAAAAATTATATTATTTCAAAATTTTTAAGAAAAATTATATTATTTAAATATATACCCCGGCGTATCCGAACCGCCGGGGTAGGGATAATTTCTTTTTTTTTAAAAAATAAAAACTATACCCCGGCGTTTACAAACCGCCGGGGTTGGTTTAATTTCTTTTTTTTTTTTAAATCAAAAACTGATTTCACCGGTGCTTTAAGAAGCACCGGCCAATGTCTTATATATACCGGCAGTGTTGGAAGCGCCGGGGAAGGTTGGCCAACAATGCCCGGCATGCGCACCACCGGCGGTTGGTGCGACACTACTCAACGCGCCGGTAGGGTATTCACCGGCGTTTATAAACGCCGGTGAAGCCTTTAAAAACCGCCGGTGAAGCCTTCGCCGGTTGTAGTGTCAGTAGCTTTGTGACTAGATGAGACGATAATTGGTCAAAAGTATTTAATCACCTATGTAGATGATTACTGAATATTTGTCATACATATATGGAGGATGTAACACTCACTGTTGTGGAAAATTAAAATATAGTTAAATGCTAAAATCAAGGGTTCAGTGTTGATGGAGGTGGTGAATATGCTTAATAATTTTAGAGTAATTTGCATTTGGCATAATCTCTAGTGCACTATATTTACCATTGTCAAACAGTATTAATAAAGTTAGAATCAAACACTCAGCGAGATGTTGAATTCTATGTTATTGACTGTTAGTTTGACTTTGAGTAATTATGAGTGATGTTACATTACCAATCATATTTCTAATTTGTTACCACACTCTAAGTTACTTACACCTTGTAGATTAACAGTATAAAAACACAAATAATTTGTTAAAGTGAAAGTTTTATGTTGTGATACATCTGTTAGAGTACATGACTCTAAAAGGTTTAAAGTAGGACCTACAACAAATATTTGTGTGTTTAGAAAGTGTAGAATGTAGTTCGGTGGACAGATGTTGGATCTATTTAATTTGTGTTAGAAGAATCCAGACTTGCAGAGTTCTTTGAGGATGTGTTCATCAAAGATAAATGTATGAAATAATCTAGTCCTACAGACACGCTCAATGATTCACAGTTGGAATCAAGAACTAGTTTTACTAACACTTAAAATCTGAATGACAAATGAGCTAAGAAGAGTCTTTAGTAGACAATAAGATAATTTTGTGTCATTCAATAATACTTTAACTTAGTTGATTTGCCGAAACGGGCTAAAACTATAGTAAGTAAATGAGATTTTGTAGAAGAAACTTAATTTTGATTGTCCAGTAGCAATTTTAATGCCTTTTAGAGCTAACAGATTGACTGAGGAAAATGGGGTAGATTTATTTGCTGTTTACTCACATGTTTGTCATATTGCTACAATAAGTATTCTTCTTACCCTTACATCTATTGAAAATTTTGTCATTCATAAAAGATATTTAAAGGTTTTGTACTGAACAGTTTTGTACTGAAAAGTTTGAATTAATATGTTTAGTGAACAAGATTTACAATTTAGTAAAATCATCGTATGCTTTAAAACATGTAATATAGCTAACGTATAAATAATTTGACAAATTTCTCAAAGATCCCAGTATATGAATTAAGTAATTCATATCAGTGCCTTTAACTATGTGGTGTGTCAAATATAATGACTATTATTTACTTGGTTTTATTAACATACTTGATGATTGGAAGTGACATCTTTATTATAAATGGAGTTAAATTGTGCTATCCAAATAAATTTAGCTTGAAACACCTAAGTATTGTGGTCACCATATTATGTATAAGAGTGAGTTTTGGTTGGCAAGGGATAACCCTTAGTCAAACTCGATAAATCAATAATGTGTTTCAAAAGTGGGGATATAGTGATTGAAAGTGTGTTTTGAAGCACCTTATGATTATGATAAAAGGTTGACACCTTATGATGGTGCAACTATGAGGCAGGTAGATCATTCTAAAAAAATTGAAAGTCTCGTGTATACAAAGATCTGTACTAGAATAGACATAGCCTTTGAGGTAGGTATGATCTACAGACTCACTAATAATCTTATACACATTTGAGTGCCCTTAAGAGGCTAATGAGATACCTAAGTGGTGCTCAAGAGTTTGCTTTGTGCTACTCAAAGTTTAGTAAAAGTCAACAACTAGTGGATATGTGATCCCACTAGGAGGAGCAGAAAAATTATGGAGATTAATAGGCAAACAAGTATTGCGTTCTCATCCAAGAAATCAGACCTCTATGTGTTATCCTCTGCAGGGGAAGAGGCTGAGTGGATTGAATGACTTATTGCTAATCATCCATTTGAGAAGTTTAATGTAAATTCTCAATTCTGTTATGCGACTATCAAGCTATAATGCACTGTAGTTCATAACTCACTCTATAATAGTAAGTGGAGTATATTAAGGCTGAAAGAAGCCTAGTTGAACTTTCTCATAGATAAAGTGCAATTGTGACAAGAATGGCCAATGCTCTTGCTAAGAGACTTGAAAGTGATCTAATTATCAAAACTATAGGTGAAATGGAGTTAAAAGCTATTGAGTCAAAAGCTTTAACATCCAAGTTGTTTTGAGATTTAGAATCCAATTGGAGCCACAGAGAAGTTCAAACTGAAGCATCAATTTTAGACAGTTGACATGCTTTAGATAATTTGAAAAGTTCTATGTAAATTCTGTTAATATATAATTTCATTCCAATTTTGATGAAGCTATATATTTTTATAATTTACTTAGAATCATCTCATTATTCCAAAAGAAAGCATGAAAACTTGTCGATGTGTTTCCGATGTTTAGAATTATTGTTATATCATTCCAATTTTGATGATATAACTCTTTTATGGATTCATGTTTCATTCTAATTTTAATGATTCAGAATTAACCATAATTGATTTGACTATTCTATCATTCCAATATGAAACATAGTATAGTTCTTGTGTAGAAACTATAATAGTTCTTGTTCTTTATTTTGTTAAAGAAACTTGATTGTGATGTTTGCGTTACATTTTGCTAAGCTATCGTTGAATTGTACTAAGTTCTTTAGTAGAACCAGATACTTTATGAAATTTGCTAGAATTCTTAGAAATGTGTCTCTTGATATTCTTGTTTTCAATAAGCTAGCAAAGATAAAGGAGTTGAATCTATCAACATAGATTTTAAAATAATGATTTGCTCAAAATGGAGGAGTAAACATAAAGCAGTTTGCAAGGATATAGTTTTGGTTTATTTCTCTGAAGAATAACTTTGTCACTTGCTTAATAAAATTTCTGTTGAGTTTAAGACTCTTGTGTTCATGAGTTTAAAACTCATATTTTGTTCTCGAAGTTTATCTGCTTTGGTTGATTTTGAAACCATGACAGGTTTCTCTGGTTGGTTTAGTCATTGTGAACTATTCTGTTTTGATATGGTCTTTGAACTATTTGATTATTTTGGTTTAGTCATATTTGAACTATTCAGGTGATAATTGATTTAGCCTATGATCCATGTTCTTTATGATTCAATAATGTTTGAATTTTTGTGATCCAATATTATAACATTGCTTAGCCTAATATATTGAGAATATAGGAGGAGATTGTTGGATGTATATGTATATTCTCAGTATAATAGGATAATATTGTGTATATTGTTCTATGGGGCAACACGGGTTTACACGTGTTATGTATTAATTATTGAAACGGGTTGAGTGGGCTAAAAGCCCAGTACCCTAAACCCAGTCTAATCTCTATATAAGCTGGTCTAGAGGTAGTGCCCTGTGATATTCCAATACTGATAAGCAAGATATAATATCTTAAGCGGCTATGAGATAAACCCTAACCCTAATTTCCCCAAATCAGTATTAACAGTAATATCATTCATTCTATATATTCCAAAGCATCCATGCAGAAATAATGTGTACAAGCTGAAGAAATGATTGGGTCTAAAAAATTAGGGTTTGCAGAAAGAGAATTGAGCCAACTGTTGAAAGAAGATGTGGAATAGAAGGGCAGATGAATCTCCAAATAACTCTCAAGCTCTTTCCTGCATTCAGCTACGATGGAACTTCAAAAAAAATTGTATGGTCTTGCGGCAGAATTCAAGCATTGTGAACAATTGAGCAAACCAGTAGTAATTCATAAAAAATTAAGGAAATGCTTTGTAGGAAGTTTAATATGCACCGTCTTCCAAAGAAAGTTATTAATATGAGGAGTGACCCAAACTTTCTAAATGACTTGAAAAGCTCAGAATTGCTTGTAGAGGAAATGAGTTGGTGCGGACAAAATAAGCGCTTTTGATAGTGAATTCATGAGAAGTATTAATGGGGTTCCGGAGCAGTAGTTCATCATTGACAGTTGCATAAGGTCGAGACAAATTGAAAAGTAAGGGAAGAAAGGATGATGGCACCAAGGACATAAACTGATCTATGTCCAGATGGCCATCGTGCGCAATTGATGATTGAAGAATCCATTGATGATTGAAGAAACCAACGATTCATCAATATATCATCCACATCAATTTCCAGAGGCAACATATAGACTGGCACCTGAAGGAGTTAGGGATCATACCAGAACTTTACATTCTGACCATTGCCTATTAACAATTGCCCCAGAGTAGCTTCATGGAGTTACTAATAGAATTCCGTGATTCAGAAGTTCTCTTCGAATTGGCACCAAAGTACTAAAGCGAAGACCAATTAATATCATATTTCGATCGGACACTGTCGCTCCAAAAAGAGCCATAACGGCCAGAGAAGATAGAAGGGAAGCTTTTACCTTGTAAAGCCATCTGAAATCACTAATTGAGCTAGAGATATACAGTATACAATAGAAGAATGCATAACTTTACATCCAGTCGAAATATAATTAGAGCTAGCCTATGCTCATTCAAGTGGCATAAGATATATTGAGTGCGTACGATGCAAGTGAGTTTATCCAAGCATCCTTCCAAATGGAAGTATTCAGGCCACCACCCACCGTGCATCTGGAATTCGCAATTTTCAGAACATATCAGGATCGGATTTAGTAGTTCAGATTTAAGATACTCCGATTTTGCAATATCAAACATAGCTCTCTTTGGCATATAAAGATCACTGTATCTGATACAGAATCAGATACACAATATTCAGATCCAAAATGTATTACGTACAAAAATGTGTATAAAATTCATTCAAGCAACATCAAGCAATAGCTCGGACACTCACAACTTTGTTGAACGTCTCAAGAGTTATATAGATTGTTAGCTCTCTCTGGCAGAAATATTCAATACAGAAAGTTTTTTTTTGAAGCCACTAATCAAAAATAAAAAAACTTACTCGATCATATCCGTGAGACTCCTGATCCTAATGAAATCTAGAAGATCAGAATATGTACTGATTTTATATGAGGGATCAAACAAAATGTCGAACTCACATTAGTGTTATCTGAAAAATAAGCCATAAAATATTGAGAATAATACACCAAGCAGCTGTAAGCATGTCTTCGACTCTAAGTAGTACTCTACTTAAACATAGTTAACATAAGAAGTACCGATCATGGTTTTTTAACATCTCTACTATTATAATGGGAGAAGGGGTTAGTGTCATTTGTCATTGATGTCATTTTGAAGCCAACACGTGCGCTGCACGTGTTGGCCTTTTTTTTTCCTTTTCATTCCCCTCTTTTTTTTTTCCTTTTCATTCCCCTCCACGTGCACCGCACGTGCATTATAGTTTTTTTTCCGGTCCTTTCCAATCCCCTCCATGTGCATCGCACGTGTTAATATTTTTTTCCCTTTTCATTCCCCTCCACGTGCATTATAGTTTTTTTTGTCCTTTTCATTCCTCTCCACGTGCATCGCACGTATATAATACTAGTATATATAATCCTAACAAATATGTGAATATCATGTATGTCCCTCATAAATATGTATTTTCATATTTGTCCCTAACAATATATATATCTCTTAATTACCCTCTAGTTAAAAAATCTCAAAACGATGGAGAATTTTCAGTATTTTTTTATAGACGTACTTGATGAAAAATGAATGAAATATTCTCTTATCTAACATTCAAAATATATATTCTTCATTCTTGTAAATTCGGACATTATTAATCTAACCGAGACTCATTAACTTTTTTCAAAATTTCTTCATTTTTTTCAAGAAATGGACAAACTAACAGTACATCTATGAAAACTACATAGTCTTTCTCACGTTACTTCTTCAAAATTGTCATCAATCTTGTTTTTAATGATAGATTATAAGTTTCCTCACTTATTTTTCTTAAAACTCTTAGATCTTTTATCTTTGAATTGTCTAATCTGATCAGTTAATTTGATTTTTCTATTTGTCTCGTAAGAATATAATCATAGTTAACTTAATGATATCTAACATAGTGGTAAATATGAAATAAAGTCCAAATAGTTAGGGGCATATATGAAAATATATATTTATGAGGGATATATATATATATATATATATACGATAAAAACTCTTCTAAAATATGGACTTTTTTAATGTTAAAGCAATTTTAATTTAAAAAAGTCAGCAAATATTTGGGATGCACTCAACCCACTCTCATTGCATGGAATCAAAAGAGTATAAGACGTGCAGAAACATGACAAGGAAAATAAGAGCAATGCTACTGTGCATGCGCATTATTGAGCCTGTAGGCTGTAGCTATATATTTAGTTTAGAAGTAGCTGGTGTTGTGCGGAATACAAATCAAACCAACAATCAAACCAACGCGGAAACAAAGAGAGAACCAGCGAGAGAAAAACAGAAAAACAAGCAACACAAGAACACAAGATTTACGTGGTTCGGCAAAACGATGCCTACATCCACAAGGGGCGGTTGGGGTTTCTTTACTATGTTCTCCAATGGGCAAACAAAGCCTTTACAAGAGATGACGGCTGCAAAATCCGAATTAGGTGTTACTATTTACAAAACCCTAACGGGTGTATTTATAGGGAAACTATTGGGCCTTTCGAATTGGGCCGAATCTGGATCCAAAACCTGCCGACAGTCGACTGGTCTTCATACCAGTCGACTGATTCCTCCAGGACGGTCGACTGACTCCCACATACAGTCGACTGCTGCTGCTGTATTCTCAGTCTTCGAAAAACTCCTCTGGACAGTCGACTGCTCCTCCAATCAGTCGACTGAAGCTCTGAAACTTTCGAACACTGCAGATACCAAATACCAGAATCGAGCCATTATCCTACAATCTCCACCTTGGCGAGATCTTCCAAGTCAAGTATCCAACAATCTCCACCTTGGTGAAATCTTCCAAGTAGCCCAAGCAATCTCCACAAATACTTCAAAACAACTGCTCATCATCAAATGCAACAAACGAACCCAAACTCCACCTTAGTATGATATCACATACTAAACAAACCAATAGCAAAGTACTATCCCAACTGCCCATGCCAAATTATCAAACATGCAAAATATTAGCCAGGTTCATGCAATGCTTGAACTTGGCTGCCCCAACAACTTTGGTCAACATATCAGCAGGATTATCAGCTGTTCCAATCTTCACCAAATGAATATCACCATCCTTTATCAAATCACGCACAAAATGATAACGAACATCAATATGTTTGGTCCTCGAATGATGAACTTGGTTCTTCGCTAAATGAATAGCACTCTGACTGTCACAGTGTACCTCCACCTTCTCCCGATGAATCCCCAAGCTCTTCAAAAGTCCATGTATCCAAATGGCTTCCTTCATGGCCTCAGCAACCGCCATGTATTCAGCCTCAGTAGTAGACAACGCTACAGTGGACTGCAAATTTGACCTCCAACTTATAGGTGCTCTAGCCATCGTAAACAAATAGCCTGTAGTAGACCGCCTCTTATCTAGATCGCCTGCATAGTCGGAATCAACATACCCAACCAATAACCTGCTAATATTGTCATCCCTTTCAAATTTCAAACCCACATCTGTGGTGCCACTTATGTACCTCAAAATCCATTTAGCTGCTTGCCAATGCTCTTTGCCTGGATCATGCATATATCGACTAACCATACTCACCGCCTGAGAGATGTCTGGTCGAGTACAAACCATGACATACATCAAACTGCCAACCACACTAGTGTAAGGTACATTCGCCATATACTGTCTCTCTTCATCTGTACTTGGAGACTGAGAAGCACTAATTCTGAAATGACTGGCTAAGGGTGTGCTAACTGGTTTAGTTTTCTCATCTATACCGAACCGTTTCAGCACCTTCAAAAGATATTGCTTCTGTGTCAAACTCACTATGCCCTTTGCTCTGTCTCTAGCTATCTCCATCCCAAGTATCTTCTTGGCTTCACCAAGATCCTTCATCTCGAATTCAGAACTCAACTGATTCTTCAAATTTTGAATCTCCTTAGCATTTTTAGAGGCAATCAACATGTCATCCACATATAATAACAGATATATGAAAGAACCATCCTGCAATTTCCTGAAGTAGACACAATGATCAAACTCACTTCTGGAATATCTCTGCACCTTCATAAACTGGTCAAACCTCAAATACCACTGCCTTGGAGATTGCTTCAACCCATAGAGAGACTTCTTCAACCTGCAAACACAATTTTCCTTCCCAGCAATTTTGAACCCATCTGGCTGTGACATATAAATTTCTTCATCTAGATCCCCATGTAAGAACGCAGTCTTCACATCCATCTGTGTCAATTCAAGATCAAACTGTGCTACCAAAGCTAACAAAATCCGAATAGAAGGATGCTTCACAACCGGAGAGAACACTTCATTATAGTCAATTCCTTCCTTTTGAGCATACCCCTTTGCAACTAGTCTAGCCTTGAACCGAACACTGCCTTTTGGACCTTCTTTCTTCGTATACACCCACTTGCAACCAATTGCTTTCTTCCCCTTTGGTAGTTGCACTAGATCCCAAGTCTTATTCTTATGAAGATAGTTCATCTCTTCATCCATAGCAACTTTCCAATCTGCATTTTCAAAACTTCTAGTGGCTTCTTTGAAGTTGGAGGGAACTTCATCATCCACAATGGGAAGAGCAAATGCAACTGTATCTGTAAAGCGAGACAGTCGTTTGATATCTCTTCTTTGCCTTCTTACTGCAATTGATTCTTCCTGCTGGATAGGAACTTCTTCATCATTCTCAGTATCAACCACATCATCTTCATCTTGGACAGGAACAGGATTTTCAACTGACAACTTTTCTAACTCCACCTGTTGGAGAACTCTCCTACCAGTCGACTGATTATTGCCAACAGTCGACTGTCCCGAGCTCCCGCTCTTCTGTTGTTCTAGACCACCAGTCGACTGCTCCTTTACACCAGTCGACTGTCCCGAGATTCTGCTACTCACCTGTTGGAGAACTGTCCCACTCTTCTGCTGCTCACCAGTCGACTGTCCTATACCATCAGTCGACTGTCCCGAGCTAATCATGCTAGTCTCATCAAAAGTCACATCTCTGCTGATTACTAACTTCTTCTGTTCTGGACACCACAACCTGTAACCTTTGACACCAGTACTAAAACCAACAAATATAGCCTTTTTGGCTCTTGCATCAAGTTTAGTTTCAGTTACATGAAAATAAGCAGGACAACCAAATATATGCAAAAAACTATAATCAGATGCAGGTTTACCATTCCATACCTCAATAGGCGTCTTGCCTTCAAGTGCTGCTGATGGTAAACGGTTGACAATGTGGCTTGCATATATAACAGCTTCTGCCCAAAATGTCTTCTTCAATCCAGACTGTGCTAACATACATCTCACCTTCTCAAGTAAGGTTCTGTTCATCCTTTCTGCAACCCCATTTTGCTGTGGAGTCTTCCTAACTGTGAAGTGCCTCTGGATCCCTTCATCTTCACACAATTTCAGAAACGGATCATTCTTGTATTCCCCTCCATTATCTGACCTCAGAACCTTAATCTTCCTACCAGTCTGATTTTCAACTTTCTTCTTCCAACTTGTGAACAATGTCAAAACTTCATCTTTGTGCTTCATGGTATATACCCAAACTCGTCTGGAGTAATCATCAACAAAAGTAACAAACCAGTGTCTACCACTCATAGAAGGTGTCTGAGTAGGGCCCCAAACATCTGTGTGCACATAATCGAGGATACCCTTTGTCTGATGTACAGCTGTACCAAATTTCACCCTAGTTTGCTTACCCAAAACACAATGTTCACAAAATTTCAACTTGCACCCTTTAGCATCTTTAAGCAACCCTTGCTTCACAAGCCCCTGCAAGGCCTTTTCTCCTGCATGCCCGAGTCGCATATGCCACAACCTAGTAGAGTCGGGAACAATCTGTTTAGGCCTTTCAGTTACACTGGCAGCCTCACCCAAATATGTTTTTCCCTGCAAGAAAAATAAATTCCTTTTTCTTTGCCCTTTCATCACCACGAGTGATTCACTAGTCACCTTCAGAATGCCACCTTCACTAGCAAATTTCAATCCACTGGCCTCCAAAGCACCTAGTGAAATCAGATTCTTTTTCAAATCTGGAACATACCATACATCTGAAAGTTCTCTAATAAGACCATCGTGCATTAGCAATTCAATCTTCCCGATTCCTACCTTCTTACAAGGTGCATCATTTCCCATCAAAACTACACCACCATCCATATACTCCAAAGAAGTAAACCACTCCTTTTTCCAAGACATATGATAGGAGGCTGCTGTATCAAGAAACCATACTTCTTGATAAAGTGAGGGACTAGAAGCAAGTGCAAAAGAAAAATCCTCGCCACTTTCTAAATTATCAACAGTCACATTTGCAGTCGAATTTCCCTTATTTCGTAGCTTTGGACAATCCTTTTTCCAATGCCCCCTCTCATGACAGAAAGCACATTCATCTTTGGCCGGTATTTTCCTGTCCTTCGAAACTCCTCTCGATTTGGAACGAGATTTGTTTCCCTTTTTCCCAGAGTTGGACTCAGATCTGGTCTCAGTCCTGCCCCTTACAATTAAAGCTTCAGAAGTTTCTCTATCAACCATTTTATCCCTTCTCCTAGTTTCATTATTCAACAAAGCATTTGCAACATCTTCATATTTCACAGTATCTTTTCCATATAATAAAGTAGTTGCTAAATGATCATAACTTTCAGGTAATGAATTTAACAGAATTAGGGCTTTATCTTCATCCTTAATTTGCTCATCCAAATTTAACAAATCAGCCAACAATTTATTAAATGATTCAACATGAGCATTCATAGACATACCTTCCGTATAGGTGAAGCGAAAAAGTCTCTTCTTCAAATACAGCCGATTCTCCAAACTTTTCCTCATGTATTTGTCTTCGAGTTTCTTCCACAACACCGCAGCGATGGTATCCCTCATCAAATCGTACTTCTGAGCCTTCTCAATAAAGAGCCGAATAGTCCCACACGCAACTCGATTCAACTTCTTCCAATCTGCTTCGGACATATCCTTAGGTTTTTCTTTCTCCAAAGCAACATCTTGTTCTTGTTGAACAAGAACATCCAACACCTCACATTGCCACATCCCGAAATTGTTTGTCCCATCAAATTTTTCAACTTCAAATTTTGCGTTGTGAATCGTTGTTCTTGACGAACTTGATCCCACAACATCCTTGGTTGCATCTGCATCACCCGCCATCTCCCTCTAGGTCGAACCAACAGCTCTGATACCACTTGTTGTGCGGAATACAAATCAAACCAACAATCAAACCAACGCGGAAACAAAGAGAGAACCAGCGAGAGAAAAACAGAAAAACAAGCAACACAAGAACACAAGATTTACGTGGTTCGGCAAAACGATGCCTACATCCACAAGGGGCGGTTGGGGTTTCTTTACTATGTTCTCCAATGGGCAAACAAAGCCTTTACAAGAGATGACGGCTGCAAAATCCGAATTAGGTGTTACTATTTACAAAACCCTAACGGGTGTATTTATAGGGAAACTATTGGGCCTTTCGAATTAGGCCGAATCTGGATCCAAAACCCGCCGACAGTCGACTGGTCTTCATACCAGTCGACTGATTCCTCCAGGACGGTCGACTGACTCCCACATACAGTCGACTGCTGCTGCTGTATTCTCAGTCTTCGAAAAACTCCTCTGGACAGTCGACTGCTCCTCCAATCAGTCGACTGAAGCTCTGAAACTTTCGAACACTGCAGATACCAAATACCAGAATCGAGCCATTATCCTACAGCTGGTAGCCACACAGTTGTGCCAACATGGACATATGAACAACCATATTAGTTGACATACATGTAATAATCATTAATCACATAATGAACAAGTACTTCCAAGTGCAACTAAAAAATAACAACACGTTGAACAATCTCAGTCATAGTCATACCCTCACATGATTTAGATTTTAGACTTATAAGGAAGTGGTTGGGTTTCGTATAAAATTTGTGTAGGTAAATTATATTTTAGGTCCTTACCTCAAGATGACCTTAATTAATTAATTTCCTTCATAATTTGTCTAAAATATACTTGTCGGTATCTAAATTCTTCTCTGCTCTCGTTATATAAGGCAGTTAAAAAAATAATATTTTGTATGAAATTACCATAAACAGAAGTAGAGCTTGTCTTAATAAAGGTGGTAACTTTTAATGGGTGATTTCTGAGTTGTTTTGTTATATGTTCATTAAGGATGCTTATTTTTCTGATATGGGTTAGGAATGACGTGGCCCATCCTGAGTCACAGGATTTTCTCAGGATGCGCACACCTCCTGATCCTCCAGATCCGTCACGTCAGCGTCGGAAAACCGTCCGGACCGCTGCCACGTCAGCCCGAAAACCGTCTGGACATCTGCCACATCAGCCCTAAAACCGCCCGGATTTCCACCGCTTCAGCATCACGGGCAATTGGGTCCAGACCCGGTCCCAAACGGGTCCAGACCCGGTTGGCATCTTCTATAAATACCAGACCCCTACTCCTTCTTCAGGTAATCAAAACTTCTTCACTCAAACCCTAGTTACTGTTACTCTCCCTTAGCGACTGACTAGATCATCGGAGGGTCTGCCACCGGGACCAACCTCGGTGTTCCGAGACCGTCTGCAGGTATACGAGACCCCCAGATCCGAGCCCCAAAGATCCGAGCCGAGCATCAGCCTCCACCTCAATACCGCCTACCCCAGTACCGTTCGCCCAGTCGAGGGTTGTCTACATAGGAGTCTCCTCCTTCAATACAAATCGAGTAAGAACTCACGCCTGGTGCATCCACACGTCTCCCAAAAACAAACCGGATCATTTTCTTTTTTTTCTCTGGAAATAAAAAAGTTATTTCCGAATTATTTAAAAGGGCTTTGAACTGTGAAATATAAGTCAGTAGAGCTAATAGAAAAGACAATCAAATAATGGGCTTAAAATGCATTTTCCAAATTTGTAACAGCTCTTAATTATTGTTGCTTGAGAATAAGTATACTTTTAGCTGCCTACATTGTGACAACCTCACGTATGGTCTAATTATAATCAGATTTTAGAATTTATAAGGAAAGTTAATTAGCTGGGTTTGCTTAATTTGGCAACTGCCTAATTTAATATTGAATTTGTTCAAGTTTGACATGTAAGTCCCTCTTTAATAGAAAAAAAAGATTTCTTTTTCATGTCCAGTCAAATAAATAAATAAATAAATAAATAATCGTATGAAATAAGAAGGTTTATCTCAAAATTTTAAGCACAATTATCATTATTTGTCGATAATTCTAGAGTGTTGTTATCCAATGATGCAAATAATTTGGTCCCAAACATTCATGATTATCGATAAAGCTATATATATGCTATTCATTTATCCGAAAAAGAAGGGGAAAAAATCTAGGTTGTCTTTATATGTCACATTTTGTTAGATTTTTTTTTTTTTTTTTTGAATTACAAGGCCATATTCTTATGGTCCCAAAATGACAAACTAAAGCAACAAAATGAACAACACGATCTTTCCGTATGTTTTTTTTAAAATAAAAGTGATCAAACGGTCATCTGTTTCATTAATAAAGAATTAACGAAAAAAATTCAAAATATTACATTCACCGTAAGTTCAATCTAGAGCATAAAAAAAGAAGATAAATCTAAGAACATAACGCATAAATCAATCCTACAACTACGGTAGGACAATCCTCCAAAGAGACCCAAAAGTAGTAGTATGTTCCTGCCCTACTCGCATCGAGTCCTACTCCTCATACTCCGACCGAAGCCTCTTTCTCATCGCAGCTTTACCTGCCCATGAATCATAAGACCCCGAATTTTAGACATTGTTGTATGTTGCTCCACATTACTTCACTTCTTAACTAAACATGTTGCCACACGTTTAATTTGCGTCATACAAATGAAAATTTTGTTATATTTCTCTTTCTCCTCCCTTTTTTTCAATAAAATGCTCTGTTCTACAATCAAAGTCATTTTCCATGATATGAATTTAATCATCTTTCTTCTAACAACTTTGCCCAAAAGTAGCAATCATAAAGAAAGTGGTACATGGATGTGAAATTGACTAGGTAAAGTTTTGACATAAAACTAAGCATAGGAGAAATCATTGGCACTGTCAAACAGTTGGAAAAAGTTGTAAGAAGTCACCACCAAATTTTTAGAATATGGTATGAGGTGTTTGCTTTTTCTTTTATAAAAAGATGGGTTTTCTTCTTGATTTAGGCAAATATATTGACATTGTTGGGAAGAACTTTCTTCTTGAAGGAAAATTGTCCTTGTATGAACAAATTTTAAGAGGTGAAAAAAGTGTGGGTGGCTAAATTAGTCATGTACTCTGTTTTTTTGGTTTGCCACACATTTCAGAGATGTTAGCAATTGTGATGGGGCTGTTAGCTATTACGACCCGTCAAAAAAGCCATCGGAAATGCTACCACTTGGAACAAGAATAACTCTTGTGACAATTATACAACCAACTTATACGACCTGTCACAATAGTAATCATCATCTACTGCGGTTTTTAGCGATTCCTTTCATTTGCATTTAGATTCATAACGGATTATAATAGTCATAAGATGGACACATTTTTCAGGCAATATTGTTGCCTCCACAAATGCCGATACAAACAACCTATTTTCTTGTAGTCGCAACAGAAAAAAAAATAGATTAAAAAAAGGAACTATAACAATATATATGTCAGGAATATATGCAAACGACACACTCCTTTTTGGGAAGAACGATACTAACGAGATCCTGATTTTTAAAGGTATTCTTCTGTTCTATGAGGCCTGGAGCGGACTGAGAGTTAATTTTGAGAAAAGTAATCTCATTGGCCTTGGGAGAAGTGACGCTACTTCTACTGCTCTTCTGGCTAATGTCTTGGACTGTAAAGTGGGTAAATTTCCCATTAAATATTTGGGAGTTCCGTTGCGTCCTGGGAGACTGACTCGGAATGATTGGAATCATCTTTTGGAGCGCATTCACAAACGGCTTCCCGGATGGAAGAAAAACCACATGTCCTTAGGGAGTAGAATTACCTTGATTAATGCGGTCCTTTCTAACATCCCTATTTATTGGATGTCCATATATGAGTTTCCCTCCTGGGTTATTGACCAAATTGACAAAATCCGTAGAGATTTCTTATGGAAGGGGAGTGGAGAGGATGGTAGGGGCCTTCCTTTAGTGAAATGGAGCTCGGTCTGTAGAAGTAAAGATTTCGGGGGGTTGGGCATCATTAACCTCCGACAGATGAATCAGGCACTTCTTTGTAAGTGGTGGTGGAAAATTCATTCCCGCTATTCTACCAACCAAGGCTTTGTTTGGGCTCGTTACCGAGGGCGTAGACGATTCAGGTTTGGAGGGGGACAACATCGTCGAAGTATTTCTCCAGTTTGGAAGGGGATTGACAAATTGGGAGATATCTTTCATGCCAATGCTCCAACCAGAGTAGGGAACGGAGTCGATACCCGATTTTGGTTAGACGCTTGGGCGGGACCCAATACTTTGAGTTCTCTCTTTCCGGACATTTTCAATCTAGCACGTAACAAATTTGCTTTGGTTGCCGACTATTGGATTAGTTCAGTTTGGCAAATCAACTTAGTGGCTCCGAGTGATGTTAACACCCAAATTCTGTGTGGCCCCCTTCTAACACTTTTAGAGACATCGGATTCTCCTAACTTGAATTCTCAAGAGGAGTTGGCGATGAGATAGCAACGGTCATTTCACTGTTAATTCCATGTATCGAGTGTTGTGTGATGGGGGTACGAGAAGTGCGGAGAATAGAATAATCTGGAGGACGAACGCTCCTCACAAAGTTAAGGCTTTCATGTGGGTAGTGCTTAAAGGAGCTGTTCTTACTAGAGTTAATTTACTTAAGAAGGGCCTCATCGCGTCGGCTTTGTGTCCCAGATGTAACGCCTTAGACGAATCTACTGACGATCTATTCTTGGAATGTACTGTTTCTAAACGTATTTGGGATTTCATCCTTATGGGTTTCGGATGCGGTAGGGTTCCTAGCAAGGTCCCCCAGCTGTGGGGCGATTTTAGAGAGTTAGAGATAGCAAAGGAGAAGTTGAGGGAATGGGATTGTGTTGTAGCTGCATCTTTATGGGCCATTTGGCTTGATAGAAATGATTTATGCTTTCGAAACCATTCTTCCAATTTTGTGCAATTGATTTATCGTATTGTTTCTCTTACCACTTCTTGGTTTAATATTCCAGGTGTTAGGAAGAAAGTTCGAGTTGGTCCTTTGTTTCCAGGAGATGGCCTCAACAACTGATCGGGTTTGGTCGGTTCGGTGGTAGACTTGGAGGTGTTTTCGGTTCCAGGACGGTTTTATATACCGTTTTTTATACCGAAATCTTTTGTATTTTGGAGTCTACTTGTATCTATTTTGATGTTTAGGACGTATCTTGGATGTAACTATTCATGTACTTTTTATGTATTTTGGATGTATCTTTTGATGTATGTGGGAGGTATCTTTTGATCAATATATATAAGAGTCGGATGGCACTTCTCATGCCATTCTTCATTTAAATATATATATATATATATATATATATGTCAGGTAATAGATCACTTTTGGGATCGAAAGAAATATATGGAAAGGTCGTTCAGAGTATATCGGTATCGAAAGAAATTTAGATTTGGAGGAAGAAGTAAACACGGAAAAGCGTCCTATATATGAAAAGGGATTGCAAAAGTAGGGGAGTTGTTTCATGCAAACACAAGATGCAGAGTGGAAAACGGGAAAAAGACAAAGTTTTGGAAGGATAAATGGTGCGGGGAGAACACATTGCAGTCATTATTCCCACTATTGACTGAAAAGGCAGGAAATATGGATGCTTTGGTGGTAGACGGATGTAAACAGGAAATCCGCAAATTGGAGAGTGAAGGAATGACGTCGCTAGAATTTCACTGTCAACTGCGAGGTCTTCAAAGATTGGTGGCGGAATTTTGGGATCCGTACAGGACGGAAGAGGACATTAGAGAGTGGAAGATTGACAATAATAATTCTTTCTCAGTGCGGTCGTTGTATGATTTCTTAAATGATGGGGGGGGGGGGGGGTGAGAAGCTCCACAGCGGAGGTTATCTAGAGGGCGAGATGCCCTCATAAGGTCAAGGCTTTCTTTTGGCTGGTGGTAAATAACGCAATTCTCTCCAAAACGAACATTAGAAAGCGAAACATTCCGATCGACGTTACATGCTCGCGGTGTAGCGCAGGGAAAGAGGATACCAATCATATCTTCTTTGTCTGCCTTAAGGCGAGACTGACCTGGAAAACGGTGGGATTGAGATTTGATACGACAAAGACACCCAGTAGTATAGACGACATTTGGGGTAGCTGGAGGTTAAAGCATATTAGAAAAGAATACCGTATTATGTGGGATATTACTGCTGCGGCTTGTTTATGGAGTGTGTGGCTAGATAGAAATGACTCTTGTTTTCGTAACAAAAACTGTTCGTTTAGTTGGTTGTTACATAAAATTTGGTCTCTAAGTAATGCTTGGACAGGTACTACAGGGGCAGGGAAGAAGTTGCGAATGAACAATGAGTAGTGTATTAGCCGAGATCGCCTGGTAATGCTCAGTGGGTGTTCATAGAGGCGACTCGGCGGAGGGGGATTTTGTAAGGGTGTTTGGGGTAACAAACACTTGAAGATGTATTGATGTATCTTTTCATTTTCAGTACTAAAATTGTGTGGATGTTGAGTTGTAATGAGGACTTCTATGTTTTGTTAAATGTTCATTAATGAAACAGGCGACAATAGTCACTTTTGCATTAAAAAAATAGATCACTTTTAAAGGCTAGTAGCCTAGTAGGAAGAACAAATGTTGAGTTTACTGAAAATTTATCATCTGTATGATTTGCTTCTTATAATCTAAAATCCACAAATTTATAGTACTACACTGACCGAAAGTAAAAAAAAAAAAAGAAACAAAAATCTTTTGAAAATCATTTGTATAAATTGAACAACTTTACAAAGTGGAGATCATTGTAAAACCTCACAACCTGTTGTATCATAATTTCCTAGTGCTCATGTAGTAGCTTGAGTGCCTTCAACAGAACAGGCCTAAACCTCCTTAGATTGAGCTTCACGTTTTGCTTCACTAAGTATGTGTCTCTTAATGCATCCCACCCTCTTTTGGTTATAGATGTCGGATCCTTCAAAACAGGGTCATTCTTAGGATACAACTCCGAAAGTGTACTCTCTTCTACACTTATCTTGTACTCTAAATACCTTAAATCCATCCCTTTGGATGGCTCACCAAAGTAAGTACGAGCAATCCAATCCAACCTCCCCCACGGCACTACTTGGATCAATATCGCGTTCGTTGGCAGGAACACAAAGTTTGTTAGCCCTGCTCCGTGCACGCCCATCATCCCATCACATGTGTTCACAATGTGCGCAAAATGAGCTACGTTCGTCTCTGCCTCAGCCTCCACCACTTCGAAGCCTAACTTCTCAGCCATCTTGACTATTTTGTTGAGATTGGTGAACCTCCTTGTGCGGCTTCTAGCCACTATGAGTAGTCTGGGTTTCTTGCGCTTCAGTTCTTCGACTCTAAGTGGACTCTCTTTCGGAAGAGAGTAGGCTTTCCTTAGAAATTTTGTGAAGTCCACCATTGAGTACCCATTTGGCGACCGCAACGTGTCAATTTTCAGGTCGTCGTGACTGTATAGACCGACGATTGCACGGTGGAAGCAGTGGACCCTATCGTCGTTATCAAGATCGATGAGTTCGTAGTTCGAGAGGCTCTTCAAGATTGGCATATATTTATTAATGTACCAAGAACGGTAGTTGACTATGAGGAACTGGACTTCCCCGCCAAACTGGTAAGAAGTGAGGAAAAGCGGTACCCAAACATCGGTGAAGTCATGGAAGAAGTTACCCGTGTAACCTGTGACCGAGAAAATGACTGCCGGAACATTGTGATTCATGCTACAACGAGGAGGGTCGTCGTAGTAATTATTCGACGAACTCACAGTCAGTTCTCTCACATTCGCCATACAAGTGAGGTCGGTTTTACGAGCATATGGTTTAATTCGCCAGGATTCGTTCCTAGGTGGACTACCGGGAGTGACAGAAACTTGAAACTACGGAAGATGACTTCCCATGAATTCTGATTTCACCCTCCATGTCACAAATATTGGATCTTCGGTTCGACAAGTCACATAATGGCTTCATTTCCTTTGGCTCTGGATCCTCTATCTTTGCATCTATAACAAAAATGAACAAAATTAAAATTAGTCACTGTAATTTTTAACAGTAAAAACAAGAATTGGTTGATCAAGTCATATACTGATGTAAAATCTTTCGGTCAATTAATTACCTGTTTCTGTTTTTAAATATGACGAGTTGCTTGGAACTTCCTCCTTTGTTGAATTAAGGATAGTGGTTAAATTTGCATCAGATTTTGGATCTCCTACCATTATACTTCCCTCATTTGAGTAGCTATAGTTCCCTGCAAATTAAGAAAGAAGTAATCCATTCTCTTAAATTATTTCATTGAATTTGCAATTGATTTTTGTTCTTTTCTTATTAATGTATAATCAATGGCTTTATTCGGTCACATCAGTACTGGACTATTATCCTGAGTCCTATTCTGTGTTTATTTATATTTGATTCCTATAGTATCTGAGAGAGACAAGAGAGTATTTAGCTTGTATTATGCTCAAAATGGTGATGTGTTCATCTTACCTTACAATTTTGATATTTACCCTTTAATGATGAGAATTGAAGGATATTGCTATTCATGATCTTATGGAACAGAGTCCTTTCTTTCAATACGAAATACATGATAATTAACATGTGAAGTGTTCAAAAAGTGTGTAGCTGAAATAAGGATGTAAAAGTGGATAAGTGAAACACACTAAAAGACAAAAAAAAAAATGAATACATATAGAAGAAAGTATTGGTTGACCCAAGTGAAGATAAAATACAGAGAAATTGATTGAGATGGTTTGGACACATACAAGAAGATTGGACACATACAAAAAGATTGGTAACTGCAACAATTAAGAAAATTCGTATGATGATAATTAAGGAATAAAAAAGGACTAGAATAAACATAAACGAGCTTGGGTTGAACCTAGTAATAGGGATGTGAAATGTACTAACTAGACAAAGGAAATGACCCTCAATAGAGTTGAGTGGAGAAGCATGATTCATGTAGCTGACCCTAAAATTTAGGATAAATACTTTTTAGTATTAACATGAAAAGTACATGTAATACATGTGCAATGCCACAGCACTGTTCAAAATTTATACAGCCAAAACCCCAACTCTCTTATCTCTGGTTTGAAAAGGTTTAATTAATTAAAATGAATGGTTGTAACTTAAATGCAGTTACTGGTTTTGACCTTCTTCAAATGGTTGATCAAGCCAGACATTGATATAACTAGTCAATCAGTTGGTGTTACCTGCTTCTGTTTGTAATAATGTCAGGTTGCTCGCAACTTCTTCCTTAGTTGTTGAATAAATAATGGTGGTTAAATTTGCATCAGGTTTTGGATCTTCTAAGATTGTACTTCCCTCAAATGATTCAGTTCTATTCCCTGCAAACAAAGAAGTAACCTGGTTCATAATTTAATTCAACTCTTTGAAATTTTTAATATAATTTTTTGTCCTTTTCTTGATGAATAGTTAAGGGTTTCTTCAATATATTAGATTAAACATATACTTAATTAAAAGGATCCAACCTACCTGATTGTTTTGGATTGCTTGGAAGTTGTTGCAGAGTTGAATTTGATGTCATGATTGTATTATGTGAGGAATCCAGATTTGACACCATCACATCACTGCTCATATTTTTTTGATTAATTTTTTTCTCCTTCAGTGTCACTTCTTCTCCCTCTCCGAAATTAATATTTTTCCCTGAACCAACGAAAGATCAGTTTATACGCAGTACAACTCATCATAGTTCATATACTAGGGAAAATTTACTTTAGCACCCTCATTAAATCAATTTATTCTGAGTAATTCTTAAGCCATTCTTGATCTTTTGGAATATTAGTTTCTACTTTAAAAGTCATGTGATATTTACAAGTAAAAGCTTTGGATGAAGGTACCCTTTAAGAAAAACAATCTTTCTGCAAACAATAGTATATCTCACTTAAAAGCATTAGTACATTATAAATGATAAATTTTTGTGAAAAAGTTTTGAGTCAAAATACTAAATTACCCTACAAACTAAAGAACAGTATATTATAAAGAAAATACATTTTTTTTTTTTGATGAATCGAGAAAATACATATTTTTTATATTAAAAAAAAGAGAGATAACTGTGTAGGGTTTAATTTGCCATTTTAAAATATATGTTTACTTTTATCACGCAACAGAGAAATTACAACGTCTTTGGCAGTGAAAACTTTTAAGTGATTTGAAAATGTAACAAGTACGTTTTAGGTAAAGAAAAGTCAAACAAAGGGCTTGGAATGAGTTTACTTTGATTGTTATTGAGCTCGCCTATGTATGAAAACTACTAGTCAACAAGTTGTTATCTCGCCTACTCGAGGACTCCCAATGCTTCAACACAAATGGGATAGAGTTGTTGAAAAAACAATAATAATAATAATGATAAAAAAGAAATCAAAATCAAGATATATAAAACAAAGTAGAACAAAACAAAATAAACCAAAAATAAACAAAAAGAAAATATAATAAAGGAAATTTATTTTCTTGTATTTCAGGACAAATTTTCTTTCATCCGTGACGATTTTACAATTATGGATATAGCCTTCAATTTCGTACCATTGAGTGGCAAAAATAAGATTCTCGCAGTTTACAAGTTTATAATTAACATGATATATAGTATAAACGTAACTTTTATCTCTACGGCTATATAATTACTGGTAATTTACACGTGCGATGCACGTCTTTATAAATATATATATTTTTAAAAAATTATGACGTTGTTTGGCCTCAAACTTAAGGCCTTATTTAATTTAGTTTTGCATGTGCATTGTACGTGTTTATTTGATTGCAATGCACGTGTTTGTTTGGTTACAAATAGAGTTAATTTAATTTGGTGATAAACTCTCTCATTAAAATTGCAGAGACCGAGTATATCCATAATTTTTCGAGGGGATGGACCTAACCATAAATCAATTCAAAAAACGGGCATGGAAAAAATTTTGTCCAATGATTATAAGAGAATGTTTATTTAACTGGGTAGTCCTGTTAGTTTTTTCTCTTCCAACTTCAGCAGTAGTATTGGGAACTGTTGAACTCCCATTCATTTTAATGAGTCCACCAGTGTCACAAAGCCCTTCACTTGAGTTAGAACCTTGACACTTCTTCATGCTTTCAAGTGTTGCACTCTCAACTCCTTAATATTGTTATAATATTGATCAGTATAAACATTTATAACATCTATTTTTTGTATCAAATTAATTCACATTAATTTACGAGTTCATTGAATACGTCTCATACCTAAGTTTTGAGAGGTAATCACAGTATCATCTGTCAACTGGCTTGTAGGAGCTGCATTCATCGACGATGACCCTAAATTCACTGCAATAACAAACAAGTTAGGTTCATGTTCTTACAGTACTTGTAATCTCTAAACTCTCATTTAATATTGCAACATAAAATTAGGGTTGACTGAGCCATAGCTAGAAATGTTGAGTGCTGAAAACCGGTTACAACTAATTATATATATTTCAAAGACAAGCTTACCATTGGAGAAAGGGAATGAGTAGAAAATGGAAGGAGATAGATAGGTGACGGAGAGAAGAAGACCTGCAAGCAACCCTAATCCAACCCTTCGGTTTTCCATTGGATTGAAGTTCTTGGGAAGCTTTGCTTCATAACCCATAGCTTTGGGTTTGAAGGAAAGCTCTATGAGAACTTAACTCTTAGTGTTTAGGAGGCTATAGTAACATAAGAGGTATTCTTCTCATATAAGAGAAGATATGAGAAGACTCAGGGAATGTTGAACAGGTCAAGTGAGAAGACTCAGGGAATGTTGACCTGTGTGAGAAGACTCAGGGAATGTTGAACAGGTCAAGACCAGCTATTACTCAGTCACTTTCCTTTTACCTATTCTATTGTCAGTTACACAGTTGTTTTCCTTTGACCTATTCTATTGTGCTTAGCCCTATTCTTTAGGAATTATGAAACTGCAGATCAGTTGTTTTCCTTTGATCTATTCTATTGGTAGTGTTCTGCCTATATAAGGCTTCTAGTTTTGTTAAATAATACATCAATCAGAAAAGCAATCTTCCCTCCTTCTTTCAATATTAACTGTTGTGCCATTGTTGAGTGATCTGTGTAGTTCAACAATCTGGTATCAGAGCCAGACTCAACAATGGGCGATCTTCAACTTATCGGTGGAATGAAGAAACTAAACAACAACAACTATAACTCTTGGTCAACCTGTATGGTGTCTTACATGCAGGGACAAGATTTATGGGAGGTTGTAAATGGAGGCGAAGTAAACCAACCGGAAGTTGAAGACTCGAATGGAATGCTGCGGAAGTGGAAGATCAAAGCGGGCAAAGCTATGTTCGTATTGAAGACGACGGTTGAAGAGGATGTGCTGGAGCATATCCGGGAATCGAAGACTCCTAAAGAAGCTTGGGATACACTCTCCAAGTTGTTTTCAAAGAAGAACGATGCGAAGCTCCAACTCTTAGAGAGTGATCTGTAGACAGTGGCGCAGCGCGACATGACGATCGCGCAATACTTTCACAAGGTGAAGTCGCTATGTCGAGAGATTTCTGAGTTGGATCCGGAGGCTCCCATTGGTGAAACCAGGATGAAACGAATCATCATCCATAGTTTGAAGCCAGAATTTCGGAGTTTTGTTGCTGCCATACAAGGATGGCCAACTCAGCCTTCACTTGTTGAATTCGAAAATTTGCTTGCAGGTCAAGAATCTTTAGCAAAGCAAATGGGAGGAGTCTCGTTGAAGCATGATGAAGAGGCACTCTATGCCAATAAAGGCAAGAGGAATTCTAAGCAGCATGTCTCTGATGGCTTCAGGAAGAATGACTACAAGATAAGAAGTCACCGGAGCGAATGGAACAATGGCTCAAGGGGAGCTTCGAAGAGTCATAGCAATGACAAAAAGTTTGAAGGAAAATGCAATAACTGCAGAAAGAAAGGCCACATGGAAAAAGATTGTTGGTTTAAGAAGGAAAAAATGGTGGAGAGTAACACTGCTACATCAAAATATGAAGAAGAATGGGATGCTGAGGCATTGTTTGCAGCAGAAGTGGAGGAGTCAGCTCTAACAACAACAATATCCAAGCATATTGATTATGAGAATGATTGGATCGTTGACTTGGGATGCTTAAATCATATGACAGGTGATAAAGAAAAGTTGCAAAATGTGTCAGAATACAAGGGAAGCCGAGTTGTAGTGACAGCCAACAACTCGAAGTTACCAATAGCTCACATCGGTAATACGATAGTCTCTCCACAAGATAATGCTAATGAGGTGCCCCTTCAAAATGTTTATCATGTTCTAGGTATGAAGAAAAATCTTCTTTCGGTAGCACAATTAACATCTTCTGGCCATTTTGTTCTGTTTGGTCCGCAAGATGTCAAGGTTTATCACGACCTTGAGATTATAAAAGAGCCAGTGATGAAGGGACAGAGACTAGAATCCCTCTATGTTATGTCTGCAGAAACTGCATATGTAGACAAGACAAGGAGGAACGAAACATCAGAATTGTGGCACATGCGTTTAAGCCACGTTAGCTATTCCAAGCTAGACGTGATGATGAAGAAGTCAATGTTGAAGGGTCTTCCACAACTTGAAGTGAGAAAAGACAATGTATGTGCAGGCTGTCAATACGGAAAAGCACACCAGCTACCGTATGAAGACTCCAAATTCAAAGCAAAGGAACCATTAGAGTTGATTCACTCTGATGTGTTTGGACCAGTCAAGCAAGCTTCGATTGGAGAGCTGAAGTACATGGTGACGTTCATTGACGACTTCTCAAGGTATGTATGGGTTTATTTTATGAAAAATAAATCAGAAACTCTTTCAAAGTTCAGAGAGTTCAAAAAGACAACAGAAGCGGAGATTGGTAGGCGCATACGATGTCTATGCACTGACAATGGGGGCGAATACACCTCACATGAGTTTTCAGATTTTCTTCAGGAGTCCAGAATAAATCACCAATTCACTTGTGCTAATACTCCACAACAGAATGGTGTCTCCGAAAGGAAGAACAAACATCTGGCAGAAGTGTGTCGAAGTATGCTTCATTCAAAGAATGTTCCTGGACAATTTTGGGCAGAAGCAATGAAGACCGCAGCCTTTGTGATCAATAGGCTTCCACAACAAAGGTTATCTTTTCTCTCTCCATTTGAAAAAATATGGAATATGAAACCCACTGTTAGTCATTTTCGAGTATTTGGATGTGTATGCTATGTATTTGTTCCTGATCACTTACGTAGCAAAATGGAGAAAAAGGCTCTTAGGTGTATCTTTGTAGGATACGACAATCAAAGAAAAGGATGGCGTTGTTGTGATCCAACAACTGGGAAATGCTATACATCTCGAAATGTGGTGTTCGATGAAGCTTCCTCATGGTGGGCCTCTAACAAAGAAGCACTACCAGATTCAAATGTTTTTAAGGAGGAATTAGAGAATTGTCAAATACAATTTGGCAATGAAATTGAAGCTGCAAATGATGAAGAAGGCGTCGAAGAAAATGCAACTCAAAATTCTTGGCAAACAGGTGTCTACCAAAGGCCTAGGGAAGAAGGCGAACCAAGCGAAGCGGAAACTCCACTCAGAAGGTCAATAAGAACCAGAAAGCCAAATCCCAAGTATGCTAATGCCGCAATTGTGCAAGAAGCAGAGGCAAAGGAACCAGAGACATTTGAGGAAGCAAATCAGAATATAGAGTGGAAGAAAGCTATGGAAGAAGAAATTATTGCATTGGAGCGAAATCAGACTTGGGAACTCGTGCCAAAGCCAAAGGATGTGAAGCCCATCTCCTGCAAATGGGTATACAAATTAAAGCACCGCACAGATGGATCAATAGAGAGACATAAAGCTCGTCTCGTAGCTCGAGGGTTCTCTCAGCAATATGGACTAGACTATGATGACACGTTTAGTCCAGTTGCAAAGCTTACAACTCTACGAGTTCTGCTAGCGCTTGCTGTAAGCAAAAATTGGAACTTGTGGCAGATGGACGTAAAGAATGCATTTCTACACGGAGAGCTGGATCGGGAGATCTACATGAACCAACCAATGGGTTTTCAGAGTCAAGATCATCCTGAGTATGTATGCAAGCTTCGGAAGGCACTCTATGGGCTAAAACAAGCACCAAGAGCATGGTATGGAAAGATTGCTGAATTTCTCACTCATAGTGGCTATTCAATAACATCTGCAGATTCTAGCTTGTTCATCAAAGCTAAAGGAGGAAAACTAGCTGTTGTGCTAGTATACGTGGATGATTTAATCATCACAGGTGATTGTGAAGAAGAAATTCTCCAAACCAAGGAGAATCTGTCTGTTCGATTTCAGATGAAAGAGCTAGGACATCTCAAGTACTTCCTTGGTTTAGAGGTCGATCGTACTCAAGGAGGACTATTTCTCCACCAACAAAAATACTCTAAAGATCTGGTGAAGAAGTTTGGTATGCTCAAAAGCAAGCCAATCTCGACGCCGATGGAGCCGCACGCCAAAATGTGTGCTCATGAAGGGCAAGACTTGGAAGATGCCACGATGTATCGACAATTGGTAGGAAGTCTAATCTACTTGACTTTAACAAGGCCAGATATCTCTTTTGCAGTTGGTGTCATGAGTCGTTACATGCAAACTCCGAAGAAACCTCATTTGGAAGCAATTCGGCGAATCCTGCGATACGTGAACAACACACTTGACTATGGTATTATGTTCAAGAAAGGTGGAGATTGCAAAATAAATGGTTATTGTGATGCTGACTATGCAGGAGACCATGATACTCGACGCTCAACTACTGGGTATGTTTTTATGCTTGGGTCCGGAGCAGTTTCTTGGTGTAGCAAGAGACAACCAACTGTATCTTTGTCAACTACCGAAGCAGAGTACCGGGCAGCAGCAATGGCAGCCCAAGAAGTCACTTGGATCATGCAATTACTAAAGGAGCTGCATCAGCCAACAGAGTATAGTGTTCCTCTGTATTGTGACAACTTGTCGGCAATACGGTTAGCAGAAAATCCAGTCTTTCATGCAAGGACGAAGCACGTGGAGGTGCATTACCATTTTATTAGAGAGAAGGTATTGCAAGAAGTAATCACGTTGGAGCATGTTGGAACAGAAAATCAAGTCGCAGACTTACTTACAAAAGGCTTGAGTTGTAATAAGATTGAGAACTTCTGCCATATGCTAGGCATGGTAAAAGGAGTTGAAGCTGGTATTGAGAGGGAATGTTGAACAGGTCAAGACCAGCTATTACTCAGTCACTTTCCTTTTACCTATTCTATTGTCAGTTACACAGTTGTTTTTCTTTGACCTATTCTATTGTGCTTAGCAGATGAATCTCCAAATAACTCTCAAGCTCTTTCCTGCATTCAGCTACGATGGAACTTCAAAAAAAATTGTATGGTCTTGCGTTTCGGCAGAATTCAAGCATTGTGAACAATTGAGCAAACCAGTAGTAATTCATAAAAAATTAAGGAAATGCTTTGTAGGAAGTTTAATATGCACCGTCTTCCAAAGAAAGTTATTAATATGAGGAGTGACCCAAACTTTCTAAATGACTTGAAAAGCTCAGAATTGCTTGTAGAGGAAATGAGTTGGTGCGGACAAAATAAGCGCTTTTGATAGTGAATTCATGAGAAGTATTAATGGGGTTCCGGAGCAGTAGTTCATCATTGACAGTTGCATAAGGTCGAGACAAATTGAAAAGTAAGGGAAGAAAGGATGATGGCACCAAGGACATAAACTGATCTATGTCCAGATGGCCATCGTGCGCAATTGATGATTGAAGAATCCATTGATGATTGAAGAAACCAACGATTCATCAATATATCATCCACATCAATTTCCAGAGGCAACATATAGACTGGCACCTGAAGGAGTTAGGGATCATACCAGAACTTTACATTCTGACCATTGCCTATTAACAATTGCCCCAGAGTAGCTTCATGGAGTTACTAATAGAATTCCGTGATTCAGAAGTTCTCTTCGAATTGGCACCAAAGTACTAAAGCGAAGACCAATTAATATCATATTTCGATCGGACACTGTCGCTCCAAAAAGAGCCATAACGGCCAGAGAAGATAGAAGGGAAGCTTTTACCTTGTAAAGCCATCTGAAATCACTAATTGAGCTAGAGATATACAGTATACAATAGAAGAATGCATAACTTTACATCCAGTCGAAATATAATTAGAGCTAGCCTATGCTCATTCAAGTGGCATAAGATATATTGAGTGCGTACGATGCAAGTGAGTTTATCCAAGCATCCTTCCAAATGGAAGTATTCAGGCCACCACCCACCGTGCATCTGGAATTCGCAATTTTCAGAACATATCAGGATCGGATTTAGTAGTTCAGATTTAAGATACTCCGATTTTGCAATATCAAACATAGCTCTCTTTGGCATATAAAGATCACTGTATCTGATACAGAATCAGATACACAATATTCAGATCCAAAATGTATTACGTACAAAAATGTGTATAAAATTCATTCAAGCAACATCAAGCAATAGCTCGGACACTCACAACTTTGTTGAACGTCTCAAGAGTTATATAGATTGTTAGCTCTCTCTGGCAGAAATATTCAATACAGAAAGTTTTTTTTTGAAGCCACTAATCAAAAATAAAAAAACTTACTCGATCATATCCGTGAAGATCCTAATGAAATCTAGAAGATCAGAATATGTACTGATTTTATATGAGGGATCAAACAAAATGTCGAACTCACATTAGTGTAATCTGAAAAATAAGCCATAAAATATTGAGAATAATACACCAAGCAGCTGCAAGCATGTCTTCGACTCTAAGTAGTACTCTACTTAAACATAGTTAACATAAGAAGTACCGACAATCATTAGCAGCTATAAAGTATAAACAATTAATTTCTTTAATATATCATAACCTGAAAGTTGCCTCACCTGTATTACCATAGACTAGAGTACTGGTATACAATAGGCAATCACCAGATAATTACATTGTAGAAAGAGTCAACCCAAATTTGCAAATTGATCAATACCCTTCAAAATACGTGTATAACAAAATCCTCTTCTGTAAGCTCATCAAAGATCCTAACCACTACATCTTGATTATTCTAGTTGCAGTAACCACTGATAATTACCAATGAGTAATAACTATAGTTTGGAGCGAATCCTGTGTTCACTTAAGAAGAAAAGCGGGGGATATTCCAACTATATACATGTACCAAGAAAAAGGTAAGCATAGAGTATACCATGATGGTTTACAGTTGAGTAGCACTTAGATAATGACACTTGAAGTTTTGATTGAATGTCTCAACAAGATGCTGCAGGGAAAGAACAGTGCATTTACGATAAAGTAGAATGTTTTGCTCAGAAAGCCAAGCACAACTTTAAATCGGATAAATACTCAAAAAATATTACAATAATAACTAAAGAAGAAGAAAAAAAGGTATACATTAGTCACATTTAAGTTTAAACAGTACATCTAACTCAAAAGTAGTCAACTGACTACAAGTTGAACTAGCATAGCTGTTGTCTCGCCATGGAAATTAACAATTTTTGGAAAGAAGCAATTGGGAAATGTGGGATCTCTATCTCGCTCTGAATACAGTTTAAGATGATGACGACGGATCTTACTGTCAGAAAATGGGTATTTTATACACTATTTACGAACTAGTTTTTGAGCAATTTTTTTTAGTAAGATTATCTATAAATTAGCGAGAGATCTTGATGTATTTGTGTTCTCCTTCGTGAGTAGATCAAAATCATATATTTATTTGCTCAAAATGGTTATTGGATAAATGAGAAATTGTCTCCCAGAGTGAGGCATTTTCATCTTTGAAAATAAGTTGAGGAATTTTAGTCCCACATCAGAAAAAACAAAGGGAATAGAAGAGGTTATATAAGAACCTATTTCATTGTATTCTAAGATAGGAAGTTAAGAGGCTCTCTCTTGTGTGTGTAGAGCCCATTTTATTCACGTAATAATTTTGTATGCCGTTACAGTAATTCATTCAACCTTCTGTTTGCTGTTACAGCCGGTGCATTGAAAATGTGTTCTTTTTTCTTGCCTTCTCTTTCTGTGCTTCAAAGTCTTAGTCGTTCGGTGATATAATTCAGATGCTGTCCAGTTCATGAACTAGACGTGGTGCCTGCGTCGAGCTCTTCTATCGTTGCATCCTGGGAGACAGACGCCTCAGCAAACTCCAGCACCTGGACGAGGCGAATATGGTTTAAGGAGATTGTGTGATACACAAGCTTCGACACCAAACGCCTCAGCAAACTCCAGCACCTGGACGAGGCGAATATGGTTTAAGGAGATTGTGTGATACACAAGCTTCGACACCAATTGATTTGGTTTTGTTATTTTCAATTTCCATTTGATTTTATTGGTTTTCTTCTTCTTCTCCTTCTTTGTTTTGTGCCTCGAAAATCAAACTTTGTTTTTTGGTTGTAATCAAATTACTATATCACCACAGTAAAATTCTTCCATGCTCCCAAGTAAAATTCTCCTACCGTCATCCATGATGCATAAGGGAAGGAGGAAACACCAAATACAAAGCCTCCTTAGAAAGAAGAAAAGAAAAACAAAAACACAAAAAACAACAACAAATTAAGCAAATAGAAGCATAAAGAGGAGGCAGGGAAAACAAAGTCACAGCAGAGAGCCCTAAAAAACTTAAACAGTATGCATGCAACAGAAGCCAGAAGAGGAGCATCATCTAACATCAGATCATCAAGACTCCGTATCCAATTGAAAGACCACACAAACGACCGTATCATCTCAGGTTTCATCAATACATAAATAACCATACTCAGTCTCTCAAATCTCTGACGAACCAACCAAACAGATAGTACACAACAAAGTTCACAGTACATACTCCAACCCGAAAATTAAAAGATAGATTGACTCAAAAAGCAACCAGCATTCCATCATTGCAGCTGGTCAACAAGCAAACACCTGCTCTCTACCATCACGCTGTGCCTCCTCCCACCACCATCATCGTGATGGTTAAAGAAGAGTTGCAACCTCTTTTAGCCTGTTTTCAGAACGAAAATAAAATTTATGAGATAACTACATTTGCCCGTCGGAACGTGCCTACGACACGTCTTCGGAATGATACAACACACGAAAAGCCCTATAAATAGTAAAACAACAATTATGTAGTTCATATGATAAAAGATTAAACAATTATGTAGTTCAAATTTGAATAGTATGATAATAATTAGTTGTAAATAAAAGTCCATGTTTCTATTAGTATATGTTGAAAAATAATTATAAATGAGGGTGTAAAATCCAACTTCTTAGAACTTTAAGTGTAGAAAATGATGAAATTTAACTGTTAAAGAGATATTTGCTAGTTTCAATATAACATGTGCAATAAAAAAAACATAAAAATTCTGAAAATTTTACAAACCTGAAATCTTAAAATTTAAATTTCTAAGTAATAAAGAAAGAATGGGAGAGAGAGGAAGAAAGAGAGAGTATATATAAAATTATTATAATATTATTATAATATATTATAAAATTATTATAATATATATTTTATAATTTTATAATATTTTATAATATACATATTGATATAATAATATATTATAATAATTTTATATTTTATAATAATATAAAATAATTTATTATAATAATAATAAATTATATAATAATATATAATAATAATATATATTATAATAATAATAGAATATTATAGTAGTACTAGATTTGCCCGTGGGCACGTGCCTACGGCACGTCTTTGGAACGATACAACACACGAAAAGCCCTATAAACAGTAAAACAACAATTATGTAGTTCATATGATAAAAGAAAAAACAATTATGTAGTTCAAATTTGAATAGTATGATAATAATTAGTTGTAAATAAAAGTCCATGTTTCTATTAGTATATGTTGAAAAATAATTATAAATGAGGGTGTAAAATCCAACTTCTTAGAACTTTAAGTGTAGAAAATGATGAAATTTAACTGTTAAAGAGATATTTGCTAGTTTCAATATAACATGTGCAATAAAAAAAACATAAAAATTCTGAAAATTTTACAAACCTGAAATCTTAAAATTTAAATTTCTAAGTAATAAAGAAAGAATGGGAGAGAGAGGAAGAAAGAGAGAGAGTATATATAAAATTATTATAATATTATTATAATATATTATAAAATTATTATAATATAAATTTTATAATTTTATAATATTTTAAAATATACATATTGATATAATAATATATTATAATAATTTTATATTTTATAATAATATAAAATAATTTATTATAATAATAATAAATTATATAATAAATTATATAATAATATATAATAATAATATATATTATAATAATAATAGAATATTATAATAGTATATATAAAATAACATATTTGAAATAAAAAATATATATTATAATAACAAATATAATAATATATATTATAATAATATATATTATAATAATTTTATATTTATAATAATATAAAATAATTTATTATAATAATAATAAATTATATAATAATATATAATAATAATATATATTATAATAATAATAGAATATTATAATAGTATATATAAAATAACATATTTGAAATATATATATTAAAAAATAAAAAATATAAATATTAAAAAATAAAAATAAAAATACATATTGATATATATTATACTTATTATAAAATATTATAAAATTATTATAATATATTATTATATCAATATGTATACAGTATATATACTCTGATACATACATATTGTATACATATATATACATATTGATATATAATAATATACAATATTTTATTATAATAAACATGTTTAATAATATACATATATATAATAATATATAATAATTATAATAATGTATATGTAAGAATAATATATTCAAATTATGTATTAAACAAAGGGGATGTGAAAAAATAGAAAATAGTTGAAGTGGAGTTTTGTGAAAACTGTTTTCACAAAACAGTCTAACCAAACGGGTTTTGGGGTTTTGGAAAACAAAAAAAAAGAAAAAAACAACAAACTAAACAGACCCTTATTTTCTTAATTTTTTGAATAGAAGAGGGAGGGAGAGAGAGAGAAATTTTTTTTATAATAAATATAGGAGTTGTTTTGGGTGGGGGATTTGAATTTGAGTTTTGGAGGGAACTTTTGGAGAGAAAATATGTTTTGTGAGGTTAGATCTGGACCTTTGATTTTTGAAGGGATTGAAGAAGAACCACTTGATAGCTTTCTTTGTGTTTTATTATATAGATTGACGAAAAAATCACAATTTAAAACAAAATAAAAGATGCAAGAAAAAATGAAAATTTCAAACAAAAATCATATATAATTTCAAAAGAACATAAAGCATAAGTCCCCTGTAAGAATAAATTAAGACTCATAAAAGGTGAAACATGTTGACTAACTCTTGAAGATGTTTTTGAACTCTGCAAACAAATCATGATGGTCTCTAAAGAGGCTTTCCACCTGCAAAAAATAACAGACTTAATATCTCCCAAAGCATGCACTAAAAAAAAATCACCCAAAACATAAATATTGTGATTTAAGAAGGGCATGAACACAAAATACCTCACTGCAAACTTCTTGTTTGGATTTAATGCCGCTCTTAAACATGTTTAAAATATCTATGAATGATTTGTACATGATGTCGTCAGATTGTAAGTGATTCTGCAGGCAGAGAGGAAAGTAATTGTTTCAAAAAATAATACAATGATAAATTTAAAAAAAACAGTGAATACAAATTCCTCAAACTGCAACTAATCTGCATATTGTCTTGATCCCTACATTGATGGGTGCTAATGTTGTTAGTGCGTTTAGACCTATTAATTTACTGAATGTGTTATCCAAAATTTTCATGAAAGTTCTCGCAAATAAACTCAGCTCTGTCATTTCTAAGCTTTTTGATTCGGCTCAATCTGGGTTTGTAAAGGTGAGATGCATCCTCGATAGTGTAGTCAGTGCTCAAGAAATTATCTCTGGTTGCCATAAGGCTAATACTGAGGGTATCCTTTTAAAACTTGATTTCGAGAAAGCTTACAACAGAGTTGAATGGAATTTCTTTTTGATATTCTTATTAATAGGTTTTGGCTTTAAATGAATTTCTTGGACAAATTGAGGTTTTTTGCGGACACAAGAGGTCTTAGACAAGGAAATTGTTGACACTAAGTTTGGTGTACACAAAACATACTACTAAGACTAATATTCTTCTGTAAAGATATACAGGTTTTACAGGAAATCAAAATTCAAATAAAGAGCCAAAAAGATTTGAAATCAAGTCAAAGAAGAAAGTATAAAAAAAGATTGCAAAATATTAAGAGATTTGCCTCAAGAAACATGTGCTTCAATTCTCAAAGAAAGCCAGCAAATACTGTAAATTTATTTCTGTTTATGTGAGAAAATACCATGTAAAAAACCATTGATTGAATAATTAGTTATGGAAGGAATATAAAGTGAATTCACCAAATAAATCCGGATCTGGCAGATTAACGGTCGACCGCACTTATGGTCAGTCGACTGTTACATAGTTGACCACACATCATAATGCGAAAGTGAGACAGTTGACCGACCACCTCTCTGTCTTCGGACTGAGGTGGATGGTCGACCGTTACTTATGCAGAACCAATTAATTTTGGAATATCTTCTCATTTTTTGGAAAGATATAATTCTTCGCCATATAAATATAGATGAATTCACTGAGTATTATTCATCATTTTCAACTGTTATTCTTCTGAACTTATTTTTCAACCAACGATCCAAAAGTGTGAACTTTAATTGTTTTCTTAGTCAAGATCGATATAGATTTTGCTTGTTTTTCTTTTCTTCCACTTCATAGAAGTCCTGTGGGTGTAATAGGACTATCATCCTGAATTCCGAGAATCACTGTACGGGGTTTTGAGTATAGTGGAATGCTTGTGGTGGAGAATTTCTACAAGTATGTGGTGTGAATGTAGATCTGGGGGTCGAACCACGTTATATCGCTGTGTCTTGCGTGCTTACTCAGTTTACTTTCTCTCACTCTATCTCTTTACTTTACGTATTTATTTTAAGTTTAAATTTCCGCACAATTACCCTATTCAACCCCCTCCCCCCCCCCCTCCCCCCCCCCCCCCCCCCCCCCCCCCGGGGTGATTTACAGAGATCTGATATCCTCCTTGTTATTTATGCTTGTGGCTGATATTTTTAGTAAAATGCTCTATAAAGCATGGAATGCTAATATATTGAAGGCCTTGGGGGTTTTAGCAGTTTTAAAGGTGTATTAAATCTTCATTTTGCTGACGCCGCAAATCCTAATGGTACAACTCTGAGTAATCTCAAACTTATTTTATTTATATTCGAGAAGGTCTCGAGGATGTCTATCAATTTCAATAAAACTTCAGTTATTTGGATGGGTCAACCTAATAATATACAAACCGAGATTGTAGCTTTTTTCAATTGTAGATCTTCTTCCTTCCCTATCACTTATTTAGGAGTTCCGTTGAGATGGAGAAAATTACACAAGGAACATTGATTACCTATGATTGGTAAAGTAGAATCTTGTTTGAACTCTTGAACGAGTAGATAGTTATCTCATAGAGGCAGACTTACCCTTATTAACTCGATTCTCTGCTCTATTCCTTTATACACTACTTGGCCGAAGCTCGAAGCCAAAAACCTGTCGAGTAGCTTTCGAGGAACAAGCGTTAGTCAAAAGAGTTTAGGGGGTTGAATGATGACGTATTACTTTTCATTCCTTCTTGGGTCCTTAATCGTATTGATAAAATTACAAGAAAATTTTTCTGGTCCGGTAGCCCTAATTTCTTTATTGGTAAGCACCTTTGTAAGGATTAGGATTTGTAAGTCTAAAAGGGAAGGAGGTCTGGGGATCATCAGCCTTAGATTCCAACACCTGGCCTTACTCGGCAAATGGCGCCGGCTCTAGAAAGTCTTAAAGTTTGATGAACCCACATGGATTAATCTTGTTAAGCATAAATATCACCTGAGAAATAAAGTATGGGATCTCAATCCTAAACTATCGATTATTGCCTCTTCTTCTTGGAAAGACGTTTGGAAAGCTAGTGAGGCTTTTAAATGTGGCATGTAGAAAGTCTGTAGGGATGGTACAATAGTTCGTTTCTGGACTAATTACTGGACTGGTAACTACAAACTTTCTTCTCTTTTTCCGTCATTATTTGCTATTGCCTACTATCCTAATGCTATTGTGGCTTCTCGTATGACTTTCTTTAATAATGAGAGAGATAGGATCATTATGTTTAGAAGAAACCTCTTTATTGAGCAACACCAAGAGCATGGTAGACTTTTGATTCTACTAGATGGGTATCATTGGCATGATAGTGATGATATCAGTTGGAGATGGTCGAACTCAGGTACTTTCACCGTAAAATAACTCTTTTCTCAATTGTGGTGGTATCATTTCTCTTGTTTATAAGCATATTTGCAAAAATATTGCTCCTTTAAAAGCCAAAATGTTGGTATGGTTAGCTATATATAGTAATCTCTTAACTGTGAAAATTTTAAATAAGAGGAACTTAGCACTCGGTCAAAGATGTATTCTATGCAATTATCATGACGAAACGGTTAAGCACATTTTCATTTTATATCCCTTTATCCAACCATTATGGTACATTTGTAAAACAGCAGCTTGGTTGATTAAGGGCAAACCTAGTTCCTTGTTTGCATGGTGGAGTGATTGGAGAAAGAGAAGGATTGATAAGTCCTTGAGACTAGCACTGGTATCGGGTTGGGTCGGGTCGGGTAGTGAGATGCTCGGACCTAACGGGTCTAATAGTGTACGACAATAAAAAAATTTCAATGTTTACAAAATTTTCAAATTCAAATTTCTAACATATATTTTTTTTCTTTAGAGTAAGATTAGCTACATACTAAAAGTAAAAGTAAAATTAATTAATATGTAAATAATTATAAGTAAGTTGATTTTATAAAATAAAGATTATGAGATGCAAAATGGGAGTAACAAAAAAAATTGCACTCTTTATTAAGTTATATGAATATATTAAGCTTTATTTTCTTTCAAAAAAGTAAAAAAAAAAAAAAAATTAACACATACAGCTATCTTGTTCTAATATATTAAATTTTAAGTTATTGGTCAACTAATGCATCCATAGGCCGGGTCTTGGTCGTGCCGGATCCAATCGGGTCCAAAATCATGTGACCCTAATACTACCCGTCTAGAATTGGGTCGGTTCCGGTCCAGTATAGGGTCCGGATCGGGTCCGGGTAAATGTGATAGTGCTACTTGAGACCTACATGGGATTTGGCCATGTTATTCTTATTTGGATCATTTGGTCGGAAAGGAACAACATACTATTTGCGGAAAAAAATGTTGGGTTTATGTCTTGCATACGATATTGGATAAGAAGACGATAAGATGATGAAGGGATAAAGACGATTAGAGACGGAGTGGAGGCGAGAAAGAAACGGTCAACAGCAGCAGTTGAAAGAGGTTGCGGTCGACCGCAACTCATGTGCGGTTGACCGACCCCTGTACAGTGTCCTCCCGCAAAGAGGACAGTCGACCGTCTTGTTGGTGCGGTCGACCGTTCGCGGCACTGATGGGTTTTGGGCTTGAGTCTGGCAGATTCGTGAGAAGTCTAACTTGCTCTTCAAGTTAGATCATGTGGCTCTTATCGTAGGGTTATCTCTTCTATAATATCCAATGGCTATTATAACAAAATATCAACTTAGGGTTTTCTCTAGATCTATATAAATAATTATAACGGCTCATAGATCCATATGATTCTATTGAGTGCCGAATAAAAGAAGAGAGTACTTCATAGAGGGGGTAAGAGAGTTTCTCCATTGTAAGCAGCATCAAGTTCCAGTTAGGCTTGAGAGAGGATCGTGGTGAGAATTGTAATTTTCTTGTATCTTCTCTAGTTGAATAATATATCGGTTCTTCCTCCCCCGGATTAAGGCGAAAGCCCCAATCGGGACAATTCTTGTGTGCTTTGTGTGATTGGTGCGATCTAGTTTTTCTTGGTAGCTTGTGTTGATTTTGTCAAAGACTCAACAAGATCCTCAAATTCCTAACAAGTGGTATCAGAGCTTATTCAGGTTCATGGGTTTGTTTGAATTCCTTGGAGAAGATGGCAGATCAAAAGACGAAGATCAGGTGGTTTGACGCTAAGATCAACTTCAATCTATGGAAGGTGGACATGTATGATATTTTTGTTCAGAATGACTTGCACCTTGCCATATAAGAGAAGAAGCCAACCGACATGAAGTAGGAAAAGTGGGATGAGATTTGTTTGAAGGCCTTAAGTTTAATCCGGTTGCAATTGGCGGATGAAGTCAAGTGTAATATTCTTGAGGAGACAAGTGCGGTGAGTCTGTGGGCGAGACTCAAATCGGATTACTCGGGGTTGTCGTTGCTAGATCAGATGTATTGGAAGAGGAAGCTGTTTAGGTTCTCAATGAAGAAGGGTACCCATCTTCAAGATTATAATGTGGGGTTCAATAAGGTAATATCTGAACTGAAGACGATTAATACTGATGATCTTAGCGAAGAGGATAAAGCTTTCAACTTGATATATTCACTGCCAACTTCTATGATCACTTGATAACTACCATGCTACACGGGAAGTCATCCAAGGAGACACTTACAGTAGCCAGGGTAATTAAGGATTTGAAGGAAGATGAACTAAGAAAGGAGACTCATAAAGGAGGGTCTATTTCTATAGGGTCTTTGCGGTGGATGGTGATACTTCAATTGGAAGGGATGTGGCACACAAGGGTAAGTGTTGCTTCTGATTTTGTTGTAGGAGCAAAAAGATGAAATTGTGGATTCTTCGAGAAAACGAATAAGCAAACCTGTTGACTTTCACCGTCGTTTGACTGGTTTCTTGCCGTTGCCGTGAACTTGCAAAAAGTTCGATACACCGGTATGGATCCCGGCGACGAACCTTCCGATGCTCTTGTCAGTAATCAGGAAGATTATGAAAGATCTTTATGTGGAAAAAGATTGATTACCTTGTTATGGTGGAGGGATAGGGGTATTTATAGTCGCCTTTAGAGACAGTTTAGAGATAATCATTTATCCTTATGTCCCGGTGTTTTTGGATAAGATGTAGAGTTTAAATCGTTTCATAGAGATAACCATGAATTTGAATTACTCCTTAAATATCTGAATTGCTTTGTAACGGGTTGCTACCCATACACAATAGGACAGATCCATTCATGGGTTATTAGGCTTTGAAGAAAGACCCAGTTCCAAATTCGGACCCGTTTATAGGTGAAATTACCGTTTTACCCCTGAGAGCTTTAAGATTCGTGCCCGATTTGAACGGTCCCGATTTGGTTCTATTTTTAGCCATATCACAAGCCCCCCACTCCTGCAGACTGTATTTTACAGTCTTTGAGGAGTAGTTTTGTCCGTTTTCAATAGCTAATAGAATTTATCGGAGTTCTCGGGGGAGTTTGGATCTTGCTCGAGGTGTAACAGTATTTTTCTGAGCTTTTAAAATGCCCAAAATTATTCTCAGATTTTTAAAAGATTTTTTTGTGATTTTTCCAGATTTTTCTGCATTTTTTTCCAATTTTTAATCATTTTTTGAATTTTTTAATTCAATTTTCGAATTTTAAATAATTAATTATCGAAAATTTTAATCAATTATTCTAATTTAATAATTATTATTTTTAGAATTAATAATTATTTTAAATAATTTTTTAATTAATTTTTTGATTTTTACATAATTAATTCAATTAAATAAATAAATAAATAAATATTTACCTGGTGACGTGGTGCAATCCTGTGCATTGATCATGATCAAGCGAGCACGCATCACAAGGGGTCGGTAGCTCGGATCCTCGATCGGTTTCGCTGAACGGGGGCTGAGAGATCTCGAGGAGGCGCTACGTGGCCGGTCAATGTTAACCGTTGACGCCCACATGGGCATTTTTTCCTCTCTCTCACTCTCTCTCTCTCCCCTTGACTTGGGCTTCGACCCTGGCTTCCGACCTCGCCCCTCACCCCGTCCTCGACTCTGGCCTCGCCCCCGACCTCGCCTCCTCTCCGACCACGTATGGCGAAGAGCTCGGCGGACTCGTGGCGAGCCTTGCCGATGGAGTTGCTCGGTATTGGGGTTTGGCGACGATGGAGGGGAGTTCATGAAGGAGGAAAGCTTCGACATTGGAGGTCGACGTTAGTGGAGATGGAGCTGCACTTGGAGGGAGAGCTCAGAGTCGAGGAGGAGCTTGACGGAGCTCGGAGGTGGGTTCGGATGAAGCTCGAAGACGGAGGAAGGGGAGCTCGACATTGGAGGTCGGCGTCAGTGGAGATGGAGCTTCTCTTGGAGGGAGAGCTCATAGTCGAGGAGGAGCTTGATGGAGCTCGGAGGTGGTTTTGGATGAAGCTCAAAGACGGAGGAAAGGGAGCTCGACATTGGAGGTCAGCGTCAGTGGTGATGGATCTGCTCTTGGAGGGAGAGCTCAGAGTTGAGGAGGTGCTTGATGGAGCTCGGAGGTGGGTTTGGATGAAGCTCGAAGACGAAGGAAAGGGAGCTCGACATAGGGGAGAGCTCTGTGGAGTGGAGGCTCGGCGAAATGGAGGCGAGGTCGACGTCGGAGGGGTTCGACGAGGGAGCTTCGGCGGCAGAGCTCGGAGGTTGAAGAAGCTCATGTCGGGGTTTGGCGGGAAATTTGAAGGAGAATAAGGTTGCGGTTCGAGTCTCTAACGGGTCCGAACCCAACCCGATAACCCTTTTGTCTTTCTTTTCTTTTTTTGTTTTGTTTGTTTGTTCGGCGAATCCGAGCCGTTGATCGTGATTGGGTACGAATTTTGAGGTGGAATTTTCCCCCAATTTTACGCTCGATAGTTTGGATCCTCGGATTTTAGATCCGAGCTACGTGGCATGATCTTAGCCGTTGATGGAGATCAAGCGCGAATCCTGAGGCGATGTCTTTTGCCATTTTCACACTCAGTGCAGCTATGTTGTAACCCACTTTTCCGATGCTACGGAGGTCAGATTGGGACATTTTACCCCTCGTTTCGAAGCTAACTCAAAGATCCCCATCTTCTCTTTGGAGTTCAATTGAAGAATCACCCGTATTTAGGTCAAAATAGGCCCGCAATATCTTCGTTTCTGTCAAGTTGAGAAGAGCTTCGGTCTCCGGAATCTTCAAAGATGAGCTCCACTCCTGTGGGCTAAGAAGATGAGCTAAGAAGATCCTCGTAAGACCCATGGAAAGATCCGTTCTTAGAAGCAAGTGCGAGGAGCAACTCCTGGGGAGAGTTTGAGCTCCGAGCCCATTGAGAAGAAGGCCGCTCGTGAGGCGAGCGGAGCGAAGAGCTTCACCGGGCACTAGGAGAGAACCGTTCGGGAGACGAGTTTGAGAGCAACTCTAGGGGAGAGTTGAGCTCTGATCTCGTTGAGAAGAAGTCCGCTCGAGAGGCAAGCGGAGCGAAGAGCATCACCAGGCTCTATGAGAGCTGCTTGGGAGACAAGTTTGAGGAGCAACTCTAAGGGAGAGTTGTGCTCCGAACTTACTTGTTGCAAAATTTAACCAGTAGTGGGAGTAGTACGAGTGTTCGTTTTGAGCCCCAAAACCGCATACTTGCAAGCTGTGAGGGCAATTCTGAACCATGATCGTGAATTTCAAACTAGTTGTTACGGAGCTTCAACAGTTGTGGGAGCAATTTCGAATGGTGAGCCACTTTGAACAAACTTGTTCGTAAGTAGATAAAGTAGCATCGAACCAAGTGTTGGACTCCGAACTTGTTGTTAAGAGAGTTTCAACAGTTGTGAGAGCAATTTCGAATGGTTAGCCACTTTTTACATGCTTGTTTGCAAATAGCTAAAGTAGCATGGAACCAAGTATTGGACACCGAACTTGTTGTTAAGAGAGTTTCAACAGTTGTGGGAGAAATTTTGAATGGTGAGCCACTTTATACATGCTCGTTCGCAAGTAGCTAAAGTAGCATCTCACCAAGTGTTGGAATCCTAACTTGTTGTTTGAGGGGGTTAACGAGTTGTAGGAGCAATTCCGAATGGCAAGCTGCTCCGCACTTGTTTGTTTACAAGTGGCTAAAGCGATGTCGAACAAAGTGTTGGACTCCAAACTCATTTTTTGAGCTTAGTAAGTTGTGGGAGCAGCCCTGTAGGAAAAGCTGGACTCCGAATTTACTGTTTAACGAGTCATAGATGTGACTCAAAGAGATTGAAATGAGGCAAATGCAATAATTTTCAATAGAAAAAAGCTAAGTTTTATTGAAACAAACTAAGTGGCCGCTTCAATGGGGCAAGCCATTATTACATGCTTTTGGTCGTGTTACAAGCATCAGCCTTATTGAAAACTGAAATCCTACTTCTACGATAGGGTGAAGGCCGCTTGGGAGGAGTTTGGTTCTCTCCCCATTGGACCCCCATGGATAAGGTGGAGGACGGCCCCCGGTTCGGAGTCTTGGAACTCGGTGGGCCTCTCTGTTCGCTTGTAGGCTTCTTGGGGTGGAAGATTAGCCCTGTCTTTTCTAATGAACTTGGTCAGGTGTCCCCGCTGTATGAGTTCTTCGATCTCCTCCTTGAGAGCCCAACAATCATCCGTGTCGTGGTCGTGGTCCCTATGGAAGCGGCACCACTTATCCATGTTTCTTTTCTTGCCAGGGGTGTTTATTTTTGGGGGACCATGGAGTAGCCCTTTCTTGTCCACCTTTATAAGAACTGCTGATATACTAGCATTGAAGGGGGTGAACTTCTCAAAACAAGGAGTTGGACGACGTTGGTCATTGTCGTCACTCTGGAATTTTTGAGACCCTTCTTCACTTGTATTCTTTCGTTTTGTTCTCGGAAGATGGTTCCTCAAGACGGGAAGGGGGGGGGGGGGGGTTGAGAGCTTCTTTCTCTTGAATGTACTTCTCGCTCCTAAGCAGGAGCTCCGAGAAGTCCCGAGGAGGCTTCTTGGCAAGTGACGCCTTGAGGTCAGTGTTAGTGACGTTGAATTGGAAGGCAGCCGAGGCTACTGATTGATTGAGGGATGCAATAGACCGGGCTTCGGTAGTGAAACGCTTAACATAGTTCGTTAGCCGCTCGCCCTTCCTTTGATTGAGTAACAACAAAGAGGTGCTCGTCTTTTCAGCGACTACTCATGAAATGAGTAAGGAAGATCCCTTCGAACTGATCGAAGGAGAAGATGGAGGCCGGGGCGAATCGTGAGTACCATTCTTTCACGGACCCCTTCAGCGTGGCTGGGAAGGTTTTGCAAAGGAGCACATCTGTAGCCTGGTGGATCATCATGTGAGTTTTAAAACTCTCGATGTGGTCAGCGGGGTCCGACTCCCCGTTGTATGACTCAAAGTGAGGCGGCTTAAAGTTTTTCGGAACTGGGGCTTCCATGATGGTTTAGGAGAACGGAGACCTGCTCGGGTGAAAATTCCTCGCCCGTTGTTCTTCTTCTCTATCAAGTCGACCAAGGTGCCTCTCCATCTCGTGGAGACGGCGGTAGACCGAGTCTTCCCTTTGGTCGTATCTTACTGATCCCCGGGACTCATCCTCATGCAGAAGGGGATTGGGAGTGCGGCGGTGATAGCTTAGAGCAGTATGAGAACTAGGAGTCCGTTGATCGTGGTTAGGAGCAACGTTGAGGGCCTGTAGAACAACTTCTTAAAAGTCTTGGAATTCTGATAGGCGCCTCCCGATCTCGGCGGTCCCCAAGGGTGACCCGACCAGTCGGAGTGCGGCTCCTCCTCTGACGGTGCTAGGGTGACTCCCTCCGTCTTCTGGAGAGTTCGATCTTCTACGGTCTGGTCTACAAAGAGATCGAGCTCTAGGGGACCGAATCGCTGGACCCATTTGATGTTCATGACGGGGAATCCCATCGTGGGTCTGCCTCTCATCCAAGCGGGTTTGAAGATCTATCCCATGTTGCCAATTGACAACAATGTGCCGGAGATCCTTCGGCATTGGAGAACTGTGAGAGGCCATGGAGTCGGATGAGGGGTTATGTATTGAGACATGGTCATGATGAGGAGGTTGCCCTTGGCGACTTCGGCAGGAGGGTCCCGTGGCAGCCCCTTAAGGCCCTTGAGAAGCCTGTTGGGGCTGAGGTTGCTGAGGAAGGGGGTGCCCAGGCTGTGGTTGCTGGACGGGTTGAGGGAGAGGCTGTCCAGGCTGCGGCTGCTGGACTTGCTGAACGGGTTGAGGAAGGACCTCCTGAAGTGGAGGAGGAGAAGGAGCGGGAGTGGCTCTACGGTTAGAAACCGTCACCTTCCCCTTCTTTGGTGGCATAGCCTGAAACTACCTTCGCTAGTGAAATAGGGTTGGATTGCTTTTCCTTTCCCATAGACGGTGCCAATCGGTTGCTGCTGATTTTGGCGTGGGAGAAAATAGATGAATTTGTGAAATCTTCGAGAAAACGAATAAGCAAACTTGTTGACTTTCACCGACGTTTAACTGGTTTCTCACTACTGCTGTGAACCTGCAAAAAGTTCGATACACCGGTATGAATCTCGGCGACGAACCCTCTGACGCTCTTGTCAGTAATCAGGAAGATTATGACAGAGCTTTATGTGGAAAAAGATTGATTACCTTGTTACGGTGGGGGGATAGGGTTATTTATAGTCGCCTTTTGAGACAGTTTAGAGATAATCATTATCCCTATGTCCCGATTTTTTGGATAAGATGTAGAGTTTAATTGTTTCATAGAGATAACTATGAATTTGAATTACTCTTTAAATATCTGAATTGCTTTGTAACGGGTTGCTACCTATGCGCAATAGGACAGATCTGTTCATGGATTATTGGGCTTCGAAGAAAGACCCAGTTCCAATTCGGACCGTTTATAGGTGATATTACTGTTTAACCCCTGAAAGCTTTAAGATTCGTGCCCGATTTGAACGGTTCCGATTTGGTTCTATTTTTAGCCATATCAGTAAGATTTGTTGCCACTATTGTAGAGGAGTTGGGCATTACAAGAGAGACTTTCGCAAGTGGTTGAGTCAGACGAGTACTACTAAACAAGGTGAACAAGCTCATATAGTCCGCACAACTGATTCAGGTAAACCAACTAGATATGAAGACCTATATTTTTTTGTTTCAAGTTCTTCAGATGTGGATTCAAGTTGGTATCTTGATTCAGGAAGTTCTTCTCATATTTGCTCTGAGAGGGAGATGTTTTCTACTTACAAGTCGTCAACAAGACGTAGTGTGAGAACAAGGAGTAGTGAGATTTGTGAAGTAGTGGGTGAGGGAACACTTAAATTGAAGACGCTAAATTGTAAAGGATTCATATTCCTTCGATACAGAAGTATTCAATATCCTTGGGGACTCTTGATGCTCGTGGCTGCAGGTACAAAGCTCGAGGTGGAGTTTTGACAGTTTGGAATAGTCGTCGTAAGGTAATGAAGGGAAAGAGGGAAATTGGGCAGGGTCAGCACAACCTCTACCAGCTTTGTAGGAGCAGAAAAACTCGGCCGAGTGTATGGAACCTCATTGTTCCTAAAGCATCATCTAGTAAGCCGTCACTACAATTACCAAAGCGAGACTGTAATGTTCGAATACAGTTGGAAGGTGGAGAGAGCCTTGATGTAGGTGGAGTTTGTGTGGAGGGTGGCACCTCCATGATTACATCTACAAGGGTGTGCCCTTGAGGGGGCATACAGCTGGAGGAAAATAGGTGGAGGTTTGTTCAACTAGCAGAAAAAGTCATAGAAATGTGTTGTTTAGAAAGCGGAGAAGAAAGGTCTAGAAGAGTTTTAAATCACACAGGTATGTATTCATATGTATGCAATCCAAGGTGGAGATTGTTGGGTTTATATCTTGCAGACGATGTTGGATAAGAAGACAATAAAACGATGAAGAGATAAAGACGATTGGAGACAGAGTGGAGGCGAAAAAGAAAGTCAGCAGCAACAATTGAAAGAGGTTGCGGTCAACCGCAACTCATGTGCGGTCGACCGACCCCTGTACAGTGTCGTCCCGCAAAGAGGACAGTCTACCGTCTTGTTGGTGCGGTCGACCATTCGCGGCGCTGATGAGTTTTGGGCTTGAGTCTGGCAGATTCGTGAGAAGCCCAACTTGCTCTTCAAATTAGATCGTGTGGCTCGTATCGTAGGGTTATCTCTTCTGTAATATCCAATGACTATTGTAACAAGTTATCAACTTAGGGTTTTCTCTAGATCTATATAAACAATTGTAACGGCTCATAAATTCATATGATTCTATTGAGTGCCGAATAGAAGAAGAGAGTACTTCATAGGGGTAAGCGAGTTTCTCCATTGTAAGCAGCATCAAGTTCCAGTTAGGCTTGAGAGAAGGTCGTGGTGAGAATTGTAATTTTCTTGTATCTTCTCTAGTTGAATAATATCTCGGTTCTTCCTCCCCCGGATTAAGGCGAAAGTCCCAACCGGGACAATTCTTGTGTACTTTGTGTGATTGGTACGATCTAGTTTTGCTTGGTGGTTTGTGTTGATAGTGTCAAAGACTCAACAAGATCCTCAAATTCCTAACAAAAAAAACCCCAAACCAATTGATAAGTTAATTGAGGATTTCAACTATTTTATGTATTTTTAGTCTGAAGTTCTTACCTCTAATAAAAGAAGTTTGTTACAACTTGCAGATCTTGATATTGTTGTTGTTCGAGTCTCTTATTCAACATAACAATAACTTTCATACTTTTTTGTCTCTGTCTTGATGTTTTTATTGCAGATGTAATTGTTATCGAAGTCTATGGCTCCTTTCTCTGCAAGTTTTCCTGTGAGGTGATGTGTACTGGTTCGGTTGGCTGATGGTGTGGAGATGAGTTTTTTTGGTTGTTCAGCTCCCCTATTGTTAGCTATGGTTTTGTTGGACTGTTTTGCCCCCATCTCTAATCTCTAATCTCTAATAATATTATAATGGGAGAAGGTCTTAGTATCATTTGTCAATCTATCAACACCTGCATCGCACATGCATAACTAGTATGAAGGAGGTCTCAGGTTCGAAGCCTCACTATATCAGAATTTTAACTTTACTTTTTTTATATTAAACATGCATCACATGTGTAAATTACTATCCATCTATCTATTTATAATATAACTAGTAATTTACACGTGCGATGCACGTTTTAATAATTTCAAAAAATAAAAATAAAAACTCTGACGTGGGGAGGATTTGAACAGGAAACCTCCTTTATATTAGTTATGTACGTGAATTGCACATGTTGGTAGAATGACAAAATGACAAATGACACAAGGTCCTTCTCCTATTATAATATTAGAGATATATTTACTTACTATTTAATGGAAGAGTTTGTCACAAATAAATAATTTTTAATATTTTTTTGTCACAAAAGAAACACCACTTTTGTCACTGTTACCGCTGATTCTGGTGTGGGGGTAAACAGATGAGATTTGTGAGTTCGTGGAAGAACCTGAATAGCGGATCCACTCCTGTAGATTCCTGCCGCTAACCTGCAAGGAAGTGCGATACACCGGGGTTGATTCCGGCTACGCACCCTCCGACGCTCTTGTCAGTAACCAGTGATGATTAAAAAAGAGCTTAAGGTGGAAAAAGAGTGATTACCTGGTCACAGTGGTAGGTGGGAGGCATTTATAGTCGCCATGGGAGTGATTAGGGACCTGATTTCCCGCGTAACTGTCAGGAGTAAAATCCTCACAGTTTGTTTAGGAAACTGACCCCTGATTCCCGATGAGAGGGTAACTGCAAATCAGGCCCGTTGATTTGGTCAAATCAGTGACCCTAATTTCCTCTTGCTGGTCTGGGTCTGTCTCGGGTCGGGACCCGTACCCAGTTGGGGCGGATCCATTCGTGGGTTATTGGATCTGTGAGAAGGAGACCCAGTACCCGTTTCGGACCCACTTGTATGTAAAATTACCATTTTACCCCTGAGCTTCAAGATTCGTGCCCAATCTGGATGGTTCCGATTTAACCTCATTTTTAGCCATATCACGAGCCCCCCACTCCTAAAGACTGAATGTGATCAGCCTTTGAGGAGTAGTTTAACTGTTTTAGTGGCTAGTGGAGTTGTATCGGAGTCCGAATGGAGGGTTTCGAATCTCGAAGGGGGTAGTGAGGTGACTTTTGAAGCCGTGAGCTGTCTGTAGCCTTGTTGAGTATTTGACGGTTTTTATCTATTTTTTCGGACTATTTATTTAATTTTGCGATGTGTTAACTAATCGTTCGGGGGCCTTAACAGTACATTCTATGCAATAATTATTCGTTCAGGGGCTCAAAAATATCCCCCCGAATTTTTAATTATTTTCTAGAATTTTTAGTTAATTTTCCCGAATTTTTAGCAATTTTTTGCAATTTTTAAATAAATAAAACGATTTAAATAAATAAAAATTAACTTTTAAATACTGATTTATGGCGTGGCCTGATCTGGACCGTTGATCTTGGGCGAGCGCGAATTTCTGAGAGATCTGACGGTTGTATTCGCTCGACATTCATTTTCTCGCTTTTGACGCTCGGATGAGCACTTGCTCGGTTGGCCGACCGGAGGTGTAAGGGTTCGGCCGTCCGAGCGACGTGGCGCAATCTGAGCCGTCGGATGGTGGCACGAATCTTGAGGCGGGCGCGTTTCCCAAGAGAACGCTATCTTGTCGTTTAGCGCACGTGGCGAGATCTGGACTGTTCATCATCAGGGGCACGAATTTCTGGAAGATCCAACGGTTGTGATCGTTCGGCTGCTTTTTTTTCTCCGTTTTGATGCTCGGATGGGCACTTGCTCGGTTGGCCGATCGGAGGTCTGAGAGTTCGGTTGGTCGAGCGACGTTCTGGGCCGCCGGATGGGCACTTGCTCGGTTGGCCGACCGGAGGTCTGAGGGCTCGGTTGTCTGAGCGACGTTCTGGGCCGCCGGATGGGCACTTGCTCGGTTAGCCAACCGGATGTCTAAGGGTTCAGCAACCCGAGCATGGTAGCGCGATCCGGGCCGTTGAATGGCGGAACGAATCTCGAGACGGTTCAGTTCCCAAGAGCATTAATGGCACCCCAGGAATTGTGCGGCGTTCCAACTTCCCGGGGTCATTAAGAATGGCGCCCTCCAATTAATGCGTGAAGTTTCAGCTCCCGAGGGTCATAATGGCTGGTTCTTGGAGGGGAGGCTATAAATACCCCACTCCCCTTGTAGTTTCAGTCACAACAATGTTGAGTTTTAGCCCTCGGAGGTGTCTGCCTTGGGTGGTTGCTCTTCGGCCATGGTCTCCTCCTGACTCTGACGGCCCTGATGCGGATGTCAGGGTCGGGGGAGATCAGAGTAGAAGAGGTGACGACCGAAGTCAAGGCGGATGTCTGTCTTCTTTTTAAAAATCCTAACCCTGAGGTCGTGGGACGGGTGGTCACTCTTCCGCCATGATCTTCTCCCGATTCTGACGGTCCCGATGCGGATGTCAGGGTCGGAGGAGATCAGGGCAGAAGGGGTGATGACCAGAGTCCGGACCCGGGGTACAAGGTGCTTCGGAAGGATGGGTGGTCATCCTTCTGCCGTTGTCTTCTCCTGATTCTGACGGCCCCGACGTAGGTGTCAGGGTCAGGGGAGATAAGGGCGGAAGAGTTGACGACCGAAGTCCGGACCCGGGGGACAAGGTGCTTCGGAAGGATGGGTGGTCATCCTTCCGCCATGATCTTCTCCCGATTCTGACGGTCCCGATGCGGATGTCAGGGTCGGAGGAGATTAGGGCAGAAGAGGTGACGACTGAAGTTCGGAGCCGAGGGCCAAGTTGCTTCGGAAGGATTGGTCTCTTCCGATCTCTGTCTTCCTTCCTGGCTGAGGGCTTCTGATGGTTGTCAGCCCGAAGGAGTTAGAGATGGGAGGTGTGCCGATCTGCTTTTTAACCGGGTCCCGCGAGACGGTGGTTTCTCTTCAACCCTTGTACGATTCGTGGTTTCGAGTTGCTCAAGGGTGAGAGGGGAACCGACCGAGACCTGGGGCCCGGGGGGCTCGCCGAGGGCGGTGCCTTAAAACTTTTAATCCAAATTTTCCCCGGCTTCTTCAGATAGAGGTGGAGCGTCTGGGTCCGAAGTGCTTCGACCGGGCGATGTGGCGCGACCTGAACCGTTGGATGGTGGCGCGAATCTCGGGACGGACCCAGTTCCCAAGAAAACGCTATCTTGTCGTTTAGCGTCGCTGGCAAGATCTGGGCCGTCTGATCGAAATCTTACATGAAAGTTGAGGAGAAAGTGAATTTTCTCCGTTTTGACGCTCGGATGGGCACTTGCTCGGTCGGCCGACCGGAGGCCTAAGAGTTCGAGCGACGTGGTGCGCTCCGAGCATACCTCTCGCTCGTCCGCAGTTCGGCGACAAGACCGTTCGGCTGGAGGTGCCGAGAGGTGCTTCTGTCTCCTCTCATCGCAAAGTTACGAGGCAAGTCGAGTCTTACCCGGTGGTGGGCTCGCCGACCCTCGTGAGAGTTCGACGGTCGTAGGAGCAATTCCGAATGGCGACCCACTCCTAGCCCGCTGAGGAGCGAGCTTGCGGAGTAGAATCGAACCAAGTGTTGGACTCCGGAACCATCGTTAGAGTTCAACGGTTGTGGGAGCAATTCCGAATGGCGACCCACACCTAGCCCGCTGAGGAGCGAGCTTGCGGAGTAGAATCGAGCCAAGTGTTGGACTCCGGAACCATCGTTAGAGTTCAACGGTTGTGGGAGAAATTCCGAATGGCGACCCACTCCTAGCCCGCTGAGGAGCGAGTTTGCGGAGCATAATCGAACCAAGTGTTGGACTCCGGAACCATCGTTAGAGTTCCACGGTTGTGGGAGCAATTCCGAGCGGCGAACTACATCGGCTCGCTTAAGAGAAAGCTTGCGAAGAAGAGTCGAGCCGGGTATTGGACTCCGAGCCATTGATTGAGTAAAAAATAAAGGCGAAGAGACACAAGCAACTTTATAAATACGAAAAAGCATTCTTTATTGATAATTGACGGCGAGCCGTTTTTACATATGATAGCTTAAGAAATGAATTACAAGTTAGAGGAGAGGAATGGTTCGACACCTCGTGATACTCAGAGAGGCGCCGGGGCGCTTTCTTGGTATTTTAGGAGGTGGTTGGCATTCCAGGTCCTCGGAATCTCTCTGCCCTCTAGATCTTCCAGACGATAAGCTCCGGGCTGAACTACCTTTGTGATCTTGTAGGGTCCCTCCCAGTTCGGAGCCAATTTGCTCCTCTGATTGGGGAAGGAGATGGCTAGCTTTCTGAGGACCAAGTCCCCCTCCTTGAGATCGGTGGGTCGGACTTTCTTGTTGTATGCCAGTTCGACCCTCCTCCGGTAGTTCTGCTGGCGTATTGATACTCTTTCCCTCAGCTCGTCCACCAGGTCTAAGTTCGCCCGGAGGTCTCCGGTGTTCTGTTCCTCGTTGTAGGCTGCGAGGCGAGGAGAAGGAATACCGACTTCGAGAGGTATCACTGCCTCAGACCCATAGGTGAGGTTGAACGGGGACTCTCCTGTGGGTGTCCGCTTGTTGGTGCGATAGTTCCACAGTACATTGGAGAGTTGGTCGATCCATAGGCCTTTGGAACATTTGTCCAGTCTCTTCTTGATACCTGAGAGGATCTGCCTGTTAGCGTTCTCCGCCTGGCCATTCGACTGTGGGTGGGAGATGGAGGAGAAGCGCTGTTGGATGGCAAGGTCTTCACACAGAGCTCGGAATGCGGCCCCAGTAAACTGAGTCCCATTGTCTGTGATGAGTACACGTGGGACGCCGAACCGGCAAATGATGCTCTTCCAGAAGAATTGAAGCACTTTGTTCTCGGTGATAGTGGCAAGGGGCTCGGCCTCAATCTACTTCGAGAAGTAGTCGATGGCTACGACCAAGAACTTGAACTGGCCCGGAACTGGAGGGAATGGCCTTAATAAATCCATCCCCCACATCGCGAAGGGGATATGACTTGATAGGGAGGCGAGGTTGGCCTGGGGGAGGCGACGAATGTTGGAATGTCTCTGACAAGAGCCACATTGCCGAACGTGTCGCTCGGCGTCTTGGAGGAGAGTCGGCCAGAAGTATCCGTAATTTAGGGCTTTCCGAGCCAAAGACCTAGACCCTGAATGTGCTCTGCCGATGCCTTCGTGGAGCTTCTGTAAGGCATAGTCGGCCTGTTCCGGGGAAAGGCACCTCAGGTAAGGTCGGCCGTCAATCTGCTAGAAGGAGCGCTTGTACAAGATTCCCTCGATCAGGACGTACCGCTCGGCCCTGGTTCTTACTCGGCGCGCTTCCTTCGGGTCCTCGGGGAGGAGTCCGTCCCTTAAGAACTCCACTAAGGGTTTCATCCAATTATCTTGCAGTAGGACCGACAATGACTCCACTGAGTCGAGGGCCTCGTCTTCTATGCTCGGTTTCATGAGGATCTCGATCAAGATGGTCTGCTCAAGACCTTGGAGGGAGGATGAGGCCAACTTGGAGAGGGCGTCAGCTTGCGAATTCTCTTCTCGAGGGACTCGTTGGATGAGTGCCTCTTCGAACCGGCTCATGAGGGTTCGGACCTTGGCGAGGTTCTTCACCATCCGTTTGTCTCGCGCCTCGTACTCGCCTAAGACTTGGTTCACGACTAGCTGAGAGTCACTATGGATTCGGAGGCGCTGCGCCCCAGCACTTCGGGCGAGTCCGAGACCCGCGATTAGTGCCTCATACTCCGCCTCGTTGTTTGAGGCCTTGAAATTCATGCGGAGGGCATACTGGAGGACGAAGTCATCGGGGCCGTTCAGGATGATACTGGCACCGCTACCCTCGTTGCAGGAGGAACCGTCCACAAAAACGGTCCAGATCGGGGGTCCGTTCGGGACATGGCTGACCTCGGGAATTGTGGTCTCGACGATGAAGTCCGCGAGGGCTTGAGCTTTGATTGCGGTCCGAGGCTGGTAGGAGATGTCATGTTGACTCAGCTCGATGGACCACTTCATAAGTCGGCCTGAGGTCTCCGGCTTGTGGAGGACCTGCTTCAGCGGTTGATCGGTGAGGACCACAACCGAGTGAGACTGAAAGTACGGGCGGAGCTTCCTTGCCGCCATAACCAGGGCGTATGCCATCTTTTCTACCTTCGGGTAGCGGAGCTCGGCGTCCCGGAGCACCTTGCTCACATAGTAAATGGGCCTCTGAGCCCGGTCTTCTTTCCTCACCAAAACAGCACTTATGGTCTGCTCGGAAGCAGCTAAGTAGATGAAGAGGGTTTCCCCTGGAACGGGTTTGCTGAGCAGGAGAGGGTTCACCAAGTAGGCCTTCAGTTGGTCGAACGACTCTTGTTGCGGCTGGCCCCATTCGAAACCCTTAGCCCCCCTGAGAGCCTTGAAGAAGGGGAGACACTTTTCCCCAGACTTCGAAAGGAATCGGCCAATAGCGGCGAGGCGACCCGTAAGCTTCTGCACTTCCTTGACGTTCCTGGGCGGGGCCATGTCCAGTATGGCCTTGATTTTCTCAGGATTTGCTTCGATCCCTCGTTGGCTGACCATAAAGCCGAGGAATTTTCCTGACGAGACCCCGAACGCACACTTGTTCGGGTTGAGCCTCATGTTCTGCCTTCTCAGTACGCCGAACGCCTCCTGGAGGTTGGCCACGTGGTCGGTACCTCGGACGCTCTTCACGAGCATGTCGTCGACGTATACCTCCATGTTGTGGCCTATCTGGTTTTGGAAGACTTTGTTGACGAGGCGCTGATAGGTGGCTCCAGCATTCTTCAAACCGAACGGCATGAATCTATAACAGTAGGGGCCCTGGTCGGTAATGAAGAAGGTCTTCGAAATGTCCGGGGGGAATATTCGGATCTGGTTATAGCCGGAGAATGCATCCATGAAGCTGAGGAGCTCATGGCCCGAGGTGGCATCGATGAGGGTGTCGATATTCGGGAGAGGGAACGGATCCTTCGGACACGCCTTATTCAAGTCTGTGAAGTCGATGCATATCCTCCAGGAACCATTGGACTTCTTAACCATGATGACATTGGAGAGCCACTCGGGGTAGTTCACCTCCTGTATGAACCGAGCTTTTAGGAGCTTGTCTACCTCCTCCTTGATGGCCTGTTGTCGCTCGGGAGCGAATTTACGCCTCTTCTGCTGAACCGGTCTGCACCCCGGTTCGACGCTGAGGCGGTGCACTAGAAGTTCCTCGGAAATCCCGGGCATGCCCGCGGCAGACCAAGCAAATAGATCGCGGTTCTCCCGGATGCACTGGACCAAGTCGGAACATAGGGCGGTCGGCAGGGACTTGCTGATGACGAACTTTCGACTCGGATCCTCGTCCGAGAAGAGCACTTCTTCCAATTCGTCCGCCGGTTCGGACGTGGGTCGGACGTTCGGCTCGGGGATCTCCAAATTCTCGAGGGAGAGCACCGGTCCCCCAGTGGAAGTCATATAGCACTTCCGAGCCGTCTCTTGGCTGCCCCTGACTTCTCCCACTCCCGCCCGGGTGGGGAACTTCATCTTGAGGTGGTACGCCGAAGGAAAGGCTTCCAGGGCATGCACAGCTAGGCCAGGTCGGCCCAAGATAACATTGTACGCAGCCGGGACATCGACGACCATAAAGTCCATCGGCTCAGTCCGGGTGGTGGAGGTCTTCCCAGCAGTGACGTCCAGGGTGATAACCCCTTCGACAGTTACTGGTACCCCCGTGAACCCGTGGAGCGTGTAGCCGGCCGGTTTGAGGCGGTCCCGGGACAGCTGCAGCCCTCGGAAGGCCGAGAGGAAGTGGATGTTCACCGAGCTCCCGTTGTCTACCAAGACCCTCTGCACTTTGAAGTTCGCCATGCGGATGTCGATAACAAGTGCGTCGCAGTGGGGAGTCCGGACCCCTTCGAGGTCTTCATCAGAGAAGGTCACTGGGATGCCAAGGCCTTTGGGGGGAGGGGCGCTGTGAACTGAGTTGACCTCTCGGACGAAGGCCTTCCGAGAGGAGTTGGAAGAGCCCCCCATTGGGCCCCCGTGAATAAGGTGCAGAACCCGTTCTTCCTCGAACTCGGGGGTTTCATCGCGTCGCTCGGAGCGCTTGTTAGCCCCCCGAGGCGGAGGAGTGGTGCGATCCGCCCGATCGTTTGCCTTCACAAATTTGGCCAACTGCCCCCTCTGGATGAGGGCCTCTATCTCATTTTTCAATGCCCAGCAGTCGTTGGTGTCGTGGCCGTAATCCCGGTGGTAGCGGCACCATTTCTCCTTGTTCCTCCTCTTGGCCGGGGTGTTCATCCTCGGAGCGGGGGTATAACCCCCTCCTTCTCCACTTCCATCAGGATGGTGGAGACATTGGTGGTGAGAGGAGTGAACTTCTCGAACCTGGGGAGAGGACGGCGCTGACCGCTATTGTCCTTTTGTAGCTTCTTGCCCCCCTCCTCTTCCGCTGCTTTCCTTTTCGACCCGGAAGCGGATCCTCCGAAACTCGGGAGGCACTCGGCCTCCTCCTCCCGAATGTATTTCTCGCATCTATGGAGAAGATCGGCGAAGTTGTGCGGGGCTTTTTGGCGAGGGACGACCGGAGGTTGGAGTTGAGGACGTTCGACTGGAACGCGACGGTCGCCACTGACTGGTCGAGGGAGGCGATAGACCTGACCTCCGCGGTGAATCTCCTCACATAGTCCCTCAGCTTTTCTCCCCTCTCCTGTCGGAGGTGGAGTAGGGAGAGGCTAGTCTTCTCTGTTCGCCTGCTACTCACAAAGTGAGTTATGAAAAGCGTTTCAAACTTCTCGAACGAGAAGATGGAAGAGGGAGCGAGCCGGGAGTACCATTCCCGCACCGAACCCTTAAGAGTGGCAGGGAAGGTCTTGCAAAGCATGGCATCGGAAGCTTGGTGAATCAGCATCAGTGTCTTGAAGCTTTCGACATGATCAACAGGGTCCGACTCCCCTGAGTACGTTTCAAACTGCGGAGGTTTGAAACCCCTCGGAATGGGAGCCTCCATGATAGTCCGAGAGAAGGGCGGTCTGCTGGGGCGGACGGTCGTTCCCCTCGACTCCTCCTCCTTGTCCATACGGCCGATGTGCCTCTCCATCTCGTGGAGACGACTGTAGAGAGCATCGTCCCTCCGGTGATGGTTGATCGAGCCCCTGGACTCGTCTTCATAGGAAGGGAAGCGGGGGCTACGACGTCGATAGTCCTGGGATCAGCGAGGACTATGATGGGGTTGCCGGTGAGTAGGAGCCGGGGGAGGACTTATGGATCGGTGGCGAGGACTTGGAACCCGTGGTGGTGTTGGAACCCTCTGGGCATTATGGTTGTTGGGGCGAAGGTTGAGGGCCTGCAACACAGTTTCCTGGTATTGTAGGAACTCGGCACGAGTGATAGGTGCCTCATCGTTCCTCGGATGGTGTCGATTAGCGGGGGAATGTGGCCTCCTCCTACGATGCTCGGGAGATTCCCCCCATCCTCTTCGGTCCGGAGACCTCCTGCCATCTCGGTGATGAGGAGATCGCTCGCCTTGATGTTGGCGGGAGGCTCCCTCTCAGGCCCGCTTCTCATCTAGGCGGTTGCGAAGGTCCTCGTCCTTTTGGCGATTCAAAACGGTGTTGCGGAGGTCGGAAGCCCGGGGGTGATGGGAAGCCATTGAATCTGAGGAGGCATTGTGAACCGAGACATGGTCTGGGTGGAGAGGTTGCTTCTGCCTCTGCCCGTTCTGGCCAGCAGGACCATTGGGGGGTTGTTGATTCAGGAGAGGATCTTGGACTGGGGGAGGAAGTTGCTCGGGCTGTGGGGGAGGATGCACGGGGACTTCCTCTTGCTGATCGGCGGGGTTAGGCCCGCGGTTGGACCCCCTTGACCTGACTTTCCTGGGAGGCATGGCTGAAGAGGAGCTAGTCAACGGGAAGGAATGGGCTGCTATTCGTATGGTTTCCCACAGACGGCGCCAATCTGTTACCGCTGATTCTGGTGTGGGGGTAAACAGATGAGATTTGTGAGTTCGTGGAAGAACCTGAATAGCGGATCCACTCCTGTAGATTCCTGCCGCTAACCTGCAAGGAAGTGCGATACACCGGGATTAATTCCGGCGACGCACCCTCCGACGCTCTTGTCAGTAACCAGTGATGATTAAGAAAGAGCTTAAGGTGGAAAAAGAGTGATTACCTGGTCACAGTGGTAGGTGGGAGGCATTTATAGTCGCCATGGGAGTGATTAGGGACCTAATTTCCCGTGTAACTGTCAGGAGTAAAATCCTCACAGTTTGTTTAGGAAACTGACCCCTGATTCCCGGTGAGAGGGTAACTGCAAATCAGACCCGTTGATTTGGTCAAATCAGTGACCCTGATTTCCTCTTGCTGGTCTGGGTCTGTCTCGGGTTGGGACCCGTACCCAGTTGGGGTGGATCCGTTCGTGGGTTATTGGATCCGTGAGAAGGAGATCCAGTACCCGTTTCGGACCCACTTGTATGTAAAATTACCATTTTACCCCTGAGCTTCAAGATTCGTGCCCAATCTGGACGGTTCCGATTTAACCCCATTTTTAGCCATATCAGTCACCAAACAAACATGTGCATCGCACGTGCAATTCCAAATCTATTTTTCAACACGTGTATCGCACGTACATATCAAAGTTTTTCCTTCTTAATTTAAAAAAAAAATACATGGCCAATTTTTTTAAAATTAAGGCATTCATCGCACGTGCTAATTACTGTTGACTTACGTGTATCGCACGTTTAACTCAAACTCATGCATCTTACATGAAAAATACTAGTGTTGTTGATTGTTGGTGCTAGGCATTTTTTATTGCTTTTGATGTGGTTGGCAGCTGACATTGCTGTATTGGTTTCTTGCTTTTGATTCTGTTTTAATCTCGAAAATTTTTTGGTTGATGCTGATGTTGGTTTTGTTATCTAGATCGTGTTCAGTGGTGAGCAGATGGGGTTGTTGTATTATTTGCTTGCTTCATGCTTATGTTTGTTTTGTGATATCGCATATCGGCACTTATGTTGCTTTGATGCTCTGGACTCTTTTTACTCTTTTGTTAGTAGTTATTCTGTTTTTTGTATGCTAGCCGTCAAACCTTCTTTATTGACTGTTATCTCTAGGATGTATTTTGATTGATATATAGATTATTTTTAATTATGGCTGGAGCTTTGCTCTATCCTTGTCGTAAAAAATAATTTAAAATAATTTAAAAAATCAATACCTTTACTTTGATTGCAAAACTAACGGCATACTCGAGCTCCACCTGTTTGTTCCCATCAGGGAGCTTGATCTCATACTCTTTGGGTAGGAAGGTGTTGAACGCTAGGATTAGATCAGGGTGCCCTTTAAACAATTCTTTCACCCTCATTATAACACCGCGAGTATCAATCCTACAAAGGGAAAAGGAGTTTAGGTAGGGAGGGGACAAACCCATCAATGGCAAAATATAAGCAAACGTATAAGACAAGATTTGCTACCTTTGGCTCTTGAAGTCCGTCAAGACTTCAACAAACGCATCGTACTTTTCCCTACTATCTGGAAATTTATCTTTCACTGCCTTCAGATACTGAAGGGCATCATTTATTGTAATCCTGGGAGTACTACTTGAGGAAGCTGCCATATGGGTTTGCCCGGACCTTCATTAAAACAAAATTAAAAGAACCACAAACATTATAATAGGTAATAATTAACCGAAATCACGTCGATCTTATGCATAAGATGGACAAGTTCGTTTGAGCATATCTAGAATATTGATGCAAGACGTAAATTTGTGTTACCTAATACATATTCATCCTACACCACTATATTCCTTAAATATAGTAAAAATGTTTGTAGCAGATTTCTAAATTAGTTTCAATCAGAAAATTCTCTCTTTTACCAACAACCTTAGCATATATAAGTCGCCAACAAACAAAAATAGTATTAATTCTTTCATAGGCTAATTTAGTCAAGAGAGGATTCGACTTTAAGGAGACTTGTGATTCATGTCGCGCAGCTAGTGAGACCACTACTAAATATTCATTCAATGCCTAAGAGTTGAGAGTATTTGGAGGGCCATGACCCCCGCATTGGGATTTCTGAAATCCCGAGAGAGATACAGGATCTGTGGGGAAGATCTAGAACCTCCATCCCCAATGGAGAGATAGGGGACCGGGGGATGTTGCCGTCGCTGCTAGCATGTGGATAATTTGCCTCACAAGGTTTTTAATATCAAATGTCGGTGTTGTTTCAGCGTAAGAATTTTAGTATATATCGGGATATCTAGTATATGTCGGGTTACTATGTATGGTATGATCTAGATAACATCTGTATACATTATATTATCACATATATCATATAAATAACACAACAAATATGAAACTAAACGAAATAAAGATGCAATACCCATTCGCACAATAATTATATACAATGAATTGATAATGCACAACATAAGTATGAATGAATTAAAATATAGCATAGCGAATTAAAAGATAAACGAAAACATATAGAAATTAAAGTCATCACAAAGTAAGTAATTCATAAGCCTTATTATTGGTTGTTTGTTTTATTAATTTTTTTATGAAACACGGGGGGGGGGGGGGGGGGGGGGGGGGGGGGGGTGCAATTGCCAACCTTTTACGAAAAAAAAAAAAACAAAGTAAGTAATTCGAAACAAAAGGAAACAACAATTATAGCATCTAAGCAAGTAATAAATTTTTAAAGTTTCATAATCATTCAAACGTTCTCTAGCATTTTTTTTTCCCTTTCCGGTGCCTCTTTGAAGATGCATATTGGTTTAATTTTGAGATGGGTAAATGGGTTTTGGGTTTGATTTAATTCAAACATGTAAGTTAAACGGTTCAAAATCCTACATGAGCTACATGTTTTTAGGATATATCGGCCAAAATGTCGACCTATGCCCAATATATACCCAACATAGGCATATAAACTACATCAACTACACATTTACATGGAATGGGATAGTGTTATAGAGGTTCTCCAGTCTAGAGGTTTTGGTCCCAAATGGATCGGCTGGATCAACATGTGCATTAGGGGCGGTAAACCGTCGGTGTTATTCAACGGCACTCTTACCAACCTTATCGCGTGCAAAAGAGGCCTGAGGCAAGGAGACCCTTTGTCCCCGCTTCTTTTTACTCTGGTTGCCGATGTGTTATCTGAAATGACACAGCATTGCACTAACCAAAATCTCCTCCGGGGTATTGGTACCCTGGACGGTAATCATGGCATCCCCATTCTCCAGTACGCAGATGATACACTTCTTTTTAGGAGAAATGATATTTCCGAGGTGCTCATCTACAAAGGAATTTTGGTGTTCTTTGAGGCCTGGTGCGGGCTCAAAGTCAATTACGAGAAGAGCAACCTCATTGGACTTGGCAGATGTGAAGAGGTGGCGCCGGTTTTTCTGGCTAGCATTCTAGATTGTAAAGTTAGGAAGTTTCCCATTAAAAACTTAGGAGTCCCTTTACATCCTGGAAAGCTTCAGCGGAATGATTGGATGATCCTGATAGAGAGAATCCGTAAAAGACTGCCCGGATGGAAGAGAAAACACCTTTCGCTTGGAGGTAGAATCACTCTTATTAATGCTGTACTCTCTAATCTCCCAATTTACTGGATGTCAATCTATGAATTCCCTACTTGGGTTATCAATAAGATTGACAAAATTCGTAGAGATTTTCTATGAAAAGGTTGTCGAGAGGATGGTAGGGGACTTCCATTATTCAGGTGGAGCATAGTTTGCCGCAAAAAAGAGTTTGGAGGGTTGGGTATTTTAAAACTCCGAGATATGAACAAAGCTCTTCTATGCAAATGGTGGTGAAAAATTCACTCCCGTCGTACCCCTGCCCAAGGATCTGTGTGGATTCAGTATAGAAGACAAAGACGTTTCAAATTGGGGGGGGGGGGGGGGGGGGGGGCATCATCGTAGAGGCATTTCTCCAATGTGGAGGGGAATTGACAGGTTAGAGGATCTGTTCCACTGCCATTCCACGAGTACGGTGGGAAATGGGGAAAATACTAGATTTTGGCTTGACGCTTAGAGTGGCCCTAATACGATGGCTTCGTTATTTCCTGAGATTTTTGTTAGGTCCATCAATCAATCAGCATTGGGGGCAGATTATTCGGTGCAATCATCGTGGCACATCAGTTTATTACCGCTGAGTAATGCTGACACCCGTATAAGTCTAGGCCCGATTTATACCTTCCTGCAGAATTACTCAACTGTGTTGGGTAACCAACAGGATGAGAGGGTTTGGCGCACTGACCCCAACGGTAAGTTTTCGGTCAGAGCATTGTATTCCGCTCTCGGTGACGGGGGGACTAGATGTGGTGTGCATCGAGTCATCTGGAATACGTGTGCTCCTCATAAAGTGCGGGCATTCCTGTGGTTGGTATCCAATGACGCAATTTTAACTAGAGAAAATCTGGCTAAGAGAAGGTGTATCAACGTGGTCTCTTGCCCTAGTTGCGAGAGCGGGATTGAGAATATTAGTCACCTTTTTCTCAATTGCGTTCATAGTAAAAGTATTTGGGAGTTCATTCTTTTAGGCTTTGGCGTGTCCAGCTTTTCCTTGGCTGTGTCTTATCTTTGGGATGAGTTTAGAGACATGGAATTAGTTCAGGGAGGTAGAAGGGAGTGGGATTGTTTAGTGACTGCCTGTTTATGGGTCATTTGGCTTGATAGGAACGATGTCTGCTTTAGAAGTCATTCTTGTAATTTTGCCCAATTGATGTATAAAATTCTTATTCTCACGTCTTCTTGGTTGTCCATACAAGGGTGAGGAAGAAACCGCGCATGGGTCCACTGTTCGCTCCTTTTGATACGGGGATTGGCTTTGGCTACAACTGAGTGGATCAGCAGTCCTCACCGCACCCTAGGCTCGAGGCAGGGCCATGGGGGATCAGGGCTCAGTGCATGGGTGGGGATTGGTGGCTTTTGTTGTTATTTTGATGTTGTTGTATTTTGCAGTTGTATGAGAGACTTTTGTGGTGGGACTGATTATGTATATCGTATTCCTTCTTGTTGTAATGATTGGATCTATATATGAGAATTCAGGCAGCTCTCTTGCCTTTTATTTCAAAAAAAAAAACTACACATTTACATGTATCGTGCAAGTCGGTCCAAAAAACCTTCAGTTAGGCCGATATATCGGTCATATATCCCTACATTTAAAACATTGTTGGCTCGATAGAAACAACTTGTGATTTAGGGGCATTACTAGTAATGCTGCAAACTATATTTTTTTATTCGGGATACTCATTTCTAGGTGGTCCAAATGGACAGGTCCTCGTAAGAGGGTGAGATCGGGTCCTCGGTTCAACAGGGAAAACGGATGGCAGCAATGCGCAAGGGGGAGGCTGACCATTGCTGCTGTGTGGTGCTCTCTGCTGGATCTGTGTGGATCTGCTGGATGTTTCATCAATATCTCAGTAAGGAAATCTTATGGCATCGTTGCCATAATTGCATTCAAAAAAGAAATAGTATTAACTAAAAGATAAAGATCAACAAACAAATTAAAATAGTCATGAAAATTTTAAGTATATATACCCTCTCTATACATAGTATATTGAGCTTCCAATTTATACTAAACACTCTATATACTAAGCAATCAATACTGTTGACCCTAGGAGGCGATCTCGGAACCATTTGAACTATTTTTACTTCTTTGGTAGAGATTGAGTCCTATAAAGTAATCCAAAATGTTCATTAGATCACATAAAATATAAAGATTTCCAAGAAATTCCACTTGAAGATATGAAGACTTAGATATAAGAACTACAAATAACAGAAAGAAAGAAAGAAGACACATGACACGAATCTGATACTAAAAAGTAAAAACTACATGAAATGGAATCAATAAACGACACAAATTAGCAACTGTTAAAATGCAGAGAAGGGGAACTCACAAGCCCTTCGAAGATAACCGATAGGATAAGAGGAGACTTGTCTTCTCTTCTTCTTGATTTTCAGGGAGATCGAGAGAGAGAGGAGATGGAGGCGGAGCTTTGCGAGTTTTGGAAGACTAGGGTTAGGGTTTGGTCGGGAATTTGGACCAAAAAGGGATGGATGTAGGGGCACAGAGAACTGAGGTTGAAAATTGTACAAAACCCCACATTAATGTCGTTTTTACAGAAAACACCCCCTTAATTATAGGGAATAGGATAGTATTTGCTCTAATAGCCAATTTATTTTTTTGATCGTAAAAGGTTGGCAATTGCCCCCCCCCCCCCCCCCCCCCCCCCCGCGCGCGTTTCATTAAAAAATTTAACAAAACAAACAACAAAAAATAAGGCTTATGAAGTTCAAATCCCAACAAGTTAGGTTCTGGAATTCATACACCCCAACTAACAAACAAAAATACAACAAAATCTAGTCCTACTGATCGGAATAACTTTTCGTGCCAATTTGGGCTCACTCTCTCACTCAGATCCTCGCTTGTACTCCGTTTATCCTCTCCAACTATCGTACACTCTCCCTCGTCGCCCCCAGCAGTGACTCATACGACAAGCGTAAGCACCATATTAGAGATCCCGCAGGCACTCCACCAATCTGACAACTCCATGTCAAGATTGAGTCCTCGTTCTCATCATCTCGCTTCATCCTCGATGACTCTCACCGCAACCTCGCAACGAGGGTAGACGTCGTACCTGACCTTTGCGAGCCGTCTAACATGAAAGAACCAAAGGCACTCATCACTTTAACCAACCAAGGTCAAAGTAGAACCCAAACTATAAAATTGCCCGACAATCGTCGCCTACACCAACTAGGATATATTTTGTTGCTAATTGTAAGTCGGTTTTAATTTGGATATTAGGGATAATAGCCAACTTATTACAGTCTTTCAAATCGAAAAAGTTATTGGTAGATTACTCTTAGAAAATGTATTGTGCAGTTTTTTTTGTTTTAAAATAAAAGGCAAGAGAATTGCCCCTGATTCTCATAAATATAAAAGTCCAATACATCAAAGAGTCTCAAATCATTACAAAATAAGCATCAACTCAAAATGCACAAGTTATAGAAACAACATATCCATAACAAAAGCATAGATGCTCAAAGTCTCCACAGTAACAAGCAACCAGGATCCCCCACATCCAAACTTCAAGCTAATGCAAATAATGTCGACCCGATCAATTGTTGTCATACCCTGTTCCTACTTCAGCTCTATAGAAAAGAGGACCCGTAGGAGCTCTCTTCCTAGCTTCTGGGATGGACAACCAAGAAGAAGTAAAAGAGATAATTTTATAAATGTATCGTTCACTTGCTGGGTGTGGTTGGTATTCATCTCCACACTCCGATACACCCCTTTATTTTTCTCTCCTTCATCTCGTCGTTGTGATCATCGGATAGTTTGGGAGCATGTGCAACACATAAGGTTAAAGGATTCAAATGCTAGGTCTACAATGTTGCAATATTAACTGTTAAGTAGGGTGAATATTCGGTGCCATAACGTCCAGATTGATGCTCATCCCAGGTGTGAGGGGATGTCAGGATGACAAGATTTTACCAATTATATCTTTCTTAGGTGTATGGCCGAATGACTTGGAAGGTTACATGTAGAGGGTTTGGCATTGGGTTCTGTAATGCCCAGGACAGAAAATACACGGGCGCGAGCATGTTATTAATATCCATCGAACAGAATATATAGAGCAGCTAAATCCAATTAATTATTTTTATCAAATGTTTAGTATGGAAAAAACTAAATTACATCCAAATTTTCTTTACAAGTAAGTCCAGAAAATAAATTTTATCTTCCACATAATTATGACTCGATCGATCACCTCGAATCATTATGAAAAATCCTGTAAATTATATCAATTCCATTTATGCAAAAATTTATATATAAATGATGGGCGAGTGGGTTTCGAAACTACTTAAATAGTGGATTAGACAAGCTTACGAATATGCATCACATATACTTTTAATTTGCAATTAAAATATATCAACAATTTGCATCTCTTTTTAGTTCTTTTGGATATCAGACTGGCAGTAACCCTCACGAATTCTAGAGGTAGGCCCCGTAAACTATTATGTAACTGCATCCATTCCCGATGTGACACATGTCTCTGCATGGCACTTAGCTCTTTATCATCAACAACAATTACATAAATCTTGTCATAATATTTTTATCAATTACTCATATATAGTAACTAAAACTAACATTATATGATCCATATGCATGCAAAATATAACATTTAACTTGCTTAAAACAAGGGGGAGGGTAAGTGGAAAGAGGGTCACATCCAAAGCAGCCAGTCCTGTATTTGGGACACGGGGGTGGCGGCTATATGTTGGGGCATATGGCTAGAAAGGAACAATAGAATCTTTAGAAGCACACACAGACACATCATGCATCAACAATTGCTACTCAAGATTATTGCTAATACAATGTTCTGGTCTAAAACGGCAGGTGACGAACAGACTAAGAAGATCAAGGACATATACAAGGACATTGCCTCCAGCCAGGTTGAATTACAGGAAGGGGGAGGCACAGCAGAGGATGGTTGATTCTATGGTGTGAGGAGGGGGGAACACGCAGCCGGGAGTCTTTTGGGGACGTGTGTGGCTTCAAGTCTTTTCAGGGAAATTTTTTGTTGTATTTTGGGTCTTTTTAGTTACTTGTATGTAGTTTGGTGGGTTTCATGGAATCCGGAGAGGCCTATGTAGGGAACTCATTTTTTGGTGGGATAATGAATATCATGGCCCGAATGTGGGTAACATGAATATCATTGTCCGACGCTGGTGTTTCTGTTTTATTAAAAACTTTTTAATGAAACTAGGGGGGGCTTAGGCCAACCTTTTCTGATAAAAAAAAAACTTGCTTAAAACAACATGAATGATTATGCATGAATAAGTACCACTAATTATTTGAGAAGATTCGAAAACTCATAGATATTGAGCTTCAGTCATCTCGAATCACTACAAAATTCAAAGTGGCCCGGCATTTTTTTTATTTTTCCCGATGTTTTTAAACACCCGGAAAGATTGTAACAGTGTTTTAGAAAATACTGCCAAAAGTGCCAGTAAAGACATATAGTCGATCCCTGCTTTCTCCATAAACGTAGGTATAAACCTAGTCTATTCCAGTATTGTTTCCATAAAAAACAGTTTCATGAAGATCTCTATAAAGAAATGCATATTTAACATCAAACTCATGAAAAATGCCAAGACTTATTGGACACCAGTGAGATCGAAAGACTCACAAAAGTAAGCCTTTAGCAACTAGGCGAGCCTTGAGTCGCGCAACATAATCATCCAGATTATGTTTGACTGTAAATACCCAACGATACCCAACTGGCTTGCAACCCATGGGTGGCTTGAGTAGAGACTGATATGGGTTAGGAATGACGTGGCCCATCCTGGGCCACAGGATCCCCTCAGGATGCGCGCACCTCCTGATTCTCCAGATCCGCCATGTCAGCGTCGAAAAACTGCCCGGACCGCTGCCACGTCAGCCCGGAAACCACCCGGGAATCTGCCATGTCAGCCCTAAACCGTCCGGGTTTCCACCACTTCAGCCACACGGGCAACCGAGTCCAGACCCGGCCTCAAACGGGTCCAGACCCGATTGGCATCTTCTATAAATACCAGACCCCTACTCCTTCTCCAGGTAATCAACTTTTGCCCACTAAAACCCTAGTTACTGTTACTCTTCCTTAGTGACTGACTAGATCGTCGGAGGGTCTGCCACTGGGACCAACCCCGGTGTTCTGAGACCGTTGTAGGTACACGAGACCCTCGGATCCGAGCCTCAAAGATCCGAGCCGAGCATCAGCCTTCACCTCAATACCGCCTACCTCAGTACCGTTCATCCAGCCAAGGGTTGTCTGCATAGGTGTCTCCTCCTTCAATACAAATCGAGTAAGAACTCACGCCTGGTGCATCCACACGTTCGCCAAAAATAAACCGCATCAGGATGGCGCCGTCTGTGGAAAACTGCCTATCGTAGACGCCAATCCGAGCCTCGCTTCCAATGGTACCCTCGTAGACGCCGACCCGAGCTCCGCCCCCGTTGGTACCCCCGTCGACCCGAGCTCACATGGCGCCCAAGGCCACAAAGGCTGTCACCTCCGCATGCCAACAGGACGTGCCCCCACAAGGCATCGCGGCCAATGCTCAGGGACCAAACAACAAAGGGGTCAGTCGCGGGCCCAAGCCAAATGCCTCCTGCCTGGTCCAAGGTGACCTACGGGGGGTAATCTCGAACCATCAGGCCAGCCGTGGCAGGGGAGGAGCCGCTTCCAACTCGGCTCCGAACCATCCCAGGCCCCCATCCCAAGGGCGGGAGCCTGCGCTCAGCCTGGTCGGTCAGCAACAATCTGCCCAACCAAACCAGGCCGAAGGAGCCCCGGTTACCCACCAAGAGTTTTAGGACTTCCGAAGGAAAATCTTGAGTGCCATCCGAGGGGTCCCCGTCAACGAGAACGCCCACCGTTCCTACACACGGTCACAGGCCGAGGCTAGCGTGTCTCGCCACTCAACAATTCCCCCAGAGTATGATGGCGACATTTTGAAGCGCCTCTAAGAAATGGAGAAGCGCCTCGACCACGTCGGTAACGGCGACCCAAGAGCTGCTCAGGGGTACAGGCCGGTTCGTCCTCCTTTCTCCACCCTCATCCTGCAGGCGAAGATTCCCTACAATTTTCGTCCGCCTCAGTTCGAGACATATGACGTTGAGGGCGATCCTGCTGATCACATGGAGGGCTTCAAAACCCTCATGATGATTCACAGCGCATCGGATCCCCTCCTGTGCCGAGCCTTTCCCGCAACACTCCAGGATCCGGCTCGGGAATGGTTCTCCAAGCTTAGCTCCATCTATTCTTTCGACCAGCTAGAGGGTAGCTTCCTCGCCCACTTCGTAACCAGCCGAAAGGCCGAAAGAACGAGTGCATAACTACTTGGACTCCGGCAAAAGGAGGGGGAGCCCCTCCGAGTGTTTGTCTAAAGGTTCAACGCCGAGGCAAGGTCAGTTTTGTCCCTCGACCCCGGCGTTGCCTCGGCAGCCTTCCGCCACAACGTCGACATGGACAGCTGAAGGCCTTCCTGGCAAAGAAGCCGCCGATAGACTTTCCCGACCTCCTCAACCGGGTCGAAAAATATATCCGAGCCGAGGAGGCCCTCAATCCCGAGGACCAGAAGGAAGCTCCCAGGAAAAGGAAGTGCAAGGCCAATGAAGTTGAGCCGGAAAAAAAAGCTCCCAGAGACGGGGGCTCCGCAAAGAAGGTTCCGCCGATCCCCCGCTTCGAGAGGTACACTCCGCTGACGCAGAACGTGTCGACAATCCTCTTGGCGATTGAAGATAGCGACCTCGTCCAGTACCCTCCTCGACTGTCCAACAATACAAGCAAGAAGAGGGATCAGCGGTTCTACTGCCGATTCCATCGAGACAACGGGCATGACACAGATCACTGTCGCGCCCTGAAAGACGAGATTGAGGCCCTCATTTAACGAGGGTACCTCCGAGAGTTCAAAAGGGAAGGTGCCTGGGAACAGAGGGACAACATAAACAGGAGGGATTCCCCTCCTCCTCGAGGGCACCGACAGCGTCCCGAGCGGGATCCGGAGCCCGAGGAGCCTGAAGGTCAGGCAATCCTGCATTGCGTCCACGGAGGGCCCATGGGAGAGGAATCCAACACTTCCCGCAAGGCCTTCATCTGGGATGTCAACACCGTCCAAGGCCCTCTCTCCCCCCAGGTCCAGCAACTCCCTGTCTCTTTCTCAGGGGAGGATCTGGAAGGGGTCCGGCTCCCTCATTGTGACACCCTCGTCATCAACCTCGGCATGGCGAACTTCGATGCCCGGAGAATCCTCGTGGATAACGGGAGCTCGGTCAACATTCTGTTCTTCGAAGCATTCGAGAACCTAAAGCTCTCCCGTGAGAAACTAAAGCCAGTTGGGTACACCCTACACGGATTCTCTGGCGTTCCCGTGACTATAGAGGGGATCGTCACCCTAGACGTCACGGCTGGCACGAAGCCGAACAGAAGGACCGAGTCCATGAATTTCATTGTTGTGAATGTAAAGGCAGCCTACAACGCCATCCTCGGCCGTCCAGGGCTCTGCTCCCTCCAGGCGGTTCCCTCGGCGTACCATCAGAAAATGAAGTTCCCTACTAACACTGGCGTCGGGGTTGTCCGAGGGAACCAAGAAGCAGCACGTTCGTGCTACATGACGGCGATCGGAAGAGGGGTGTTTCCCCTCGATGCCGTCCAGCTAGAGCCCGAAAGAACCCAGCCAGAGCCAGAACCGGTGGACAAGCTACAAGAAGTCTTATTCGAAACAGGGGATGCGTCGAAGCACTTCCGAGTAAGCTGCTCCCTCGCCCCCGACCTAAAGACCGCCCTAATCTCCTGCATTCGGCACAATGTCGACCTCTTTGCCTGGAAGCCCTCTGACATGCCCGGTATCTCCGAAGATCTCATCATGCACAAACTCAGCGTGATTCTCGGGTCGAAGCCAGTCGTTCAAAAGCGGCACAAGTTCGCTCCTAAGCAACAACAGGCAGTAAACGCAGAAGTGGACAAGCTCTTGTCCGCGCGTTTTGTACAAGAGGTCAGCTACCTGGAGTGGCTGGCGAACGTCGTCATGGTGAAGAAGGCGAGCGGGAGTTGGAGGATCTGCATAGATTTTACCGACCTCTACAAAGCATGCCCTAAGGATCCGTTCCCTCTCCCCAGCATTGATGCCCTGATCGATGCTACCCCGGGTCACGAGCTCCTCTCCTTCATGGATGCCTTCTCAGGCTATAACCAAATCAGGATGTTTCCTTCGGACATCGCCAAGACGTCCTTCGTCACAGACCAGGGACTGTATTACTATCGGTTCATGCCCTTCGGGCTGAAGAACGCCGGCGCCACCTACCAGAGGCTCGTTAACCGAGTCTTTAAAGATCAAATCGGGCGTAACATGGAGGTATACGTCGACGACATGCTCGTCAAAAGTCAACAAGGACAGCACCATGTCGCCGATCTGGAAGAAGCCTTTGGGGTCCTTCGAACCCACAACATGAGGCTCAATCCGGTGAAGTGTGCCTTCGGCATCTCCTCGGGAAAGTTCTTAGGGTTCATCGTCAGCCAGCGCGGCATTGTGGCGAACCCCGAAAAAATTCAGGCCATAATAGACATGGCCCCTCCCAAGAATGTCAAAGAAGTCCAGAGGCTAACGGGGCGACTGGCGGCCATCGGCCGTTTCCTCTCCAAATCTGGAGAGAAGTCCCTTCCGTTCTTCAAGGCGCTGCGGCACTGGAAGGTTTGAGTGGGGTACTCAACAGCAAAAGGCCTTCGCACAGTTGAAGGAGTACCTCGCCAACCCCCCTCTCCTCAGCAAGCTCGAACCAGGAGAGCCACTCTGGCTTTACCTATCCGCTTCGGAGAACGTGCTCAGCACCGTCCCCGTCCGAGAAGAGGAAGGGGTTCAAAAGCCCCTCTACTATGTGAGCAAGGTCCTGCTCGACGCCGAGACCCGGTATTCCAGGATGGAGAAAGTGGCGTACGCCTTGGTCATAGCCGCGGGGAAGCTTCGTCCTTACTTCCAGGTGCATTCGATCCAGGTACTCACGGATCAACCCTTGAAGGCCGTGCTCTACAAACCCGAGAGCTCCAGTCGACTAGTCAAATGGTCGATCGAACTCAGCCAGTACGACATTGTCTATCAACCAAGAACGTCCATCAAAAGGTAGGCCCTCGCCGAATTCATTACAGAATGCACCATATCCGAGCAACCCGCGAGCAAAGAAGCCGACCAGACGTGGAAAGTTTACGTCGATGGCTCCTCTTGCGAAACGGGGAGTGGTGCAGGCATCATTCTTCGAGGTTCGGATGGTTTCCTCCTCCAGTATTATCTCCGCCTCAACTTCCCGGCCTCTAACAACGAGGCTGAGTACGAGGCGATGATCGTCGGGCTCAACCTGGCTCATCAAGCCGGTGCCAGACAGATCAGGGCATTTAGCGACTCTCAGCTGGTGGTCAACCAGATCACCGGGGACTACGAGGCCCGTGACGATCGGATGGTCCGGTACCGGGCCATAGTCCAATGCCTATTATCGTCCTTCGACGAATCGGCTGTCTTAAGGATCCCCCGGGAGCTGAACGCCTAGGCCGACGCCCTGTCAAAATTGGCTTTCTCATCCTTTGAAGGCCTCGACTGCACGGTTCTGGTTGAAGTCCTGTTGAAGCCAAATACAGACTCCTCGGAGGTTCTGTGCGTCGAAGACGAAGCCCCTCCTGACGACTGGACCACTCTTATCAAAAAATTCCTAGTCAAGGGAGAGCTCTTCGAAGACCGAGCAGAAGCAAGGCGGATCAGAATCCGATCTGAAAGATTCGCAGTCATCAATGCCACCCTCTTCAAAAGATCCTATACAACAACCGATGGCAGACCATACCTCCGCTGCCTAAGCCCTGACGAAGCCAAGTATGCCCTCAAGGAACTGCACGAGGGGATCGGCGGATGTCACATGGGAAGCCGTTCACTAGCATGGAAGGCGCTAAATCACGGGTACTACTGGCCCACTATGCTGTAAGACGCCCTCGTCCTAGTGAAGAAGTGTGGCCCCTGCCAACGGTTCTCCCCTGTAAAGAGGGCTCCTCAGGCGAACCTCCGATCCATGGCCAATCCGAACCCCTTTGCAATGTGGGGGATGGATTTGGTAGGCCCATTTCCAAAAGCAACGGGCCAGCGGAAGTTTCTCATTGTGGCGATCGACTATTTCACGAAGTGGATCGAGGCCGAGCCATTAGCAACGATCACCGAGCGATAGACTCAGCAATTCTTCTGGAAACACATCGTCTATCGGTTCGGGATTCCGCAGGTGCTCATCACAGATAATGGGACTCAATTTGCGGGTAAGAATTTCTGCAAGTTCTGCGAAGATCTCGGGATCCAGCAGTGCTTCTCTTCAGTATGCCATCCCCAGTCTAACGGCCAGGCTGAGAACGCGAACTGCCAAATCCTCGACGGCCTCAAGAAACGACTCGATAACTCTTCCAAGGGGTCATGGGTCGACGAATTACCGAGCGTTCTCTGGGCCCACCGAACGACAAAGAGAATCCCCACGGGAGAATCCCCTTTCAATCTGACATACGGCGCCGAGGCCGTCATTCCCTTGGAAATCGGGATCCCTTCCCCCCGAATCATGGCTTTCGACGAGGCCGCAACTCCCAACAGCTGCGAGCCGACCTGGACCTCATAGACGAGGTCAGACTGTCAGAAAAAAGTCTGCCATTAGAAGAAGCTTCTACCAGCAGAGAATTGAAAAATTCTACAACAAGAAGGTGCACCCAACTGACATCAAACTCGGAGATCTTGTCCTCCGAAAACTGGCAGTTTCCAACCCCGGCCAGAAGAGAAAGTTGGCGCCAAATTGGGAGGGCCCCTACAAAGTATCCGAAGTCGTGCGCCCGGGCACGTACTGCCTGACCAGTGCCGAAGGCAAGCCCAGCAAGAGGCCCTGGAACGCGGAACACCTAATCAAATTCTTAGGAGGATAGTAGCCTCCATGTAAATTATCATGAATGTAATCGGCACGTCGTGCCTAGTCTTTTGTAAAAGTTCAAATATATTGTAAATATGCCAGCTTCCTTAAAACAAGCCTACGGCTTCATGTTTTGTTGCAAATAAAGAACATATCTCGGGCTCGGCGCTCGGATAACAGCGTGAGCCTGAAAAGCTTCCATTACAAGCCTGGCGCTCAGTGCTCGGATAACAGCGCGAGCCTGTGAAGCTTCCCTTACAAGCTTGGGGCTCGGCGCTCGGATAACAGCGCGAGCCGGAAAATCTACTCTTACAAGCTTGGGGCTCGGTGCTCGGATAACAGTGCGAGCCGGAAAAGCTTCTCTTACAAGCTTGGGGCTCGGCACTCGGATATCAGCGTGAGCCGGAAAAGCTTCTCTTACAAGCTTGGGGCTCGGTGCTCGGATAACAGTGCGAGCCCGTAAAGCTTCTCTTACAAGCTTGGGGCTTGGCGCTCGGATAACAGCACGAGCCTGTAAAGCTTCCCTTACAAGCTTGGGGCTTGGCGCTCGGATGACAGCGCGAGCCTGTAAAGCTTCCCTTATAAGTTTTCCTGAGAACAAGTGTGGGAGCTCGGCGTCGACCCCGAGCAAGGCGGGTGCCTTCTACAAGGCACCGCGACCTTGACGCTCGGCGGCGACCCTTTGCTACGCCCGCAATTGTCTCTCACCGGTATGGGGGCTCGGCAACCGTTCCTCTCTCGGTTTGGGCTTCTTCAAGCTCTTCAACCTATGTACGAGGTGACATCCGCCAACCACGCCCGCACCATCTCTCCCAGAGAACATGTGCTAGAGCTCGGCGTCGGCCCCGAGCAAGGCGGGTACCTTCTACAAGGCACCGCGACCTTGACGCTCGGCGGTGACCCTTTGCTACGCCCGCAATTGTCTTTCTCACCGGTATGGGGACTCGGCAACCGTCCCTCGCTCGGTTTGGGCTTCTTCAAGCTCATCAACCTATGTACGAGGCGACATCCGCCAGCCATGCCCGCACCATCTCTCCCTGAGAACATGTGCTGGAGCTCGGCGTCGGCCCCGAGCAAGGCGGGTACCTTCTACAAGGCACCGTGACCTTGACGCTCGGCAGCGATCCTTTGCTACGCCCGTAATTGTCTTTCTCACCGGTATGGGGGCTCTGCAACCGTCCCTCGCTCGGTTTGGGCTTCTTCAAGCTCATCAACCTATGTACGAGGCGACATCCGCCAGCCACGCCCGCACCGTCTCTCCCTGAGAACATGTGCTGGAGCTCGGTGTCGGCCCCGAGCAAGGCGGGTACCTCCTACAAGGCACCGCGACCTTGATGCTCGGCGGCGACCCTTTGCTACGCCCGCAATTGTCTTTCTCACCGGTATGGGGGCTCGGCAACCGTCTCTCGCTCGGTTTGGGCTTCTTCAAGCTCATCAACCTATGTACGAGCCGACATCCACCAGCCATGCCCGCACCATCTCTCCCTGAGAACATGTGCTGGAGCTCGGCGTTGGCCCCGAGCAAGGCGGGTACCTCCTACAAGACACCGCGACCTTGATGCTCGGCGGCGACCCTTTGCTACGCCCGTAATTGTCTTTCTCACCGGTATGGGGGCTCGGCAACCGTCCCTCGCTGGGTTTGGCTTCGTCAAGCTCATCAACCTATGTACGAGGCAACATCCACCAGCCACGCCTATACCGTCTCTCCCTGAGAACATGTGCTGGAGCTCGGCATCGACCCCGAGCAAGGCGGGTACCTTCTACAAGGCACCGCGAGCTTGACGCTCGACGGTGACCCCTTGCTACGCCCGCAATTGTCTTTCTCACTGGTATGGGGGCTCGGCAACCGTCCCTCGCTCGGTTTGGGCTTCTTCAAGCTCATCAACCTATCTACGAGCTGACATCCGCCAGCCACGCCCGCACCGTCTCTCCCTGAGAACATGTGCTGGAGCTCGGCGTCGGCCCCGAGTAAGGCGGGTACCTCCTACAAGGCACCGCGATCTTGACGCTCGGCGGCGACCCTTTGCTACGCCCGCAATTGTCTTTCTCACCGGTAAGGGGGCTCGGCAACCGTCCCTCGCTCGGTTTGGGCTTCTTCATGCTCATCAACCTATGTACAAGGCGATATTTGCCAGCCACGCCCGCACCGTCTCTCCCTGAGAACATGTGCAGGAGCTCGGCTTCGGCCCCGAGCAAGGCGGGTACCTTCTACAAGGCACCGCGACCTTGACGCTCGGCGGTGACCCTTTGCTACGCCCGTAATTGTCTTTCTCACCGGTATGGGGGCTCAGCAACCGTCCCTCACTCGGTTTAGGCTTCTTCAAGCTCATCAACCTATGTACGAGGTGACATCTGCCAGCTATGCCCGCATCGTCTCTCCCTGAGAACATGTGCTGGAGCTCGGCGTCAGCCCCGAGCAAGGCGGTTACCTTCTACAAGGCACCGCGACCTTGACGCTCTACGGCAACCCTTTACTACGCCCGCAATTGTCTTTCTCACCGGTATGGGGGCTCGGCAACCATCCCTCGCTCGGTTTGGGCTTCTTCAAGCTCATCAACCTATGTACGAGGCGACATCCACCAGCCACGCCCACACCGTCTCTCCCTGAGAACATGTGCTGGAGCTCGGCGTCGGCCCCGAGCAAGGCAGGTACCTCCTACAAGGCACCGCGACCTTGACGCTCGGCGGCGACCCTTTGCTATGCCCGCAATTGTCTTTCTCACCGGTATGGGGCCTCGGCAACCGTCCCTCGCTCGGTTTGGGCTTCTTCAAGCTCATCAACCTATGTACGAGGCGACATCCGCCAGCCATGCCCGCACCGTCTCTCCCTGAGAACATGTGCTGGAGCTCGGCGTCGGCCCCGAGCAAGGCGGGTACCTCCTACAAGGCACCGCGACCTTGACGCTCGGCGGCGACCCTTTGCTACGCCCGCAATTGTCTTTCTCACCGGTATAGGGGCTCGGCAACCGTCCCTCGCTCGGTTTGGGCTTCTTCAAGCTCATCATCCTATTTACGAGGCGAGATCTGCCAGCCACGTCCGCACCGTCTCTCCCTGAGAACATGTGCTGGAGCTCGGCATCGGCCCCGAGCAAGGCAGGTACCTTCTACAAGGCACCGCAACCTTGACGCTTGGCAGCGACCCTTTGCTACGCCCGCAATTGTCTTTCTCACCGGTATGGGAGCTCGGCAACCGTCCCTCACTTGGTTTGGGCTTCTTCAAGCTCATCAACCTATGTACGAGGCGACATCCGCCAGCCACGCTCGCACCGTCTCTCCCTGAGAACATGTGCTGGAGCTCAGCGTCGGCCCCGAGCAAGGCGGGTACCTCCTACAAGGCACCGTGACCTTAACGCTCGGCGGCGACCCTTTGCTACGCCCGCAATTGTCTTTCTCACCGGTATAGGGGCTCGGCAACTGTTCCTCGCTCGGTTTGGGCTTCTTCAAGCTCATCAACCTATGTACGAGGCGACATCCGCCAACCACGCCCACACCGTCTCTCTACGAGAACATGTGCTGGAGCTCGGCGTCGGCCCCGAGCAAGGCGGGTGCCCTCTTCAAGGCACCGCGACCTTGATGCTCGGCGGCGACCCTCTGCCACTTGAGACTAGTTCTCACAAACATAGGGGCTCAGCAAACCGGAGCAAGGCCGCAGCTTTCTTCAAAGCTGCCCGACCAGCACGCTCGGTTACGACCCACAACAATGTGTTGACAAAATTTCATTAAGGTTTAGAGCGTTCGCCTTCGACAGACGCCCCGAGCCTTGAGTCGAACTATTGACCACCATCTCACCCGCGAACAACTCCGGGTTTACGGCTTTTACAAGCCTAAACCCCGAACTGTTCGAGGATGGTAGGAGGGCCATCGACCCTCTGCTCTCTCCATCCCGAGCCAAACACTCTGAGCCTTCGAGCTGTCAAAGCTGACCCTTATCTCACCCACGAACATCCCGGGGTTTCGGGCTCTTACAAACCCGAAACCCCGAACTGTTCGAAGACGGCAGGAGAGCCACCATGCTTCGGCTCCATCCAAACCCCCGAACCGATCGGTCGGCCCACCGCTCACCAACGAACAACCCGGGGTCTCATGGCTCTAACGGCCTGTACCCCGAATAGTCCGAGGGTGATCGGTGTGCCTCCGATCCGGGGTATGCGGAAAAATTGGGTTCTCTGGGCGCCCGCCTTCCGCAAGCACCCTAATCAAGCAACTTACTGCCTGATAACTAACAAGGGGAGTGGGGATTATATAGCCCCCTGAGGCCCACATTTATTACGTCTGGAAATATGAAACAGCGGAAGGCAAAATGTTGCCATAAATGCTCATGGGAATGTGAAACATCGCCATTAGTGACGCGGGCGTGTCAGTGGCGATCCTTCGTAGCAAGCACACCAGCCACCCTCGGCAACCGAGGCAATCAAGGTTCGAGAAATCGAATGCTATTATTATTACTCATTGCTTACAACTTAATGAACGTCGATACAAATACAATGAACAACTCACAAACTCACTCGCACTCGGCCTGAAACTCAAACTCGGTGCCTCCTTCGGGGCACTTCTCACACTTGGTCGGATCGGCCCGGGAAGATACTCCAGCCACTGAGCTTCCTGCATCACCGAGCTGGGCCTCATCCAACAGAAATGGCGGAGACCGCCCCGGGGTCGAGTTGCTGGCCTCTTCCACCAGACTCAGGCCTAACACCATGGCCTCGCGAAGGAAAGACTCCGAAGCCGACCGCTCGCTGGAGGCATCTGATCGGGACCAGTCCATCTCGATTACCCACCAGTCCCGATCGGCCATGGCCTTCTTCAGGCGCACCACCTCCAGACCAAGCTCTCTTGATCTGTTCAGAAAATAATTCTTAGTGACCGCTCGGTCCCGAGTCTGTTTTCGTTGGCCGGCCAAAACTGCCTCCCAAGCCTCCTTCCCCGCTCGAGTCAGAGGTACATCGGCCGGAACGGGGTCAGCAATTCGAGTCCCGTGCATCTACCAAAAGATGAAAGCAAATATCACAAAAAACACAAGTCTGGGAGGATCGGCCCAAAAAAGTAAATTTCATTCCTTTCAAAAAGTTTGATACACAAGCCGCGGTGGCCAGTCCGCTTAAGGCAGTTACATCAAAAATGAAAAACTGAAAAAAGCTAGTCTATTCTTGAGGGGGGGTTGGCACCTCTTCGTCGCCCTGGATTCCCCCCGCATCATCACCACCAGGGGTCAGCGGCAGGTTCGCCTGCCATCCATAGCAGAGATGGTCCACATTCTGCTCGGGGTAGATCTGCCTAAAATGGGACTTGGCCTGTTCATATGCCTCTTCCTGTGCCACCATCAGGGTCTCCCCCAAGGCCGACTCCATCTCCTCCAGGGCCTTCTTCCCCTTCTGCGCCTCGGCCACGATCTTCGCCTCAAGATCCTCTCGGTCCTGCTTGTGGATTTTGTCGAGCAACTCTATCTGGGCCTCGTGGACGGCCACCATGGCCCGGGCCTCTTTCAGCTCATCCGTGGCCTTGTTCAGGTCGTGGAGGTACTTCTCCGCATTCCGCCTCTCGATGTATATCTCCTTCTCCAAGCATTTGTGGAAGTGCTGACCATGGAGCATCGCCTGTCCGAAGAGAGTAAAATCAGAAAAACTCTGCCAAGATTAATTGAGTAAAGTAAAGCCAAGCCAACATACCGAGAGGTGTGCCTGAGACCATCGCATGTAGGCCTGGTCCGCCGTCTGCGCCGCCAGGGCCATCCGATCGCGCTCGGTGGCGGCCTTCGAGACGAACTCGACCACCACAGGCCCATCAAGCAGAGAATCCCCCCGCACAATCGACCAATCAGGGGCAAAGGGCAGCGTACCATGCTTGCTCACCATCTCCGCGGCGGACGGCCAAATAGGGGGGAGCCCTTTTTCCGGGGCATCCACGGTCTTGCCCGAACCACCAGCAGCGTCCTGAGCTGCCCTCGACGAATGGGAGGGCTGGGAGTGTTGCCTCTTGGCCCTCTTTGCCGGGGAAGGCTCCTCGGGCACCAATAGTTAGCTTCTTCGAGTGTTTTAGCCGTAGAACTTTAGCCTTTGCTCGGAGTATACCGATGCAATTTTGCACTTAGGTGGTGTGGTAGCTCGGATTTCAGATGCGAACCACGTGGCTCAATCTGAGCGGTTGATCACGATCGTGGTACGCATCACGAGGCGGGAGGCACGAGTTTCAAGAAAATGCTATCTTGTCGTTTTGTGGATGCGTGGCACGATCTGATCTGTTCATCATGTCTTAGCACAAATTTTGAGATGATCTAACGGTGAAATTGGTTTGGCAGAATTTTTCTCCATATGTGGAGGTCGATTCCTCGTCCGCTCGGTTCGGGGGATCGAGTGGGCGCAGCCGAGCCGAGCATTGGACTCCGAACCATCGTTAGAGTAGTTCAACGGTTGTGGGAGCAATTCCAAATGGTGACCTACTTCTAGCTCGCTTAAGAGCGAACTCGCGAAGTAGAATCGAGCCAAGTGTTGGACTCCGAACCATCGTTAGAGTTGTTCAACGGTTGTGGGAGCAGTTCCGAATGGCGACCTACTTCTAGCTCGCCTAAGAGCGAACTTGCGAAGTAGAATTGAGCCAAATGTTGGACTCCGAACCATTGTTAAAGTAGTTCAAGAGTTGTGGGAGCAATTCCGAATGGCGAACTACTTCTAGCTCGCTTAAGAGCGAACTCGCTGAGTAGAATCGAGCCAAGTGTTGGATTCCGAACCATCGTTAGAGTAGTTCAACGGTTGTGGGAGCAATTCCGAATGGCGAACTACTTCTAGCTCGCTTAAGAGCGAACTCGCGGAGTAGAATCGAGCCAAGTGTGGGACTCCGAACCATCGTTAGAGTAGTTCAACGATTGTGGGAGCAATTCCGAATGGTGACCTACTTCTAGCTCGCTTAAGAGCGAACTCGTGGAGTAGAATCGAGCCAAGTGTTGGACTCCGAACCATCGTTAGAGTAGTTCAACAGTTGTGGGAGCAATTCCGAATGGCGAACTACTTCTAGCTCGCTTAAGAGCGAACTCGCGAAGTAGAATCGAGCCAAGTGTTGGACTCCAAACCATTGTTAGAGTTGTTCAACGGTTGTAGGAGCAGTTCCGAATGGCGACCTACTTCTAGCTCGCCTAAGAGCGAACTTGCGAAGTAGAATCGAGCCAAGTGTTGGACTCCGAACCATTGTTAGAGTAGTTCAACGGTTGCGGGAGCAATTCCGAATGGCGACCTACTTCTAGCTCGCTTAAGAGTGAACTCGCGGAGTAGAATGAGCCAAGTGTTGGACTCCGAACCATCGTTAGAGTAGTTCAAGGTTGTGGGAGCAATTCCGAATGGCGACCTACTTCTTGCTCACTTAAGAGAGAACTCGCGGAGTAAAATCGAGCCAAGTGTTGGACTCCGAACTATCGTTAGAGTAGTTCAACGGTTGTGGGAGCAATTCCGAATGACGACCTACTTCTAGCTCGCTTAAGAGCGAACTCGCGGAGTAGAATCGAGCCAAGTGTTGGACTCCGAACCATCGTTAGAGTAGTTCAACGGTTGTGGGAGCAATTCCGAATGGTGAACTACTTCTAGCTCGCTTAAGAGCGAACTCGCGGAGTAGAATCGAGCCAAGTGTTGGACTCCAAACCATCGTTAGAGTAGTTCAACGGTTGTGGGAGCAATTCCGAATGGCGACCTACTCCTAGTTCGCTTAAGAGCGAACTTGCGAAGTAGAATCGAGCCAAGTGTTGGACTCCGAACCATTGTTAGAGTAGTTCAACGGTTGTGGGAGCAATTCCGAATGGCGACCTACTCCTAGCCCACTTAAGAGCGAACTTGCGAAGTAGAATCGAGCCAAGTGTTGGACTCCGAACCATCGTTAGAGTTGTTCAACGGTTGTGGGAGCAGTTCCGAATGGCGACCTACTTCTAGCTCGCCTAAGAGCAAACTTGCGAAGTAGAATCGAGCCAAGTGTTGGACTCTGAACCATTCTTAGAGTCAAGAGTAAAAGCAGAGAGACGTAAACAAATTTTGCAAGTAAAATATGAAAAAGCTTTCTTTATTGATGACTAATGGTCGGCTGCTTCTAAAGTTGTCAGCCGTTATTACAAGAGAGAAATAAAAGAAAAACATTACAAGTAATAGGAGAGGAACGGTTCGACATCCAAAAATACTTAGAGAGGCGTTGGTGCTCTTTCTTGGTATTTTAGAAGATGGTCGGCATTCCAGGTCCTGGGGATCTCTCTGCCTTCGAGGTCTTCTAGTCTGTACGTCCCGGGCCGAACTTCTTTGACGATCTTATAGGTCCCTCCCAATTCGGAGCCATTTTGCTCTTCTGACCAGGAAAGGAGATGGCTAACTTTCTGAGGACGAAGTCCCCTTCTTTGAGGTCGGTAGGACGGACTCTCTTATTGTATGCCAACTCGATTCTTCTTCAGTAGCTTTGTTGACGAATGGCAGCTCTTTCTCGGATCTCATCGATCAGGTCTAGATTTGCTCGGAGCTCTCTGGCATTTTGTTCTTCTTCATAGGTCATTAGACGAGGAGAGGGTATGCCAACTTCTAGGGGGATCATAGCTTTGGACCCATAGGTGAGATTGAATGGAGACTCTCCTGTGGAGGTCCGTTTTGTGGTGCAGTAGTTCCACAGCACGTTGGGAAGCTGATCGACCCATAAGCCTTTGGAACATTTATCCAACCTCTTCTTAATGTCGGAGAGGATCTGTCGGTTAGCATTCTCGGCTTGGCCATTTGACTGGGGATGGGAAACGGAGGAGAATCGGTGTTGGATAGCAAGGTCTTCACATAGAGCTCGGAAGGCAGCCCCGGTAAACTGGGTTCCGTTGTCTGTTATGAGGACCCAAGGGACGCCGAATCGGCAGATTATGCTCTTCCAAAAGAACTGAACTACCTTGTTCTCGGTGATCGTGGCCAAGGGCTCGGCCTCTATCCATTTTGAGAAGTAGTCGATTGCCACGACTAAGAATTTGAACTGACCGGGAGCCGGTGGAAATGGCCCTAGTAAATCCACCCCCCACATTGCGAAAGGGATTGGACTTGATAGGGAAGCGAGTGGAGCTTGTGGGAGGCGTCGGATGGTGGAGTACTTCTGACATAAGCTGCATTGCCGAACGTGCCGTTCGGTGTCTCGTAGGAGAATGGGCCAGAAATATCCGTAATTCAACACTTTGCGGGCTAGAGATCTGGACCCCAAATGTGCCCCGCCGATGCCCTCGTGGAGTTCTTGCAGGGCATAGTCGGCCTGCCCGGGAGAGAGGCATCTCAAGTACGGCCTGCCGTCTACCTGTGTGAAGGAGCATTTATATAGGATGCCTCCGATCAGTGTGTAACGCTCGGCTCGAGTTCTCACACTTCGAGCTTCCTTAGGATCCTCGGGGAGGAGCCCGTCTCTTAAGAATTCGACGACTGGTTTCATCCAGTTATCTTCAAGCAGAACAGGCAGCGACTCCATAGAGTCGGAAGTTTCATCCTCTATACTTGGCTTCAGGAGGACCTCTATCAGGACGGTCTGCTCGAGACCTTGAAGGGAGGAAGAGGCTAGCTTGGAGAGGGCATCGGCCTGAGCATTTTCTTCCCGGGGTATTCGTTGGATGAGGGCTTCTTCAAACAGTGCCATGAGGCTCCTGACCTTGGCCAAGTACTTGACCATCCGGTCGTCACGTGCTTCATACTCGCCAAGGACCTGATTTACGACTAACTGAGAGTCGCTAAAGATCCGGAGGCATTGCGCCCCTACGTTGCGAGCCATTCCAAGGCCGGCTATGAGTGTCTCGTATTTTGCTTCGTTGTTCGAGGCCTTGAAGTTGATACGGAGGGAGTACTGGAGGATGAAGTCATCTGGGCCTGCCAGAATGACCCCGGCCCTGCTTCCCTCGTTGCAGGAGGATCCATCCACATAAACCGACCAGACAAGTGGTCCCTTCATTGCTTGGCTGGACTCGGGGATGGTACTTTCAACTATGAATTCTGCTAAGGCCTGAGCCTTAATCACGGTCCGAGGCTGATAAGTTATATCATACTGGCTCAGCTCGATAGACCACTTCATAAGACGACCGGAGGTCTCCGGCTTGTGGAGCACTTGCTTCAGCGGTTGGTCGGTGAGAACGACCACCGAATGGGACTGAAAATACGGGCGAAGCTTTCTCGCGGCCATCACCAGGGCATAAGCCATCTTTTCTATCCTCGGGTAGCGGAGCTCGGCATCCCAAAGTACTTTGCTCACATAGTAGATGGGCTTTTGAGCCCGGTCTTCTTCCCTTACTAAAACGGTGCTGAGGGTCTGCTCGGAGGCTGCTAGGTAGAGGTAGAGAGGTTCACCAGGAATGGGTTTGCTGAGGAGAGGAGGGTTGACAAGGTAAGCTTTAAGCTGGTCGAACGACTCCTGTTGCTGCTGACCCCATTCGAAACCTTTAGCCCCCCTAAGGGCTTTGAAGAAGGGGAAGCACTTCTCCCCGAACTTCGAGAGAAAATGCCCTATGGCGGCTAGGCGGCCTGTTAGCCTCTGAACTTCCTTAACATTCTTAGGAGGGGCCATGTCTAATATGGCCTTGATTTTCTCAGGGTTTGCTTCAATTCCTCGTTGGCTAACAATGAAGCCGAGGAACTTTCCTGACGAGACTCTGAACGCACACTTGTTCGGATTGAGTCTCATGTTGTGCTTTCTCAGAACATCGAACGCGTCCTATAGGTCAGTCACATGATCGGCTCCTCGGATGCTTTTTACAAGCATGTCGTCAACATACACCTCCATATTCCGGCCAATTTGGGCTTGGAAAACCTTGTTGACGAGGTGTTGATATGTCGCGCCTGCATTCTTCAAATCGAAGGGCATAACCCTGTAGCAGTAGAGGCTCTGGTCGGTCACGAATGAGGTCTTCGGGATGTCCGGCTGGAACATCCGAATCTGGTTGTATCCTGAGAAGGCATCCATGAAGCTGAGGAGTTCGTGACCCGAAGTGGCATCAATCAGAGTGTCAATACTCGGAAGAGGGAAGGGATCCTTAGGGCAAGCCTTGTTGAGATCAGTAAAATCGATACAAATCCTCCAGGTCCCATTGGACTTCTTCACCATTAGCACATTCGACAACCACTCGGGATAGTTCATCTCTTGTATGAACCGGGCTTTCAAGAGCTTGTCCACCTCCTCTTTTATAGCCAGCTAGCACTCGGGGGCGAACTTGCACCTCTTCTGTTGAACCGGTTTGGACCTCGGAGCAACGCTGAGGTGGTGGACCAAGAGCTCTTCGAAAATTTCGGGCATGTCTGCAGCTGACCAAGCAAAGAGGTCTCGGTTCCTTCGGATGCACTGGACAATGTCTGAGCATAGGGCGGATCGGAGGGTCCTGCTAACAAAGAACTTCTGGGTTGGATCCTGCTCAGAGAAGAGCACTTCCTCCAATTCATCTACCGGCTCGGACGTCGGTCGGGCAGCATCTTGGGAGATTTCCAGAGTTTCTAGGGAGAGGACTGGACCGAGGGTAGAGGTCATGTAGCACTTGCGGGCCGTTTCCTGATTGCCTTTTACCTCCCCTACTCCGGCCCAAGTGGGAAACTTCATCTTGAGGTGATAGGCGGAAGGGACGGCTTCAAGGGCAGCTAGGCCAGGCCGACCCAGAATGACGTTATAGGCTGCAGGGACATCTACGACCATGAAGTCCATCGACTCCGTTCGGGTAGTAGGAGTTTTGCCAGCGGTTACATCTAGGGTGATCACCCCTTTAATAGTCACTAGCACTCCCGTGAACCCATGGAGCGTGTAGCCGGCAAGCTTGAGTCTATCTCGGGAGAGTTTGAGGCCTTTGAAAGCGGCGAGGAAGTGGATGTTAACGGAGCTGCCATTGTCCACTAGGATCCTCTCCACTTTGAAGTTTGCCATGTGGAGATTGATGACGAGTGCGTCACAGTGAGGGGTGAGGACACCTTCAAGATCTTTGTCTGAGAATGTGACGGGTACTCCGAGGCCTTTAGGAGGAGGAGTGGCGCGAACCGAATTGACTTCCCTAATGAACGCTTTTCGAAAAGAGTTTGAGGAGCCCCCCATTGGCCCCCCATGAATGAGGTGGAGGACACGCTCCTCTTCGAAGTCGGGCGTTTCATCGCGTTCAGGTCGCTTGTTAGCCCCCCGAGGCGGGGAAGGAAGTTCGGGTCGGTCCTTTCTCACGAACCTGGTCAGCTGCCCCCTCTGGATGAGGGCTTCTATCTTATTCTTCAAGGCCGACAATCATTGGTGTCGTGGCCATGGTCCTGGTGATAACGGCACCACTTCTCTTTATCCCTCTTCTTGGTGGGGGTGTTCATCCTCGGAGCAGGAGGTATGATCCCTTCCTTCTCAACTTCCATTAGAATGGTGGAGACATTGGTGGTGAGAGGAGTAAATTTCTCGAATCTGGTGGGAGGTCGGCGCTGGCCGCCATTATCCTTCTGGAGCTTCTTGGCTCCTTCCTCTTCTGTTCCCTTTCTCTTAGACCCGGAGGAAGACCCTTCCAAGTTGGGACGGTGCTTAGCTTCTTCGGCCCGAATATACTTTTCACTCCGGAGGAGGAGGTCAGAGAAGTTCTGTGGGGGTTTCTTGGCGAGGGAGGAGCGGAGGCTGGAGTTGAGGACATTGGATTGAAATGCTGCTGCAGCGACCGACTGGTCGAGGGATGCTGTGGACCTGGCTTCAGCTGCGAACCTTTTCACATAGTCTCTCAGCTTCTCACCCTTCTTCTGGTGGAGGTAGAGTAGCGAGATGCTGGTCTTCTCAGTTCTGCGGCTACTCACGAAGTGGGTGACGAAGAGAGTCTCAAACTGCTCGAAGGAGAATATTGAGGAAGGGGCGAGGCGAGAGTACCATTCTCGAGCTGGGCCCTTGAGAGTTGCGGGGAAGGTTTTGCAGAGCAGGGCATCGGAAGCTTGATGGATGAGCATGAGGGTCTTGAAGCTTTCGATATGATCGACGGGGTCAGTCCCCCCGGAATAGGTCTCAAATTGAGGAGGCTTGAAGCCGATTGGTATGGGTGCATCCATTATGGTTCGGGAAAAAGGAGGTCGACTAGGACGAAGGGTCCTTCCTCTAAGCTCCTCTTCTCGGTCTAACTGACCCAAGCGCCTCTCCATTTCGTGGAGACGGCGATAGACGGCGTCATCCCTTCGACGGTAATCAGCCGAGCCTCTAGACTCGTCTTCATACGAGGGAGAGCGGGGGCTACGATGACGGTAGCTCCTGGAGCGGCAAGGACTTGGCATGTGCCGGGAGTTGCTAGGAGCTGGAGGAGGAGTTGGGGACCGTCGGCGAGGACTTTGGACCGGAGGAGGAGAGGGGATCTTTAGAGCATTGGCATTGGGACGGAGATTCAGAGCTTGTAGGACGGTTGCTTGGAACTACTGGAACTCGGCACGGGTGATGGGTGCCTCATCGTTCCTAGGCTATTGCCGACCAGCAGGGGAGTGTGGCCTTCTTCTGTGATGCTCGGGGGATTCTCTCTGCCCCCTCCGGATAGGGGACCTTCTGTATTCTCGGCGGCGAGGAGATCGCTCATCCGGACGGTGTTGGCAGGAGGCTCCCTCTCGGGCCCGCTTTTCATCCAGACGGTGGTGAAGGTCCTCATCCTTCTGCCAATTGAGGACGGTGTTGCGAAGGTCGGAAGTTTGGGGATTGTGGGAGGCCATCGAATCCGAAGAAGCATTGTGGATGGAGACATGGTCCGGATAGAGAGGTTGTTTCTGCGGGTTGGGACCCTTAGGAGGTTGTTGATTCTGAGGAGGAGGTAGGTCCTTTTGGAGAGGGTCCACGGCTTGAGGAAGAAGTTGCCCCTGCTGTTGAGCGGGCTGAGGGGGAACTTCCTGTTGCTGATCGGGGTTGGGTCCTCGGTTGGACCCTCTGGATCGGGCTTTCCTAGGAGGCATGGCTGGTGTTACCGCTGAATCTAGTGTAGGGGTAAACAGATGAGATTTGTGAGTTCACGGAAAAACCTGAATAGCGGATCCAAGCCTTCTGATTCCTGCCACTACCTGCAATGAAGTGCAATACACCGGGGTTGATTCCGGTGACGCACCTTCCGACGCTTTTGTCAGTAACCAGTGATGATTAAGAAAGAGCTTAAGGTGGAAAAAGAGTGATTACCTGGTCACAGTGGTAGGTGGGAGGTATTTATAGTCGCCATGGGAGTGATTAGGGACCTGATTTCCTGTGTAACTGTCAGGAGTAAAATCCTCCCAATCTGTTTAGGAAACTAACCCCTGATTCCCGGTGAGAGCAAATCAAGCCCGTTGATTTGGTCAAATCAGTGATCCTGATTTTCCTCTTGCTGGTTTGGGTTTGTCTTGGGTCGGAACCCGTACCCAGTTGGAGTGGATCTGTTTGTGGGTTATTGGATCTGTGAGAAGGAGACCCAGTACCCGTTTCGGACCCATTTGTATGTGAAATTACCGTTTTACCCCTGAGCTTCAAGATTCGTGCCCAATCTGGACGGTTCCGATTTAACCCCAATTTTAGCCATATCAGCTGGAGAAGATCTGTCCAACGGGAAGAGGGGAGGCTGCTATTCGTTAGTTTCCCATAGACGGCGCCAATCTGTTGCCGCTGAATCTGGTGTGGGGGCAAACAGATAGTATTTGTGGATTCTTAGGAAAACTGAATAGCAAACCTGCTACCTGTTCTGCCGGAGTTTGACACTGTCTCCCGCCGTACACCTGCAAAAAGTGCGAGACACCGGGGTTGTTCCCGGTGACGCACCCTCCGACGCTCAAGTCAGTGACCAGAAATGATTATGAGAGAGCGCAAAAACTGGCAAAAGATTGATTACCTCTTAATGGAGATGGATGGAGGGTATTTATAAGCGCCGCTGGGATCAGATTAGGAATGTAATCCCCCTATGGTTTGATAAGGAATGTAATCCCTAATCCCCAGTGAAGGGATAGATATGAATCAGGGCCGTTGATTAGGATTTAATCAGAAACCCTAATTTTATCCCTTCTGGACCGGGTTTGCTGCGGGTTGAAACCAGCACCCAGTTGAGGTGAATCCGTTTGCGGGTTAGTGGGTTTTTGAGGAGGAGAACCCGTACCCGCTTCAGACCCATTGGTAGGTGAAATTACCGTTTTACCCCTGAGCTTCAAGATTCGTGTCCGATTTGGACGGTTCCGATTTAACCCAATTTTTAGCCATATCACAACTCATATTTCAGTTAAACCAAATTTTGTTTCAGTTTCGCATATAAGTAAAAAAAGTTTCACCTTAAGCTTAGCAAAAAAAATTCCCAGCTTCAGCAAAACAAAATGCAGAAAACTTATCAAATAGAATCAGGATTTAGTATAGCACTTATTCAGATGCATTATCTCACTACGGCTGCAATATTATTATGCCATGCCAACTAGTTGCAACCATAATCTGAATAAATAAAACCTCTTAAAAGATGTCCCTGAGAGTATATGTCTCTAACCGAAAAATTACCAAATTACCCCTCCATTTGCAACGGAGGAGTATATGTCTCTAATAGAAAAAATAACCAAATTACCCCCAAAGATAACTGAGAAGAGAGCGTGAATAATCACAGGCACTCGATGGAGGGTTTTTTGATTGGACGGCCATCATTATGGTTCGCATGAAGAGTTCAAACCATGATGAGTTCAAACCATAATACAAGTATAAATTAACCCCTCTTTCATTTAAATAATGCCAACCTACTAACTCAGCAAATACAAATCAAACATGACTGAAAACAGTGAGTAAACAAAGTAAATGCTGCACTCATTGTACTCTATATGGGTGGCTTTCCGTTGCAAACTCTTGTGTGCGAACTGTTCGTACAAATGCTTGTAAAATATAAACACAAAAGTACACAAACAGAAGAAGCAGCAAAATGCCGACAACTGCTTGTAAATTCTAGATTATCATCACTGCCTATACCAAAATGCAAATAAACTAAGCAATTAAAATTTTAAAAAAGGAATAGTCAGAATCAAACACTTCCCTCAATTGATATCAAGCATCAGTGTATTGGAAAAAATATATCCATAGTCGGAATCAAGCCATGAAGAAACACTCAGTGAAGCTCAAACGTTTCCTACAAATTCAAACAAAACATTCGATCTCTTTTAAAAAAAACACCTCATTCCTACAAATTCAAGCCATAAAAAGAAAAACGGAATAAAAATATATATATATACCTGATCAAAACTCTAGGGTTTCGATTTGGGCAAAGACGATTGGAGATAGTAGGGGGCGGTCGGAGGTAGGCCATCGACGTCGCCCAAATCGAACTGGGTTTTCGCGAGGGGGACGAAGAGGGGGGAGGGGATGGGAGGTTACCGATTTGAGCTATTTTGGAGCTATTTTGGATCCAACGGCAAGCACAGGAGTTCGCAAGCTGAGTGCACACACAAAGGTTCGCAACCCAAGGCGACCCATATTGAAATCGATGGAGCTATTTGGGCGAAGGAGGAGTTCGTACAGAAGATTTCGCACACAAGAGTTAGGGTTTTGAGAAGAGAGATAGAAGGGGATCAATTTCGATCTGATATTCGAGGAGAGCACAGGAGTTCGCACAAAGAAATTGCACAATCTCAGATTAGGGTTTCGCTCGCTCTGAGAGAGAGAAGGGGGTTTTTGTTTTGGGTTTGAGAAATTGAAACGACAGAGTGAAGGGGGGGAGGGGCTAATGGGTTGATAATTAAAATGACCAAATTACCCCCGCTAATAACTGAGAAGAGGGGGGATTTGATCACAGCCATCGATTGAGGTATTTTTGATCCAACGGCAAGCACAGGAGTTCGCAAGGTGAGTTCGCACACAGGAGTTCGCAACCGAAGGCGACTCTATATATATATATATATATATATATATATATATATATATATATATATATATGGAAAAAGGGGTATGAGCAACTTGCTCATTTAGTAAATAAGCAATTGATGATGTGGCATACATGTGATTGGACAATCTTTAAAAGGGTTAGTTGTCCAATGTATTACATGCATGCCACATAATCAATTGCTCATTTACTAAATGAGCAAGTTGCTCATATCCCTTTTACCCATATATATATATATATATATATATATATATATATATATATATATATATATATATATATATATATATATATATATATATATATATATATATATATATATATATATAGTGGTCCCCTCTTCTTCTTCCCATTTCACTTTTTCAACTCTCAAACATCTCTCTCTCACTTCACTCCCGAACCCAAAACCCTAAAACCCTAAAAGCCTAGATCATAATTCTTCTCATTTCTTTCATATCCCCATCAATTCATAAAATCCTTATCCCTAAACCCTAATCCTCACCCCCTCATATTCCATCCTCTCTCTCTTCACTTGGATCTCGGCGCCGAATCTTCTACAGCTCAAAATAAATCCAAAATTTCCAAACAAATATTGAAACTTATCCAGCATCTTCCCTACTTAGCACCGACAACGTCTACGCCGTTAAACTCTGTATTGTGCAAGGTAATTCAAAACCCTTAATTAGTTTAAGATGTTGTGGAGATTGATATGAGTAGTGTATTGAGATGTGTATTTTAAACGTAGTGTATTGAGATGTTGTGGAGATTAATATGAGTAGTGTATTCCCAACACTCGAATATTTTTAAATACGAGAATTGCTCTAATTTTCAAATTTCAGAAGATTTATGTGTATGTATAAATAGATTTACGTACTGTATTGAGATGTTGTCGATATTGATATGAATAGTGTATTGATACGAGTTGTCAATAGCCGAACTTTTTGATTATGAGAATTGGTTTACTTTTAAAATTTTAGATAATTTATGTGTACGCATTAAAAGATATAAGTAGTGTATTGAGATATTTTCGATATTGATATGAGTAGTGTATTGATACAAGTAGTGTATTCCCATACTCGAATTTTTACATGAAAATGCTTTATTAATGTTGACAGAGAAATGGCCCGACCGAGAGGATCGTCACAGCCGTCGGGCAGTAGTAGAGGTCAACCATCTCCACAAGTAAGAAGCATCTATTATTTGTATTTATGAATCTTAATGTCTAATATGTTTCTATAATAATAAGAATTTGTACGTTTGTGTAGGGTGCTGGCCAACCATCTTCTTCGCACGAAATAGGTGCATCGTCTTCAGCCGCATATGGAGGTCCAGGTCCATTAGACTCATCCCTACTATACTTAAAAGAAGAGCACAAGTCTCAATTAGTGTGGGAGGGGTCGACGAAGCATATGAGTTTTTGGCTACACACGACATTGCCTATGCACCGCCGTATATGCAACTATTTGGTCAATGCCGGTTTCCACATAATGTGAATGGTAGGAAATGTAAAACTCAACCGTTCATTACTTACAGCTCTTGTCGAGCGATGAAGGCTGGAGACACACACATTCCATCTACCTGTTGGAGAGATGACGGTGACACTCTAGGATGTAGCGGTTATATTTGGACTTCCAATAGATGTGGTTGCCGTGACCGGAAACCTGGATTTCAATAAAGTTGCCTTGGTTAGAGATTTTTTTAGGAAATATGTTGATGAAGACGACAAAGGAGTGTTCGTCGGTGAATCAATCCGACATTCGTAGGTATATTCAGAGTTCAATAATACATTGGCAGATAACCCGACCGAATTCCAACTTTCGTGCTACTTGCGGGCGTACCTCATGAGTATGTTGGGAGGTGTTATCTTCACAAACTCTTTCGGTGATGTCGTCCACCTTATGTACCTACCATTGATAGTCGATCTACATAGAGTCGGCCGTTATAGTTAAGGAAGTGTTGTGTTGGCTTCCATGTATCGTGCATTGTGTAATTGTGTGATGGGGTTCATACAGATGACATGGCCGATAAGGTTGTTATAAATTTGGTGTTATGGGCATATACGCTTTCGCCGTCCTTGAATAACGGTTCTTTCACAAAATTTAAGGGTAGTTGATGAGACCCCGTGATGAGGGCTCCTATATGGGTTTGCTAAACCGGTGGCCACACGTGGAGAAATAACCCGCGTAGAATGTTGACGTATTATAGAGGAGGCCACTATATATATGATTGAATATTGGTGCCGCTATTGTCAATAACGGCATCATGCTTAATATTGGAGATAGTGACATCAGTTATAAGATGATTACACACTTACAATTTCTCTCAAGTCAGAGAGCTCCTAATTGAATGTGAAATGTACATATGACGTTACTCCCAACAGCGGCATATGGAAAAAAAATTACAGGTGCTGCTATTGGCAACAATGACATTAAAATAATAGATATCGTTATTGCCAATAGCATGTTATGCTGACATGTCCAAAAGTGAGCCATTTTGGTAAATAATTTTAAAAGTGGGTCAGTTTGGTAATTAACTTCAAAGTGGGTCAATACAAAACAAAATTCCTAAATATATAAAAGGTTCCCAATAAGCCCCTACAGCTCGGGTTGTTTTGAAATGTACTATTTTATAAAAGGACCAGGTTTGCCCGTTGTCACGTGCCTACGGCACGTCTCCGGAACGGTGCACCTTATTTGATTATATAAAATAGTTTCGGAGGTCCAGCAAATTAATTGAAGTAGCAAACATAGAGCAAAAAACATATTATATGATTTTCTTTGAATTTTTTGAATTATTTTTAAAATTTTTAAATTTTTAAATTTTAAATTTTTTAATATTTTTATATTTTTGTTTTCTTAATTTTTTGAATAGAAGAGGGAGGGAGAGTGAGAGAGAGAAAAATAATAATAATAAATATAGGAGTTGTTTTGGGTGGGAGATTTGAATTTGAGTTTTGGGGGGAATTTTTGGGGGGAAAATATGTTTTGTAAGGTAAGATCTGAGCCTTTGAGTTTTGGGGGGATTGAAGGAGAGCCACTTGATAGCTTTCTTTGTGTTTTATTATATAGAATAGAAGAGGGAGGGAGAGTGAGAGAGAGAAAAATAATAATAATAAATATAGGAGTTGTTTTGGGTGGGAGATTTGAATTTGAGTTTTGGGGGGAATTTTTGGGGGGAAAATATGTTTTGTAAGGTAAGATCTGAGCCTTTGAGTTTTGGGGGGATTGAAGGAGAGCCACTTGATAGCTTTCTTTGTGTTTTATTATATAGATAGTTTCTTCCAATTGGAAATGAACTACTTTTGTGACACGTGTACAATTTGTATCTAAATCTTATGAGTAATGCTACATCCACTACCAAGTTCACTACATTTTTCTTCGCTACCTTAGGTGGCACACTCCAGTAGGTAGGAAAAGATAGAGTAGGTGGGAGAACTCTCCAATAGGAGTATGCCACCTAAGGTAGTGAAGAGAATGGTAATGAAATTGGTAGTGGCTAAAGCATTACTCAAATCTTATTATTTTCGGTACCAATGAACCGTTGCAATTGAAGCCAGGCCCCTACCTGATATGAGGTCCAAGAGGTGGCTGACTCAGACCCAAAATTTTGAGGGGCACCAAATTTTTTCTTCTTTTAATGTACATAAGTTTAATTATGAATGAAAGGCCAAGATACTAATTGTAATTCTTTTAATCTGCGTAAAGATATTTTATTTTTCAAGGATATCTGAATATCCAGTCGCTCTCAAAACTCAAAATCATCTCCCCTTCAGGCCTTCCGTCGTTGAGGTCGCTCTCAATCTCCCCCAGCTCAACCTTTCTCGACTTTTCGTTGCTGACAATCCATTTTTTTCTACCATTGTCGATTTCTCTCTCTCTTTGTTTTTAGAGGTAATTGAACAACTAGTAATTTTGTTCTGGAACATCAATTTTATTTTTGAGTTTGGAACATTTTTTGTTTTGATAGTATTTGATTATGACATTTATTATTTCAGATAGTATATTTTGTATTTTATTTTATTTCTTGAATTATGTGTTGATAATACTATTGTATCGTTGTCGATGAAAAAAAACTTATATGAATATTCTTTGAAGGCACTATTTTTGGAGTTCGCCTCAGGTTTCAAAATCTTCGGCCCAGCACTGCTTGAAGCTAACCTTCTTCTTCCTAAGAAAAACTATTATTATGATATATGTGTTTTTTTTTATAAAAAAATTACTATTTTTTGTTGAAATTATAATCTATTTCCATTGAAGATAAGTTATTTTTTTGAGAGATGAACTTATTTTGTTTACATTTTTTTTTATTTTAGATTCTTTGTTTTCAACAATGATTGCAAGTTCTATATAATATGAGGTATTTTTCTTGTACATAAGAAAGAGCAGAATAAAATTTTCATGAAATATAGCTACAATATTTATTAATAGTACTTAGGGTTTTATTAAGAACTTTTTTATATTTCAAAGGGTTAATGGCGAGCAGTTTGAAAATTCAAAGGGGGTGAAAATAAATTTATGGCCAGGGGCCTAGAAGCAATTTACCCAAAAAAAATTTGTACAAAATGCATTTTGATAACCATTTTGGAGTTGTTTAATCATCCTTTTTATTGCAGAGGTAAAAAAATTCAAGCTTGTTACAGTAAAGTATCAACTCTTGCTGCATCTGTTTAACCAAAACAAGGTATATTTGTGCATCGAGATTCATGACAGCAGATAAAATAATTTCATTACCTTTTCGAGTACTTGTCCCAAATATCTACTCCATTATTCAGAATGCCATTGACTCCATGAATTGTTAGCCAAACACCAAATACAAAACTGTGATATATAGAAAGAAGAAAAGGAAAAACACAAAACCAAAAAAGCAAAAAGCAAAAATAAAGCAAGTAGAAACATGAGGAGGCAGGGAAAGCAAAGATACACATCAGAGAGCTCTAAAAAACTTAAACAATAAACATGCAGACAGAGCCAGAAGAGGAACATATCATCTAACATCAGATCATCAAGACTCTGTATCCAATTCAAAGCCCACACAAATGACCATATCATTTCAGGTTTCATCAATACATAAATAGTCATACTCAGTATCAAATCTGTAACGATCCCAAATAGATAGTACACAACAAATTTCACAGTACATAGTCCTACCCTAAAAATAAAAGCTTAATAAGATAGATTGATGCAAAAAGCTACCAGCATTCCATTGTTGCAGCTGTTCAACAATCTAACACCTGCCCTCTACCATCCCGTACGTTGTGCCTCCTCCCGCCACCATCATCATGATGGTTAAAGAAAAGTTGCACCCTCTTTAGCCTACACAGTTATATGAATAATATTATCATCAGTTTAGATGATATGAATAAACTAATGTTTTCAAAATGAAAATAAATTTATGAGATAATTGATGAAAAACAAATCACAATTTAAAACCATATAAGAGATGCAAGAAAAAAGAAAATTTCAAATAAAAATCATAATTTGAGAAGAGAACATAAAGCATAAGTCCTTAATTTGTAATATTTAGGCATAAAGACAACCAGGTGAAACATGTTGACTAACTCTTGAAGAAGTCTTTGAACTCGGCAAGCAAATCATGATGGTCTCTAAAGAGGTTGTCCACCTGCAAAAAATTAATAACAGACTTAATATCACCCAAAGCAATTAAGCATTCAAAAGAAATAACCCAAAACATAATTAATATTGTGATTAAGAAGTGCAGGAACCCAAAATACCTCACTGCAAACCTCCTGTTTGGATTTAATGCCCCACTTAAACATGTTTAATATATCTAAGAATGATTTGTACATCATGTCGTCAGATTGGAAGTGATTCTGCACGCAGAAAGGAAAGCAATTGTGTTAAAAAATAATACTATGATCCTTCCCCCCCCACACAAAAAAAAAATAAAAAATAAAAAAAAATAAAAATAAAAAATAGTGAATACAAAATCTACAAACTGCAACTAATCTGCAAATTACTATACCTTTACTTTGATTACCAAACTAACGGCATACTCGAGTTCAGCCTCTTTGTTCTCATCAGGGAGCTTAATCTCATACTCTTTGGGTAGGAAGGTGTTCAACCCTAGGATTAGATCGGGGTGACCGTTAAATAATTCTTTCAACCTCATTACAACACCACTAGGATCAATCCTACAACCAATTGTGAAGGAAGAAAGAGGTAAGGTAAGGACGGGCCGGGGCAAAACCATCAATGAAAAATTATATATACGCAAACATAAGACAACATTTCCAACCTCTGGCTCTTGAAGTCCGCCAAGACTTCAACAAACGCATCATACTTTTCCCTATTGTCTGGAAATCTATCTTTCACTGCCTTCATATACTGAAGAGCATCATTTCTTGTAAGCCTTGGAGTACTACTGGACGAAGCTGCCATATGGGTTTGCCTGGACCTTCATTAAAATAAAAATAAAAAAAAACCACAAACATTATAAGCGATAATAACCGAAATCTCTTCCTATGCGCATAAAATGGACAACCTTTCAGCATATCCAGAATGATGCAAGATGTAAACTTGTGTCACCTAATACATAAATCTCGATCAAATATCCTACACCACTATTTTCCCTAAATATAGTAAGAATATTTGTACCAGGTTTTTAAATTAGTTCAAATCAGAAAATTTTCTCTCTTTTACCGACAGCCTAGCTAATTAGCAAATATAAGTCGCCAACAAACTAAAATAGATGGAGTTCCTATTTTGATGATGACAGTGCCCCAGGGCAACTGCCGTTTGGATGCATCTTAGGTTGATGATAGATAGTCTATGTAATTGATCTTTTGTATGTAGTGCTGAGGGGCACAGAATGATGTGGTACTTTTAGTAGGTGTATTTTGTGATGTCGTTAATCTTTCATTAATGAGATCGGTGGCCGGAAGGTCACTTTTTATTTCAAAAAAAAAAACTAACTAACTAAAATAACATTAATACTTTCAAAGGAGAGTGTGAGACCACTAACCATATATTCATTCAATGCCCAAGAGATGATAGTATTTGGAGGGCCATGGCCATCACATTTGGGATTTTTAAAATCCCGAGAGTGATCTGTGGGAAGGTCAAGAACCTCCATCCCCAGCAGAGAGAATAGGGGACGGGCGGGATGTTGCTGTCACTGCTAGCATGTTGATAATTTGGCTCGCAATATTTTAAATGTCAGATGTCGGTGTTGTATCGGAGTAAGAGTTTTAGTATATATCGTGAGATATGTTAGAATATAAATATTAAAACCCTCACCCTTACCACAACTTCGGAGTTTTGGTCCATCGGTAGGGTCATTAATAAGATATATCGGGATATCTGGTAGATGTCGGTTTGCTATGTATGGCGAAAAGACTTATCCTATATATGATCTACATAACATTTGTATACATTATTTTTTTGAGAAAATTTGTATACATTATATTATAACATACATCATATAAATAACACAAATTAAAAATATGAAACTAAACGAAATAAAGAAAGCAATACATATTTGCACACTAATTATATACAATGAATTGATAATGCACAACATAAATATGCATGAATTAAAATATAACATAGCAAATTAAAACATAAACGAAAACATATAGAAATTAAAGTCATGACAAAGTTATCACAAAGTTGCTAATTAGAAACAAAAGGGAACAACAATTAGCATCTAAGCAAAGTACCAAAATCTTAAAGTTTCATAACCATTTCAAACATGCTCCATCATTTATTTTTTTCCCTTTTCGATGTGTTTTTTTTCTTTTCCTTTTTGTCCTATGTTGCTTTTAAGATGCGTACTTGTTTTATTTTGAGATGGGTAAGCGGGTTTCGGGTTTGATTTAATTCAAACATACAATTTAAACCCAGTTCAATAACCTACGTGAGCTACATATTTTTAGGATATACCGGCCAAAATGTCAACCTATACGCTATATACCCAAAATAGGCATATAAACTACATCAACTACATATTTACATGAACCACAACATAGTGGCCTAGTGGTTGGAAGACGCCAGGACCAGGAGTATGCTCCTCCGAGATCCTGGGTTCGAAACCCGTGGTTAACATTATATTGTGGCCAGTAGCCATGGGGCCTAAAAAGTGGGCCCCATTTGCAAAGCCTCGCTACGGGACTGAGATTAGTCTTCCAACTGAGGAGGAGGGAGGATACTCAGTTAAATCAAAAAAAAAAAAAAAAAAAAAAAAAAAAAAACTACATATTTACATGTATTGTGCAGGTTGGTCGAAAAAACCTTCATTTCGGCCAATATGTGAGTCATGTTGGCCTACATTTAAAACACTATTGGTTCTTGATAGAAACAACTTGTGTTTTCGAAACATTATTAGTAATGCTGTAAACTACATTTTTTGAATCGGGACCCTTATTTCTAGGTGGTTCAAATTGATAGGTCAACATAAGAGGGCGAGGTCGGGTGCTCTGTTCAACAGGGAAGAGGATGGCAGCAATGCGCAATGGGGAAGCTGATCATTGCTGCTGTGTGGTGCTCGCTGCTGGATGGTGTTGAACTTGTTGGGAGACAGTGAGTATGGGAGGATGATCTATCATTTTGGGGAGGAATATGAGAGTACTATAAGTTGTAAGAAAACTCTACTGGCATATATAATTGCATTCAAAATATAATGGAGAGAGAGATGTTCCATTGTGCACTAGGCCTTCATGTGCATTCGTGTGCACTCGGTCTTCCCGTCTGCATATTGACGATCCGAACCGTTCACATTGATTTACACATCTAAATTAGCCTAAATATGTAAAATCAAATTATTTGAAATTCATTTGCCCATCTATCATGTGACTATTAAAAACAACGATTTTCAGCCATAAAAATTTTTAACACTTCAAAGGATGGGCAAATGAATTTCAAATGATTTGATTTTATATATTTAGACTGATTTAGATGTGTAGATCAATGTAATCGGTTCGGATCGTTGATACGAAGGAGGAAAGGCCAAGTACACACGAGTGCACACGGAGGCCTAGTGCACAACGGTAAGCCTTTTAAGAATTTTCCAATCATATACATGCCACGTCATCAATTGCTTATTTACTAAATGAGCAAGTTGCTCATACCCCTTTTTCCCATATATATATATATATATATATATATATATATATATATATATATATATACAGGGCCGGCCCTGATATGTAGGCGGGCAAGGCGGCCGCCTCGGGCCCCCACCGAAATCGCGATTTTAGGGGCCCCCAATTTCAAACTTCCCTTGTAAATATAGTTACGCATTTCGCGCGTAAAAATTTTTTTGCATGTTTTTTTTTAAATGTATGGGGCAGGGGGGGCCCCATTTCGGAAGTTCGCCTAGGGCCCCCCAGAACTCAGGGCCGGCCCTGTATATATATATAGTATTAACTCGAAAAAAGTAATGAGCTAGTTAGCAAGAATGATAGAGCAGTATGGGATGTTTCTGCGGCCGCAGCCATGTGGGGCTTATAGCTGGACCGTAATGAGCTTTGTTTCGCAATATTAATAATTGATTCCCAGTTATGATGCATAAAATCTTCGCTGCTATTCATGCTTGGGCAGTTCAGACATGGGTAAAGAAGAGATTGTGTATGGAGGAGGAGTAGTCTGGGAGTGGAGGGAGCGATCAGGATGTGGGAAGAGTTAGCTTTTATGCATCTTCTTTTCAATGCTTGATGTAGCAGTTTGTACTGTCGATTTGAGTATTTTTGACTTTGGTTAGGGTGTAAGTTGCTCTACTTATTTCATTAATCTTTCATTAACGATGTCATATTTACTTTCAAAAAAAATTCAAAAAAAAGGAACATATAAATTAAAATGTTCAAAATTTTAAGCATACCCTCTATACACAGTATATTGAGCTTCCAATTTATACTAAACAATCTACACTATCGATACTAGGAGGCGATCTCGGAACCATTTGAACTATGTTTACTTCTTTGGTAGAGATTGGGTCCTATAGAGTGATCCAAAATATTCAGTAGATCACATAAAATATCAAGATTTCCAAGAAATTCAAGTTAAAGGTAAGAAGAATTAGATGGAAGAACTACAAATAACAGAAATAAAGAAGACAAATGACATAAATCTCATACTGAAAAGTAAAAACTACAAGCTTAGAAATGGGATCAATAAATTAAGGACACAAATAATTAGCGACTGTTGATATGCAGAGAAGGGGAACTCACAAGCCCTTTGGAGATCGATAGGAGAAGAGGAAGCTTGTCTTCTTGTTATCTTGTTCTTGATTTTCAGGGAGGATGAGCTTTGTGAAAAGAGTTTTGGAAGACTAGGGTTAGGGTTTGGTCGAGAATTTGGACAAAGAAAAGGATAGGCAGGTTTGCAATTGTAGAAAACCCCACATTCAATAACATTTTTACAGAAAACACCCCCCCATAATTATAGGGAATAGGATAGTATTGCTCTAATAGCCAACTTAATTACAATTTTTCAAAATCGAATAAAGTTTTTCAAATCAAAAAAAGTTCTTGCTAGATTACCTTAGAAAATTTATCGAGCAGCTGATTATTGTGTTACCATTCATCTCCACTCTAAACAGGGGCATATCTGAATTTCAGGGTCCTAAGTAAGTTCTCAAATGAGGCATTTTGTAAATTGACAAAATAAAAAATGACAATTATTTAAATGCAAACAAATTTGGAACCTTGAAGAACAAACCATTTAAATGAAAACATATAGATTGATATATAGTAAAAGGGCCGGATATGAGCAACTTGCTCATTTAGTAAATGAGCAATTGATTATGTGGCATGCATGTGATACATTGGACAACTAACCCTTTTAAGGTTTTTTCAGCCACATGTATGCCACATCATCAATTACTTATTTACTAAATGAGCAAGTTGCTCATACCCCTTTTTCCCATATATATATATATAGTTGCTCATACCCTTTTTTCCCATATATATATATATATATATATATATATATATATATATATATATATATATATATATATATATATATAGGGGAAAAGGGGTATGAGCAACTTGCTCATTTAGTAAATAAGCAAATGATGATGTGGCATGCATGTGATTGAAAATGAAATATATACTACATATACTCATAAATTAACTTGAATTCTAAATTTAATGTTGAATATAATTGCATCAATAAATATTGATATGACTTGGATATACTAAGTTATATTGATTATTTTTTATAAAAACACTAAGATATGAATGTTGAAAAAGGAAAAAAATAAAAAGATTCAATAAAAAAGCCCAACAAAACTCAAGATCTATATATTGAAAAGCCCAAACTCAGCTCTAAAATTTAATGAAATAAAATATATAAAAAATATCAGAGCCAGGTTTCGATCCTGGGACCTGTGGGTTATGGGCCCACCACGCTTCCGCTGCGCCACTCTGATTTGCTTACAAAATTATTGAACAATATTTATATACATATACAGTAACTTAATGTAATATGGGGCCCTATAAAATTGTGGGCCCAAAATAGTTATTTGTGCTGTTTGGGCTCAGATCCTCCGCTTACTCTAATATAGTTGCCTTATTTTTCTCTCTTTCATCTCTCTCCTCTTGTTGTGTTCGTCAACATTGGATAATTTGGGAGCTTGTGCACCATACAAGGTTACTGTTAATAAACAGTAACCTGTAATCATGTTTGGATCAAAGGCAAAGTAAGATAATGGAAGGCAGGAAGAGGTATTTAAAATAACATTAATCTGGTCGATTTGAAACTCTTTTGAGATTTAAGTTACCTCCAATTATAGCAATTACACAAAAAGTTGGTATATTAACATTATCAAACACTGTAATTATTCTCTGAGTGAAGGTAAAGGTATGCAATTGCAGATTTTATACTCTACCTCCATTTAAATATAACTCCTGTTATACTTATGCTATTTGATGTAAACTTAATTCTAGATTGAGAATTTTCCAAAAATATTATAAGATTAAGTTTAATTACCAACAAGTAGTGTCAATTAAGTTAGAAATTAAAACTAGTGATTAGTTTGATGAATTTTCAAAAAATTGAATCAATTAACAGTCCCAATTAAATATTCAAGCCTAGAATCAATGGTCATACTTAAGCATTATCAGCAAGTAAGATATTCAATAATGATTCATACGCTATTTGGCAAGTAAAAGTACACACGCTCAATTTTTGTAAATGACAGAAAATTTAGATAAGAATCTAGATATAATAGGCAGTATCGCAAATAATGGAGGAATGGAAAGAAATTACCGGGATGAAAGTGTTGCCACCACGGGTGGAGAGGAAGATTATGTCAATCATCGAAATCAATGGTGTTGTACTCCTCCATAGCTCATTCTCTTGATGTGAGGACTAGGGTTTAGGATTTGGATGAATATTTGGGGATTAAGGTTAGGGTTTGAATGAAGATTTGGGAATTTGGAGTGGGAGAAGGCATCAAGATGATGGTGGGGCTTATAGGGATGGTCGGATGTGCGGGGGAAGGCAGCTAGGTGGTGGGGGTGTTGGAGGAGGTGGGTGTGGCGTCCGGTTGGAGGAGAAGGGGTTTTCGGGGTGGTCGAGTGAAGAGAGAGGAGAGAAGAGGCCGGCGGTGTGTAAGGGGAATGGGGTGTGTAATCTAGGGTTTATCACAAACCCTAATATCCTCCCAATGTCTCACACAAAAGAGGGGAATGAAGAGAAAAACTCAACACAAAAGTTTAATCAATCAAAGCATCTCTTTTCATTAGTCTAAAGGCCTATATATAGGCTCAAAATAAATCTTAAAATAAATCTCCAAAATATTCTAATGTACAGAAAATAAGGGTACAAATAGCAAAGCTACCACATATAGCTAACTAACCATCCAAATGCCAAAAACATCTATAAATGCTAAAATAAAAATAACTAGGCTAATAAAATAGTCATCCCAGACCATATCTGAGCTGATAGAAGCGCCCAAAACATCTCGAACCGATGTCCACATGATTCTCTCTGGGTGGGAGAGAGTTCGACCCAATCGAGTCAAAACTAATGCTCTTGTCATAGTGCTCCAAAAGGTATGGATCCAAGCGCTGGAGCTCCTCACAATCAATTCGAGTATTCTCCGACTCCGGCTTGTTCTTCCATCGCACCAAATTCCTATGAATACCACCATCTCTAATAGGGACTTTCTGATCATTTAGAATATTATTCAATTTTTCTGTCGGTGGGTAAGAAGTGTCGGGTAAAGGGGGAAATGTGGGAATCTCACCAATAGGATGCAAGGTTGACTCGTTTATATAAAGATTTCTACGGTTAAATTATAGGCCTTCATAGGATACTAGATCCTCAATATTGAAAGTCTTACTTATGTCAAAACTATCAGGAAGGTCAACGACATAGGCATTATCATTGATTTTATGCAAAATTTTAAACGGGCATGCGGTACGTGCATTCAATTTCTTAACAGATCTAGCTGAAATCGTTCTGGATGAATCCGAACCATCACCTCATCACCAACTTCAAAGTTCTAAATTTTCTTCTAGTAGTTGCTCTTAATTTTTAGTTAAAATTATTCTCATTAATTTTTTTGTGAAATTTCTCTATCCAATCTTGAATGCGGGATGAAAATGTGGCAGCAGACTCTGAAACTCTATGATGTTCTAAATAGGGACAAGATCTATGGGCTGCCTAGGACGATAACCATGCACAACTTCATGTGAACTCGTGTCGGTGGTTCTATTCTTTGATGTGTTGTAGGCAAATTCAGCAACAGTTAATTTTAAGTCCCAAGTTCCTAAGTTTTCTCCCACAAGGGCACGCAAGAGATTTCCAAGACTCCGATTGACAACCTCAGTTTGTCCATCAGTCTGTGGATGGAAGGCTGATGAGAATTTCAGTTTTGTTCTCATCTTGTGCCACAGGGTCTTCCAAAAGTAATTCGTGAATTTCACATCCCTATCAAACACAATTGTTTTTGGCAATCCACGTAGCTTCACAATATTATGGAAGAAGATTTAAGCTGCATGAGATGCATCAAAAGTTTTTGAGCATGGGAGGATATTGGCCATTTTAGAAAAATGATCCACGACGACAAGAATGGAATCGTGTTGTGTTTTCGGTAAGCCTAACACAAAATCCATGCTGACATCTTCCTAATGGCAATTGGGAACAGGTAAGGAAGTATACGGACCTTTGTTTTGTTTTTTTGTTTGGCGAGTTGACAAATATGAAACCTGTTAACAAGTCTCGTAACGTCCCTTTTAAATTTAGGCCAGTGAAACTGATGTTCCACTGCATCAATGGTTTTGCTATGCCCAAATTGTCCAACAAGGCTACCAGCATGCAATTCCCAAACAAGAGTACAATTTTATAAGGAAATTAAAACTTTTCATCATACACAGAGTTCTTTACATTGTTTACACAGCGGAAGATAAAGATGAAATACAACAATGAGAATATTACACAACTTGTACAACTTTATCAATGTAATTAATCAACAGCATCATAACATCTTTACTTCGTCATGAAAAATTCCAAATCCTGCATAATAAGCTGTGGGTATGTCAGTCACTTACAACTGACGAAAATGTTTACTCGGCCATCATATCTATGCCGTACATATAATGATCTCAATACTTTAACAGATCACAAACATGAATGAATATAAAGTGTCAAATGTGACTACGCTAAACATGTAAGTGTATGTGATGCCTTAATGCCTAATGCAGATATTTTACACTAAAATGACACTAATGCATACTTGTTCGGATTCTATGCATCCCATACAATATAGGTCCGAGGGCAAGCACATATGTACTCCACATTAAAGGGTTCGATCCCTCACCATGACAACTACCCAGTAATAAGAACAAGGTTTAGATATTCCACGAGTACGGATCCCAGTCCCGGAGTACACCGCCCGACTGTTATATAGACTCCTCGTCGTGCGAATACCCCGCAAGTGCCTCTCTAGCCCCGGTATACGTATATACACTGGAGTACGATAAACTATCCGTCCGACTACACATAGTCTCGGATTTAAAATAAAAATTCGTCTCCAACGAGGCAACCTCAGTCCCGGAGTACACCGCCCTACTGGGTCTATAGTCCTGGAGTACACCGCCCGACTATATAGAGTGCCCAACTTACGTTTGCCCAAGTTTTACTACATCTTCTCTTAAGTGCCTAGTTTCTTAAGTTCAAGACATGAATAATTATCATACCTAGAGTTAGTCTTACCCCCTACCGGACTTAATCACAAATACTGAGATCGCTCCATGGCAATCTCAAAATATAATTCAATTCTTTTTATTTCAATAGTGCCGGTACCCGAGGTCTTACTAACTCTAAATCACAACCCTTCATGTACAAGAATCCATGGGTATTCATACCCTTCAATAAACATGTCTTAAACTTAAAGTATTCTTATCTTCAACTTTACACAATTGATCACTGCCTTGCCTTAACACTTATTCACAAAATGATCATTGTCTTTCGTGACACTATTCATAATTCACTTATTCATTTACAACATTTAGAAGTCAAAATTCCTTTTCATGAATATAAATTAAACATTTGAAATCTTACTAGCAATAAAATGTATCTCAAAAACATTTCTTAAACCAAGTAAGAGTATGATATTTTCAAAAGAAATCACTTCACACAAACATATTTTACTCTTCTTCAAAAAAAAAAAAATCATATTCTCTAATAATTAAATCTTAAGTCAAAACTCACTTTCTACCTCAATTTCTCATTTTTACTTCTCAAATATACTTGAAAAAATTTTCAACTCTTTTTAATAAACTCTATTTCATTTTATAAAAATTCTAGTATTTTTCTCAAATTTTTATTCTCATTTAAACTACCCTTTTTATTTAACCAAAACCCAAAAAATATTTTTGAAACCAAGAAGTTTTGAACCCATCTCCCCCCGCCAGCTACAGTAGAACCCAAGACCCCACTTGCTAGCCACTTGGTGCATGTGGACCTGGCATTAGAAATCCAAACCGAAAACCCCAAATGCCAACTTCAGGGTCTCAGAGAAATTTAACAAAATAAAACAAAGTGGGTTTAGCAAGTTTCGAACCCTAGATATCTTACAAGTACAGTAGTGCTCTGTGGTGCACTGGCTAACCAGTACACTACAAGGAATTTGATATATAGTGACAGTAAAAATCCGTGGGTAAAAGGCGAAAAACCGTAGGTATAGCCCTTAAAACCTATACCAACGGACATATTTTTCCGTCGTTTTTAATTAGCTATACCCACGGCAAAATGCCGTCACTATAGCCTATAGCGACGGTTTTTTCACCCATTGGATAAAACCTCGGTGTTATACCCATGGTTTCGTATCCGTTGGTATAGGTTTTAAAGACACCTTTTGCTTTCCTATACCCACGGTTGAAACTCCATTGCTATAGGTTTTAGCGATGGTTTTCGCATCCAATTATTTGAATATGTACTCATCGCTCTATACACAATTTTTTTCTTATTAATTACGCTTATAATAATTTAATATTTTCTTTTATAATATTAATCCAATTATAAACTAAATACACAATAAAATAGATAAATGTGTTTATGAAACAAAATTTTTAAAAAATAAACTTCAATCATATTAAAAATTAATGAAGTATTACAAGCATGTCAAATTACAAAATAGTTAATAACCAAATACACAATTGAATTCATGTGTGCAGACATGAGAATCAATACTTTAAACTACGATCAACATATTCAATGACATTATAAGATAACATTCAATTAACTCCTCACTTGAGATACGACACTAACAATTTTCTTATTTTACGGCAACCAGATCTTGATTGATCTTGATTCTCTTTGCAGTAATCTTCTTTTAGCATCCTGCAAATCTTCTTTACAACCTTCTTTACTTCATCGTTGGCAAACACAAACTCGGCTGCATTTTGAGCGAGTTCAATCATTTTTCGCTTGTTGAGAGCCCTTCACAAACAAAACAAAGCAAAAAGATCCAACTTTGGTCATCAACAAATAGTCTAAAAGAGAACAGTGTACTCTAGATCTGATTGATAGGAACTAGTCTACTAGTACGTAGTCAAAAAGAGAACAGTGTACTCTAGATCTGAATTGAGATTCTCCTCTATAGAAAAATTGAACCAAATTACAACTATCAGATTGATGTCAACACTAGAAATTACCTAATTGATGACGAACTTCTAGGCTTAGGCAATCAAGAAGCAACCCTTCAAATTTCCTGAAGACTAATAATAGTCTGTATGTAGAGACAGAAAAAAAAACAGAAAATTTTAGATCAGCTTGAATCATGGAAATCTGAAAGTGAAACCAACAACACCACCAACAAAAATAATGCCACTACATGCTTGTTTGGTCAAAATATTATATGGACAAGGTTTTAGATCCAAGTAAAGAATGGAACATGAGAGTTGTTTTGCACATGTTTTTCCTTATAATAGTAGCCATTGAAAACCTCAGGCAAGCCAAAGTTTACTTTTAAAAGTACATAATTGATGTCAAGTGCATAACTCATAAGATGCAAAGAAAACGATTATTCTAATGGATCCAAGCCATTTCACTGACTGTCCGACTTGGCATATTTTGCCACAATTTGAACATGGTAATATTGTTTTTTGTGTTTTCTGCAAAAAAGAATTCTTTTTGCAGAAAACACAAAAAACAAGATTACCATGTTCAAATTGTGGCAAAGTATGCCAAGTCGAACGGTCATTTGTATAGAGAGTTTTAATTATCACCAACCTCTATATAAATATCCAATAGAAATATCAAGTATATATTCTGTAATTGGAATCTATTGTACCTTTCTAATGTTTCCAAAACCAGTTCTTGCACGAGGAGCATCAACCTGGACAAACAAGAAATTTAATTATGAAAAAACATAGCTATCTAAGCATGAATAATTTATTATGAAGTTAATGTAACAACTTGTATACCATTGTCTTTTAAGAGTAAACTCATCAAAGATATAAAGGCAAAAATATTCCTGTTCTGCTTCTTTATAATGTTTTAAGAGAAGCTGAGGCCGGTCCAGAGAATAACTTATGTGTTTAACCAAGGTTTAAGTGGGTCACATTAAAAGAAATATTAGAAAGGAAAATGAACGTCACCAACTATAAAAACATAGCATCTCTTGCAATGATACTATTTTGCATTAATGAAAGAACACCATATTTATAAACCTCAATATGTAGTATGAGTATGATGATAAGTGAGAAAACAACAATTCCATCCATAATTTTTCCAACACAAACAAAATTAAAAAAAAATTAAAAAAAATTAATACAAGATAAATTGGGAGTTGAGGATTATACATCCCCATGAAACATAATAGAAAATAGAAAAGAGTTAAATTAAGCATCATACCTCGTCAAACTTCAAGAAGTTTTGAGTATCCAGTACACTATTGACCTCAGGCTTAAATGCTGCCTCCATATTATAAAGTTCATCCCAGCCGATATCTTTAAACCAAGGATGAGCCTAAAAAGAAAACAAACAGATTTTAAAAAATAAAATAACAGAAGAAATAGAAAGAAAGAAGGCATCTATATGCTTAAATGGTACCTTTAATTCTTCTCCCCCACCATTGCCTAGTCTGTTTTCTACATCACATAGTAGTCTGCATATAAGATCCCTCGCCTCGGGAGACAGTCTAGCACCCTCTGGAAATTTTAAATAATTTCTCCAGCGCAAAATCTAATAATCATTGTTAAATTTTGAGACAAAATTAAAAGGTGTCAAATAAATGCATATAAGTAGAAATTTCCAAGAATAATAGACTATTGGTAACTTAATAAAGAAACAATAAAGCTAACATTAGGAGTAAACCTTTCGACATGTTGTCATTGGGTCGTCAGAATAGAATGGCGGATAACCAACAAGCATCTCGTACATAATTACACCCAATGACCACCTGCAAGAAATCCATCAAAGAGGAATGTAAGAGCAAATATAGTATATTCTAAACTACCTCTTAAAAAATAGAGATTACTTCTTCCCAAGTACATAATAAATGCATGACTAGAAAATCAATGAACAAAAAGTTACACACAAAAAAAAATAATCAATTAAATAGATACTAATTTGCCAACTCTTCGGAAACTTTTATGCAAAAAAGTTTGTCGTTTATATTGACTTTGTTAATAAGATAAGATGATCATATATGTAGGTGAGATGAAATATTTGACTTGACTAAATTTCATTTTGATCGTGAGATATGGAGGAAGTTATTCATCGATTCAAGGCATTTGGTTAAAGCAAGGATGCTCTTATAGAATATCATGCAGCCATAAAACAACGAAAATAATACCTTAAATGGGTATACAACTAATCCTTCATTAATGCTTTATGAAAGGTAATGTTGTGCAACAGAAAGAAACATTTATAAAAAGCGACTGTAGATTACAGAGTGCCCCCTTCACTCAAACTCTACATTCGTGATGTTGAGAGATTTACTTATTTATATACTAGTAAAACTATTGTAGTAGAACCTTGATGGAATTAGCTTTAATTTTTTCAAAAAATTGCTTGAAATGTGTGGCCAGCTAAAATTGGAAGTATGCCCTCATACCAATACCACTCTCATGCCATTGCACCAAAACTTTCATAGTTGTGGAGAGTATTCAGGAAGATATTTTTGTATTCCTACATAGATTTATATTTTTATACTATAACAAGCACAATATTGTAAGGGATAGATGACAAATGTTAGCTGAAGTTTCAGTAATAAACAAACCAATCACATTCCATTCCATATCCTTTCTTCAAGAATACTTCCGGTGCGATATAGTCGGGTGTACCCACTGTGGAAAATGCCTACAAAATAGAAATTCATAGCTAATAATTAATACTCATACTAACCGGAAGAACTATCTAGTACTGCATTGGTAAACCAACATACTAAGTTGGAAGAAAGAACTTGGGTAGTCACATACCAGCTTCCTCCTGTTCATTTGCCAATGCTGACACTGTTCATTAGGGCCATTCCACCTACTAGCGCTATTTGTATTTGCATGGCGCTCGTCGATGTCCATAGACTCTTTCAGACTGTCCTCATCCAATGGTTCATTTTCGTTCAATGCTGATAGAGTACTACAATCAAGTGGCTTGCACAAACCAAAGTCTGACAACTTCATATGACCATTTTTATCCAATAGCAGATTGTCAGGCTTGATATCTCTGCATCTAATTTGTGTTAAAGGAAGAACTTACTGATAATATACCCGTACTGCAATAGAGAATTCATTAATATATTTTACCTGTGAATGTAGTTATGCTTGTGAATTGATTCTATGGCCAGTACACTCTGAGCAATGTAGAATCTAGCTACTGTTGTGCGGGAGTACAAATCAAACCAACAATCCAAACGAACTAATGCGGAATACAAAGAGAGAACCAGCGAGAGAAAACACAGAAAACCAAACAACACAAGAACACAAGATTTACGTGGTTCGGCAAAACGATGCCTACATCCACAAGGGGCGGTTGGGGTTTCTTTACTATGATCTCCAATGGGCAAACAAAGCCTTTACAAGAGATGACGGCTGCAAAATCCGAATAAGGTGTTACTTTTTACAAAATCCTAACGGGTGTATTTATAGGGAAACTATTGGGCCTTTTCGAATTGGGCCTGATCCAGTTCAAAATACCGTCGACAGTCGACTGGTCGACTTACCAGTCGACTGGTAATCCTTCTGGCAGTCGACTGGTAAGTCGACTGATCCTCTGCTGCTGCTTGTATCTTTAGCCTTCGAAAACTCTCTGGACAGTCGCCTGATCCTTCTATCAGTCGACTGATATGCTGTAGCTTTCTTTTGCTGCAGATACTCCAAAACACTCTGAACCAGAATCGAGCCATTATCCTACAATCTCCACCTTGGCGAGATCTTCCACAAAGTATCCAACAATCTCCACCTTGGCAAGATCTTCCAAATAGCCCAAGCAATCTCCACAAATACTCCAAAACAATGCTCATCACCAAATGCAACAAACGAACCCAAAACTCCACCTTAGTATGATATCACATACTAAACAAACCAATAGCAAAGTACTATCCCAACTCGCCCATGCCAAATTATCAAACATGCAAAATATTAGCCAGGTTCATGCAATGCTTGAACTTGGCTGCTCCAACAACTTTGGTCAACATATCAGCAGGATTATCAGCTGTTCCAATCTTCACCAAATGAATATCACCATCCTTTATCAAATCACGCACAAAGTGATAACGGACATCAATATGTTTGGTCCTCGAATGATGAACTTGGTTCTTCGCTAAATGGATAGCACTCTGACTGTCACAGTGTACCTCCACCTTCTCCCGATGAATCCCCAAGCTCCTCAAAAGTCCATGTATCCAAATGGCTTCCTTCATGGCCTCAGCAACAGCCATGTATTCAGCCTCAGTAGTAGACAACGCTACAGTGGACTGCAAATTTGACCTCCAACTTATAGGTGCCCTAGCCATAGTAAACAAATAGCCTGTAGTAGACCGCCTCTTATCTAGATCACCTGCATAGTCTGAATCAACATATCCAACCAATAACCTGCTAATATTGTCATCTCTTTCAAATTTCAAACCCACATCTGTGGTGCCACTTATGTACCTCAAAATCCATTTAGCTGCTTGCCAATGCTCTTTGCCTGGATCATGCATATATCGACTAACCATACTCACCGCCTGAGAGATGTCTGGTCGAGTACAAACCATGGCATACATCAAACTGCCAACCACACTAGTGTAAGGTACATTCGCCATATACTGTCTCTCTTCATCTGTACTTGGAGACTGAGAAGCACTAATTCTGAAATGACTGGCTAAGGGTGTACTTACTGGTTTAGTCTTCTCATCTATACCGAACCGTTTCAGCACCTTCAAAAGATATTGCTTCTGAGTCAAACTCACTGTGCCCTTTGCCCTGTCTCTAGCTATCTCCATCCCAAGTATCTTCTTGGCTTCACCAAGATCCTTCATCTCGAATTCAGAACTCAACTGATTCTTCAAATTTTGAATCTCCTTAGCATTCTTAGAGGCAATCAACATGTCATCCACATATAATAACAGATATATGAAAGAGCCATCCTGCAACTTCCTGAAGTAAACACAATGATCAAACTCACTTCTGGAATATCTCTGCACCTTCATAAACTGATCAAACCTCAAATACCACTGCCTTGGAGATTGCTTCAAACCATAGAGAGACTTCTTCAACCTGCAAACACAATTTTCCTTCCCAGCTGTCTTGAACCCATCTGGCTGCAACATATAAATTTCTTCATCTAGATCCCCATGTAAGAACGCAGTCTTCACATCCATCTGTGTCAACTCAAGGTCAAACTGTGCTACCAATGCCAACAAAATCCGAATAGAAGGATGCTTCACAACTGGAGAGAACACTTCATTATAGTCAATTCCTTCCTGTTGAGCATACCCCTTTGCAACTAGTCTTGCCTTGAACCGAACACTGCCTTTTGGACCTTCTTTCTTCGTATACACCCACTTGCAACCGATTGCTTTCTTCCCCTTTGGTAGTTGCACTAGATCCCAAGTCTTATTCTTATGAAGAGAGTTCATCTCTTCATCCATAGCAACTTTCCAATCTGCATTTTCTGAACTTCTAGTGGCTTCTTTGAAGTTGGAGGGAACTTCATCATCCACAATGGGAAGAGCAAATGCAACTGTGTCTGTAAAACGAGACGGTCGTTTGATATCTCTTCTTTGCCTTCTTACTGCAATTGATTCTTCCTGCTGGATAGGAACTTCTTCATCATTCTCAGTATCAACCACATCATCTTCATCTTGGACAGGAACAGGATTCTCAACTGACAACTTTTCTAACTCCACCTGTTGGAAAACTCTCCTACCAGTCGACTGGTTATTGCCACCAGTCGACTGTCCCGAGCTCCCACAATTCTGCTGTTCTGGACCACCAGTCGACTGCTCCTGTTCATCAGTCGACTGTCCCGAACTTCTTCTACTCACCTGTTGAAGAACTGTCCCACTCTTCTGCTGCTCACCAGTCGACTGACATATACCACCAGTCGACTGTCCCGAGCTAATCATGCTGGTCTCATCAAAAGTCACATCTCTGCTGATTACTAACTTCTTCTGTTCTGGACACCACAACCTGTAACCTTTGACACCAGTACTAAAACCAACAAATATAGCCTTCTTGGCTCTTGCATCAAGTTTAGTTTCAGTTACATGAAAATAAGCAGGACAACCAAATATATGCAAAAAACTATAATCAGATGCAGGCTTACCACTCCATACCTCAATAGGCGTCTTGCCTTCAAGTGCTGCTGATGGTAAACGGTTGACAATGTGGCTTGCATATATAACAGCTTCTGCCCAAAATGTCTTCTTCAACCCAGACTGTGCTAACATACATCTCACCTTCTCAAGTAAGGTTCTGTTCATCCTTTCTGCAACCCCATTTTGCTGTGGAGTCTTCCTAACTGTGAAGTGCCTCTGGATCCCTTCATCTTCACACAACTTCAGAAACGGATCGTTCTTGTATTCCCCTCCATTATCTGACCTCAGAACCTTAATCTTCCTACCAGTCTGATTTTCAACTTTCTTCTTCCAACTTGTGAACAATGTCAAAACTTCATCTTTGTGCTTCATGGTATATACCCAAACTCGCCTGGAGTAATCATCAACAAAAGTAACAAACCAGTGTCTACCACTCATAGAAGGTGTCTGAGTAGGGCCCCAAACATCTGTGTGCACATAATCGAGGATACCCTTTGTCTGATGTACAGCTGTACCAAATTTCACCCTAGTTTGCTTACCCAAAACACAATGTTCACAAAATTCCAACTTGCACCCTTTAGCATCTTTAAGCAACCCTTGCTTCACAAGCCCCTGCAAGGCCTTTTCTCCTGCATGCCCAAGTCGCATATGCCACAACCTAGTAGAGTCGGGAACAACCTGTTTAGGCCTTTCAGTTACACTGGCAGCCTGACCCAAATATGTTTTTCCCTGCAAGAAAAACAAGTTCCTCTTTCTTTGCCCTTTCATCACCACAAGTGATCCACTAGTCACTTTCAGAACGCCACCTTCACTAGCAAATTTCAAACCACTGGCCTCCAAAGCACCTAGTGAAATCAGATTCTTTTTCAAATCTGGTACATACCATACATCTGAAAGCTCTCTAATAAGACCATCGTGCATTAGCAATTCAATCTTCCCGATTCCTACCTTCTTACAAGGTGCATCATTTCCCATCAAAACTACACCACCATCCATATACTCCAAAGAAGTAAACCACTCCTTTTTCCAAGACATATGATAGGAGGCTGCTGTATCAAGAAACCATACTTCTTGATAAAGTGAGGGACTAGAAGCAAGTGCAAAAGAAACATCCTCGCCACTTTCTAAATTATCAACAGTCACATTTGCAGTCGAATTTCCCTTATTTCGTAGCTTTGGACAATCCTTTTTCCAATGCCCCCTTTCATGACAGAAAGCACATTCATCTTTGGCCGGTATTTTCCTGTCCTTTGAAACTCCTCTCGATTTGGAACGAGATTTGTTTCCCTTTTTCCCAGATTTGGACTCAGATCTAGTCTCAGTCCTGCCCCTTACAATCAACGCTTCAGAAGTTTCTCTATCAACCATCTTATCCCTTCTCCTAGTTTCATTATTCAACAAAGCATTTGCAACATCTTCATATTTCACAGTATCTTTTCCATATAATAAAGTAGTTGCTAAATGATCATAACTTTCAGGTAATGAATTCAACAGAATTAGGGCTTTATCTTCATCCTTAATTTGCTCATCCAAATTTAACAAATCAGCCAATAATTTATTAAATGATTCCACATGAGCATTCATAGACATACCTTCCGTATAGGTGAAGCGAAAGAGTCTCTTCTTCAAATACAGCCGATTCTCCAAACTTTTCCTCATGTATTTGTCTTCGAGTTTCTTCCACAACACCGCAGCAATGGTATCCCTCATCAAATCATACTTCTGAGCTTTCTCAATAAAGAGCCGAATAGTCCCACACGCAACTCGATTCAACTTCTTCCAATCTGCTTCGGACATATCCTTAGGTTTTTCAACTTCCAAAGCAACATCCTGTTCTTGTTGAACAAGAACATCCAAAACCTCACATTGCCACATCCCGAAATTGTTTGTCCCATCAAATTTTTCAACTTCAAATTTTGCGTTGTGAATCGTTGTTCTTGATGAACTTGATCCCACAACTTCCTTGGTTGCATCTGCATCACCCGCCATCTCTCTCTAGGTCGAACCAACAGCTCTGATACCACTTGTTGTGCGGGAATACGAATCAAATCAACAATCCAAACGAACTAATGCGGAATACAAAGAGAGAACCAGCGAGAGAAAACACAGAAAACCAAACAACACAAGAACACAAGATTTACGTGGTTCGGCAAAACGATGCCTACATCCACAAGGGGCGGTTGGGGTTTCTTTACTATGATCTCCAATGGGCAAACAAAGCCTTTACAAGAGATGACGGCTGCAAAATCCGAATAAGGTGTTACTTTTTACAAAACCCTAACGGGTGTATTTATAGGGAAACTATTGGGCCTTTTCGAATTGGGCCTGATCCAGTTCAAAATACCGTCGACAGTCGACTGGTCGACTTACCAGTCGACTGGTAATCCTTCTGGCAGTCGACTGGTAAGTCGACTGATCCTCTGCTGCTGCTTGTATCTTTAGCCTTCGAAAACTCTCTGGACAGTCGCCTGATCCTTCTATCAGTCGACTGATATGCTGTAGCTTTCTTTTGCTGCAGATACTCCAAAACACTCTGAACCAGAATCGAGCCATTATCCTACAGCTACACTTTCAGTTAAAGTATCTTCTCTCATTAGTAGGTTCATCATATCTCCTCCAAGGAGATATTCCATTATGAGATATAGGAATTCAGCATCTTGAAACGAATAGTACAGTTTCACGATGCAATCACTAGCAACCTCAGCAAGCAAGTTTCGCTCAGCTCTCACATTCTCAACCTACAGAAAAAATAAAATCATAATTGTATATGTCAAGTAAAAAATCATAATCACAACTAGTAAAACCTGATCTCATGCACTCAATCCTTGTGCAACCGAGGAGAAACTATGTGACACACATAGATACAAGTGGATAAATAGCAAAACACATTCCAGAGAAGAGGAATGCAAACTCATGATATAAAGAATCAAAGCATAATTACACTTTAGGATTCAGAAAGGAAAAAAACAAAAATAGAAACGTATATATAGCAAGATAAAAACCAATCTTCTACACTAAGTTTATCTCACCTGACGTCTCCTGACCATTTCAGATTTTATAAGCTTTTTCATAGCATAAATATTTCCTGTCGACTTCTCTCGGCAAAGTCTAACCTGTAATATAGAAAATAGTGAGCAGCACCATCATATAAACGGAGATACAAACTTGTATTGACATAAGTCTAATGAAATTGTGATCCTGTAATTTGCTCGGTGAGGAACAATTTCTTTTTTTCGTTTTTTTTCTTTTTGAGTAAAGAGGAACAATCGTCATAGAGAAACTCAATGATTGTTTGCAAAAAATACCAGAACACCAGACTAATCATAATTTGGTATTATATCATAAGCATAGTCCAGATATTGGCAATGGCAGAAAACACACACATCTAAAAGAAGCAGCTTTGCAGCAGCTAACAGCAATCAATTAAGTTCATGCGTAATTTGAGGGACGAAGAAGGACTGGAGGGAGATGAGGGCTTCGAGGGAGAGATGGAGAGGAGAAGACGAAGAAAGAACGGAGAGGAGGATGGGGAGGTTGTTGATGTGGGATCTTGAAGAGAGGAGCTGGTGGTCCAGGGAGATGGGCGACGACAGCGGGAAGAGGGGGGCGACGGCAGTGGGAAGAGGCGACGGCAGTGAGAAGAGGGGGGCGGCGGTAGCGGGAAGAGGTGACGGCAGCAGGGAAGAGGGGGGCGACGGCAGCGGGAAGAGGAGGATTTAGAGATTGGGTTTGGGGAGAGAGGGATTTAGGAGTTTTAGAGGGATAAAATGAAATATTTTGGGGGAAGAGAGAGGGAAAATGAAAAATTTTGGGGGAAAATAAATTAGGACTATACCCACAGTATTTTATCTCATTTCTCATTTGTAGGTATATGATACCTATACCCACAGTTTTAGAGATCCGTCACTATAGGTGTCCGTTGGTATATGGAAAATTCCTTGTAGTGGTAAGTCCAAGTGTGATTTCTGATTATGAATCATACTACTGTAGTTTTGTTCACAACGTTCTGAATTTAGTTATTTTTCACAAAACTCGACATATGATCGATCTAACATTTTTTTTAATGAACTAAAACTTTCTTATTCATACTGATTTCATTCGGAAACAATGATTCGCAAATTTCCAAAACTTGTGTTCTAAACATTTCATTTATATTTTAAATTTCTCCTTCTCCTGAATGAAAAGAATTTCATTTCTTCATTTTAATCAAAATGACATAATGTTTCTCTTGCAAATAATTTCAAAAATGACTCTATGTATATTAATTCAATTTCACCCAAAATTCATTTTTTTCGAAAGGGAAAATCTCAACAAATAATCTTTCCATTATATTTCTACATAAGCATGTATGGTCATTACTCTTTTTTTTTCTCATTTCAAATTAACATGATGATAACTTATTTCTTTAATCACATTAGAATTTTTACAATTTCATAGCACACATAAAAGCATGGATTTTTGTTCTCTTTCTTTTTCTTATTTTCAATCAATCATGTTGACTATAATAAAATTTCTACAATTCATAAATAGCATGGATTTGTTCTCTTATTATCACATTCACTTTATCTTTACTACTCATGTAGTATATTAGCATGCATGTCTCATAATTTAGAAAACATAAGATTACTCGCATCACATCAATTGATCTATACTACTAATATCATGTTCTAGCATGCTCAAACTAAAATTTAGAAACTATTAAGACCACCCACCTCTTATGAAGAAGAAAATCAAGAATGAAGAGACACTTCTAGCTCCTAGCTCCCACTAGCACCTCCTTGTCCTTCTCCTCCTAGAAAGCCTCCAAAGCACAAGAAATACTCTCTTTCTCTCTTTCTTTTTCCTCTCTTTACTTTGTTCAGTTTAGGTGTGACAAGAGAAGAAAAATGAGGGTGTATGTATAGGTCAAAGTGAGGGTTTCAAGTGCAAAATTATCCACCTAATAAATTACTCCACTTAATTTCCAACTCTTCATAATCCTAACTCCCATAACTCCCAACTCTTCATGTTTCCACCTCTTCAAAACTCACCCCCCCCCCCCCTCTCACTTCTCTAAAAACCGGCCACCCCCTCTTGGCTCCTCACATTCCACGTGCACGTGTTGTGCACTAGTGCACACACATGCACAATATTCAATACAATTCCTATAGTTTCAAAATATGTATTAAAAGTTGTTACATGTCGTGTGTGAATCCATGCACAACTTTAAAATAGGATTTAATTAATGGGCTTGTTCCATGGGCTTTCTTTTTTTAATCAATTTAATTAATTATTCTAGTGGGCTCTCCTAATGGGCTAGAATCTCTCTTTAGGTCCATGGGTTTAATAAAAGACTAAATAAAGATTATGCATGCTAAAATAGTAAATGAGAGTAAAAAATAGAGATGGAAAAATAAACACGTGCATCATACGTGTAAAATTGAAAAATGCATTTTTTAAAATTAAAATAAAAATACGGGGTTACAAGAAGAGGTAATAATTTTTCAGGAAATAGTCATCTACCACTCGAGTGATGTCATCCTTCAAAGAGGTGTAGACCTCGTAAAAATCTGGCCAGGAGGCATACTCATCCTTTAATCTCTCAAACTCAATAACTTCGGTACAGTGTGGATAAGATCATGTGGCAATGACTCATCCACAGCCTTATTATCAACTCCTTTCTTATGCATAATGGTATACGAATATCCTTATAGGAACTTTACCCATCGAGCATGTCTCAGATTCAGCTTTTGTTGAGAATTGAGGAATCTTAATGCCTCATGGTCTGAGAAAATGACGAATTCTAACAGCATGAGGTAATGTCGAGAATAGCGAAGTGACTGAACTACCGCAAGTGGAGTATTTTTGTTGTAAGTGGAGTATTTTTGTTTTGCCTCATCCACCTTCTCACTGAAATAGGCAACAGGGTGACTCTCTTGACTGAAGACTCCACCTACACCAATACCAGAAGCATCGCATGCTACTTCGAAGACTTTAGTGAAATCAGACAACCTCATGACAGGTGTCTGTGTAACTACGTGCATATATTAGCTTAATCACGGTCCCACCACAGGGTATAGCCTTACAAAAAATGCTATAGCTTTGTAGGTGCTCTTGGGTCATGGGCAACCTAATATATACACTCATACTCTCATTTACATCATCCATGTGGGATTGAATTTTAGTCTCTTATCCAACTTTACATTCAGACATTTCATCGAACACCTTGTGTGCATGCCCCCCTTCATTCAAGCATTTCATCAAACACATCATGTGCATGACACTACCTAGGCTTGTGCCTATCCAAGCCTGGGTATTACAGTCTGAGTCATTCTTTTTTTGATCTTTTCGAAAACTTTTGTGGCTGCTTTCAACCAGACGAACTCACCTTTCTTAAAAAAGTCGGTTATCAGAACCATGATTGTGCTAAATCCTTGCACAAACCGACGATAGACCATGAAAATTTTGCACATCATGTATGTTGCAGGGCTCAGGCCACTTAATAATAGCCCTTATCTTTTCTGGGTGAGCGAATACTCCTTTGGCGGAGATAATAAATCCCAGAAAGATAGTTAAATCCTTGCACAAACCGACGATAGACCATGAAAACTCTGCACATCATGTATGTTGCGGGGCTCATGCCACTCAATAATAGCCCTTATCTTTTCTGGGTGAGCGGATACTCCTTTGGCGGAAATAATAAATCCCAGAAAGATAGTCAGATCAGAGAGGAAGGTACATTTGGTAGGATTAACATAAAGATATTCCTTCCTCAAAACACCGCAGACCTGTCTCAACTGGTCAAGATGTTTCCAAATGGATCGGCTGTAAATGAGAATGTTATCAAAGTACACAATAAGGAACTTTCCCATAAAAGGACAGTACTTGTGTCATGATTCTCATAAACGTGCTCGAGGCATTCGTCATTCCAAACGGCATGACCATCCATTCGTACAGACCATCATTCGTCTTGAAGGCGGTATTCCATTCATCACCAGGACGAATAAGTATTTGGTGCTAGCCACTTTTAAGTTCAATTGATGTGCTTAATTTTTATATAATTTTTATTACTCTTTTACGCATTAAAGTTGCGAGTTCTCGTTTTTTATATAAAAATTTATCTTCTACTTATTTTTATTTATTTGATTGATTTTGTAAGAATGAGATGGATAAGTACAAAATGTGAGCATTTTTTTTGTAAAATCAAGGAAGAGTATAAGAATAAAAAGAATTCAAAAATTCAAATTGATTTTATGTGAAGATTTCTGGAAGATTCAAGCACTCAACTGCACGTGTTTACGAATTGGCCCATGGAAGAACCAATAGAAAATATTATGGTCAACTAGGAGGGGAATGAAATTGTGTAATAAAAATTCAAAGTTGAGTGGATTTAAATTAGGGTTAGTTAACTGATTAGTTGAAATTTTTAATAGATTAATTTTAATCTAAAGATTTTTAAACTAATTAATTAATTATCTAATAATAATTAACCTAACCATAATCCTACTATTTACCCCGACTCTATATAAAGGCAGATTGGCGGCTCTAGAACGGGGAGGAAAAAAGAAACAGGCACAATTCCCGAGGGAGAGAGTAAAGAAAAAAATAATAAAGAAGGTGGCTCTGGAGTGGTGGCTGGAAGAAAAGAAAGAAAAAAAAGCAGGAGAGCGCAGATTCTGAGGAGCAGAGTTTGGTACTTGATTTTTCAGAACTTCACTTTTAGCTTCAAACAACAACGAGTTCTTTCTTCCCTCTTCTATTTTTTTTATTTTTATAATGCAATCAAAAAACATGTTTGTTAGTTGCAAAATTATTCTCATGAACTAAATTTATTTTTCTAGGGCTTCAATGTATCCTAGTTTTGAGAACACAATTCTAATTTTATGTTATTCTATTCTCCTAATTTTTCATGGTTGTATGTTTAATTTTTGTTCTTAATGCTTACAATTATTTGGTCAACTCCTGTTTGATCTATTGAATCATGGAAAGACAGAGAGATAATTTGTGATTTAGAAATATAGAATTAAACATCATTGATTGAGAGAAATTAGAGATGGTTTACCGCTATTATGTGACTATAAAGAAATCTATAAAACTTAATGAGTCTTCAATTAATTAAATTTGCATAGAGATATGATGAACTGTTAGTTGGGGATATTTTTTGTGTTGTTCGAGGGAAAACATTGAATAATTAGGGGATTTTGGTTTACAACTTGGAATAATAGAATTTCTAGTTACATAGAATTATAAATTTTGTGGGATTAATCAAGTGAAATCAAAACACAAAATTTCAGATTTTCTTTCTTTTTAATTAGGTTAGTTAGTTCTTTAGATTAATTCAATTTAGTTGCTTTCTTTATTAAATTTCGATTTTTCAAATAGTAATTCATCTAGTGAATTTCGGTACTCAATAAAATGATTAGTCCATGTGGGTTCGACACTCTTTTCATTTAAACTATACTACTTGTTGCGATTTTGTACACTTGCAAATTATCCCATCAAGTTTTTGGCGCTGTTGTCGGGGACTAATTATTCTTTTATTGATACTGATAATTACTAGATTGTTACTAATTTGGATTTTTCTTATTATTTTTATTATTATTTTTAAGAAAATTAGTTTTTTTTTGTTATAATTTAATAGATATATTTTAGGATATAGAAGCGTATTACCATGGCAAACGAGAGTAATGGAGAAGAAAATAAGGCTTTGAGAGACTATGCTATGCCCTCACTTAATGGAGCAACATCAAACATAAAGAGACTGGTTATACAAGCTAACAATTTTGAGATTAAACCGATAATCATTCAAATGATTCAACAGACTGGTCAATTTGAGGGACTATCTCACGAGGATCCTAATGTTTACATTGCAAACTTTCTAGAAATTTGTGACACTTTCGAGCACAACGGAGTATCAGATGATGCAACTTGATTGAGACTCTTTCCTTTTTCACTAAGAGATAAGGCGAAGGCTTGGCTAAATTTTCTACCACCCAGTGGTATTACTACTTGGGAGGGACTTGCACACAAAAATTTGGCTAAGTATTTTCTGTCGGCAAAGACAGCGAAGCTAAGGAATGACATTACAACATTCACTCAATTTGAAACTGATTTTTTGTATGATACATGGGAGAGGTATAAAGAGTTATTGAGAAAGTGTCATCATCATGAACTACCGAAATGACTGCAAATTTAAATATTCTATATGGTTTGGGAGTTACAAATCGATCTATGGTAGATGCAGCAGCTGGAGGAGCTCTTATGAGCAAAACTCATGAAGCGGCTATGAACTTTTAGACGATATGGCATCCAACAATTACCAATGGGCCTTCAGAGAGAACAATACCAAGAAAAATAGCTGGAACTTTTTAGCCGGTCATATTATCACATTGACTGCACAAATTGCTACTTTATTAAAACAAATAGGTAATATGAATATTAATACTATTCAAACTAATATTAGTTGTGAATTTTGTGCAGGAAACCATTCCGGTATTGATTGCCAAATGGAAAATCATTTCGCTCAACCAAATTCCGAACAAGCAAATTACGTGTCAAACTTTCAACATCAAAACAATCCTTATTTGAACACGTATAATCCAGGATGGAGAAACCATCCCAATTTTCTTGGAACAACAATCAAGGAGTAATTAAACCACCTCAAAATTTTTCACAACAAGAAAAGAAGTAGGCACTTGCAGAAATGTTCATGCAATACATGCAAAAGACAGATTTGACGATCCAAAATGTTGCAACTTCAACTTGGCTTCAATTCGCAACCTTGAAGCACATATTGGTTAGCTTTCAAATATTCTTTCAGATTGAACAACATGAACCTTACATAGTAATACAGTGACAAATCATAAGAAGCATGTCAAAGCAATAACAATAAGAAGTGGGAGAACAATTAAGCAACCACAAGCACAAACTGCAGAACAAAATGCGGCTGAAAAGTAAGATGAGTTCGAACCAATTTTGGAGGAACAAACGTAGCAGGTGGACAACAACCATATTGAGAATTCTAAGAAAAGCAAAGGAGCTTCAAACACCAAAGCTTCCAGGGAGTTTAATTCTGACACTTATCCTAATTTACCTTATGATCCACCTATTCCTTCTCCGCAAAGACTTAAAAAGAATAATCTTGATAATCAATTCTCTAAATTATTAATTATTTTTAAGTAATTGTATATTAATATTCCTCTTATTGAAGCTTTGGAAAAAATGCCTAAATATGCTAAATTTTTCAAGGACATTTTATCAAACAAGTGGAAGTTGGAGGAGCATGAGATGGTTATGCTAACCGAAGAGAGTATCGCAATTTTACAAAAAAAAATTGTCTCCTAAACTTAAAGATCCAGGGAGTTTTACGATTCCTTGCATTATTGAAAATTCTTCTTTGATAAAGCCTTGTGTGATTTAGGAGTAAGTATTAATCCTTTGCCTTTTTCAATTTTCAGGAAACTTGGAATTAGAGAAGTAAAGCCTACTACAATTTCTTTATAATTGGCAGACAGATCTATCAAGTACCCAAGAGGTATAATTGAAGAAGTTTTGGTAAAGTCAAACAAGTTCATATTTTCAGCTGATTTCATAGTGCTTGACATGGAGGAAGATGAAAAAGTTTCGTTCGATTTTGTGGCAACCTTTTCTGAATAAATTTTTTTATAAAACACTTTTGGAAAATATTTGCAGAAAGAGGACAGTTGTCTAAGTATTTGCGCTCATGGACTCAACAACTAAACTCGCCGTTCCCAACGGCGAGTTTAGTTGTTTCATCCTCGCCGTTGGGAAACAGCGTGTTTAGTGCTAATTTTTAGTTCAAATTTTTCAAAGAAGACTCGCTGTTCCCAATGGCGAGGACATTTATACTAACTCGCTGTTGAGAATAGCGAGTTTAGTTCAAAATTTTCAAAGAAGACTTGCTGTTCCCAACGGCGGGGAAATTTACACTCTGTACTAATTACTATTAGCATTCCTTCAGTTCAGGATTCGCTCTCAATGGCTTTCTTTCTTCGTAGAAAGATGGAGTTACTTGGCTTTCCGGTTGGAGTGCCTGCTTCCTTTCTTTTGCTTCTTTTTTGCCTCTTGACATGCGCTACTGCTCGATGCAATTCTTCTCGCTTTTGGATTAAGTGATTTCTTCATCAGCAGGTAGGGAATTCGATCGAGACTCAGGCCTCACCCGACCGCCTATGATCACTGATTGGGAGATTTTTTCTTCATCCGAGGGTAAGATTATTCTTCATTATGAACTCAAAAGTGTAAGAGAGATTCTCATTATAGTTACGTATTCAAAAGAAAAAACTTCAATCAATGAATGATCAGCCATTTCATTTGTGCTTTCCGCAAGTAGGCAACGCGAATCTATGGTGAAGATTTTCAACCGGATACCAATTGCTTGTATGCGCTTCCTGTTGGGAATAGAGAGTTTAGTTCAAAAAAAATTATATGAAGTTTTTTTCGAAAATTCACTAAGTCCAATAGAATGTTTCACTCACTGAAAAAATTCTTACATCCTCGTCGTTCCCAACAGTGAGTCTAGTATAAATGTCCTCGCCATTGGGAACAGCGAGACTTCTTTGAAAATTTTGAACCAAACTCGCTATTCCCAATAGCGAGTCTAGTATAAATGTCCTCGCCATTGGGAACAACGAGTCTTCTTTGAAAATTTTGAACTAAAAATTAGTACTAAACACGCCGTTTCCCAAACGACGAAATTAAAACAACTAAACTCCCCATTGGGAACGGCGAGTTTAGTTGTTAAGTCCATGAGCGCAAATACTTAGGCAATTGTCCTCTTTCTGCAAATATTTTCCAAAAGTGTCTTATAAAAAAAATTACCTATGGGGAGAGCTTTGATTGATTTCCAACAAGGAAAAATTATTTTGATGGTTGAGGATGACAAAATAACGTTTGTAGTCTTTAAATCCTTGAAGTTTCTTGCCAAGTACAGTCGTGTTTTCAAGTTTGTGAAACTGATTTAATTGTGGGCAAGAAACATAAGGCTGGAGTTGAAAAGCTACCAATCGAAGTATGTCTAACAAATTCAGCAGCTCTTGAATCTGAGAAAGAAAAGATTTTGGAATATGATCCATATTTAGAAGTTGCAACATCTATTGATCTTTTTTCTCAGCTGAAATTCAAAGAGGTGGGATATCAAAGACGCCATCTTCAAGAAAGAAACGACTAAAATTCGAGCATAAACCACTGCCATCTAGTTTGTGGGATGCACAGAAAAAACTTATTCCACACATGAGGGAAGTTATTAGAAAAGTGTTTCTTATGTTGTTGGATCTTGGCATCACATAACTATCTCAGCTAGCATATTCAGCTGAATACTTAAAACTTAGTGCTTCTTGGGAGGCAACCCATATTTTCTTTTTACTTCTATTAGAATTGTTTTTTCTTTTAGTTTACTTTAATTTTAATTTTTGATTTTATTTTATAAGATTGCATAAGTTTGGGGGTTTTTCCGACATAGTTGTTTTCTATACCTTCTTTTATGGCTGTTTTTGGGCATGATGGAGTCCAAACCTGGGAAAGTGTTTCAAAGAGAGATCGAAGGAAATTGTCTTATCTTTCAAAAACAAAAAAAAATCAGGAGATTTAGACATCTACAACTCTAGATATCACCAAAACAATGAACGTCACTCAACCAGAATTTTAACATGGATCAGGGGAGCAATTCTGAACTTTTCTCATTCTTCTTGTTTTTCATTTCCTTACCCAATGACGGAAATGTGATATTTAAGTTTGGGAGAAGGGATACATTTTTTTCGTATATATTTGAAAAGAAATAAAAAAGGGACTTCAATTGGGCTTATCATTACACTTTTGAGTTTTTTATTGTGCGAAAGCATTGCAATATTTTTTAGGATAGGAAATATCTTATAAAGCAAGATTAAACATACTTATTATCTTTGGAATTATTGAAGTTCAAAATTCCTTACAAAATTGTGAGTCATGTGATTATACATAAAAGAGAAGTGTGATACTTTTTCTTGTGATTATCCCCTTTGATCTAGTCCTAAACAGAGCTTAAGTAAATAGAGTGAAAATGATTAAATAATTGAATGAATAAATTTCTATCTACTACAATGTTTTGAGTTACTTAGTAACTAGGAGTATTCATCACCAATGTTTACTTTTACGTCAAATGGCAACTTGAAATATGAGTATGCAAAAACACTCTAAGTGTGTGACTTGTTAAGTAACTGGGTGAATCCATCATAAATGTTTGCATTCGTGTAAAAAGGCAAGTGGAGAAAAAAAAATTCAAGTTTGCTACTCGGTTTGTAGTTGTGAGAATGGGTAATCACAGATGGAGTTTTTACATGATATAATTATATTAATTGCATGAAAAATATGATTGGGTTGAGAATTATGTATGAATAATTGTAACACCTCACAAAATTGAGTTATGACAATTTTACCCCTCGTATATTATGCAAGTGTATTTTGTACCGTTACGGGTAATATCCGTAATGTATTTTAATATAAATATTCTCTACATGTTTTCTATTTCAATTCTTATATATATTTTTTTAACCCTCTTGAATTCGATTATGTATTTGAAATTAAATTTTAAACTCAGATATTTAATATTCTGTTTTTACGTGCATTGCACGTGTTTTCAATACACGTGACGATTACGTGTATTCCACTATTACGTGTAATGTTTCTAGGTATTTCAACTATTTATTTTTATAACTTCTTAAAATTCTTTTTATAAATTGAAATTCATTTTCTCCTATTTTGGACTCGAATATATTTTTATACGTGCGATGCACGTGTTTTCTATGTACGTGATGATTACATTATTGTATACATAAAATTAATGAAATTTATTTTTCGTATGTTTTATTTTGATTATTTATAAACGTTTCTCTGTTAATCAAATCTATTTCGTATTTGAATATTAGTTTTTACGTGCGACGCACGTGTTTACAGTGCACGTGTTGGTTATATTCTCTTTCAAAATAAAATTTATGGAGTGTGTGTGTGGTTATTTTTATTTGTGCATGAAAAATCTAATTATAATTAAATTAAACTAGTTCTTGTAAATACATGTTACATATTATAACATATGCATTTAATTTAAATAAAATTATTAATAAATAGTGTGCACACACATTTGATTAACGTGCACGTGCTTTTTGCACACCATGAGAAGTGGCCGGCTGTACTTTTTGAGATGGGAGAGTGGAATGTGTCAGTGGGTAGTTAATTGGATTAGTGAGTGGTTAATATTAAACCCCATTAATTAATCCCTTTATAAACCCCCTCCTATTTCTAAACAACAACACACGACAAAATGAAAAGAAAAAAAATGTTCACCACCATGCTGCCGAAATTTGGTTGTTGTGGAATTTTTCTTTGGGCTCGGATTTCGAGGAGGTTTGGGGGTTTCTCTAGGAGTTCAATTTGCTAGGGAGTTCTTCAAATAGGTGGGTGTCTCTCTAATTTCTAGTTTAGTTATTTTGATCCATGAAATTATTAGATGATTGCTATGTGTAGTCTAGAATGTGATTGGTGAATTAATTTGAGTATGAATACATGCTAGACTAGATGAATAGATCAAAATACAACATAGAATGTGATTTGTCATGCTTCTAAAATAAATATGCATAAGATTTTCTTGTGTGTTAATATCATGTGGGTTTGCTCATGTACACAAATTCATGAATGTTGATTCATATTAGTTTTCGCTACACCATGATTAAATTGAATATGTGAAATTATGACATGATTGATTTGGGAACATTTTCATAAGGTTCTGTTTTAAGATTTTGTTGCAATTCAAAAAATCATAACTATTAAACTAGATGAAATATAGAGCTAAACTTTTTATAGGAGCATCTTGTATATGTCAAGAACATCTCCTTAAAATTTCATAATATTTGGATGTCGTTTATTATTTTAATAAAATCCGAACTTAGGACTGGTTGGCAGTTGGCTAGTTGCTAGAAATTTGTACACATTTCGGATTTGCCCTTAAACTATCCCATATATGCAGAAAACCTCACTCACCTTTTTTTTGCAGAAAACGGCACTCAACTATGGGTGCAAAAAACCACACCATGACTCTGTTAGGGTTCTGTTATTTTTCGGTCACGTGCAATGCACGTAACTTACAAAATGACGAAATTACCGTTTTTATTCAGAACCCATTCTTAGGCTAAAATTGAAAAAACCCCCTTACACTATCCCATATATGCAGAAAACCTCACTCACCTTTGTTTTTAATGCAGAAAACCGCACCAACCTATGGGTGCGAAAAACCACACCATGACTCTGTTAGGGTTCTGTTATTTTTCGGTCACGTGTGGTTTTTCGCACCCATAGTTGAGTGCGGTTTTCTTCATAAAAAAAAAGGTGAGTGAGGTTTTCTGCATATATGAGATAGTTTAAGTGGGTTTTTTCAATTTTAGCCTTAGGATTTTGATCATTTCGGCATCTTAGATGCAGTATTTTGAGAAAGTTCAAAACTATGAGCTTGAATTAGACTTGTTAACCTTTCTTTAGAGTTTAAGGAATCAATTTTCTATGAAGAAATGAATTTATAATGATTTTTACAAGTTTTGAACAGTGGCAGTCTGTAGAATATTCGATCCTACTGTAGATTTCGAAGAATTCAGGGTTATAGACACAATAATTTTAGGAAACTTTTAACTACAAAGTTATAGTAGACTTGTATACCTTTAATTTGATCTAAAGAACACAAAGTTTCATGAAGTATAGAATTTTCTATGATTTTTATAAGTAGCATGAGCTGCAGTTTTCGGATTTTGAACATACTGTTTTGCAAATAAATTTAGACGAAGTAATTGAGGATGATTTTAGATGATCTTAACTACAAAGTTGTAGTAGACTCATTTATGATTCCTATGAAACTAATAAATCTATTTTTGGAGTGGTATTGGAATTTATATGATTTTTTCAATACCATTGGGTTGATGTTTTTTTTATCTAGTTGTCTTAAATCTTTTACAACGTATAAAATTAGATTCAAAATTGGAATGCTAGTAAGATGTACCTTATAAGGAATTAAGAGGCATTTAATTATCTTTTCAATGGTTGTATTATTAGGTTTAATATGTTAATTAAGGAGAAAATGTGGAGATTGAGTTGAATATAAAAATCGAGTTTGGAACTATATAAATACTAATTTACATTTTGAAGAAGTAGAAAATTTTGATTCTTTTGACTAGAGGTATTCTAAAATTATATCATTTGGATTAAACTCGATCTAGAGTAAATTTGAGGTTGTTAAAGAATAAAATTGGAAGTTGAATATTATATTGTTTAGAAAATGAATCAATTTAATGTAATTACAACTTCATTGAGAATCCTATTAGAAGGGGGTGAATAAACTATCTAGTTTACATAGAGAATGTTGATTTGAAATTGTGGAATAAGACTATAAAACTAGTTATGCAATAACTGAGTTGTGTGATTAATTGGATATGTGAATGAATGAAATTTCAAAATGTGAATAAAGAGGGTATGGATAACCCATGATGTTGTGAATATGAATTGTGTTGATATTAGAGGCTAAGTGAGACCCAGGTACTGAAAAAGTGATGAAAATGATTATTGAAATTTGAGAAGTGGCCAATATGGGCTATCGTTCTCGGTATATTGTTTAAGACTGGTAGGAGGGTAAGCTAGCTCTATGTGGTATTATTATTCATATTTCAAACTTAAGGGTAGGCACTAGAAGAAGATGTGATGAAACCTGGGCAAACGTAAGTGGGGAATTTCTATATAGTCGGGCGATGTACTCCGAGACTATAGATTCAGTCAGGCAATGTACTCCGGGACTGTAATTGCCCTGCATCCAGTCGGACAGTGTACTCCGGGACTGTGAATGCTGAACGAGAAGAGCCTCAATTAAATCTGGGATTATGAACAATCGGGCGGTGTACTCCGGGATCATGAATAGTCGGGTGGATGGGAGGTTGATCTCTTACATTCCGGGGCTAGAGCAGCACTTGCGAGATGTCCGCAAGAGATGGATTCTGTATAATCGGGCGATGTACTCCGAGGTTGGAATTCATACTTGTGGGGTGTCTGAACCTTATTTTTGTTGCCGAGTAGGATTTCATGGCAAGGGATTGAACCCTATAATGTGGAGTACGTAAGGGCTTGCCCTCGGACCTATGTAGTATGAGATGCATATAATTCGAACAAGTATGCATTAGTGTCATCGTAGTGTAAATGTCTGCATTAGGCATTAAGTTCATATCATACACTGACACGACTAGGATAGTCACTTTTCATGTTTGCATTCAAGTTTGTGTTTGCTAAATTAAAGAATTGTTGTATTATAGCATTGCGCCAGTTATATGCAACTGACGTGCCCACAGTTTCCTAGTTGCAGGATTGGACTTGGCATGAACTTGAAGTCACTATGATGAGTTATTACAAAATTGAAGAATTTTTATTTTCGTAGATTGTATTATATTCATTTATTTCTACTGTGTTGTTGTAAAGAACGTTGTTATAATAAAAAGTTTTTAATTCTTTGTATTTTTGTATGAATTTGAAGTAAAAGATCTTGTATTTGCTACGAATTACCTGTGTTTGGAATTCGGGGCGCTACAATAATTGTAGTGGATAAGGTGAGTATGCTTAGTTTTACTTTATTTGCTATTGTTTTAAGTTGAAATTTTAATGCTTGCATGATGAGACCTTTTGGTGTGATGAGTTGAGCCTAATTATGATTACTATCTCTTTGTTCATGGTTTTACTTTTTGCTCAATGACAAGCAAAATCTTAAGTTTGGGGGTATTTGATGCATTTAATTTTTATATAATTTTTATTACTCTTTTACGCATTAAAGTTACGAGTTCTTGTTTATTTCCATAAAATTTATCTTATTTTTACTTATTTTTATTTATTTGATTGATTTTGTAGGAATGAGATGGATAAGTACAAAATGTGAGCGTTTTAGGGGAAATCAAGGAAGAGTACAAGAATAATGAATTAAAAAATTCAAATTAATTTTATATGAAGATTTCTGGAAGATTCAAGCATTCAACCGCACGTGTTTACGAATTGGCCCATGGAAGAACCAATGGAAAATATTATGGTCAACTAGGAGGGGAATGAAATTGTGTAATAAAAATCAAAGTTGAGTGGATTTAAATTAGAGTTAGTTAATTGATTAGTTTAAATTTTTAATAGATTAATTTTAATCTATGGATTTTTAAATTAATTAATTAATTATCTAATAAAAATTAACCTAACCCTAATCCTACTATTCACCCTAACTCTATATAAAGGCAGAATGGCGGCTCTGGAACGGGAAGAGGAAAAAAAAGAAACATGCATGTTCCCAAGGGAGAGAGAAAAGAAAGAGAAAAAAAAAGGTGGCTCCAGAGTGGCGGCTGGAAGAAAAGAAAGAAGAAGAGAAAAGGAGAGCGCGGATTCTAAGGAGCAGAGTTTGGTACTTGATTTTTCAGGACTTCAATTTTGGCTTCAAACAACAACGAGTTATTTCTTCTCTCTTTTATTTTTTTCTTTATTATTATTCTATCAAAAAACATGTTTGTTAGTTGTAAAATTATCTTGAACTAAATTTGTTTTTCTAGGGTGTCGATGTAGCCTAGTTTTGAGAACACATTTCTAATTTCTTGTTATTTAATTCTCCTAATTTTCCATGGTTGTGTGTTTAATTTTTGTTCTTAATGCTTACAACTGTTTGGCCAACTATTGTTTGATTTATTGAATCATGGAGAGACCGAGAGGTAATTTGTGATTTAGAATTATAGAATTAAACACTACTAATTAGGCAAACTTAGAGATAATTACCGTGATTAATGTGACTATAAAGAAATCCATAGAACTTAATGAGTCTTCAATTAATTAAATTTGCATAGAGATATGATGAACTGTTAGTTGAGGATATTTTTGGTGTTGTTCGAGAGAAAACAGCGAATAATTAGGGGATTTTGGTTTACAACTTGGAAAAGTAGAATTTTTAGTGAAATTCTAAATTGTGTGGGATTAATTAGGTAAAATCAAAAGCCCCAGAACTAATTTGCTATTAACCAAACCACAAAATTTCAAATTTTCATTCTTTTTAATTAGGTTAGTTAGTTCTTTAGATTAATTCAATTTAGTTGCTTTCTTTATTAAATTTTGATTTTCCAAATAGCAATTCATCTAGTGAATTTCGGTATTCAATAAAATAATTAGTCGTTGTGGGTTCAACACTCTTTACATTTAAACTATACTACTTGTTGAAATTTTGTATACTTCGAATTATCCCATCATCAATCTTGGAAAAGATTTTGGCACCAGACATCATGTCCAACATGTCATCCAAATGGGGAATGGGAAAGTGGTACTTCACCGTGATTTTGTTTATGGTACGGTTGTCTACACACATATGCCAAGTTCTATCTTTCTTTGGCATCAATAGAGCAGGAATTGTGCAAGAACTTAAGTTTTCTCTAATGAAACCCTTTGCCAATAACTCGTCAACTTGCATTTTCAACTAATCATGTTCTGCTGGATTCATCTGATAGTGTGGCAAGTTAAGAAGACTCGATTCCGAAGCCATACCAATAGCATGTTGGATGTCATGCAGCGGGGGTAACTAGTTGGGGAGGTCAGTAGGAAATACATTTGCAAATTCATGAAGGACAGGAGTTACCTGAGGAGGGATGGGTAACTCAGACTCTTCAGGAACTTCTCTAGTTGTGAGTAGGAGAACGGTCGTCCCTTTGTCAATTTCTTTCGTGAGTTCCTTTCACCCATAAAGCTATTGCATTGCCTTTTCTCGAGGGAGTTGGTGTAACACCATGTAATTATATATATATATATATATATATATATATATATATATATATATATATATATATATATATATATATATATATATATATATATATATATATATATATATAATAAGGGGTAATGGCATGATTTTAATTATTGTAAAAAGGGGGGCACGAGTTGAAGAATGCAGCGCTGCTGCAGTTATGCTGACGTCAGATGACGTCAGCGGGAATGGGGGGGGCACCTGGGTTGTGAAGGAAGATAGCGACAGCTGTCTAGTCGCTGACGTGGCTTGGGGCCCACTTTGGTGAGGGCTTCGACTGTACTTCCTCACGGGATTAAAGAAAGAGATTAAGTGTGGGATTAGTCCCACATCGGGAATACAAATAGAATATATAACTATAAATAATATAGCCTATGATCAAGAGTCACCAATCCGGTTAACCACCTTTTGAGAGCCAGTCTGTGGTGGGCAATTGTATTATACTATAAATAATTTGTCTGATAAATTGTATATATATTCGTCTGAGCTTGGGGCAGGGGCGTTACAAATGGTATGAGAGCCGACTTTCGACACCGAGTGTGGGGCATGTCTATATAGTCGGGCAGTAGATTCCGGGACAATAGACCCAGTCGAACGGTGGATTCTGGGACTGTGGTGAGCCCTCAATTAAATTCGGGACTATGATTGATCGGGCGGTGGATTCCGAGATCATGATTAGTCGAGCGGATTAGAGGGCAGCTCAATTAAATCCAGGATTATGATTGATTAGGCGGTGGATTTCGGGATCATAATTAATCGGGCGGATAGGAGAGCAGATGCTCCACATCGACTAGAAAGTAGATCCTGCACTAGATTGTGCATGCCCCGTGCTCAGCGAGGACGCTGATTTCTAAAGGGGGGTGTATGTAATTTCATATATATATATATATATATATATATATATATATATATATATATATATATATATATATATATGTATATGTATATGTATGTATGTATGGAAAAAAGGGGTATGAGCAACTTGCTCATTTAGTAAATAAGCAATTGATGATGTGGCATACATGTGATTGGAAAATTTTTAAAAGGGTTAGTTGTCCAATGTATCACATGCATGCCAAATAATCAATTGCTCATTTACTAAATGAGTAAGTTGGTCATATCCCTTTTACCATATATATATATATATATATATATATATATATATATATATATATATATATATATATATATATATATATATATATATATATAATAAGGGGTAATGGCATGATTGTAAATATTGTAAAAGGGGGGGGCACGAGTTGAAGAATGCAGCGTTGCTGCAGTTGTGCTAACGTCAGATGACGTCAGCGGGAATGGGGGGCCCACCCGGGTTGTGAAGGAAGACACCGACAGCTGTCTGGTCACTGACGTGGCTTGGGGCCCACTTTGGTGGGGGCTTCGGCTGTACTTCCTCACGGGATTAAAGAGAAAGATTTAGTGTGGGATTAGTCCCACATTAGGAATACAAATAGAATATATAACTATAAATGATATAGCCTATGATCAAGAGTAACCAATCCGGTTAACCACCTTTTGAGAGGCAGCCTATGGTGGGCAGTTGTACTATACTATAAATAATTTGTCTGAGCTAGGGGCAGAGGCGTTACAGTTGGTGTTGTCACAAGCGGACTAGTTTGTGGTTTCACAGGTATAAGATTTATCTTTAATCCTTCGTAATGGAACACAATTGGTTGGATCGACCATATATTATCACATCGAGGTCATATAACCAAGGTCTCCCTAAAATTACTTGACCCACATCTATTTTGAGAACATCACACCAAATTTGTTTCTTGTAGGCTCTGAAATCTACAGGGACCAAGCACTATGTGGCTTGGAGAGCTATCGCATCAATCCAAGATACTTTGTATGGATGTGGATGAGGTTCAGCTTTAAGTCCGGTCTTGGCTAGGACTGATGAACAGACATCGTTGATGCTGCTCCCATTGTAAACAATCACCTTACAGTTTTTGCCACATATTGTCATGAAGGTATGAAATATAGCAGTGCGCTTCTAACCATCTTCTTCTTTAGGTGGAGATAAAGCACTTCCAACTACATTCAAAGGAGGTGATTGGATCGACCGAATATAGTTGAGATACTGGTCATCCTCTTATTCGTCGAAGTCATCACTTTCATTAGGTTCATAGGATAACTCATTATCAAAATCATCAGCAATGACAGTGGTACCTTCTACGATGTTGGTCCTACTGGGGCAGGGACAGTTGCCGGCAACATGGCCGTATCCATTGTATTTATATCACTTAATGAGAGAATTAATCTTAGAGTAGTCTATTTCAGTGTTTTTACCATTGTCATCATTTCTAGGTGGATATGGATTTGAAGTATGCTTACTTTGGTAAGACTTGTTGGGATACTGAGAAGAGGAGAACTCTTAGATCTAGAGGGATCAGTGGAAGTCATTCTAGAGGAATGATCTCCCGAATCGCTGGACTTGTATGAGGAGCTTGTCTCAAGGGAATCCATATCGATGACAAGGGCATAAGCCGCTGCCAAGAAGTCCACATTCTATGAATTAGCTCGTTCCTAAGGTCGGTTCGTAGTCCAGCTCTAAACCTACAGAGGATTTGTTCTTCGCCCTCTTTACCTAGAGCACTGCACCAAATGAGGAAGTCGTTGAACTTATCCACATACTCTTGAGTGGATTTGCTTCCTTGATAGAGTTGGTTGCACGAATCAAGCAATCGGGTGTGGAACGATAATAACACATATCTCTCGTGAGCTTCTCTTTCATGGCCTCTCAAGTGGCTATGGGTGTCAGGGCTTGGCCTCTGCGGGCATGTTCAAGATTGGTCCAGTGTTGTTGAGCTTTACTAGTCAGCTTCATCGTGACAAATTTGATCTTCAGGGATTCGCTCATGTCAAACAACACATAGAAGTGGCTTATGGCCCAGATCCAATCGAGATAAGCTTGGGGTTCCATATGGCCCTCAAAGTGGGGTGTAACACCCTGAATTCCAAATAAAACTGAATTCGAAGTTCCACAGGATCTTTACACTTCTCTTCGTACAATTTTACAAGGAATTAAAAACTCTTATTACAACAATGATTACATTTTACACAGCGGAAGCAAATTACAACATGTTACATGAATTAAATAATAACTTGAACAATTCTTTAAGCAGCGATCAATCTTTAGTTCTTGTCCATCACTTTGTCCTGCAAAGAAACTATGGGTACGTCAGTTGCATACAACTGACGCTAGGATATAATACATCATTTTTTCTTACTTAGAAAGCACACACTTGTCACAAACAAAGCTAAGGGGGACTATCCTATTGATGTCGTGTGTGAACGTGCACTTAGTCCTTAATGCAATTATTATTATTACATGACACTAATGCGCACTTGTTCGGATTCTATGCATCCCATACTACATAGGTCCGAGGGCAAGCCCTTAATCGTACTTCATCTTGTAGGGTTCATTCCCTCGCCATGATCTACTCTACTACGGTAACTACGGTAAGTACCCTAGGTTTCTATGAGTTACGAGACCATGTCCAGACATTCTGGAGAGAATCCCACGCACTGACACATGATGTATCATCCAGGCATCCTGTGGACAATTCATCTCCGCCATGGACAATGGCACCACCCGTAGTCACCAAACACCCCAAAAGTGTCGCCACCGGTACAATATCCTAGAGTAGTATCCACGCCCTAATCATGACGCATCATGAGGACATCTTGTGAACACTCTCACACTGCAAATCCAATGGCCCTCATACTTATGTTTTTCTCTTACTTTCATCACATCTCCACTAAGTATCTAATCCTTAGATAATTGAATCATGAATAAAAATCAACACTCTAGAATTAGCGTTACCTCTACATCGGTCTTAAATATCAATCATTAACCATGACCCAAACTTGGTCATAATTTATCACATTTCTCTTTTCAAAAACATTCATTCTTGCCGACGTAGGGACTTAGCTAAAACTCTAGTTTCAATTCTCTTTCATGCTCATCAAAATGAGAGTACACATATTCACAAATTTCACATTTCTTCATGTCTCTTTCACTTTATTTCCCATGCATGACTTGCATAATCTTAAACAATCTTATATTAAATTTTACTCATTAATTTACATGTCAAAATCTCATTTTTGAACTCTTCACAACTTCCTCTATGTTCAACAAATATTTGTATCTTTAATTACAAAAAGAATCATATCCAAAAAATCTTATTAATTCTTCTTCTCAAAATTCTAATCATAATAGGTCAAATGTTATAGAAATACTTTTCATGAAGTCTAGGTATCTTTTTATGGTAATTCAAAACTCAAAAATCAACAATCAGGACAGTGACAATTGACTGTTGAATAGTGGTCATTTGATTGTCCTGCGAAACTTCAAAACTCAAGAAGCGACAGTCAGTTCAGTCGACTGTTGAAAAATGGCCAGTCGACTGTCCTGCGAAACTTCAAAACTCAAGAACCAATAGTTAGGACAGTGGCAGTCGACTGTTGAAAGATGGCCAGTCGACCGTCCTGTGAAACTTCAAAACTCAAGAACCAATAGTTAGGACAGTGGTAGTCGACTGTGAAAAGATGGCCATTCGGTTGTCCTACGAAACTTCAAAACTCAAGAACCAATAGTTAGAACAGTGGCAGTCAACTGTGAAAAGATGGCCAGTCGACTGTCCTGCGAAACTTCAAAACTCAAGAACCAATAGTTAGGACAGTGGCAGTCAACTGTGAAAAGATGGCCAGTCGACTGTCTTGCGAAACTTCAGTTCACGGACGAAAAAGTCGACTGCTAAACAAAATCCAAAATTTAATACTTGACAATCGACTGTCGAGTTTAGTTCGGTCGACTGTCAATTGTAACAGGTTGCAGTTAGTGGATCATGAATACGTTTTTTTTACATAGAAAAATTCTTTTTTAGAAGAATCATTAATCAACATATTCCCTTTTTTATTCACAATGTGTCCAAACTCTTATTTTTCCCTTCTTTAACAAAATCAAGTTCTTAATTTAGTCCTATTTTTACAAATTACTCATTTTCTTTTGTTTCAAACGACAATATAGATAATAAATCAAGTGACTACATCACTACTTGCATATGGCAAATGAAACACAATTTTATCACAATTCAATCTATTAATATTACATGAATATTAATTTAAATTCCATAACTTAGCCAAAAGCACATTACCCACATATTGTATTCTACAATTCATACAGAAGCAATTTTTTTACAAAAATCATAATCTATCCATTTAGCATGCAATTATACTACCAAGCCATCAAACACATCCTTATTTGCACATTCTAGTTTAATCTACTAACTTTTCATGTAGATCCATTAGTGTTCTTTTCTTCTTAATCTCTTTAAACAAATGAATGGCAATCTTTCCTACTCATTCTTAACAAAATCACAATTTTAATCCCTAGCATGGTATCTAAAGTAGAAGCTCGAGAAATCACCCACCTTTTTGAAGAAAAACGAATAGAAAAACTCCTAGAAATCTCCTTGTGTAACGCCCCGAATTCCAAATAAGACCAAATTCGAGATTCCACATGATCTTTACACTTTACTTCGTACAATGTTACAAAGAAATTTAAACTTTTCATCATACATCAGAGTTCTTTACATTTTCTTACACAGCGGAAAATAAAATGAAGTACAACAATGAAAATAATATACAACTTGCAACATCTTTAACATGTAATCAATCAACAGCATCGAAATCAACTTTATTCCTTCATGAATTATCCAATTCCTGCATATAAAACGGTGGGCACGTCAGTTGCTTACAACCGACAAAAATATTATACACGGTCATCCTCTCTATATAATGATCTCAATACTTTGACAAACCACAAATTTGAATGAACAATAAAGTGTCAAAAGTGATTATTCTAAACATGTAAGTGTATGCATGCCTTAATGCCTAATGCACACATTTTATACTAAGATGACACTAACGCAAACTTGTTCGGATTCTATGCATCTCATACTACATAGGTCTGAGGAAAAGCACCTACGTACTCCACAATAAAAGGGTTCGATCCTTCGCCATGACAAACTACCCAGTAGTAAAATAAGGTTGAGACGTTCCACGAGTATGGATCCCAGTCCCGGAGAACCACCACAGCAAGACCCCCGCCCGACTGTTATACAGACTCCTCGTCGTGCGAACTTTTCGCAAGTGCCACTCTAGTCCCGGTATACGTATATACTTTGGAGAACAGCAAACTATCCGCCCGATTATGAATAGTCCCGAATTTAAAATAAAAGCTCGTCTCTCACGAGACAACCACAGTCCCGGAGTACACCGCCAGACTGGTTCTATAGTCCCGGTGAACCGCCGCAGCAAGACCACCGCCCGACCATAAAGAGAGCCCCACTTACGTTTGCACAGGGTTTACCACATCTTCACTTATGTGCCTAGTTCTTAAGTTTAAGACATGAATAAATTTCCATACTTCGAATTAGTTTTTCCTCCTACCGGACTTAATCAACAAAATATGAGATAGCTCCATGGCCATATCTCAAAATATATCGCAACTCTTTTCAATTCAATAGTGCCGATACCCGAGGTCTCACTAACTCTAAATCACAACTTTTCATGTACAAGAATCCATGGGTACACATACCCTTCAATAAACATGCCTTAAACTTAGATATCCTTATCTTCAACTCATTCACAATGATCAATATCTAGTCTTAACACTTATTCACAAAGTAATCATTTTCTTAGTCTTAACACTATTTATAATCCATTTATCCATTCATGATCTTTAGAAGCAAATAATTCTTTTCAAGAACACAAGTTCATCACATGAAATCTTATTAACAATTTCAAGCTCATACAACTCACTTCAAAATATCTCTTAAACAAAAGTAAAAGTGTAATCTCTTCAAGAGTAATCACTTCACAAAATAATATTTTACTTTTCTTCACAAAAGAAAGTTCTATTCTCAAATTTCCATTTTTATACCTCAAAATATTCAAGAAAATTTTATAACTATCTCTTATAATTTCCATTTCATTTTATATGAATACTAAAGTTTATTTCTCAATCTCTTTCACATCAAAAACTCAATTATATGAACAAAAGGCTCAAAAAAATCAAAAGGTGGCTCTGGGTTTTGAACCCAGGACCTGCCGAACACACAGAGCCAACGCCCAAGCCCAAACCCACTAGCCACTAAATCCTTTTGGACTTATGTCAAATAACCGTAACCGAAACCCCTTTATACACAAGTACAGGTTCGGAATTTGATTGAGTGAATTAAAATAAAATGTCACTATCAAGTTTCGAACCCAAAATCTCTTACAAGCATTGCTCTGTGGTGCACTGACTAACCAGTATGTCCAAGTGTGATTTCTGTTTAGAAGTTGTATTAATATAATTTTGTTCATACTGTTCTGAAATTGGTTCTTTTTCACAAAACTCATTTATCCAATGATCCAATCCTTTAGGATATTGAAATAAACTTTTCTCTTGATTGGGATGAATTTTAAAAGAGAAATCAACTAATTTCAAATTCATTTAAAAACATATAATTCTGTTTTTTTTAAATAATTCCTCTTCCTATTTTACACATAGACTTGTAATTTTCTCAATACTTGAATTTAAGAATCATATTTATTAAAACTAGTTTTAGGTTCTCAATTACACTAATAAAAAAATTTGTAATAATACCAACATGCCTCTCAATCATGAGAATCTCACAAAAACCTATTTTATGCAAGAATTTATATTTTCAAATACAACATGGCAATAACATAGGTCAACACATTCCATGGCACTAACTAATTTTGTTTTGCTTTCTTTCTTCTTTCTTAATCATCATGACTCTAAGGCATAATTTGAATATGACATTCTCCAAACAAATTTTCATACAAATCATGCATCCGACATGTACAAATTTATAAGCATACTAACATAATTCATAGTATTAATTCATTTGTCACATTCTTCTTTCTAATTAACATGGTGGCTATTATTTACTTAATCACAACAAGATTATTCTCATTCAAGGCATTTTACACTAGCATGGATTTTATCTACATATTTCATATCAACATCAACTTATATTACTCATTTATAATTTTTAGCATGCATTCTCTACAATTAGAAAGTAAGAAATCACCCACCTCTTATGAAGAATGAAAATTACAAATGAAGAGACCTCTTCTAGCTCTTAGCTCCAACTAGCACCTCCTTGTCCTTCTCCTAGCAAGCCTCCAAAACTCAAAGGTACTCTCTTTCTCTCTTTCTTTTTCTCTCTAAATTTTATTTAGTTTAGGTGTGACAAGAGAAGGAGAAATGAGGGTGTATTTATCGGTCAATGTGAAGGTTCAATTTTCATAATTCTCCTTCTAATAAATTACTCTCTTAATTTTTCAACTCTTCAAAATCATAACTCCTAAAACTCTCAAACTCTTCATATTTCCACCCTTTCAAAAACTCACCCCCCCCCCCCCCCATTATGTCAAAAACCGGCCCCCTCCTATTGGCTCTTCAATTTCCACGTGCACATGTTGTGCACTAGTGCACACACATGCACAATATTTAATACAATTCATGTGTATTAAAAGTTTTTACATGTCATGTATGAGTCCATGCACAACTTTAAAATAGGATTTAATTAGTGGGCTTGTCCCATGGGCTTTCTTTTTAATTAAATTAATTAATTATTCTAGTGGGCTCTTCTAATGGGCTAGAATATCTCTTTAGGTCCATGGGTTTAATAAAAGGCTAAATAAAGATTATGCATGCTAAAATAGTAAATGAGAGTAACAAAGAGATGGATAAATTAGCACGCGCATCATACGTGCAAAAATTAGAAAAATGCATTTTTAATTAAAATAAAAATGTTGGGTGTTACACCTTGAACACACGAACGGTTCCTTCTCCTCCTAGATTGTGCCACAAGAGCGCCTCCTCCTGCTTGCTTGATGGAAACCCGAGCTCCCGTTGTCCTTTAGCTTGTAGGCCGGCCTCCATTGAATGCAAGAACACACAACAAAATGCAACTCAATCTTTTCTCACACTTGTTTCTTTCTTTCTTTTTCTTTTATCAACTTTTCTAGTGTATTTCATGAAGAGAATGGGGGGTTTTCAAAGTAGAATGGAGGGCCAAGATTGAACTAGATGGTTGTAGATAAGGGGCTATGATGAATTAGGAAGTTAGAACAACTACCTATGAACTCAAAACCATCTCTCCACTCACTCCATCTCTCCACTCTCTCTTGATCCCATCCGACCAACCCCCTCTCTTGTGCTTGGCACGTGCAAGTGCAATGCACGTGTCACACAAGCACACCTAGTTACTAGTTTGTACATATTCATTTAACTTAATTGGTTACAGAACTAGTCTACCTTACAAGTTGTGATAATTAAAAGAGAATTAAATCTGTGGGCTCAATCTAGTGGGCTTAAAGTCATATGGGCTTCTAATTTAATTAATTAAATTAATTAGCGTGTGCTAGAGTTAGAAAATTAGGCCTAGTGTTTAAATAGGCTTTTTAAATTAAAAAGAAGAAGAATTAAATTACTTGTTCATGATATGAAAATAAATAATTTTCTAAGGGTAAAATGTACATAAATTTGCACGTGCAAAACACGTGAAATCAAACAAACTCTTATTTAATTATAATAGAAAATTCAGGATGTTACATGGGGAACGTCAGCCTTTACGTTCTTTTTGTATTATTTGTCAGAGTCACGATCTTGACGTCGATCGTCACGATCATTCACTTGAAGGTTCTGATGATTAGGATGAAACTCAGGGGCGCGATTTTGATTCAATTCCATTTTGTTCAAGTCTTTGATTGACACTAGCAATGGTTGCCTAAATGGCAGCGAGGGTAGTGGAAATTTCAGTGTTTTCCATTTCAATTCAAAGAGGGGTTCACCGATTTCTAGGATTCCTAATTGAGTAGTTTGGGATGGACGAAAATTCCTTGGCTTCTACTTGAGATTGGTTTGGTCGAGGTCGAGCGACAATTGGTCTTCTTTTCCATAGATCGGAGAATGTTCAATTCTCTATCCGCCTCCTCGTGATTCGTACTGGTGCTACGAAGACGCATTCACCTAAGGAAGAAAACTAGATACCATAGGGGAAAGTTTGCTTAAAATAGGAAAAAATGTGACCTAAATGCACCTAAAATGATGTGTTTTCATATCGGAAATGATCCAAAAATGGCCCTAAAATGATCCTAAATGAATGCAGAAATTATGCGTAAATGATGTACGAACTAGGGTTTTAAACCTTGGCTCTAATACCAAAATGATGTAAACTTAACCCTAGATAGATAACTTCAAGAATATTAAAATATTAAGTTTACCAACAAGTAGTGTGAATTAAGTTAGAAATTAGAACTAGTGATTGGTTTGATGGATTTTTCAAGAAATTGAATCAATTAACAATCCCAATTAAATATTCAAGCCTAGAATCAATGGTCATACTTAAGCATTCTCAATCAGTAAGATATTCAATAATAATTTGTTCGCTGTTTACCAGGTAGAAGCACACACGCTCAATATTTATGGACGCCAGAAAATTCAGATATGATTCTAGATTTGATAGAAAGTACCATAAATAATGGAGGATGGAAAGAAATTACTGGGGTCCGATGAAAGTGTCGCCGCCACAGATGGAAAGGAAGAAGATGTCAATAATCGAAATCAATGGCGTTGTACTCCTCCCTCCATAGCTCATTCTCTTGATGTGAGGATTAGTGTTTAGGATTTGGATGAAGATTTGGGGATTAGGGTTAGGGTTTGAATGAAGATTTGGGGATTTGGAGTGGGGGAAGGCATCGGGATGATGGTGGGGCTTATAGGGATGGTCGGATGTGTGGGGGAAGGCGGCTAGGTGGTCAAGGGTGTTGGAAGAGGCGGGGGTGGCGTCGGGTTGGAGGAGAAGGGGGGTCGAGGTGGTCGGGTGAAGTGAGAGATAAGAGAGGAGGCCGGCGGTGTATAGGGGGGATGGGTGTGTAGTCTAGGGTTTCTCACATACCCTAATTAATGTCATTTTAATGTCTCACATACAAGAGGAGAATGAAGAGCAAAACTCAACACACAAAAGTTTAATCAATCAAAGCATCTCTTTTCATTAGTCTAAAGGCATGTATATAGGCTCAAAACAAATCTCCAAAATATTTCAATGTGCAGACAATAAATTAAGCAAATAGCAAACTACCACATATAGCTAACTAACTATCCAAATGCCAAAAACAACTCTAAGTGCTGAAATAAAAATAACTAGGCTAATAAAATAATCATTCCACATGATGCTTGCGCTGATAGAAGTGCCCAAAACATCTCGAGCGGTTGTCCTCATTAAAGGATATCCGGAGGTATGTCATATCTCCAGTTATTTTAACCTACCACTAGCTATTTCCAAACTTTGCACTTAAATTAATGGATAAACAGAGAATAAAACAGCAAAAGAAAATGAACCAGTTTGAGATGTAAGCTTCCAAAAGTTGTAGAATGGGTTCACGCATTCCTCGTGATAAACTACCTGCAGAAAACACCACTGTTCAGCTGCATTTCTTCTCCGTCACCGGATAAGCTCATGTACTGAATTGACACTATTTCCTGTTGTTGTCGCTGTCGCATCTCCTCTAGGTCTCCTACTCCTACCATTTGTAACTGTCGTGACTTGTGATTACTGTTAGATATCCAGCTAATGTATCTGCCACTCGAACGCCATTAGATCTACTCCTTCATGGGTCTAGAGTTGCTGGAACCAATTCCGTCCTCGTTGTATCTGCTTCTGTTAAAATTTCACTGAAACAATAAGATCATATATCGTTCAATTCTCCAAGAGAGTTCTTCTTTCTTGGAGAGTAAGACCCGGCATGCAGTGGAGATGAACGCCCCAACTCAGCTATTTGGTGAATATCTAGCGTCAAATATGATGGCAGCTGAATGAAGCTAATGTTGTTGAAACCTATGGGACCGCTTTACTCTGTCCACCCTTTAGTAGGATATGGTTGTGTGCCGGAATAACAGATGAAAATGTACCAAGAGCAGCCGCCAGTAAAAGCGATTTCAAGTGAAAAATAACAGGGAGAAACAAAAGCCGCATCACTTTTATATGCCCATGACTTACCGGTAGATTCTTCTTAAGTTAAGGTGGTTATGTGGATCAGCTAATAGGAGCTCAGAGGAGGCTGAACGATAGGCGGGCATTGAAAAGTCATCCCATGGGGCACAGGGAAGGGGCTACTTAACGAGTTTCTAAACTATCGAAAGAGAAGGCACTGCTATTAATAGTTTTAAGAAAGATGTTTCGTCTTTATCAGCAGCATCCACATTTGTACTATACAAACTAACTTCAACAGGAGAAAGTAAACATCAATTTATTAGTGATATTTATGACATGCTTCCCAGGGTACATTAGTTTAAATTAGATTCATGGCGACTTTTGAGGTAGTTCAGTGTATTAATCAAAATGACCGCATCACATAGTTTTATAATAGGACCAAGTGAAATCAGAGGGAAGCATGATTTAAAAGCTAATTTATTGGTTGTTGTAAAGTTTGATTTGTATTATGTTAGAAGCTATCGCTTTATGTTCTATTGGTCCAAATATTTATGAGCTGAAGTTTTAAGAATGATTGGTGATGATGGTAAAAATCACAGTAGATCAGAGCCGTACGATCGCTGCACGGATCTCAAAGCGTCTACAGGCAGATTAACCATCACAGGCCTATTTTACAGGCCTGGGCCCACTCCAAGACAAGGGCTTCTCTCAAGCCCATAAAAAGTCACAGACTAAGCCCACTAGGAGAAACACCCAGCCCATGATGGCTAGGAGTCTCATCTCTTATCCTCTCACAGGGATATCTTATCACTTCAGGGGGGAGACATGAAAGATCCGACGGTCACGATTCAGCTTCTAGAATGTCTCCCAGGCCTATAAATACTCCTCCCCCTCCTCAATTTCCAGGTAATCAACAATTCACCAGTTTTTACTCTATCTCTCTCTCTCTTTCTGGTTCTGACTTAAGCGTCGAAGGGTCTGTCGCCGGGGCCACACCCCGGTGTTACAGACATTTTGCAGGTCCGTCGGCCGCATCATCCACCGTCCAGTTCAAATTACAGGAGGTTAATCAACGGTCCAGATCCAATTTCAAGAACTCTAACAGCTTATAACGGCCAGGTTACAGCTTCGACTTTTAGTAGTGTCCTTCATTTATTTAACTCACTATCTGTTTGCCCCCACACCGAAATAAGCAGCAACAGATTGGCGCCGTCTGTGGGAAACCACTGCACAAGTCAAACTTTTCTCCATGCCACCAAAACTGAGAGGCGGAGCCTCCAGCCGTCGCACCAACTCTCTCCGTCAGTCTACTCGGGTTCCTCCTATGGAAGATCAAATTCCTCTTCAACAACAGCTCTCGGAGCCTAATCCCGCTCCTGCCAATGGAGAGGCGCCGGGGGGCTCCCGACAGAACTGTCCTGAACATCATCCTCACAACGACCACGTCTCGGTCCACAACGCCTCGACTGATTCAATGGCTACACAAGGTCCACGAAGATCTAAAAATCTCAACCAAATTCAAGGTGACCTGCGAATAAAGCTAAATGAAAGGTGTGCCCGGTCTGAGGCCTCCCATTCAGGACATCAAGCAAGCCAGAGAGCCCAGCCTTCCAAACAAGTATCAAGGCAATCCTCCTCTCACAGGAGGCACCCAGCTAGGGGAAACCCAACACTGGATGACCAAAGGCAACCTGGGCAGAACAGAGATCGAAATGCACCGGTCACCAGGGCCGAGCTCGATCAATTCAAACGTGACCTTCTCCACGCTCTCCAAGTAAGTCAAGCTCATAGACTTCCCCTGAATGAAGGATCCACTGACTCAATTGAATCCCAAAAGAAGGATGATCAAGTCCTCCGCCGAATCCAAGAGGTGGAGAAGCATCTTGAGCAAATCAGGAATGAAGGGAGTCACTCCCACAGGGCCTACCGCCCTAGTCGACCTTCGTTCAGCCGAACTATTCTCAATGCACCTATTCCAAGGGGTTTCAAGGCTCCTCAGTTCAAATCCTATGACGGGGAATCAGACCCGAAAGACCATGTTGAGAGCTTTAAAATGCTCATGATGGTCTAAAATACCACCGACGCACTCATGTGTCGGACCTTTCCCGCTACACTGAAAGGATAAGCTAGGGAATGGTATGCACGTCTGAAACCTGAGTCCATATTTTCCTTCGATCAATTTGAAAAACTCTTCATCGCACACTTCATTACTGGTCAGAGAACTGAAAAGACTAGCGTCTCCCTGCTAGAACTGAAGCAAAAAGATGGAGAATTGTTAAAAGACTTTGTCAAGCGATTCACAGCGGAAACAAGATCAATTTCCTCTCTAGACTCCTCAGTGGCGGCTGCCGCCTTCCTCCACAACGTCAGGCACAAAGAGCTAAAAGCATCCCTCGCTAAGAGGCTGCCTCACGATTTCACAGAGCTCCTAGAACGGAGTGAGAAGTACATTAGAGTTGAGGAAACCCTCAACCCATCAGACAAGAAAGAATCACTCTCTGGGAACAAACGGAAGAGTCCAACAGAGGAAATGCCCAAAAAAGTTTCAGAAGAACGGCACAGGATTGCGTCGCCCTCCTCCTCCGCCTCGCTTTAACAAGTTCACTCCTCTCAATGCAAGCGTATCAGCCATCCTCATGGAAGTGGAGAAGGACGGAATAATCCATCATCCCCCCACGATGTCAACATCTAGCAGAAGAAAAGACAAAAGCAAGTGGTACGCATTTCACAGAAATCATGGACATACTACTGGCAACTGTCGAGCTCTTAAAGAGGAACTAGAAGCCCCGGTTCGCGGGGGCTATCTCTCCAACTTCGTTCAGAAAGACAACGATGCCGAAAATTCTCCGACCCGGGGGGCTGATAAGCATCAACAGAGGCCATGCGAGTCGCAAGACTCTGAACACATGACCGTCCTCCATTCCATTCATGAAGACCCGATGGAGGGAGATTCCAACTCCTCCTGCAAGGCTTTCGTCAGTAAAGTCAACTCCATAGATAACACTCTGCCTGCCAAACACACCGGGGTCTTGAAATCTTTCTCCGACAAGGACTTAGAAGGCGTCCAAACACCGCATGGCTACGCATTGGTCATAAATCTTTGCATGCTAAATCATGAGGTACGCCGCATCCAGGTGGACAATTGCAGCGCAGTAAACATCCTCCTCATGTCCACAGTTCAGGCTCTCAAGCTCTTTCAAGACCGACTCACGCCAGCCGGTTATACACTTCATGACTTCTCTTGTGCACCTATCCAAGTCAAGGGAATTGTCGCACTCGACGTAACAGCAGGGAAAGCCCCCACTATTCAAACAGAAGTACTGGACTTAATAGTAATCGATGTCAAAGCTACATACAATGCTATATTCGGTCGTCCCGGCCTAGCAGCATTCCGAGCAGTTGCCTCTGCATTTCACACGAAAACGAAATTCCCAACAACAACTGGCATAGGCCAAGCTGTAAAAATCCAAGTGGTGGCACGAGCATGCTACACCGTTATAATGGGGGGCTCCACTCTTCCCCTCGATGCCAAAGAGCTACCGCTAGAAAACAGTCACAATAACTCCAAAACTGTAAACGAGCTTGAAGCCTCTGCCATAAACTACTCTACCAAGAACTTCCAAACTTGCCACACCATCTATCGCCAGGTCCAAACTAGTTCTCATCATGATACAGTAATAAACCTGAATTCCTCGCCCAAAGACACTCCACTTATTCAATGAAGATAAATAATCTTGCCTAAACACATTGGTACATCAGAAGATTTTTCTTTCTCTATGCAAAACAATGGGGGGCTCCCTCCAAAATAGGCAAGTCCAGCAAGGTCTACCAAGTTGTTCGCCTGACGGCTCATCAACTTGAAGACCAGGGGGACAGGGAGATATCAGCAGGAACATGGAAAGTAGAACACCTTGTGAAGTACAACGAGTTGAGTGCCAAACTTATACACAAAAATGGCACCAGAAAATTGTTAAAAACTTCCTACAAGATAGGTTCGGAGCCCACATCCATAATGCAAAGTTATTACAATAATTTACAAATGAAACAAGTTCAAAGTGCTTCGCCATTCGATCTGCTCCTACAACCTGTTAATTCATCAAAGCAAACAACGAGCTACATGCCCAACTTATATTTAAAGCGGCACTAGGAACTCGTTACAAGCTTTCCTCAATGCAAGTTCGGAATCCAGAACTCGGGAGTTGCGGCATGCAACCTCGCATGCTTAGAACACAATTCACCGATCGATCTGTTCCTGTAACTAGTTGAACTTCCCTAGAGGCTCGGAAATAACAAGTTGAGTGCCACACTTAAACACTTAAGCAGCACCAAACACTAGTTTCGAGTCTCCCCGTAAGACGGATTCGGAGTCCATACCCATAGCTCGACAGAGACTCTAAATAATTTGCAATAACGCAAATTCACAGTGCACTTCGCTATTCGATCTGCTCCTGCAATCCGTCAACGCCTCGACGACCAATTCGGAGTCCAGTTCATGGTTCAAAAGAGACCCTGTTAATTTGCAATGAAGCAAGTTCAGAGTGCACTTTGCCATTCGAGCTGCTCCTGCAACCTGTTAATACTTAAACTAACAAGTTCGGAATCTATGATCATGGTTCAGAGTTACTCTTGCAACCTATAATGACACACGTTTAGAGTTCAACTTGCCATTCGATCTGTTCCTGCAACTAGTTAAATTTTCTCAACAACAGATTAGTAGGTCCAAAATCATGGATCGAAGTTACCCTAGCAACACTTATAAAAAGCCGCACTTGGGGTTCAACTCTCCATTCGATGTGACTCTCACAATCTGTCAAGGCCCCATACAGCAAGTTTGGAAAACACCTCCCCTTCAGAGTTGTCCCTACAACTAGCTGGGTTCAAGACGAAGCAATGCTACACTCCGTCATACACCGTCGACAGTTCTTTAAGCTATACGCAACAGACTTGAGGCCCTGTTATTTAGCGACAAAGAACCCGTCGATGGCACATCAACCATGACAGCAAGGATCAAGCATATGAAATGAATCCCGCAAATCATAGAACTATCACCAACTCATATATTCGGATCCAGTAGCACTACAGACATCTGCAAATACAAGACAGCTAGTCCAAAGTTCAACTCTCTCCAAGAGAAGCTCATACGACTAGCCAACCCCCAAGACGATGTATCACAGGACAAGACACTGGCATGTAGAAGACTTCTCATTCCACAAACTACCAGTCTCATTACAACAGCAAAGTTACAATGACTCCACGTTTCATGGCTAGGAATCGCTACCGAAAGTCCTGCGAACATTGTGCGACAAACTGTCATGTAAGCTGTTCTTCCAGCTATACACACTGGAGAGATGCTCTACCTAAGAGAAACAAAAATTCCTCGCCGGCCTCCTACCAGCTAAAAGCTCCATAGGACCGCCTCAACTCTTGATAATGATATTCAAGACAAGTTTTCCTTAGACGAGCAAACTTCAGATTCATTCGACCTCCTTCACTTGAGCAACTCCAACTCCGTCTCGCTTGAAGCGTTGTGCATATAGGAAAGTTCCAAACCCGTCAAGCACAGCGTATCACGAAGGAGGACAAGCTCAGTACCCCGAGGAACCGCATTCCATGCGCACAACCACTTGTCACTAAAGAGAAGAATGGAATCATCTCAACGCTGAATATACACAAGCTACTTCACTTCCACACTAAGAAGATTCAGAATACCCACAACTCATCTGCTCTAAAAATGAGTTTGGCGCTCCGTGCGCCACTTGAGTTCCTCCAGCTAACCCCTCGTCAACATCGAGCAACGGGTCCAACACCCCAATCTCTGCTCGCCGCCTGAGCTCCATCAACAACTCGTTTGTCCCAAACAACGAGTTCAACGCTCTGCTCGCCGCTCGAGCTCCATCAACAACTCGTTGGTCCCAAACAACGAGTTCAGCGCTCTGCTCACCACTTGAACTCCATCAACAACTCGTTGGTCCCAAACAACGAGTTCAGCGCTCTGCTCGCCGCTTGAGATCTATCAACAACTCGTTGGTCCCAAACAATGGGTTCAATGTTCTACTCTTCGCTTGAGCCCCTTCAACAACGAGTTCACTACTCTGCTCGCCGCCTGAGCTCAATCAACAACTCGTTTGTCCCAAACGACGAGTTCAGTGCTTTGCTCTCTGCCTAAGCTCTATCAACAACTTGTTGGCCCTAAACAACGAGTTCAATGCTTTGGTTCCTGCTCAAGCTTCACCAGATAGCTCGTTGGCTCCAAACAACGAGTTCAACGCCGTGGTCTTTGCTTAAGCTTCGCCCAATAACTCGTTCGCTCCAAACAACGAGTTTAGTGCTCTGCTCGCCGCTTGAGCCCCATCAACAACTCGTTTGTCCCAAACAACGAGTTCAATGCTCTGCTCTCCGTATGAGCTCCGTCTACAACTCGTTGGTCCCAGACAATGAGTTCAACGCCTTGAATTTCTCTCTGTCTACATCAACAACTCGTTGGTCACAAACAATGAATTCAGCGCTCTGCTCGCCACTTGAGCCCCATCAACAACTCGTTTGTCCCAAACAATGAGTTCAGTGCTCAGCTCACCGCTTAAGCTCCATCAGCAACTCATTGGCTCCAAACAACGGGCTCAATGTTCAACTCTTCGCTCAAGCTTCACCAAATAGCTCGTTGGCTCCAAACAACGAGTTCAATGCTTTGGTCCCCGCTCAAGCTTCACCAGATAGCTCATTGGCTCCAAACAACGAGTTCAACGCTTTGGTGTTCACTCAAGCTTCGCCAAATTACTCATTGGCTCCAGACAACGGGTTCAATGTTCTACTCTTCTCTTGAGAAACTTCAACAATGAGTTCACCGCTCTGCTCACCACCTGAGCTCCATCAACAACTCGTTTGTCCCAAACGACGAGTTCAGCGCTCTGCTCTCCGCTTGAGCACCATCAACAACTTGTTGGTCCCACGCAACGAGTCCAATGCCTTGGCATTCGCTCAAGCTCTACCAAATAGTTTGTCGGCTCCAAACAACGAGTTTGATGCCTTTCTCTATGCTTGAGCTCTATCCATAACTCGTTGGCTCCAAACATTGAGTTCAATGCTTTGGTCCCCGCTCAAGCATCACCAGATAGCTCGTTGGCTCCAAACAACGAGTTCAACACCTTGGTCTTCGCTCAAGCTTCGCCAAATAACTCATTGGCTCCAGACAACGGGTTCAATGTTCTACTCTTCGCTTGAGCCTCTTCAACGACGAGTTCAGTGCTCTGCTCTCCGCTTGAGCTCCATCAACAACTTGTTGGCCCCACGCAATGAGTCCAATGCCTTGGCCTTCGCTCAAGCTCTACCAAATAGCTTGTCGGCTCTAAACAACGAGTTCAATGCCTTCCTCTATGCTTAAGCTCCGTCCATAACTCGTTGGCTCCAAACAACGAGTTCAATGTTCCACTCTATGCTCATTGGCTCCCTAAAATGAGTCTGACACCTTGGTCTTCGCCCAAGCACCACTAACAACTTGTCGGGGCCAAACAGTAAGTTCAAGCTCAAGTGCATCTCACAGCTCTCCCTACAAACTCGCCGGGGTCAAACGGCAGTTCCTGGACCAACTCAGTCAAAGAGTTGTTTCTGCACACTTGTTGGGTGCAAACCGTAGGTACAATGTCCAACCCCTTCACAGAGTCCTCTACATGCTTGCTGGGCACAAACAGCAAGTTAAACACTTAATTCTGCCACTGAGTTCTTTCCAAACTTGTTGGGAACAAAACAACAAGTTCAACACACAACTCCATTACGAAGTTCCTACTCTAAACTCGTCAGGATCAAACGGCAATTTCTACATCGACTCTATCTCAGAGTTGTCCCTACACGCTTGCTGGGCGCAAACAGCAGGTGCAATTCTAACTCTGTCTTAGAGTCCTCTCCAAACTTGTCGGGACCAAACAACAGTTTTTTCATCGATTCTACCACAAAATTGTCTCCACAAACTCGCTAGGATCAAACATCGAGCTCTACGCTAACTCAGCCACGACTTGCCCTTACAAACTCGCCGGGGTCAAACAGCAGTTTGTGGACCAACTCAATCAAAGAGTTGTCTCTACATGCTTGCTGGGTGCAAACAGCAGGTGCGATATCCAACCCCATCAAAGAGTCCTCCCTAAGCTTGTTAAGAACGAACAACGAGTTCAACACACACCTCCATCACGGAGTTTCCTCTGCAAACTCGCTGGGGTCAAACAGCGGTTTCTGGACCAACTCAATCAAGGAGTTGTCCCTACACGCTTGCTGGATGCAAACAGCAGGTGCAACATTCAACTCTGTCATAGAGTCTCCTCCAAACTCGTCGGGACCAAACGACAGTTTTTACATTGATTCTACCCAGAGTTGTCTCCACAAACTTGCTAGGAACAAACAGCAAGCTCTACGTCAACTCAGCCACAGATTTCTCTCTACAAACTTGTCGGGATCAAACGTCATGCCTGAACGTTCACTTCTATCACAGAGTCTTCTACTCGCTTTCTGGGTGCAAACAGCAAGTTCAGCACTCAATTTTGCCACCGAGTTCTCCCCAAACTTGCTGGGAACAAACAGCAAGCTCTACGTCAACCCAGTCACAGAGTTGTTTATACAAACTTGCCGGGATCAAACGGCAAACTCTAACATTCAACTCTGTCCCGGATATGGCACAACAACTTGTTGGGATCAAATAACAAGTCTGCAAACAGCTCTCCCAGCACAACTATTTATATACGTGCAAGATCCACCAATCGACAGTGATGGAGTAAAAAACTGGGTATACACATATAAGTAATTGTACATATATATATTTGTGCATATACACGACGATAAATATATGTATAAAAATTTATATGCACACCCAAACCCAAAAAAGCTCCAAAAATCCCCAAAAAAGAAGCTCAAGAGAATCAAAGGTGCTTAACGGGTCGGATCCACGACCCAAACCTGCAAGAAGAACTCACAGAATCAAAAAAGGGGCTTAACAGGTCGGATCCAGACCCGAAACCAACCCGCTCCACTTCTTCACTCTGTTCTTCTTCTTCTTCTTCGAAAACTCCCGCCAAAAATCCAAGAAACCGAACTTCATCGACGCACCTTCTTCCTCCTCATCCCAACTCTGCCTTCGAGCTGTCGCCTCGCCAAGAGCTTCGCACCTCTGCTCCACCGACGAGCTCCCTCAGTTGAGCTCCTCCTCCGAGCTACAACACGCTTCGTCGAAACCCAAAAACAGGGCATCGAAAAAAGGCTAACTCCAAGGCTTCGAAAGCTCCATAGCTCTGCCACGACGAGCTACCATAGCTTGGCAAAAATGAGCTATCATAGCTCGGCGAAGCACTCCATGACCATAGCTCGGCGAGTACAAGCTATCCCGTAGCTCGGCAAGACGAGGGCTCAAGTCCATAGCTCGGCAGAAGCGAGCTATCATAGCTCAGCGAGTGCGCCCCATGGCCATTGCTCGGCGGAGTACTCGAACACCATGGCTCGGTGAAGACAAACGAACCCATAGCTCAGCGAGCGTCAAAACTCCATAGCTTGGCAAATTCGGAGCTTCCATAGCTCGGCGAGGACTCCAAGCTCCGTAGCTCGACCAAGAGGAGCTAGTTCGACACTCCCATAGGTCGACGAAGCATCGGCGTCGAAGTTCGAGCGAGAACCAGAGATTCAAAGTCGAGCAATGCTCAACCCATAGCTCGGCGGGAGAGTTGAGAGTTCCACAGCTCGGCGAAAGCTTGGAGCGAGGTCTCCATAGCTCCAGAGTCATCGAAGGAGGTACTCGTCGAGCTACACATCTAAGGAGACGAAAGTAGTTTGGCAATTTCGTCGGCCGAGCTACGGGGTAGACGCCAGATAACCGTTGGATCTCCAAGATCTTTGCGACAGCTTCTGATCAACGTTCCAAACTTTTTCGGCTTGATCAAGCTGTTTTCCACTGTCATATCACCTCAGCGCGCGAGCCCATTGCAGATCTCCGCCTCAGATCGCTTTAAAAAGCATATCAAGTTCGATAAATTCAGAAAATCATTAAAAATTAATTTTTAATTCGAAAAATCAATTAAAAAATTCAAAAATAATTATTTTAATTAGGAAAATTAATTTAAAAACCCGAAGAAAATAATTAAAATTGAATTTATTAATTATAAAATTCGAAATAGTGATTTTGAGATTGTAAAGTATCCCATAAAATTCGGAGAAATCCGAAGAACTAAGGAAAAAATTTGAGAAAATTTACAGAAAATTTTAGAAAATTCGAAAAAATTTGAAAAAATATGGAAAAATCCAGGAAGATATTCACTACCTTCAGAAGCTACATATCAGTTCCAGGTATCTCCGAACACTCCGACTGGTAAGATTATTCGTCAGCTTCTAAAAATAAGACGTACTACTTTCCGAAAGCCATGAAAATCGCCTTCCGGGAGTGGGGGGCTTATGATGATGGTAAAAATCACAGCAAATCAGAGCCGTACGATCCCTGCATGGATCTTAAAGCATCTACAGACAGATTAGCAATCACAGGCCTATTTTACAGGTCTGGGCCCACTCCAAGACAAGGGCTTCTCTCAAGCCCATAAAAAGTGATAGACTAGGCCCACTAAGAGAGACACCCAGCCTATGATGGCTAGGAGTCTCATCTCTTATCCTCTCATAGGGATATCTTATCTCTTCAGAGGAGAGACTTGAAAGATCCGATGGTCACGATTCGGCTTCTAGAATGTCTCCCAGGCCTATAAATACTCCTCCACATCCTTAGTTTCCAGGTAATCAACAATTCACCAGTTTTTACTCTCTCTCTCTCTTTCTGGTTCTGACTTGAACGTCGGATGGTCTGTCGCTAGGGCCACACCCCGGTGTTTCAGACGTTTCTGCAAGTCCGTCGGCCGCATCATCCACCGTCCAGTTCAGATCACAGGAGGTTAATCAACGGTCCAGATCCAATTTCAGTAACCTAACAGTTTATAACGGCCAAGTTACAGCTTCGACTTTTAGTAGTGTCCTTCATTTATTTAACTCACTATCTCGTTGCTCCCACACCTAAATAAGCAGCAACAATCGGTTTTTGTTGATGAATGTAATAGTTGAACAAATCAAATGTTTTCTTCCTGATTTGTCTGTCACTTCTTCTCTTGTAAATCAGTTGAGACAAAAAAATCAAGTTAACCAAGAACCAAGGGCAAAAACCTGCTCATGTTGTTGTCGCATTTGTTTTCCATACTGATGATGCTTGATCTCTACCTGTTCTTGGCGTTGTTCGATCTCCAATTGAGCTCGGTTCCGCCATTTCCACATGTAAATTTGCTGGTATCTCCTTTTGAGACACTAATATCAGGCTCTTCAAGAATTTTCTTCTTGGATGACAATTGCAAATCAAACTGACTACTTTAAAAGTTCAAACCTAACTGAGTTCAATGCGTTATCATCCAGTTTGCCCTGAATATATAGAACATGAGGAAGCCAATAAAGTTTAATAGATAATTTAAATCCATAAAAGATCAATCAAGATTTTTATTAAAAAAGACAGGACACCCACAAATGCGTCAATCAAATTGTTAATTTATTCGATTCTGTAAATCATTGTCACCCTTCTCCATAATATGATCAATCAGTGAGTCCTGCATGTTGGGATTTTTTGGATTAAAACACAAAGTGTGGACCTATATGTGAAAAGTATGGTCAAAGAAGGAGCTGAAGATAAATTAGTAAAAAGATAAAAGAAAGATTTGGGTGCAGGTTGCTTTCGGAATTGGAGTGTTGGGATTAGATTAATTCTAACCAGTAAGGCAGTAACCTGTGCAGTATATTGCACCTCCTTTTCAAAAAAATTAGAAAATAATATATTAAACGATTTTTTAAGTTTGATTAAGGGATAAGATTTCAGTTCAAAATTTGGAGGTACAAAAAAGAAAGAAAAACAAAAGAAGGAAAAGAAAAAAATAATTGGACTAAAAGTTATCTTATCTTAATATATTGTATAGACCTATAGTAGTCAATAACTACATAAATGTGTTTTTAGATAAGTTTTTAAATAAAATAAGCTATTAACAAAAGATTAATGTGATTCTAGATAGGATTTTTTGAATTTTATATATGGAAATATTTTAAATTGAAATTCGGAGAGATATTTAAAAGTGGAGAGTAAGATATTGGGTTTATGTCTTGCATACTATGTTGGATAAGAAGACGATGAGACGATCGGAGACGGAGTGGAAGTAAGGGAAACAGTCAGCAGCAGTAGCAGCAGGAGTTGTGGTCGACCGTACTTGGGGTGCGGTCGACCGCCCTACTATGCAGAAGTTCCCGAAATGGGGACGGTTGACCGACCTTGTGGTGCGGTCGACCGAACGCGGTGCTGATGAATTTTTTGAGTCGAGTCTTGGTGATTCGTGAGAAGTCCAACTTGCTCTTTAAGTCAGATCTTGCGCTCTTATCGTAGGATTATCTTTTCATGAATATCCAGTGGTTATTGTATCAAGATATCAAACTAGGGTTTCTCTAGATCTCTATATATTATTGTTATTGGCCTCCATTGACAGCCAAGGAAATGAGAGAGAGTACTTCATTGAAGGAGAGATTGAGTGATTCTCTAATTGTAAATAACTAATACTTGCATGTGAGGCTTGAGAGAGGATCGTGGTGAGAATTGTAATATTCTTGTATCTTCTCTAGTTGAATAACATCTTGGGTTTCTTCTCTCCCGGATTAAGGCAAATGCCCCAACCGGAACAAATTTGTGTGTACTTTAGTGTGTTTGGTATAATCTTATATGTGCTGGGTAGTTTGTGTTGATTGCATCGAATAACTCAACAAGATCCTAAGAGGGATTTTCGGTAAAAATTCCTAACATGAGAAATGAGTGGTGCCATGAGTGGCCTCAAACTTTTACTCTCATTTTCTCTTTTTAAAAATGGAGAAAAAGAAAATTCATGAGATAAAAATGATCTTAGCATAATATATTGTATATAGATATTTCTTTTAACCGATCGAGAGGATTAATAAGATTATTAAATATCAGTTATCTTATTTCTAAAGGCCGTAAGCAATATTGGAGCAATTGAATTTCTCGTTGAATTCTATCAACAATGGGTTTACTTGGGACTATAAATACAGATGTAAACTCTAAGGTTTTGTTTATGCCGTTAAAAGATAAAGTGAGACATTTGAGAGAGTTCTCTATTTTGTTTTGAGAAATTTTGTGATATAAAATTTCATAGGGAAAAACTTGTATCTATGTGCTTTTTGAGTAAGAAGTATTGGTTATCTCTACATATCATTTTATTTTTGTGTTTGTAAGATGTTGCATTTCTGTGAAATCTTGTTATTGGTGCATCAGATGAGTTTTTTGTGATATAAAATTTCGTGGGGAAAAACTTGTATCTATGTGCTTTTTTAGTAAGAAGTATTGGTTATCTCTACATATCATTTTATTTCTGTGTTTGTAAGATGTTGCATTTCGGTGAAATCTTATTATTGGTGCATCAGATCTTTATGGGGGCGTTTTGTGCACTACACTGCAGTCATCATAAATTTATCAGAGGGTTTTCATGTAGATGCATAAATCTCTAATATTATAATGGGAGAAGGCCTTAGTGTCATTTGTCAATCTACCAACACATGTATCGCACGTACATAACTAATATGAAGGATGACTCAGGTTCAAAGCCTCACTATGTCAGATTTTTTACTTTAAATTTTTTTAAAATTAAACATGCATCACATGTGTAAATTACTATCCATCTATCTATTTATAATATAATATATTTACTTATTATTTAATGGAAGATTTTGTCACAAATAAACAATTTTTAATTTTTTTGTCACAAAAAAAATACGACTTTTGTCACCAAATAAACATGTGCATCGCACGTGCAACTCCAAATATATTTTTCAACACGTGTATCGCACGTATACATCAAAATTTTTCCTTCTTAATTTTAAAAAAATACGTGTATAGCCTATTCAGCTCCGTTTTTTAAAATTAAGGCATTCATCGCACATGCTAATTACTGTTGACTTACGTGTATCGCACGTTTAATTCCAACTCTTTATCAAAACACGCACATGAGTAGATTTTTTGATATATCGGATAGAGCCAAACGGCTCCAGCCATCAAAAAATATATTAAAAAAAATACTAGTAGATTAAAAGAGAAAATTTGCTGCTGTCTATGTAGGCTAAAGAAGTAGATTTAGTTGGAGACAAACACAAAAACCTGTCTTCCATGTACTCATTCTCGAGAGTGTTGAACATCAACAAATATTTCCTTTCAAATTTTACATTTGCTTCTTTCACAAAATTCAAAAGAAGCAGCAGATCAGGATTACCAACTCCTGGATTGTCAGGATTCTGACCTCGAGTAGATCTAGATCTACCCATGAATGGGTTTTTGTGGAAGAGAAGAGAGTAGAAGAGTTTGGAAAGGAGAAGAAGAAGAAGAAATTGGAGGAGAAATTGAGATATTTTTCTTATTAGCTTCTAGAATCAATTACAGCCTCTATATATAGGCAAAGGAGGCGGTTACAATGCCAGCTCATTTGGAACTTACATACGCTACACACTCTTCCGCCTTCCCGCCATTTTCTCCTTCAATTACAATAAGTGCGTATAGCACGTAACTACTGATACTCTGATACTGATACTACTGATACTGACACTACTGATACTCTGCTTTATTCTTCAACACCTTGAACCCATTCTAATTCTTTCTTCTATCTAACCGTGTGGTGATGCTGATGATGCGGTGGTTCTCCGGCGAAGCTCAGGCGATCCCTGACAACTCCTCCCCTCTTATCAGCGAGCTTGCCCCAAGCTCGAATGTAGGGAATTTTGTGCGCAATTCATCGATATCGACCCAGGATGCCTCCTCATTGCTGGACCCTTTCCACTTGATCAAGAGCTTGATTCCAACCCTGTTGTCCTTCTTGAACACTCGTCGACCCAAAACTTCCTCTGGTTCTTCTTCTTCTGATTGTTTTACCCACCATCGTGGAAGCTCTTGTGAGATTTCTGGTAAATGAGTTCCGTGGCAGCGCTTCAGCTTAGAGATGTGAAAAACTGGATGGATAGTCACATTTTGGGGTAGTTCAAGCTTATAGGCTACCTTCCCCACTCTCTCAATTACTCGATAAGGCCCAAAGAACCTCGATGAAAGTTTCTGTGGCGTAGAGCCCCGCACAGTGGTTTGTCGATACGGTTGCAATTTGAGTAGTACCATATCCCCTACTTCAAATTCCCGATCAGTTCTCCTCTTGTCAGCAAATCGCTTCATACGATTTTGAGCCACTGCCAAGTTATCCTTCAATAATTTCAGCACTTCATCCCTCTTCATCAGACCCTCTTCCACTGTTTGAACCGCTGCCGTGCCTTGAACATAATGCAATAGTGCTGGAGGGGGCTGTCCATACACACCTTCGAATGGGGTAATTCCAGTGGAGACGTGCCAATTTGTGTTATACCAAAACTCCGCCCATCCCAAGAATTTACTCCAACTACTTGGTTGTTGCCCGCACAAACAACGTAGATACATTTCCAAGGCCTTATTCACAATTTCTGTTTGCCCATCACTTTGTGGATGATACGCTGTCGAGTGCTTTAGCTTACACTGTTGTAGGGAGAAGAATTCTCTCCAAAATTTGCTCATAAAGATGGGGTCACGGTCACTCACAATTCCTCGGGGCATTCCATGAAGTCTATACACCTGATCAACAAAGACTTGGATGATGGATTCTGCAGTATATGGGTGTGCTATACCAATGAAATGCGCATATTTCGTCAACCTATCAACCACGACCATGATTGCATTTTTTCCTCCACTCTTTGGTAGACCTTCAATGAAGTCTAGTGAGATCTCCTCCCATATTCGCTCCGGAATTGGTAGAGGACTCAACAATCCTGCTGGCAATAGAGTCTCATGCTTGTTTCTTTGGCAAATGATGCATTCTCGTATCATCTTCTTCACATCTTTGGTGATTCCCTCCCATACAAAAGTCCTCCTTATTCGGTGGAGTGTTTTGTGAAATCCCGAATGACCGCCGCTGCTTGAAGAATGATGATCATTGAAGATCAATTCTCTTATTGTAGCTTCGGGGCTGATAAGTATTTTGCCATTATGGAACCATAGGCCATCGATCAGCTTGAACCTTCCTTCATCCAATTCTCCTCTACCTTGCTTCTCTCTAAGCTGTTGGAAATATGGGTCTTGCTCAATCATTCTCTTAATATCATCCAACCACTGGGGAACTACAATCGACAGCTCATTGTAAGCTCCCTGGTCTTCTCTTTTCCTCGACATGCTATCTGCAGCTGAATTCAACACCCCCTTCTTATATTCTACCTTGAACGTGAATCCAAGCAACTTCCAAAGCCATTTTTCCTGAATCTCTGTATTGATTTTCTGTTCTAAGATGTGCTTGATACTTTGCTGATCAGTACGGATCACAAACTCACTCCCCAAGAGATATTGGCGCCATTTCTTCACTGCTTGCAGGATGGCAAACACTTCTTTCTCATAGGTGGATAGTACTAGCTGTCTCCCCTTTAGTGCTTGGCTCATATACGAAATTGGATGTTTCTTTTGCATCAATACCGCCCCGATTCCCTCCTTCGATGCATCGGTCTCGATGATGAACGTTTGGGAGAAATCCGGAGCTTGTAACACTGGGGTTGTGGTCATCGCCACTTTGAGAGCTTCGAATGCCCTAGCTGCTGATTCCGACCAACAAAATGCACCCTTCTTGAGGAGCTGTGTCAAGGGGGCAGCGATAATGCCATAGTTTCTCACACATTTGCAATAATACCCTGTTAATCCCAAGAATCCCCTCAATTCCTTCACCGTACGTGGCTCCGGCCACTCTTTCACAGCACTAATCTAGGTCGGGTCTACCGCTATCCCTTCACTACTGATGATGTGACCCAAGTACCCCACTGTCGTCTGCCCAAAGCTACACTTTGCTGACTTTGCCACCAGTTGATGCTCCTTTAATACTGTGAGTACTTGTTCTAAGTGTTGTAGATGATCTTCCCATGTGGTGCTGTAGATTAGAATATCATCGAAGAATACCAACACAAACTTCCTCAAGAACTCTCCAAAAATCACATTCATGAGGTTTTGAAATGTCGACGGGGCATTTGTTAAGCCAAAGGGCATCACAACGAACTCAAAATGACCATGATGTGTTCTAAACGCTGTCTTGTGAATATCTTCAGGATTAACTCTGATTTGATGATATCCTGAGCGCAAATCAATTTTAGAGAAAAATTGAGCGCCATTCAACTCATCTAGCAGCTCATCTACTAGTGGAATGGGAAATTTAGCCTTCACTGTTTGGTTATTGAGAGCTCGATAATCCATGCACATCCGCCACCCTCCATCCGCCTTCTTGACTAATATAACAGGAGAGGAAAAAGAGCTGCTGCTAGGCCGAACTAATCCCGCGTTCAACATCTCTTTCACTTGTTTCTCAATCTCCGCTTTGTAAAAATGAGGGTGTCTATATGGCTTCAGACACACGGGCTTCTGGCCTTCCACTATGGGGATCCGATGGTCGACATCTCTATAGGGTGGTAAGCTCAACTCGGAGGTGAAAACTTCGGGGAACTGCTGTACTATTTCCTGGATTTCCATCGGCATTGTGGGGTGTGCATTGTACTCTCCTTCACTGTCATTTCTCATCTGCAACATGTAAGCCTGACAAATATTATTCCCAGAACTCCACAGATCTGATGCTTCAATCAGTTGGAGTTGGGGGTTCACAACACCTTGCAATTTCTTCTTCACTCCCTCCACAGTAAACTCCATCGTCAGGGAGTTGAAGTCCATAGTAATGGGACCTAGAGTGCGCAGCCAATGTGCCCCGAGAACCATCTGTGCTGGTCCGAGTGGAAGAAGCAATATATCAGCCTTCAATTGAACTCCTTGAACTGAAAATTTCACATTCCCTACTCTTCCTTCGCTATGCATCACTTCACCATTAGCAACCTTCACTCTCGTCTTGTGCTCTCGATCAATGGGTAGATTTGCCTTCATTGCTGTTTGCGAGTCCAAATAGTTGTGGGTGGATCCGGTGTCTATCAAGATGTGTACTTCCCTGTTGTCTATTCTCCCCTTCACTCTCATAGTGTGGGGGTAAGCCTGGCTGCCAACTAACGCATGAAGAGAGATCTCGGGGTGAGTTTGGGTGTGCAGAGGAGTTTGAAAGTCATATGAAGTTGGTACTGGTGGTGCAATGTAGTTATTGGGAGTGGGGTTTGTAGAAAGTGATGATCCTGGTGGTGGTTCTCCGGTTTGCATAGCATCGAATTCAGCTCCTTCCTCTTCTTCTTCATCATCACAGCATTCAAGATAGTAGAACTTCTGTGACTTACAGTGATGCCCCTGAGTATACTTCTCGTCGCAATTGAAACACAACCCCTTCGCTCTTCTTTCTTTCATCTCTGGAATGCTCAATCTCCGAGGGAAAACATTAACAGTAGAGGTAGTAGTGGTATTGGGGTTCGGGAGGTTTGATGCTGTAGGATGGTGAAAGCTTCTCGGGTTGGAATGTGCGGCAGGAAGGGTATTTGAAGTATTGCTTCGGGATGTGAATTGTATTCGATTGTTCTTCTTAAGGCATGAGATCTTCTCTTCATATCCCCTCGCCAATCCGATGGCTTCATTGACATTTTTGGGCCTTTGCGACTTCATGTCCCACCGAATTTCATCTCTTAAGCCACTCACAAATGTACTCAGATAATGATCCTCAGTCCAATCTTCTACAAAATTAGATATACGATCAAACTCAAGTATATAAGCTTCTAAATCTCCCTTTTGTTCAAGTTTAGATAATATTCCACTATAGTCATGGAATTCTGTAGGCCCAAATCTCGTAAGGAGCTCCTCCAAGAACCGGGGCCAAGTGATGCTGTTGCTTCTGGGTTTGATGTGTCGACGAAACCATTGAGCTGATCTTCCACGCAAATTCAGCGATGCATACTTCAGTTTTTGCTCATCAGGAATTCCGTAGAATTCGAGGAATTGTTCTACCCCACAGATCCATTCTGTTGGATCCCCCTCTTGAAAGATTGGGAACTCCACCTTAAATGGAGTTTTAAATAATCCCCCCTGTTCATTCATTCCTGATACATTCATCATGGGTGGGTTCATAGATGGGTTTAGAGGTGTACCACTGAATATCGGATTTGGAAGAATAGGTGGGTTGATGGTGCGGCTAGCGAGTTGTTGCAGCATGCCCACCACGGCATCTAGTCGATTGTTCACCTTCGACTCCATTGTGATGAAGCGCTCACTCATCTTCGACTCCATGGCTACGAAGCGCTCATTGATCCCCATCGCGATTGATTCCACCTGTTCAGAAAGGTGTCCAGCCTTCAGTTGCACCTCCACCATGTGGCTCTGGAGATCTGCTACGTCTCCTTCTAAGGTGGTGCTTCCCTCATCGCGTCCCTCGCCGTCGATTGTGTCTAGCTCTGATACCAGATTGTCAGGATTCTGACCTCGAGTAGATCTGGATCTACCCATGAATGGGTTTTTGTGGAAGAGAAGAGAGTAGAAGAGTTTGGAAAGGAGAAGAAGAAGAAGAAATTGGAGGAGAAATTGAGATATTTTTCTTATTAGCTTCTAGAATCAATTACAGCCTCTATATATAGGCAAAGGAGGCGGTTACAATGCCAGCTCATTTGGAACTTACATACGCTACACACTCTTCCGCCTTCCCGCCATTTTCTCCTTCAATTACAATAAGTGCGTATAGCACGTAACTACTGATACTCTGATACTGATACTACTGATACTGACACTACTGATACTCTGCTTTATTCTTCAACACCTTGAACCCATTCTAATTCTTTCTTCTATCTAACCGTGTGGTGATGCTGATGATGCGGTGGTTCTCCGGCGAAGCTCAGGCGATCCCTGACAGGATCCGCCATGGAACTTAGCACTTCTCCTAGTACCAAGCAAAAAAATCCAAGTTTCAAATAGAAGAAACTTTAAACAAAACAAGAAAAATCAACGGTAACAAATCCAATCAAAATTCAGTTAGACAATTATTTAAGGGAATCGATCGCAGTTCATGATAATACATCTCACCAAGAAAAGTCTAAGATCCTAAATTTATTCACGTTCTCTTTTCTAGTTGACAATTTGTCGAGCAGTTGGCGGGCGTGGCTGGAATCAGCTCAAATCGACCTTTTTCTCGATTTCTCACCTTTTAAACACCTCTTTGTTCTTCTATCTAATTTCAATCTGTTGCTCAAATTCATGAAGTTACAGGATAGTGATCTAGTTGAGCAGAAACTCAAGTACAAATAATGGGTTACAATAAAAAGGATGAAGCTTTCCTGCGTTAAAAAGATTAGACTTTGAATTTATGAGTTTGGAGGGAAGTCATAAGCAGGTCGGTTTCTAGTTCGGTTTCCGGTGATTTTTTTGCCCTTACTGACCCACTTTTTGAAAACATTTGGTGCTATGATCCACTTTTGAAAATATTTAGCATAAATCATTATTGGGAACAACGAGATAGGTTATGTAGTTGCTATTATTTTCAATAGCAGCATTTTTTATTAAAAAAAACTCTCGTGCCGCTATTTGAAATAATGGCATCAGTTATTTTTATTGAAAATACGTCGTAGATGAGGAATGAGATGAGCATGAGAGTGAGGATGTAGGATATATGAAGTCTGAAGGCACTCCAATAATTGGGATTTTGGCTTTGAGGGTACTAGGGTTTATAGGTTTTGGGAGTGAGAGAGAGAGAAAGCATATCTAAAGTGAAAGGGGAAAGAGAAGAAAAGGTCACTATTTATATGCAAAAAATCTTATAACTGATCCTGGTATTCCAAACAAACAACGGCATCCGTTATGAGAATGTCATTTGTTAGAATTAGAGATAGGAAAATATTCTTTTATTGATTGAATAAACTGAGTACAATAAGACGCATACATATAGGAGAGAATAGAATACTAAACCAACACATTATTCAATGTGGGACTAAACTAATCTATCATCTAACACCCTCTCTCAAACTCAAGTTGGTTCAAGCAACAAGAGTTTGGAATACTGGCGATGTTAATGTGGAAGGAACGACAAACTGTAATGCAGAAACGGCTAGGGCTGCAAACGAATCGAGCTATTCGCGAGCTATTCGGCTCGAGCTCGATCAAAGCTCGGTCAAAGCTCGGCTCGAACCGAGCTCGAGCTCAAAATTGAGCTCGTTTTGTAAACGAGCCGAGCTCGAGCTTGGATTTTTTTTTTAGGCTAAGCTCGCAAGCTATTCTGCACGAATACGGTCAAAGCTCGGCTCGAACCGAGCTCGAGCTTAAAAATGAGCCCGTTTCGTAAACGAGTCGAGCTCGAGCCTGAAAGTATTCGGCTCGGCTCGATTGCAGCCCTAGAAATGGCGTTTGATGGCGCATGTGACGAAACTGAGAAGTAGACCGATGGGATCTCACCCCTGACTTGAGACATAGTCGATGCTGGAATCTCACCCCTGAACTGAAAAATAGACTGATGGAATCTCACCCCTGACTTGAGACATAGTCGATGCTGGGATCTCACCCCTGACTTGAGAATGGTCGATGACTGAGAACTGGATGCTAATAACACCCCCTCTCAAAATCACGATCGATCAACCGGAGTGAGTTGACGATCTGGATGTAGAAGTACAAGAACATGCAAGAATTTTTTTTTTTTTTTTTTTTTTGGAAAAACAGTAATCCACAACGGCAGAACAGCAAACAGCAAAACGGCAAGAGGCAAAACACCAAACTGGAAAAAAAAAACACCAAACGGCCAGGGATCAACTCCACACAACAGCAAACACAAATTCCCTCTTCTGGGTTATATGCATTTACGATGAGCTAGTCAAAGAGTGGTTCCCTCCACAAGAGATCAAATGGCAACGGACAAGGCTCTTCTTCTGTGCATGGATCTTGAGAAATCAAATCCTGGCCTTCCTTGAATGATAAATCACCGAAACACACAACCTCACGAACTAATCTAGATAGGTCAGTTGCCCACCCCGGAAGATCTCTAAATCTCATAGCCTGATTATGAAAACTTTCAGCAAACCATCCTTCTCGTTGGATGGCCGATAGAAGCGATGACTGGTGAGTTTCGGAGAGGAATTCACGGCAAACCCACAAGCCATTGATCCCCTCCACTGCCTCCCAGTTCGCCCCCTTCTTCCCTTCTTCTTCAACCGAAGAGGGGATGATGACGTCATCGTCGTCGGAGAGCTCGCCAAATGCTTGCTCTAATGAGCGCTTCTAGATGTCTGCTTCGGTCTCCATTTTTGGGGGGATTGGGAGGTCGACGGGGTTGAGGTGGCGCCGGAAGATGGCCGGAGAAGGGGGTGGATAAGATGAATAGTAATGGGTTGGGGTGTTATGGCGGGAAATGAACAGGAGAGAGAGAACGGGATGAGAGATAGTAAGTGGCTAGGGTTTCGAAAAATGTTGTTTGATGATGGCTAGGGTTTGGGGGATTTTGTTGTTGATGGCGGCTAGGATTTTTGGAGATTTGGGGTTTTAGGTGAGATAGTTTATGACAACTATGGTTTTGGATTTTGTTAATTGAAGGAGAAGAGGGTTTTGGTATTTGATCGGGAGCAGAAGAGAGATGTTGGGAGGTGGAGTGATTCCGATGAAGACGAGAATTACTCCACCTCAATAACGAGGATCAAATTAGTATAGGCTTTATTGAATTATAGGCTCTGATACCATGTTAGAATTAGGGATAGAAAAATATTCTTTTATTGATTGAATAAACTGAGTACAATAAGACTCATACATATAGGAGAGAATAGAATACTAAACCAATACATTATTCAATGTAGGACTAAACTAATCTATCATATAACACCATTGTTGAAAATAACGGCATTTGTTATAGGCTTTTTTCACACTTGCAATTTTTTTCCCGCAAGTTATAGACCAAGCGATTGAAAATAAAAATAACTGTTGTCGTTACTCCAAATAGCGGCACGAGAGTTTTTTTTTAAAAAGATGCCGCTATTGAAAACAACGACATATAAATAACCTATGTCGTTGTTCTCAATAACGGTTTATGCTGACGTGTCCAAAATTGGGTCAGATCGTTGAATATTTTCAAAAGTGGGTTACAGCCCCAAATATTTTCAAAAAGTGGGTAAGTATGGCAAAAAATTCGCTTCCGGTTCGGGCCTACGATTTGCAGCACGAAGTACCCTCCAAATGAGTTTAGGTTTCGAACTTCCCGAGATTGTTTCAATTTCATTTGAATCAAATGACCCTCACATGAAGTCATTTTTTTAAAATATTTTTTCTGATATATGAAATAATCAAAATACCCATACACTTTTTATTTTTTTTAAACACCTCATCACCTTCTAACTCTTTCATTTTTTTCACCTTCTTACTCTTTCATTTTTTTTTTGCTTTTTTAATATATAGGGATATAGAAAAAATAGTGAGTTTTCTCCTTCCAAGCGATTTTTTTGGCAATCAAATCACCAAACCTCAGATCTTCCTCCTCCAGATCCGTCTTCTTTTTCCATTTTTCCCACCCCCTCCCTTCGTTAATCTTGCTCATCTTCAAAAGCCCTTCCGGCCCACATCCTCAGATCTCCGTCTCCCGTCTATCGAAGCATCCCCCCCCCCCTTTCCTTTGTGCCTTTTTGATGGTTGTCTCGCTGTGGTCATGCCCCTTCTGTTTTCTCTCCGCCGTTTCCGCTTTGGTTGCAACGCTTTCATCGCTGAGTCCTCCTTGCTGCTTCGGCGGTGAGTTTTCTGCACTTTTGGGTCGCCTCAGCAACGGTGGATTTTTAGATTGCTTGGGTCTGTTCTCCGCCTCCCTGTGTTGCTCCCGTCCTGCCTAACTCTGTGAGTATTTTTTCTCAACTTATTAAGGTTATTTTCAACATTGTTTGCGCTCTTCTTTCGGCGCTTGGGCTATTCTGTCTTTTGGAGTGCCGCCGTTTTCTCTCTCCTGGCGGTCTAGCTTGACTGCTCGGCCACCTTTTTGATTCTCATTTAGAAGAGAGGTTTTGGGGAGAGGTTTCTCTCCCTCCATTCCTGTGGTTGTTTATGGTGATTTAGGCGTTGCTTTCTTCTTACTCTTTTGAGATAAGAGATAGCGCGTTAGCCGTTGGCTTTCGTTTGGGCTTTCGTGCTCGGATAGCTCCTTTGTTTGAGTTGCAGTCTTATTTTCTCGATGTATTACAGCCAGTGTCTGTTGCCACTGCGTGGTCGGCAGTATTCATGGAGCTCCATTACCGTTCCTTCTTCTCTTCTCTGTGTCTGTGCTGGTAGTGGGCTTGGGCCTCTATGGGCTCCTCTTGGGTGAAAGTTGTAAAAAAAAATTTAAAAAAACATTTTAAAAAAAATACAAATCAAAAAATATGTTGTCCTCTATCTCAGATCCTATAGGGCCATCAGTTTTGGGCCCCCACGGGGATTTTCCTTCTGTGTTAGTGGAGGAATTAACCCAGCCCATTAACCAGACGCTTCCTAGTAGCTCCCCTGCGGCTATTTACCGCACATTCCGCTATCCCTTCCATTCTCAATCTAACTTTTCCTCTACCCCTCCTTCCTCCCATTTTCCTATCTACTTCCATTGTCTCCAAGCGGGGCATATTAGGGTTTTTTGCACCGAAAAGATGAAGTGCCTTTTCTGCTTCAAGTCGGGTCATGCTCGTCATCGATGATATGCTTTACAACAATTCCTGAGGTTGCCGAGGGGTGTGCCCATCTCCGACCAGGTCATTGCAGCTCTCGATTTCCCCTCGCTGCAATCGAAGTTGGCTGACCAGGTTGCGCCTAAGGCTAAGAGGGCTAAAGTTTCGTCATCTTCTCCTCTTCTCCCTACGCCTCCCATTTCGCTGCGCTTAAATGAGGCGATTCATCCCCCTCCTCCTGGGCCTGCTCCAGCCACTGCGTCTCTGGCCAAGGCCCCAGTGACTGTTTTGTTCCTACCTGCCGTCGAACTCTCCGATAAGATGAGCAAGTTCGAGCACTATGGCGCGGTCTCTTTCTCTGGTGGGTCTGTTCCTAACTCTACTTTAGATGCTTTCCTTAGCAACTTCTGTAATGTGCAAGATTGGGTATGGGCGGTAGACGTTTGTTCAAATGGTGAAGTGGTCATTAATTGCCCTTCGATTAGAAACCTGGAAGCTCTGACGTCCATTTCCTCCCTCTCTATTGGTACGATCAAAATATCAGTCCGCAAATGGAGGTATCTCTTTCCTTCCCCTCATCCCCTTATCCCCTCTGATGTTAAAGTCACACTACTGGGATTGCTGCCTTTTTGTGACTCACATCGGGTGGTGGCAGATTTGTCCAAGTGTGTGCGTGAATTGAAGCACATCTCTTCCTTGGCTAAGTTAGCATCAGGGTGTCTTCAGGTGGATGCGATGTTTAGTTGCCCTGCGGTGAAGGATAGAATTGAGGCATACTCTATTAGAGATCACAAAGCTAATTTTGCAATTTCGGTCATCTATCTTGACTGCTCTCTTGGTGGGACTTCTTCTATTTCGCTGCATCAGGAGGGTTCCAAGCCCAAGGTGCAACCTCTACCCCTCCATAGCACCTTCGCCGTTGGCACATCGTCTCAGTCGACGACCCCTACTTCTAAATGGAGGTTGCCCCTCAAAGCGACCCCCAGAAAGAACACTCCGTCTCTTTGCTCTGGGGCTGCTACTCCAACTAAATCTTTCACCTCTCCTTCCAAGGCTCATAACTTGTTCTGGATCAATCCAGACTTCGCTACGGTTAAATCTCTCCCCCCGTCACAAGTTGATCGTGCTGATCGCCAACCCAAGCTTCCCCCGCATCCTCCTGCCACTGCTCCTCTGGCTTTATGTGAGACTTCATCTCAGGTGACAGCTGCTGATCAATCGAATCTGAGTATGAAGTCAGAGCAATGGCCCAAGTGGGAGGTGAATCCCTCTTTCACTTCTGACTGGGATAAGTTCCTTTCTGTGGCTCACGGCACCTCTGTTTCAGGTCCCCCTCTACTCTCTAAGTCTGGCAAAACTTCTTCCGTCCCTTCCCAGAAATCAGATGCTTGGATTAACAAAGATAACCTCTTGGAAGAAGAACTGGCCGAGTTGGATCACTCCCTCTCGCACAAACTGGTACGCTCTTCACCGTTATCTTTGGCATTCCAATTATTTTTTTCTAATTGTCATGTTTCCCTAGTCATGTGCTTATCATTCTTGAGCAATTATTCTCTTTTGTTGGTTAGATTTAACCTCGGTTACTGCCTTTCTTCTTTCTGTCATTTGCATTTTCGGTTCGAGTTTCCGACCTCGTTTCTGGCTGGCTTTAAGTTGCCCTGTCGCGGGAGCCACATTTCTCCCCCCGACCTTTTGCCTTTGCACAATGCGTTGAGTCCCTCTCCTCAGCTCTCTCCGTATCGGATTGAGTCGGGCTGCGTTGTAGCGGAGTCTGACGTTCTGGCAGAGCACTCCCCTTCTTATAGCCAGCTCTCTCTTTTTTCCTCCTCTAAGGAAACAAATATTCAAGTTATTAAAAAAACAAAAAATAATAAAAGGAGTACCGTTCTCGGTGATTCGTTCTAGCGCTCGCATTCGGACCAATCGAGCGTTCCTGGCGGCTCAGGTCCGTAAATTGGATTTATCCCCGCCTCCTATCTCCCCTAACGGGAAGACCCAATTGGGTTCCCTATACCAGGTGCATTTTGACTCTCTTTCTAATCTAGACATGCTTTCCCTCACTAGGAAAATGGGATTCCTAGTGGATCAGAATAGCTTCGTTGACTTTGACTCTATCCATTGCCGTGAGGTATCTTGAGCGTTTGAGACTAGTTCCTCCAATGATTAGCATCTCTTGGAATATTCGGGGGTTGGGTAGTAGGTCGAAGATGCTTGCGGTATCTCAACTGATATCTTCTTCCCACTGTGACTTGATCTCTATTCAAGAGTCGAAACTCCAGTCCCCTTCGTCTCTCATCCTTCGATCAATTGGAGGAACTCTCATCTCTAATTGGATCTCTCTTGATGCCGCTGGTACTAGAGGAGGTATCCTATTTGGATTCAAAGAGTCCAAATTCTTCCTCATTTCAATTAATCACTTAACCTTTTTCCTTGTGGTCCGTCTTAGCTAGATTGAATTTAACTGTGACCTTACCGTTGTATCCGTGTATGGTCCATCCACTGCAGATCATCGTGATGTGTTTTGGAACGAGTTGAATTCTTTCCAAAACAACATTCACGGATTTTGGCTCTTTTGTGGTGATTTCAATGTCACCAAATTCTCTCACGAAAGATCGGGTAACTCGATCTATTCGTCGGACTCCTTCCTTTTTAACGACTGCATCTGTTCACTCCATTTGACTGATCTACCTCTAAGCGGTAGATAATTCACTTGGTCCAACATGAGATCGTCACCGTCTATGGCTAAACTCGACCGTTTTTTGGTATCCTCGGATTGGATTAACTTCTTCCACAACTCCTTCGTGTCAGCGCTGCCCAATCCCTCTTTGGACCATGTGCCTATTGCGTTGTCCTCCAACTTCAATTTTTTCAAAACTTACAAATTCCGTTTTGAAAAATTTTGGTTGCAAGACCAAACCTTCGTCAATATCATCACTGAATGTCTGTCCGCTATTACGGGCTCCTCCGGGCTAGGGCGTTTTCTTATTAAACTTCATGCTATCAAATTCGGCAGTAAAATCTTGCATAAAGAGATAGCAGCCAACGATTGTTTTCTTGCCGATCTCTGATTCCCTCCATTCTGAACGGGCCTCTTGTAAAAGAGGTTACGCAGACTTTCTTCATAATGAGCACATTAAATGGGCTCAGAGCCAAGCTTCGCTGGCTTAAAGAGGGTGATGGCAACACCACTTTCCTTCACAACTTTGCTTCACATCGCCAGCGGTGCAACCATATCTCCTCGCTCTTTGCCAATGGATCCGAAGTTACTTTGGATTCGGATATTCATTCTTCCTTCCTTCGTTTCTTTAAAGATCTGCTAGGCTCTCAAAAACAACACTCGTTGCATCTTGACTGGTTACATTTATACATTCATCCCATGCATGATCTGTCTGGTCTGGAAGTCCCCTTCTCTTTAGAAGAGATTAAGTCTGCGGTGTTCTCTTTAAATAATGACTCTGCTCTGGGCCTTGACGGTTTCCCCGCTTTCTTTTTCCAACGTTTTTGGGATTGCCTCAAAGGCGACTTTCTCCAAATGTTCGCTGATCTCCACCGGGGAAATTTCTCCTTCGATAGGATAAATTATGCTCATATCGTCCTCATTCCCAAATTCTTGGGAGCCAATTCGGTTGCCGACTTCAGGCCTATTAGCCTCCTCAATTCCACTTTCAAGATCATCATGAAAGTGCTTTCTTCCTGCCTCAGTTCTTTGATTTCTCCTTTGATCGAATCTTCACAATCTGGATTCATTAAAGATCGTTTCATCCTTGACAGCGTGGCATCGGCCCAAGAAATCATCTCTGATTGCCATAGGACCAATTCGGAGGGGATTCTTTTAAAATTGGATTTTCAGAAGGCTTACGATAATGTCAGTTGGAATTTTCTTTTCGAAATACTTATTCATCGTGGATTCGGTCCAAAGTGGATTGCATGGATTAAATCCAGTCTCTTCGCTGGAACCTCTTCCATTTGGGTCAATGGCACGGAAGGCCACAAATTCAAGTGTAAGTGTGGCCTTCGTCAGGGTGACCCGATTTCCTCTCTCTTATTCTCCCTAGTTGCTAATGTCTTCAGTAAGCTACTTCGCAAAGCCTGCAAGGCGGATGTAATTGAAGGCCTAAGGAGTTCTAATAGTTTCTGAGGTGTGTTGAACCTCCAATATGTGGATGATACTATTATCTTCGCGAAACCTAACAGAGAGACCCTTCGTAACCTTAAGCTACTTCTTTATGTGTTTGAAAGCACTTCGGGTTTAGCTATTAACTTTCAAAAATCCTCCGTTATTTGGCTTGGTGGGTCTCTTAACCGTCAAGCGGAAGTTGCGCAGTTCTTTAACTGTAGTCCTTCCTCTTTCCCCATCCATTACCTAGGCATTCCCTTGAGATGGGAAAAGCTTCACCGATCGGATTGGATGCCGATGATCGAAAAAGTTGAGTCTAGACTCAACCGTTGGTCTGGTAAGCATCTGTCACGTAGGGGCAGACTTATTCTTGTTAACTCCGTCCTTTCTTTGATCCCTTTATACATGATGTCCTTCTTTTATCTTCCTTCATGGGTGATTAAGAGAGTTGACCGAATCAGAAGGAATTTCTTTTAGTCAAGTGCAAATTTGTTTAAACCAGGCTCCCACCTCTGTAATTGGAAGGTCATCTGCACTTCCAAGGCAGCTCTTGAATCTCAGGCAGCAAAACTTAGCCTTGTTGAGGAAATGGTTATGGAGATTCCTTAAATCGGATCACCTGCCCTGGGCCCAAATTATATCCCATAATTGTTATTCCCATCTTTCCATGTGGGACTTCCCTACCTCTCTCCTCCGTAAAGCCTCTTCTTTTTGGAAAGGAGTCTGGAAAGTGGCCGAACCTTTCCGTTGTGGCTTAATCCACAAGTGCGTGGTCGGTTCCAAGACCAGATTCTGGATTGATCTTTGGTTTGGCAATATAAAGCTCGCTTCTGCTTTTACTTTCCTCTTCCAGTTAGTGTCGAATCCATCGGCCTTAGTGGAAGTTTATGTTGTGGTCATCATTTCTCAAAAGTTTTAGTCGATCCAATTCACTTGCGTGTTGTCGCCACAGCTATCGTTGCAGCTCCAAAACCTATTTGAGGATATTAATTATTATTCCTGGTTTCCATTTGATAATTTCAAATGGAGGTGGACCGCTTCGGGTATTTTCTCGGTTAAATCTTTCTACAATTTCCTTAACTTCGATGGGATCACCTCTCCAATGGCTAAATCCCTTAGGAGTAGTTGTACTCCCCTCAAATCCAAAATTTTACCCTGGCTAGCGCTTAACAACAAGCTCCTGACTGTCGAGGTTCTCAATAAGAGAAACCTTGCATTGGGTCAATTATTTGCGTTATGCTCCATTCACCATGAGGACGCCGATCATCTGTTCCTTAAGTGTCCCTTTATTCGTCCCTTATAGAGTATCGTCGCCAGAGCTTGGCTAGCGCCGGCTATTCCTACTGATTTCTCGTTCTGTTGGCAACAACAACACCTCAGAAAAGAATTTCACAACTCTTGGATTCTATCCATGATTGCGATCATTTGGGTTATTTGGTCGGCCCGGAACAATCGTATTTTTTCAAATTCCGTTTTATCGATAGAGAGCATTATTAATGATTTTCTTTTCTTTACTAAATTTTGGCCTGCCACTTTATCTCCTGATAAGGTGGAAGCGTTACACTTATTTCGTCTTGATGAGGCGATTACTTTTTATTCACTCTTCTAGCTTTTCCTACCTTGACGCTTTTTAATTTCTGATTTCCTATTTCTTTTGTCTTCCGTGTGCAGCTCTAATATGCGGACGTTTCCCTCTGCTGTAGCCACTTTTGGTATTTTGTTTGGGCAGTTTTTTTTGGTGTGGTCTAAAGCTTTGGGACTCTCCGGCTCTTCGCTAATGGGACACTCTCGGACCCTATGCTCAGTTTCTTCCTTTTGGTGGTGGGTTTTTGGTTGAGATTTGTTTGCTCTGGGGATTTGTTGTTGGCTCTGTGTTTTCTGTTTTAACGGATGTTGTTGTGTTTTCTGTTATTGCTCGGGCTAGGCTGCCTTGGGTCTTTTATATCAATGCTTTAATTCTGGGCTTGTTATACTTTTTAGCACATATGTTGGTGGAGTGCTCCTTAGGGAGTCACCGCTTGGCTTGGTTGATATTTTAGCTCTCTTTGGAGGTTCCGCCCATTATGGTTTGGGTCTGGGTTTAGAGTCTGACCCTCATTTCCTCCTCTCAGTTACTGTGGTTTTTTTTCTGTGTCATGATACTGCGCGCTCTTCATTCCAGGTCATTCCTGGTTTTAAGTGGTATTTTTTATTGCTACTATTCATTTTCTGTTGCTACCTCTTTGTTGCACGCTTTCTTGTCAGTGCGGTAGCTTTTTATTTTGTGGCTATTTCGATTTGCTCCTAGTTCCGCTTTTTCACACCTTTTATCGTTGGGGTGTTCATTTCCTGGCTGATCTGGTTGTTATTCAGTTTTTGCGAGTCTGAGACTGTATTTCATTTCTCTTCTCTTCTTTTCTTTGCCGCTTATTCAATTTTTGTGTTGTTTGGTTGTTGCGGTGAGCTTTTGTTTATGCTCAGCGGGTGTTCCTATTTTCTCGCCAAGGCTTTCCTCCGTCCTGGCCCTCTGAGCGACTTCATCTGCGTTTGGTTTTTGTCTGATCATGGGTAGTGAGTCCTTTGGTGTGGGTCTTTGGGTTTGTTGTCTTCTCTTTCTCAGGGTTTTGCTTCACTGCGCCCTAGCAACCTGTTCTCGTTGGCTCCGTAGGGGCTTCTCTTTTGATCCACTGCGGCGCTTGGTAGATCCATCGCGTGGGTCCCCATTTCTATATGTAGCGCCCCGAATTTCTAATATAATATCTTAGAAAATACGTGGCACAATTCCCCGCATCAACTTCACTGTAATAGTACACATAGCCAAAAACACAGATAATTTTTATTTCAAATTTTTGTTACAACAATCATTTACAAACACGGCGGAATACAAAACACCTTGAATTACAAACTTTCCTTTTTCAACACTTCTTTTACAAATTTTACACAAAAGCTCTATTATATCAATTTATCTCAAAACTATCTCAAGCATCCAAACCGCCAAGCTCTAAGCAACAACCTGTAACACATGAGGCTAGAGATGATCCCTAACCCCCAAAACTAAAAGGGTCAGCCATAAAGGTGTGAGTGACATAAAAACAAACAATATAATTAAATCATAATATACTAAGTCATCAACAACATGCATTAACAGCAATAATAAATGAATGAGAAATAACAAGTAAGTAAAGCATAAAAACATCATGGAAATGAAAACAACAAGTGAAGCTAGACTAAGTGTCAAAGTGTAGGAAAACAGGAAAACACAAGTATAAAACCAAGTATAGAAAACACAATCTATATGCTGACTCTCTAATGCATACTTGTCGGATTCTATGCATTCCATAGTACATAGGTCCAGTGCAAGCCCTTAACGATCTCCACTTATAGGGATAACCCCTCGTTATGCAACTAATCCTACTACGGTGATGGGAAACAAGATCCAGAATACTCCGCGAATAGGCACCACAGCCCTCGACGCGTAAGCATCATGTAAGATAGCTCAAAAACAACAACAGGGGAATCATCTCCCAAACCCGTGTACCCCACGAATAGGCTTGCAAGGCCCTCGACGTGCAGATACACCAGATACATTCCGTGAATAGGCCTGCCGACCCTCAACACGCGAATGCACCCTGCATGCTCCGTGAATAGGCCTGCAGACCCTCAACACGCGAACACACAAATGTCATCTCGAGACAGAACAACAAACAGTCCTGGAACGCATTCGTTGGACTAAACAAACCATGAGCCTATACTTACGTTTCCCAAGTTCCATCACATCCCCACTAGTGCCTGTCCTTAAGTTGGTTATTATTAAAACACAAAATCTCCATCTCTAGAGTTAGTGTATCCTGCCGGACTTAAATACTCAACAACAACTAAACCAAGACCCCCCAGGTCTAACTCAACAAATCTCAACTGCCGGTTCACAGGACTCCCACTCAATTCCTAGAGATCTCAACAAGACCAAAACTCACTAATCCATCGTCAAAACGATCAAAGGGAGAAACCTCTCCAATCAACAAAACCCAAATCTTTATAAAATTTCATAATCCAAATTCAACAATGAAATATCTTAAAAACATATGTTCTGTAGAAACAATAATATTTAGAATAGTACGTTATAGATCAAAACATTTAGAGAATAAATCATTTGAAAGAACATTCAAAAATATAAAGATACATCAGTATCAGTCGACTACAAAAGCTATCGGTCGACTGTCCAGAGAGAAAATTCAATAATCCTTTAAGAAATAATTCTAAGTATAGCAGTCGACTGAAAAGGGTATAGGTCGACTGTCCATAGTGAAAAATACAATAACTTCGAGAAAATAATTCTAAGTGGTACCAGTCGACTGTTAAGGTCCTCAGTCGACTGTCCAGACGAAATTTCAAGAAAAACTAAGGAACATAGCAGTCGGGTCGTATTGGTCGACTGAGAAATCATACCAGTCGACTGTCGACCTACAGACTGTTTACTTTTGGTTATGCACATTTCAACCGATGCGTAGTTTTACTTTACGAAAACGATTTCTACAAAAGCATATTTCTTATATGATCAAATACAACTTGTAGGGTTTATAATAACCCATAAAACTAAGCCAAAACTACTTGAGTTTATAAAAATATAGATTTGTAAATCTCTTTCAAATAAAACATAAATTGTGCATATAATCAAAATAGAGTTTCTAAAATTAATTGTTCATGGAAATTGCTTCGTATTCAGATCCATACCACACCAAAACCGAATCTCAAAAAGAAAATCCCAATTTGGATATATTTCCTCAAATTCAACTAAATCTCAAATTTTAGTCATCATAACTCAAATCCTCAAAACATGGTCCTCTAAACCATTATTCATTCTCAAAATTTCTCAAAATCAATCTCAACTACTCTCAATAGTTGATTCATAAACAAAAACCAGTTTATCATCAACATGGCCAAGTGGTTTTCATCCAACTCGCCAATAGTCCCAAAATCTCATCTTTAATTAATTAATGCATAACATCCATCATACCCAATCAAATCAATAATCCAAAAGAAAAGTCTACTCACAATTTATATTAGGTTCTCCAACAAATCTAAAATCATTCACATCCAAATATCTAGGGTTCTTCTCAAAGATCCAATTTTTCATCCATCCAACATACATATTCATACCAAACCCTAACATGCTTTCCAATAGATGAAATTCAACATCCAAAATCAATCAAAACATTCATATCATTTTCATACAACATACACAAATCAAAAGAAAAAAAAAAACAAACAAGTTACTCACATACATAAAACAAAACAACAAAACAATTATATCACTCACCTCAAATGAAGAAATCCAATCGAATAAGCAAAACCCTTCTTTGCGAAATCCAAGATCTTCTCTTTCAATCTCCAAGAAAAATAAAAATAATAAACCTTGTGTTGTGCAGCGAATGACGGCTGCACTCCACCTTTTATATAAGTCGGAATTGAAGAATTAGGGTTTGAAATATATTTGCAAAATAATCCTTTCAAAATATAACTTTACATATATAAACCTTTCTTTATAAAATAGTTAAAATAAGTTACATAAATAAAAACCTAATCAAATACTTTTACTACTGAGTTGTCCAGCAATCCAGCACAGCCCAGCAATAAGTAAAATTCGGATTTGCACTCAGGGTGGCAATTTTGAACAAAAGCCCTTCTTTTTTGTAATATTTGCAAATATATCATAAAATATTCGTAAAAATCCAGAAAATTCAGAAATAATATCTAATAATACATATTATATTTTCCAATAAAAATATCTGAATTTTACTTTCCAGAAAAACATTTTCACAAGATCCAACATAAAATTCATATTTGCAAAAACACCATATTTGTTTAAATCTTCACCAAATCGACTCTAAATAAAATTTAAAATATATTTTAATTTCAATGATGACCATGGAAAGCCCAAAAATCAGTAAAAACGAATTTTCATTATTTATTTGAGATCCAAACGGCTTTTTACATAAAAGCCCCTCTCTTTCGAGGTATTTATAAAAATATTTTCTTTACTCAGAAAAATCCCAAAATTTAGAATATATTCCATTATAAGTAGGAGAATTTGTCAAAAATATAAAATTGGATATTTACACCAAAAATATTTGCACGTGTTTTGCACGTGTAAAAGATAAATCTTTAGAAAAATATTTATTAAATCTCCAGAAAATCATTTTAATTCATTTTCTAATCTCAAAAATAGTATTTAAAAATACGGGGTACTACACTACAGCCGCGGATTCCCCCTCGTCGGGGGGTGGGGTGTGGTCTGATGCACTTGGATCGTCGGCTTCTGCTTGCTGATTGCTTGATTGTGGTTGGCAGTTTTACTGCGCGTGTTTAGGTTGTTTTGTGCAATTCTATTCATTGCATTGTAAATATGTTGTTGTGATTGTTTTTTCTCTTTTTTCTAATTTTACTCCGTGTAAAATTGGGCTGACGTTTGTTCTTTACTTTTTATTTATATATATATATGCTTGGCTGGAGTCGGTTGACTCTATCCACTTTATATATATATATATATGGATATTTTGGCCATTCCATATATCATAAATAGTGTAGAGGACGATGATTTATATATATATACTAGGTTTGCCCGTTGACACGTGCCTACGGCACGTCTTCGAAACGGTGCACTAGGTTTGATTATATAAATTAGTTTTAGAGGTCCAGCAAATTAATTGAAGTAGTAAACATATTATATGAGGAAACAGCATATCTATCTTTAAGCTCAACCATCGTCTTCTTGATCATTAGCTTGAACTTACCTGGAATGCATATAGTTTGTTAGAAACACTGCATAGAGTTTTTTTTAACTTTAGTATCACTTTTTGATGCTTGTAATCGTTATGCAAGGACATTATCATATAGGTTTTATAAAGCTTACTCTAATCCCATAACTACTATGAGCATGTCTAAATACAATGGTAACGCAAGTGCAGATGTGAAGGTATCTACAATACCAATAATCTAAACATTTATTTGTCTGAGACCCAGTTTGCAATTAAAATACCCCTTATTATTATTTCAACCAAAATGAAATACATGAAGTTCTTAAAACTCTAATTCAAGCTAATCATTTCTTTTATCTCTACTTTGTCTCCCCATTGCACCTTTATAAAAAAAATCAAAATGGATAAATAACAAATTTACTTTAGCTGTCTTTCTTAAGTAGAGAGTTTGCACCATTCACTAGTAAACTCCAGTCATCTCAATCCTATATATCCAAACATACACTAAAAGTTCTTATATGTTATATTATCTATGGTTTCTAATAACCAGTGAAGGGAACACTTCACGATAGTATTTTCTCTTATAGTAAAGAAATTAATGTTGCATATTTGCCAAGTTATTTTAGGTTGATTGTCAGCTTACCTATCCTGCTATGGTTTGGAGGCCCAAATTGAGGCCACCAAATAATCCATCTCTCACTTGCGTACACCTTAAATCAAAACTAATAAAAAACTCACCAAATAAATCACTAAATTAAAATTTTTTAAATCCAAAAAATAAAACAATCATACATCTCTGAACTTAGATCTCATGCACACACAAAATTCAAGTTAGCAAAAAACTGAGTAATCCCCTGCACACACAAAATTAAAAATTAGAATGAGAATTCGGTTAATGAGATGAAATTAGATTCGTCGCATCGAATATAAAGGCTCACGATTTGGTAGAGGGGAGTCGCCGATACGGAGTCGCTTGATATTTGCACTCGATTTTGTGGAGGAGAGTCACCAATACGGAATCAGCAGCGGATCAGATATCGGCGACGACCTCTTGATTGGGTTTCGACATTGGATTTGGATTTGGATTTGCTTTGAGATTTCCAAATTTTCAAACTTTCAAATTTTAAATTTTAAATGTTTTAATTTTTTTTTAAAAAATATATTTTTTATTTTTTATTTTTCATTTTTTATTTTTCATTTTTTAAAAAAATTTTAATTTTGTTAAATTTCTTTAAATTTTTTATAAGTTTTTGATATTTTGATTTTTTTTTTTGAATTATTTTTAAAGTTTTTAAATTTTTATTTTTTTTAAGTTTTTAAGTTTTTAAGTTTTTTTATTGTTCATTTTTTTTAAAAAAAATTATTTTTATTTTCTTAATTTTTTGAATAGGGGAGAGAGAGAGAGAGAGAATTAAATAAATAAAGGAGTTGTTTTGGGTGGGGAATAAGAATTTGAGTTTTGGGGGGGGACTTTTCGCCGGGGGGGGGGGGGGGGGGGGGATGTGTTTTGTGATGTCTGAGCCTTTAATTTTGGGGAAATTAAAGGAGAGCCACTTGATAGCTTTCTGTGTGTTTTATTATATAGACTAGGTATGCCCGTGGCACGTGCCTACGGCACGTATTCAAAACTGCATATAAATTTATTTGGAGTTATTTGGTTGTGTGAACTGCATATAAATTTATTCATTATACAAGCTCAGATCAAAAGTCATTCACTATACCTCTTTAACAATTATTCGTTAAATTGTTTCGGTTTTTTAGTTATTTCATCTTTATTGCCTTTAAATTTCTCAATATTGACTTATCCAATTCTCCAAAAACCTAGCTATTTTTCAAGAAATGTGAGCACATCCATTAAAAATATGCACCATAACAAAAAAAAAAAACTGAGTGTAAACAAATACAACCACCTTTCTAATACAATCATCCTTTGAAATTTTATTGTTTCCTAATTGTTTTATAATACAATCACCTTTAAATTGTTTCCTACGGCACGTCATCGCGAAGAATTATTAATTAATTAAGTTGTTTAGTAAAAATTTTGACAGCCTCCTCTAAAATATTACAGGCAATTAATATTAACTTTGATGTAATAGATATCGTTTGATATTAGCCAAGATATTAGCCCGATATAAAATAGTTTCCTCTAAAATAGTTCTCTAAAATTTTCATATTAACCATGATACAAAATAAAAACCAAGATTTCGTTTGAAAACGTAATATATTTTTAGGAATTGCAGTAAAAAATTCGACAGAATCTCCCCTTAAATATTAGCCCTTTTAAAGCAATTCCTTACGGAATTCTGCTCACAATTAAAAAATTAATATCACAGGCAGTCAATATGAATCTTCCCCTGGCCAATCCAAGCAACATCACACAGGCATCATATATATAAGGCTCTGGGGGAAAAAATCTTCATATGACTAAAGACACAAAATAAATACCAAGATATCGTTTGAAAACATAATAGATTTTAGGAAATTTAGTAAAAATTTCGACAAAATCTCCCATAAAATATTAGCCCTTTTACAGCAATTTCTTACGGAATTCTACTAATAATTAAAAATATAACATCACATGCAATAAATATTAATCCTCCCCAGGAAAAACCAAGCAACATCACACAGACATCATATATATATAAGGCTCTGGGAGAAAAAATTATAATATAATGCAAGATACAAAATAAAAACCAAAATTTTGTTTGAAAACGCAATAAATTTTTAGAAAAATCTTTGAAAAACCTTTCAAAAACTAAACACAGAACCCAATACTCCACAACTTTGCGGGTACGGGTATTAACATAACTACATTATATCATCATTATATACAGATACTTACATCATCTCCCAAAATGCTAAATATTACAACTATTACAACTATTACATCCTCCACCATAATATATACCAACCAACCGAATGACCAAAAAAAAATTACAGGGCTGAAACAATGCTTCAAGTCTTCAAGTCTTCAAAAAAGGGACCAAACAGTGAGCCTAAAAAACAGTAAAAGCTTACAATAATCAATTACAACAATGAGTTTTAAAACAATAGTAAGAGTTTTGAAACCATTACCTTTCAAACAGGACAACGCCTAAAAGGACTGAATCCGTCCATCTTGAACCAACTACAATAATTAATCAACATTGAGCCTTTAGCTGCATTATTGTGCTTCTAACTGCATGTTGCTTTGTTTGCTCAAGTATCAAAACATAATCCTGATGTTGAAGCTCTGCTTGTTATCAGATACAACACCTAGGCCATTTCATCCCAAGCTTCATGTATGCTCATGGTTTGCTTGTTCTCAGTTGCTCCACCACATCTCTGATCCCAAGGTTCACTCAAAAAAGCTGAAACTCGAAATACTCTCAAAGACATACACAATTAAAAGAGGTTATTAGAGGACTAATCCAAATTTAAATCATTTCAAACAAATAAAAGCAGGTAAATTTAAGCATTAAAATGGCTCAGAACACATGTTTTTCCATTATCATAAGGGCTAAGAGAACACCACAATTATAAACACAATTATGAGTACAATTATATGGCTCAGGATCACACTAATTCTCTTCACTATCTGGCTCAGAACTATATGAGGATCATAAAGTAGGCTGAATCAGCAGTCAAAACCAATAAAAGTATGCTAGATTGCTTTGCATAATAAATGCAATAAAGTAGTTTGGCACAATGAATGCATCACCAAAATAGAATAACAGGCAATAACTCCTTCAGTCCACGCATTGAAGAAGTGAGCCTCATAAACACATTTCATATTCAAAGAAGCAGCAATTCGAAAATCTCAAGTCAGAACCAAGTGCAAAACCAAAGAGACTCAAATTAAGTTCATCACTGCTCGGATTTTGAAAATAACAATACCTGAAATCTGTATGAATGATAATGTGTAATCTCATCACTGCCATAACAAACATGGTGATTAAAAGCATAATCAATATAAGAAGCAGTTCCATTATTCCAACCGAAGCAAAGTATCTGCAAGCATCTCAACAATAGCCGGTATCTCAACAATAGTTCATCATAGCCCATATTTTAAAAAAGTAGTGCTTCAATTACTTATGTGCAGAATGAAGCATCTATGAGCAGAGTCATTTAACTCCCATCTTTAATCTCCACCACTCCCAAGCAATATAGAAGTTTTTAAGAAGTAACAAAGGAGTTCAACATCTTTAAATATTATAAGCAAAAGGTTGACATATGGCATGGCAAAAGAAAATGTGAACCTTCAATGTGATTAGTAATTTATTGCAAGCTCCAGCATAGACTCATCTAAAGGTTGAATAAATATCATATGGTCACCCTGCAGGCTATCCACTTGCATATCCATGTCACCAATTTTAGACACCCAAGTGGTATGTTATATTTTATCTAGTAGCCAATTAATTCGGAAGGACAGTATTTGTGTTATGAAAAAAGGACAACATTTGTGTTCATGAAAGAATTTGTGTCAATGCATGACTTTATTAATTCATAATGCTCATAAACTTCCCTGCACTTGCTTGTGAAGAATCAAAGCATTTGAAGTTTCTGTTTTGTAAGAAGTTTAATTTAGTGAAATTGTATGAAATTGCTAAGTGCACATCGTCTTTTGAAGTTACAATAAGAAAGATTTATTTGTTTGAAATCATTATATATCGTTGAACAAAGGGAAATAACTTGTAGTATACTGCTGAATTAATAAAGCTTACACTATCTCCTATCAGACTCAAGCCCTTGAAAGCTGCCACACAATAAGAAAATCAAAGGTAGCTACCAATTCAAAGAAAGAAAATTCACACACACACACACACAAAAAAAAAGTCTTGTCACAATATGTCATGTACATTGTCGGGTAAATTATGATTCGCTAGAAATTTGATATGTATCGCACATGTGACTCGTAGATGACAATAATCAGTATGGTACAGGTTGTGTATAGCATGTATCGGCATGTACCAAAGGTTATTTTTTTCATAAAAGAAAAGATAAGGTTTTATAACCTTATTTTATCTCACAACCCATAGGGGTTTTCAAAATCATCTGTTGTGTTGTCTCTTGTTCCTTCACATTGCATCATCACTTTGTTCTCAGTTCCTTTTCTCCGACCATAGTGACTCAAATCGCATTAGGTATTCACCATCGTTATTCTCTTATTATTTTCCTTTGTTTTTTCTCTACTTCTTTTATTTTCATCTCCATTCCTCAACATAATATACTGAAAAACTTCTTCTCTGTTTTGTTTGGGATTCTTTTGTAAACTAAGGGGATTAGAAGTTAAAAGGGAGTAGAAGAACTGAAGAAGAAATGGATTTTGCAGTGGATACTGAAATGGAGCACATTACAACAAATATTGACTGCTGCAATAGAAGCTAGTGGATACTGTCGTAAGAATAATTATTTGCCAAAAATTTATGCGGGAATTAGGCTAAAATTAGGGACGGACGTCCCTCCCTATTTTTCTTTATAAACAATGAAAAAAAACGAAAAAATTTGCAGGATGGAACAAGATGCTCCATCCCACCATAATTTTTTTTTAAAAAAAATATCGGATGGAATTCCGTTCGGCAATAGTGTTTTTTTCCTTCCAAATTTTGGCAAACGACGAGTGCAACAAAAACATGTTTTTGCCAAATCTCATTTTGCCATTTTGCCATATTTGAAAAAAAAAAACGACTGCAGATGCTCTTAGTAATGCAATACTCAAAACTAAAACCCATGAAGAAACTACGGGGAAACATGTGAAATAATTGGCAAAAACTGTCAGGGATCCGTTTCCCGAAAGTGCTGAAAGTAGCCATTAGAGGGAAGGTTGGAAGAACTAGGGTTGAGAAAGAGAAGATTTGGGAAAGAAATTAGAGATTTGGGGAAGAACTAGATTGATTTATGCATTGATTATCCAGCCCAAAGATTTACAATCGAGTTTTATAGGGGAAAGAAGTGAGCGGTTGCGCTACAGGACCACTTACAAACCACGTGCATAGCACACACGCCTCCCGTTCACTTCCTACCATCAGACTCTTTGAAAATAAAGTGCACAAAGCACGTAAAAACAGATACACACAAAAACAGATACACACTCTGATACACTTCAAACTCAAACTAAACAACTATAACCCATTATTCCTATCAGCAGCTCCCCTTTGCAGTATCACAGCTACGATCTTACTACCCATGGCATCGATGATCTCTTGGAGTCTCCGACGTCCCTGACAACTCCACCCCCCTTAAAAATGAACTTGCCCCAAGTTCGAATATAACACAGTCGAGCTTTGAAGGTAAAGAACACTGAGCTTCAAAGGAACGCAGCTTGGAACATGCTTGATGAAGGGTGTCTAGTATTTCTGTTTCTGTCCTGTTAGCATTGAGGTAGTTGGTTGCTAGAGCAGTATATTCTTCACACAGTGTGCACAACTGTTCATTTCCTTGTAATGCTTCCGGACTTTTACTTTTGGTTTTAGAAACTTCATAGCCTACTTCCACAATGGTGATATCATACGCAGCCAGGTTCCTAGCACCTACATATGTCCAACTGAAGGCCAACAAAAAGAAAGGATAAACACATTTCTGATACCAGAAGCTTCATAGCTTCGTCTGTATCCCCTTGCATGCACAAACCATTTATCAGTATGGAATAGGTCACAACATTAGGAACAATTCCTTCTTCAGTCATCTTCTGTTTAAACTTAAATGCTCCAATGACATTACCAGTCTTGCAATATCCATCAATCAATGTATTGAATGTAACTGTATTAGGAGCTACAATAGCACTTGGCTTCAGAGATGCTCCACCAACAAGGAAGCCATCAACATGGTATTCCAGCACCTCAAGCTATCCAGTATAAGTTCCATGACAACAGAATGGTTGCAGTTCAATGTGTTCCCACAGCCTGAGAAGTTTAGCAACTGAGCATTGTTGTCAAGATCCATCATGTAATAAACCTTATTGTCAATACCACGAAAAGAAGTAGTGTAAGGATGGGCATCATCAGCTTCATTTGTATGGTTGTAAACGACGTCCATTATCACCTCAATCTCAGCATCATGCAAAGCCTTCACCATTTGTTTAAATTCTTGAAAAGCAACCAACGCCCCACCACCACTACTAGCATATCGGCTTATCGGGGCAAAAAAGTTTATAGTAGAGTAACCCCATGTATTAATCATGTGATCTCTTGGATTTGGATGTCGCTGAAACTCCAACTCATCAAACTCAAAGACCAGCAACAGTTCCACAGCATTAACACCAAGTTCCAGCAAATGATCTAACCCACTAGATTCATCAGCAGTGAATGAACGCATCAGTTCATATATAATGAGCTCTGCCTTGAGTATATTTGGAAATTTGTAGTTACGACCCTAGTCAAAAGGCAAGCTATGAAAATCATAAGTTCCGAGAAACTTAGACAACTTCTTGGTAACATCTCCAAATAACTTGCGCCCAACAACCAACTTTGCATAAGGATCAAGAAGGATTATGTTTCTGTCGAATCGATGTCCATGTTTCCAGTCAGGAGGGCCATCAATACAATAGCCGTAAAAAACTCCAGAAGTAGGCAAACCCTCCACGCAGACATGCCATATACCTCCAGTCTTGTTCTTCTGAGGATCCAGTGCAACTTCAATCATGTAAGAATGCAGTTCCTCATCATTGCTCTTCTCTAGGCTTGAAAAACAAAGTATAACTGAAGACGCATTCTGTGAAAATAAAGCAAAATTGATGCCATCTTCCACTTGTGATGCTCCTCGTGGAAAAACCTTCCCAGGAGAAAATTTCATTGGCCTTCCACACTCCAATCCAGGCCAACTGCTCCTAATGACAAGTTGTTCCAGAGCACAATCATACATAAGCACACGATCTTTATTCTCTAACACAAACGAACCAAACCTTAAGGGCTGTAAGAAATTCGGTTTAACAACATTTCCTTGAATTGGTGGAGGCCATCCATTTAGTAATACTACCAAGTCTCTCCATTTGGCAAACTCCAACTCCAAGTGTATAGTCTTGCCACGTCCCTTGGTTGACTTGCCTCTTAGCGGCTTATCCATATAAATGGTTTTCTTCAGTTCATAAATCTCCCCCAAAGCAACCTCACTAAGGAGCAAGGGGCCTCTGTCAACATAACTATACTGTGCACTCTTGCTCACTAAGTCGGCGAAATAAACTCCTTTGCCAAATATGTAAACAGTAGCTGGAGTTTTAGGGGGTGTTACTCTGATACCTTGGCTAAGAATACCCATATTCATACTAGTTGAGATCCCCATATGAGTGAGATTGATTGTGCCACTAACGAGTGAAAGAATTAATTGGAGTTCACCCTTTTTACGAACTTCTTCCATAATATATTATGTTCCTTTTTGCTCTACGTTCTTTTCATTCACAATACTCGTATTTTTCAGCTTCTTAACATCAACCATCTCATAAACAGGATTTGTCTCTCTATTATCTGGTTCTAGCATTTCATCAAACACCTTGAATGTCTCATCACCATTCTTCTCAACACTTTTTACTTTAGCTTCTCCATCCTTAATTTGAGCTCTAAACACATTCCCACCATCACAAAAACCTTTAGAATTAAAAGAGTTGGAGTTAGGATTAGTTACCTCCCTCCTTTCAACCCGTTGAGGTGCTATCGAGAACAATATAGTAATGGGAATCAGTGGCGTGGTCTGTTGTTTGGATTGCTGCAATATCGACATCATCGCATCCAATTTCTCTTCCAGTTTGGTCATCCTCACCTCAAACTCTCCATTGAGAGAATCGAGTCGCTTCTCCAACAAATTCGACTGCAAATTGATCGCTCGAATCCCCTCCTTCACTAAACGAATACCCTCCTTCACCGTCAACGTGCCTCCGGTGAAGGTTGGCTCTGATACCACTTTGTCAGGGATCCATTTTCCGAAAGTGCTGAAAGTAGTCATTAGAGGGAATGTTGGAAGAACTAGGGTTGAGAAAGAGAAGATTTGGAGAAGAAATTAGAGATTTGGGGAAGAACTAGATTGATTTATTCATTGATTAACCAGGCCAAAGATTTACAATCGAGCTTTATAGGGGAAAGAAGTGAGCGGTTGCGCTACAGGACCACTTACAAACCACGTGCATAGCATACACACGCCTCCCGCTCACTTCCTGCCATCAGACTCTTTGAAAATAAAGTGCACAAAGCACATAAAAACAGATACACACAAAAACAGATACACACTCTGATACACTTCAAACTCAAACTAAACAACTATAACCCATTATTCCTATCAGCAGCTCCCCTTTGCAGTATCACAGCTACGATCTTACTACCCATGGCATCGATGATCTCTTGGAATCTCCGACATCCCTAACAAAAACTCCACAATTGCTTTTTAAAAATGAGTCAGTTACGATTCCTCTAATGAAACAAGAAATAATTGAATCTTAGCAAATAAACCAATGAATCTCAATCATTCAAATGATAGAAAAACTTAGAAAAGAAAAAGGAGAAAGCATGTTGTCAATACGAATGAAAACAAAGCTCAAATTGGTAGGGAAATCATAAGCGGATCGGGTTTGGGTTCGGGACTAGTTTAACATTGTGGATCCTACTCCTCGAGGAATAGAAATGGGCCCACAAGAATAGAGTTGGGCCTGTAAATGGGTTTGAACTTGGTTTGGGCTATTAAAGATTTGCTTCAAGATTATATGAAACCTTAGCCTAGCTACTTTTAACATTCATTAGTTGCTCTATTTATCCTTTTTTTTTTTCCGGACAATAGGCAGGATTTGAACCCTAGCTGACTTCTAAGATGTTATTGCTACTTTACTACATCAACACTTGACTCGTTAATTATGTTAGCAAAAAATAAAAATAAAATAAAAACAATGCATTAGTTTATTTAGGATGATGGTGCATTTTGGACAAATTGGACGGAGAAAAATGGTAGATACCATAATTAACTTTGTGATTCTTGTTTTCGGCAGAATGAAAAATACTTAGTGATATTGGAAAAAAAACTTATTTCTTCCCTATTTCCAATATATTAGGACCTTGTGACATTCACAGTACAAGTACTGAAGGTCGTACTAGGATAAAGGGTGATTCCTCTCTTAGGTTACGGCGGCTTATGATTCTTCTCGAAGGACCTTTTTGCGGGTATCTCTTACTGGGATGTTTATTTTGGGGTATATAACCCTTTTTTTTTCAATGAACTTTATACATTCAATCGGAATTTGCTTACATGACAAAATTATATTTTTGTTGTTGTTGTACTTTCTAGCTTTTGACACTTTTGAGTCATATATATTGTGTGAATTACATTTTGGTTTCTTTAATAGAACATGTAGATATAAATCCACTTGTGAAGTTATGATAATAAAGATAAAGACTCGTGCTCAATGCTCTGAATATCTTCTTTTTTGCATAACATTTTTTCTCATCTACTATATACATCTACTTGCTTGTCAAAAAAACTCTATCTAATCAACTTTGAGATATGTATGGTCAATGCTACAAGTGTAAATGGAATATATGTCATGAGAATTAATGCATGCATCTTATCTCGTCTTAGTCAATTTGCATTTTTGAATGATCTTACTATATAATGGAGTAAAGCTCACACAAACAATCGTGCATGTAGAGAATAGAATTAGCATTGTACATAGAATCATCCTTCTATGATTGATATGATCATATAATGGAATAGGCGAGAATTGGTTTATCCTTCGGTATATACATTACTAATATTCTTGTCGAAACCCAAATTCATTGTTTTGTGCAAGCCAGAAGAATCATATAGTGGGTTCAGCAGTTTGGACAGGGTCGGGTCCTACAATATCCACATGAAGACCCAATAAAAATTTATACATAAATCTAACAAAGCACGGATTTATATCTATGTCTGATTGATTTCAAATATCCAAAAGAGAAATGTCCGGCTAGATATTTCAAGGATTTAACAAAAATATTTGGATTAGGTTGGATCGGGATATCGGTTTATCGGGTTATCAGGCAACATTGCCAACCCTACTATTGCCGAATAATTTCGGCTCACAATTCAATTATATGTTCTTAGAATATAACTTGAATATTTCTACACAACTATGCATGGAAGAATATAAGTGCACACTTAATGCTATTCAAAAATCACAATTATTCTTGAAAAAGTTAAGAATTTTGCAACAATTTAATACTAGGATTACAGTGATTGATTAGTATGATAAGGGCATATCCCTTGTAATATACATTAGTTGGCTAGGGATTTGGATCTTGTCACTATCTAGAGGGTTCTCAAAGGTGTGAATTTCAAGATTTAGATTGATGGTCGGACCATGTCAGTAGCTAGTACATGTTTAACAAGAAACTATGGGTTAGATACGCTGAATAAAATTCAAGTGCAAAGCTAGTAAAAGATGTCAATTGCCACCAGGTTTCATTAAAAGAAATAAATAAAAACTTGAGTTTCAACAAGTACATATCGACAGTGACAACATATCATAAGAAAAGTACACACGAAATAGCTTGATTCAGCACGGCATAAACTGATTCCATATGAACAGCAAATAGGTAAAATTACGTTGCGTGTTCTCAAACGATAGATGTAATACCAACATGCATGAGTGCAAAATGAGAATACCTCTAGAGATACTAAAACATGCATGGTATTGATTACAGGTTCAGCTACTTCATCGCCAAGTAGTGACTGCAGCACCTGCATGAAGCCGCCAGCATTTCATCAAAAAGAAGTTAACGAATATTGCCAATGAGTAAGGATAACAAGATTTACAAATTCACGTATGGTTTGAATTAAGGGGGAGAAAAGGCCTTGTGATGCAAAGGGGATTTAACTATCAAAAGATACAAAGGGAGCTGAATCCTCTCTAGTATTTTCTTTTTCTACTGAACAGGCAAGTAAACACGACCTAGTTGGTCCACTGATGTTTTGAGATGTTGTCCTCTTGCAAACCTACTAATTTCATGAGCATGTGTGATGCCTGATCATGTAGGAGTCAGTATTAAGGATTAATAAGGAGAAAAACCACATGCATTGTATGCGTTGATTGGCTTTAATCAATCAAATGAGAAGCCGACTGCAATATTTGGGTTTTAGGTCTAAGAAAGCTAAAGGATGGCTTTAGATGTCTGACTTGATCAACCACCGTCCACTAATCTTTATACAATAGTAATTTGCTTGTATCTTTAATTTAGTGGTGTGGAATAATGGTACTGTTTGTGATTAATTCTTGAAAGGCACTGTTTGGGATTAATTCTTCAGATTAATAGAACCCTATTCCACAACTCTAAAAGCATGCAAGAATAAATAGGTCATATTGAGAGTATATACCTCAAGGAATGGAATCTTCAGTTTTGATGCCCACAAAACACCAAAGCATGCATGCATAAAGACAAGCCAACTTTTCTGAGTCATGTAGGTGTAAGGGGTCACAACTCAAGGTGATGGGTGATGATGATAATAATCATGATGAGTGGAAGATTTGATTCATATTTGCATAACCTTTTTTTTCTTACAAATGTCCGTATTGCCCAAGAGGGAACTTCATTTAAAAAAAAAAAAAACTTATTATCATGATAATACTGTGCATGAAATTTCGATCTACAGTTCAGTTTCAGTCAATTGCAGTTGTTGTTGTATTAAATCCTAGTTGTAGTGGTTAAGAAGTCTGGGTTCAATCCAGTTTACATCAGGTTCGACCAATTCTGGGGAAAAAAAACTATTCCCCTTCCCTTAATCAATCTGCCAGAGGCATCGCATCTGCGTATGATCGTTCTGACATTGGCATTCTGAAGCTTTTCTTTCTCAGTATTGATTCTTTGGTGCTGTTCACACATACAAGTACTAAAAGAACTAGATACTAAGTTTTATAGCTATGGTGTCTAGAGAACATTTACCACTGTTTTGCAACTTAAAGTCACTCATAATTAGAAGAAAAAAGGCTTAAAATATGTATGTGAAAGAAAAGAACAGTATGGATTGGATCTGAGAAATCAATATATAATAGAAAAACACACTAAAGTGGTCAAAAGTTAAGATAAAGTGCAAGCTTAGCTTTTCTATTAGTAGAAAAGTAGCACATATTCGTATAATTTAACTTTATTGTGTACAGAAAAATCTAGAAATATATAAGAGAAGAATTGACTATAATTTTTATACAAGAAATTAGTTGTTAGCATAATATTACACTCTGTATTATTTTATACCAAATTTTTTTATCTTGAACAAGTCTTTGATGATCAGTAGCGAGGTTGAACCAATACAAAATTAGTTGAAATGTAGAGTTGACATCCAGGTTATACTTTTATGAGAAATTTAAATATCGAGATTTGATACTTTGAGGATGGATACTTAATTAACACAACTAAAGAAGGCGAAAGCCTAGAAATCCTAATTCAGTCTTGGATTTTCTATAAACTCGGTCTTGATTTTCTATAAACCCAAATCTCCGATTAAGGGAACCACACCCTAAAACATCCCTGAATGATCCCTAAACTAAAACTGAGGAGATCCGCCTGTATCTCCCACTACATGCAAGGCCAATAAACACATCTTCTCCAAGATTCTATGGCAAACAAGCAACAGAATATTGTCCCCTACATAAGTGCAACTATTGCAACACTAGTACTCTCAAAGTAACACTGGTCCCTAACATCTCACATTAGACTATCCAAGCAAGTGACTCGCACGTATGTTGTTCGTTCATTCCTTTAAGAGAGACGAAAAGGAAACATTAAGTGGCATCCCATGCATATTGTTTCCAGAACCTAGTGTTTTTTCTTAATCCAAACTAAGATTGCGCAAATTTGGAGGTCAAAACCACAACATACATGACAAATGTCCTTTCTGAAAACTCATTCGATACATGTTCGACAGCTGGCATCATATCATCTATGTTATACCTAAAGTTTTGTTTTGTGGCATGTACCGGATTCGGCAAGAAATAGTTATGTTAGTAGAGATGAATAGAGTGCAGTTTGTAGAGCTGGCCACCTTTGATATCCTTAAAAACAATGTCGGATTTCCGCAATTTGAAATAACTTTAGTAAATGCAATTCAAATAGATATCATTTGAATAGCAAATGCAAACAAAAATGTTTTCCTTTTGATCAAAACTTGGATGTCTTTTTCCAAACAAACAAACAGACATCACTATGCTTAAAAACTTTTTCTTTCTGATTTTAATATTAGTTGCGGTAATGTTCAAGACGTACACGAGATGTTGCGTGAAACTAAAGAGGTATGTTGGCCAAAAGCATTTGATTTGAGACTGTCATATATAGCTTTCCTAAATTAGCAAAGCTTTTGCATATATCGGTAGATTGAAATTGTAGTTTGACAGATGTAAAAGGCGAAGCAACACAAAATCACAGAATCTACCGACTAATATCTGAAAGTACCATTTAAAAGAGAAATTACCATATCTAATATTCTGTAAGAGACACCATACCTTGTAATTCCTCGAATAAGAGTTGGCTCCTTAATTCTTCACCATTTTTTTGGCCAAATACCTTTTTTGGCGCAAAATTCTTTATCTTGCCTCTCTTTTCGACCAAACCACTCTATGGAGTATGCAAGTTGAAGTTTCCTTTTGCTGCGAACCCTATCATTGATAAACTTAACTATCATCAGAATATTGTTCGGCAAACCATCATGACAAAAGAACCCATATTATTTGGCAGATCCAGCATTTCTTACCTATATATATCATGTGAAGATTTTCCATGCTATCTCAGAATTGACCTTCAACCATGTCCATGAATAAAATGGACCAGCAGTTTCCAAAAGTGATATTCCAACAGAACACTTTCATTTTGTTATCTTCTATTAGCATAAATGGGTTGGTATGTCCTGCATTTGATTAATAAAGGTCTAATGAAATAATAGCATGGAATCCATAATTAAGGGATAGATAAGAATTTTTTAAAAAAAAACATCAGGTGTATACACCATTGAAATAAAAGAATACACAAAAACTATGTAGTCTGGGATTTTTAGCAATACCCCTAGAAACATAGTATGATACTTTTGTGGTGTCGGAGTATTTAAATACTGCAGATACACTAGTGGTTTTGATTGTGAGCTGTATGAAGTAAAGCAAAACGTGTGAAATCTAACTCCATAAATGGGTTTCGTAATAGGGAGAAGATTTGGTAAAGTTTTATGACCGCCATTGTCGACCTGACATAAACCCTCGTTAAATTAAATTCAAAATTTCTAATCTAGAAAACTAATCTAATGTCAAACAGGTTTATCTTAATCCTATAAGACCGCTTGGCATCCTCCAAATTCTCTTGAAGAATTGTTACAGGAAATTACATTCAACTCTAAGACTGTTAGAGAGATGCGTGACGTTGTAATCTAGCCTCCACAGTGGATACCTTTGGATCTTTTGTTTCTTCATCTCTACGGGGTAGGACTCTTTTGTTCTAAGAGTGACTGTTATTTGTCATTCTCATGAGAATGCTTCACGCTTGTAGGTTGATATACTTCCGTCTTTCAGGTTGCACTCCTTGTATGAGGAGAAGTTTCTAGCTTTATGTTCCATTGATATTTTTTTAATGAAACAAGTGGCCATACTTCACTTAAGGGACCAAAACAGTATAACATGAAGGAGAAGGAAGACAACAAAGGATATGAAGTGTTGGGATTTAGCATTGAGCAATAGACCACAAAACTAGGCAGGGATTCATTATTTGATAATGTATTCTAGGTATAAAAATAATCAAAGGTAAGCAATACTTTAGTAAGTGGGGGGTGAAAAAGGCATTAGCCTATAATTTCAATAATAGAGCTGAAAGTTTCTTATCTTCATGGTAGTGCAGATCCTACTGGACTAATTAGAGATCTCATTCTATTGTGCTCTTCAAACTAACACCCGTACGTAAAACCTCTTTCCTTACCAAAGCAACAAAGTGTATGTCTAGGAAATGACCATAATACCCCTACATAGTTTGGATCAATAGATGTAATCCTTGACTATATCTTTTTTCAATTAAGTGGAGATATCTCTCCATTCATTCCTTGATAATTGTCCCTTTTACATTAAAAATAACTGCTGCTAGTTTTGAAACATGAAACTGAAAGAAATACAGTGAAATGTATAAATGACCAAAAACACTAGACTACAAATACTAATAGAAACAAAAACAAAATCCTAAATCGTAGAGGTTGTCCATATAAATCCTTCTACTCCATTCGGATCAGTTGAGGGACACTCTTCAGTTAATCAACACAATCACATCCTTCACAGCTGCCTCAATCCAAGTCGATTTAGGACTACCCCTGATCTTTAGCCTGCTCCAGAAACTTGCATTATTTCATCTGGAAGAAAAAGTTGGAATATCTAGCAAAGAAAACCACCCTGCGATTTTTCTAAACTGGCATCTATAGTTGTCTCCATTCTCAATTTTTTTCCTTTTCCTTCCAATCAAAGTGCTTTATATCTTATTTTTTTTTAGAATAAATATATTTTCCACTGATCTGACTCAATATCCTCAATTCAGATAACATTCATTTTGTCCAATTGCAAAGGATATTTCCTACAGATACTTCCTCTAAATAGGAAATGAAACGTCAAAAAGATAGTATGGCTCCATGACTACTATATTTAGTACTGAGAATCCAGTGGAAATGCATGAACCTTCACCCATTCACTGCCAAGCAAAGAGTATAAATTAACCTGAGGAGGTGCATCATAAGTTCCCTACTCATGGATGCGTTTTTCATTGTTTTCTTAATCTTATTTTCTATAGCCTTCTCCACAGCACTATATGTATACAAATTTGATGGTCCTAATAACCTATTAATGCATGTCACGTCAGCTTCCCTTTAGCAAAATTCCCTTTAGCAAAATTTCATAGAGGGTCCTTCTAGGATCCTTCTACTATATATATATGTAGGGAAGTGGTCGGGTGAGAACCGTTCTCACGCGATAAGCTTCATGAGAACTCCTTGCATATCCATCATATGGACGATCCGAACCATTCACATTGTTTAACATGACTAAATTAGTCTAAATATAAAATCAAGTTATTTGAAATTCATTTGTCCATGCATCATGTCCTATAAAAAATAATGATTTTTAGCCATACAATTTGTAACACATCAATGCATGAGCAAACGAATCTCAAACGACTTGATTTCTCATCCATAAACTAATTTAGTCATGCAGATCGAAAATTAACGGTTCGGAACTTTCAACTAATGTCCAAAACAAAAGTTCTCACATGTGGTTCTCACCAAAGGAGTTCTCACTGGATCATGGGCCATATATATATATATATATATATATATATATATATATATATATATATATATATATAGAGAGAGAGAGAGAGAGAGAGAGAGAGAGAGAGAGAGAGAGTAGTAGTGCTAATATGAGATGGTGAGATGGGTGAGATGAAAATATTTTTGAGAGATGAGCGATTTGAGTCATCCTAATCTCAATCACTAGCCTATGCATCAAGGCGTTCAAAAAAATGCATATATATGTATTTCGCGCCATCTTCATAATGTGTTGAACACTTTGATGCATAGGCTAGAGGTCTTCAAATTGCTTGAAATTTTGTACACACCATCTAGATGACATGTAGAGTGATGTGAACGGTGTGATCGAGATTTGGATGATTCAAATCACTCATCTCACAAAAAAAACATTCTATCTCACCATCTCATATTAGCGCTACTCTCTCTCTCTGTCTCTCCCTCTCTCTCACTCTCACCCTCTTATATATGAGAGTGAGTGAGAGGGTATATACTTTTATATACTTTTATATATATATATATATATATATATATATATATATATATATATATACACACACACACTCTTATATAAGAGAGTGAGAGAGAGGGTATATATCTCTTTTATATATATATAAGAGAGGGTATGTATATAAGAGATATATACCCTCTCTCTCACTCTCATATATAAGAGGGTGTGTGTGTGTGTGTGTATATTTTCAGCCATACAATTTTGTAACACTTCAATGGATGGGCAAATGAATTTCAAATAATTTGATTTTACATATTTAGACTAATTTAGATGTGTAGATCAATGTGAACGGTTCGGATCGTCAATACGAAGGCGGGAAGGCCGAGTGCACATGAGTGCACACGACGGCCTAGTGCACAACGGAAGGGGACTCTCTCTATATATATACAGTCTCCTTCCGTTGTGCACTATGCCGCCGTGTGCACTCGTGTGCACTCGGCTTTTCCCGCCTTCATATTGACGGTCTGAACCGTTCACATTGATCTACACTTCTAAATTAGTCTAAATATGTAAAACCAAATCATTTGAAAATTATTTGTCCATCCATTGAAGTGTTACAAAATTGTATGGCTGAAAATCATTGTTTTTTATAGTCACACGATGGATGGGCAAATGAATTTCAAATGATTTGATTTTACATATTTAAACTAATTTAGATGTGTAGATCAATGTAAATATGAGATGGTGAGATGAGTGAGATGAACATATTTTTTTAAGAGATGAGTGATTTGAGTCATCTAAATCTCGATCACACCGTTCACATCACTCTACATGTCATCTAGATGGTGTGTACAAAATTTCAAGTGATTTAGAGACCTCTAGCCTATGCATCAAAACGTTCAACACGTCATGAAGATGGTACGAAATACATATATATGCATTTATTTCAACGTCTTGATGCATAGGCTACAGGTCTCTGAATTGCTTGAAATTTGGTACGCATCATCTTGATGACATGTAAGGTGATGTGAACGGTGTGATCGAGATTCAGATGACTCAAATCGCTTATCTCTCAAAAAACGTTTTCAACTCACCCATTTCACCATCTCATAATAGCATGACTATATATATATATATATATATATATATATATATATATATAGAGAGAGAGAGAGAGAGAGAGAGAGAGAGAGCCCTTCCGTTGTGCACTACCTTCCGTGTGAACTTTTTACACGGAGTGCACATGGATGATCCGAACCGTTCACATTGATCTACACGTCTAAATTAGGTTAAATATGTAAAATCAAGTCATTTGAAAGTCATTTGCCCATCCATCATGTCAGTATAAAAAAAATTGATATTCAGCCATACAATTTTGTAACACTTCAATGGATGGGCAAATGAATTCCAAATGACTTGATTTTACATATTTAAATTAATTTAGACGTGTACGTCAATGTGAACGGTTCGGATCATCCATGAGCACTCCGTGTAAAAAGTTCACACGGAGTGCACACAGAGGGTAGTGCACAACGAAAGGGCTCTCTCTCTCTCTCTCTCTCTATATATATATAATTTATTTTTTATTCATTTTTAAAAGAGTATATATTCACATTTTGCATCATCTATTAACAATAATTAATCAGCAAAATTGCATATTATACTCATTTTTTTTCGTTAAACGGTGGATTGTATACCCCCCGCGTTTCATTAAAAAGATTTTAACAAAACATACAACCAAAACTAAGGTTTATGAATTCAAGATCCCAACAAGCTGGGTCCTGTAACTCATACAGCCCAACCAACAAACAAAAAAATACAACGAAATCTAATCCTACTGATCGGCCGACCTCGTCAATGTCAATTTTTTGTGCCAATTTGAGCTCATTCTCTCTCACAGTCCCTCGCTTGTACATCGTTTATCTGCTCCGTCGCTCGCACGGACACCTCCGTCGTCCCCAGCAGTGATTCATACATCAACTTCAAGCACCATATGAGAGACCGCAGGCACTCCACCAACCTGACAACTCCATGTACAGATTGAGTCCTGGTTCACATTCCCTCGCTTGATCCTCGTTGACTCTCACTGCCACCTTGCAACGAAGGTTGTTCTCTTCCCTGACTGCTTAACAAACGCCACCACCCCCTCCAAGCCCCCTGACATGAGAGAGACCTTAGGCACCCCTCACTTTGACCTGACTAGGACAAAGTAGAGCCCAAACTATAAAATTGCCGGACTACCGTCGCCCCACCAACTAGGATACATTTCGCAGCTAATTGTAAATCAGTTGTAATTAGGATATTTAGGGGAAATTTTTGGATATTAGGGACTCCTCCAGTTCTCTCTCTCACACACCACCAGATCACCCCTGTCATCCACCCCAACTCCATGTCTCAACATCAGACTCACGCCCAAAACTCCTTTACCCTCCTCACTCCTCACCTTCCCACAGCGAACCAAAGCCAAAAAGAGTATACCTGCCACGTTAAGCTATCGCAGGTTGAAGCTGCGTATCTGAGACCCCCCACTGTAGATTGAAGCTGCATGATGACCACCGATTGGTCAGAACCCACACCCCACAGAGATCGACACGTCGTCGAAACCCCCCACTGCAGATTGAAGCTGCATGATGACCATCTCATGGTCAGAACCTACCTCCTATGCATTGTTGAGTTCCCCCTTCATCAACCCAACAAACTCAATCACACTCCTTCATCACCAAACTTAATCACACTCCATGAAAGCATGGTGGTAGTGAAGGCCATGGCAAACCCAAACTTGACATTGACACCTGCATCATAGTACCCACCAACCAAATCCACGACCTGAACGTCACCGGCGACCCCCCGCCCACCACGCTGGTGCTTCATCACCATCGTCCACAACTTCCTTGATGCCCCGCGCCTACAATGCAGCCGCGATAGCCTCCGCTGCCCCAAAGCCATAGCCGACTTCAGAACGGCCCATTCCGAACCCGAAGTCGACCTGCATCGACGAATGCGACCATCCCATCAGATCCGCAATCCGACCCACAACGTTGGTCGAGATGTGTACCTCAGCCGAAGCTCTGTCATGACACCATGGACTATATTGGGTTAAGAGGAAATTAATGGTGAGGGAGAGAAACAGCAAGGAAAAGTGGAGGATGAGAACACGGAGAAAAGAGGAGCACGAACGGGAAGGTGGCGGCAACACCCTAGCCGCCGCCCCCTTCGATTTTCAGATCTAGGGTTTCTCTTTTTTGAGTTTTTTTGGGAGCTTCTCTCTCTAGAATTTCTAGAGAGAAACTCTTAGCTGGGAATTCCGATTATACTCATAGTTAACACAATAACACTGATGAGTTTCAAAAGTAATGCAATTCTTTCCTGTGGTCTCTAAGTGAAAGATTTAAGCGAGATTCCACATTGTTAACTTTCTAAGTTGAATATATTTCATTAAATCTAGATTATTGATGTGGGTTATTGATTCACCGAGTGGTGTTAGTCTACGTTAAATTATATTCTACAAAATAAACAAACAAAAAATCTAATCCTTTGCAACTACATATTTTTCCAACTTGTATTGATAAATTGCAATTCATGAAGTTCACATGATATTCAGAAATAAACTAATTAGGGCATGTTATTGTGGGCCAAACTTGCAAGAAGCTCGCTTTATTAACTATTATAACGGTTCCTAAGTATGTTTATCTTCTCAATAATGAAAAAGGCTGGCCTTTTAATGCACCTTTTGAGTGAGAGGGATAGAGTATAATCCTCTCTCTAGCACCATTTTTCACGTGAAGGGATGACATGACAGAACTCATTTTCTGGTTAATTTGACCCCATGACCCTAATCTTCAATCAGAGTAACAGTGTCCTATATTTTGCCAATGCAGTTCTATCGTAGATGTTTTAACTTCTTCGTTGCTTGATCCAAACCAGGAATTCGGCTACAAACCGGAAAAGAAAGAGGATTGTGCAGACAGTGTAAAACTATGTCAAATTCCATGAACATGAATCCTAAAAATTGTTGATGTAGTTCAATTTTAGATGTTTTCTCCTATTACGCTTTACGACCGTTAATTATATTTAGGATATTTGAGATGCATTTATCCAGTATTCTAAATATGAAAACCAAGCAAAAGAACAATAAAGATTAGCTCATAAATACATGTAGATGAAGCTTCACACGTCCAGACTCAGAAATTGTTTCTTGGATGCAGTATCCAATTTGGTGGGGTTGAGAACCCTACAAATAGAATATGGTTCCAATAATTAGGTTGCTTTTATGGGCTTTCACTAATTAGATTGCATCACAGGTAAAAAGAAATTACTTAGGAAGTCCTCAAAAGAGAAAAGATAGCCAACAAACTCCCATTGCAAACTCAAAAGAAATCATTATTCATGTGCAGTTCATTCCATAACTGAATGGTAAACTGCAGAAACTTACCATTAGCTTTTGGTGTGTCTCCAAGAAACTACAATGAACCTGATTTATTATGTGCAATGCACTTTCAGAAAACTATCTTCAGCGACAGCAGTCTAATAAGTGATTACAAGCTTTTCATGTTTTCTTTCCAAAAACTGTTCTCATTCTCCATGAGGGAGAGGAGGGGCATTTCTCATCCCCTGTCAGCTCTTTATGGCAGTTTATTCCACAGAGGATAGTTCTTCGGGTCGAGGATAGTTCACAACAGTTTCCTAAAAATTCTCCAGGTGCATGGTAATTTTCTAGAAATAAGCCTAATTTGAATAAATAATAGTGCATTTGGAACAACCATCACAAGATGTGTGCCACACTTATAGAAGTTCTCCTAACAATAATCTTAAGAAAAAATATTATATGTCACAGTGCTGAAACTGAAGAACTATTTTCTTCGGTACATAAACATAATTGACTTGTAATCAATCTACTGAATGACCAAAATACCCTAGCAAAAAAGGAACACCTTTAGGCACAAAGCAAAGGGTAGAAGTGTCAATTACCCTTATTAGGGTGGCAAACCTCATTCTTTAGCACCAAAATTTTGAAATGACAACTAGGCACCAATCCAGTGTGAGACCCACTACACCCTTTTCCCTTCATGTGGGTCCCCTCCACTTCATCATATCCTCCCACCTCCTTCTCTGCGAAAAACTTCATCTCTCTCCTCTCTCTCCTCTTCTCTCCTCCCTTAATTGAGAATCCTAGCCACCATCCCCTCCCCTCAAGTAGGGAAAGGTGCTCAGTATAGAAACACAAAGAACAAGCTAGGATATCTCAGAATGTGCTGTCCCCCAACATCCAAAAATGTTCTCTAAATGCTAACTTCTTCCAATATATATACACTCCATGGCTCTTCATTTAAAGCACTTCTCACACATAGAAGGAGAAGCGTAGGAATACAGAAAAGAGAAAATGGTTAAGTTTTCAAAGCAGTTTGAGGGGCAACTTGTTCCAGAGTGGAAGGATGCCTTTGTTGATTACTGGCAGCTTAAGAAGGACCTTAAAAAAATTCAAGTCCTTGGTGAAAACCAAGCCATTTTGGACAGGCCACAACCTCCACCATTGGCTCATAGGCTTCTGTCACCACTGAGGAAGCTCCCATTCTTTGGTGCACATGCACACAAAGAACATGAAGTAATTCAGGTAAATCTCCTACTCTTTCCTTATTTTCATTTCTTTTATGGATTTCTTTCATATCAACTCCATAATTTAGTAGTATTTTATAATAGGTCCCTCAATTTCTTCAATTAATTCAAATAAATCCCTCGAGTTAATCAGCATATTTAATTGTCCTAAGCTCCATTGAACTTAATTGGATTTGACAACAAAATAACTCTAAAGAACAGAAATTCCCTGTTCTACGATGTAGTTTGTTTTTTTTAAGTCAAGGTCTGGATAATCTTAGACAAACATTTCCCTAAATGTCCTATTTACACAAGCATCAGAAGATTGAGGAAACTTATTAATTCAGAGACTTAATAGAAAATATTTGTAAATTAAGAGGCTAATATAAAAAAGAAAGCCTTCTTTCACTTGTTTTGCCACACTGAACCATGTTGAGAAACTAAGATTGTCTCTTCTATGATCATGTATAAGACTACTACACTGTTTACTTTTGATCTTTCAACTTTTTAAAGATTTGTTTTGTTAACACATATTTTATTTTATTTTTGTCCAATTAATTAGGTTCATAAGAAGCTAGCAAGCTCAGCAAGCAAGGGAGATTTCTATGAGACCGAGTTGCTAGACCAGTTTGCAGATACGGACGCAGCCAGAGAGTTCTTCGCGAGGCTAGACCTTCAGCTCAACAAGGTGAACCATTTTTATAGAGGGAAGGAGAAGGAGTTTATAGAGAGGGGAGAATGTCTGAGGAAACAGTTGGATATATTAGTCGAGCTCAAGGCTGCACTCAAGCAACAGAAAGAGAAGGGTTTGTTGATGAATGACTCGAAGGATGATCCTTCTATATCTTGTTCAATTACTTGTGGTAAGTTGTTTTTTTTTTCTTTTTCAAAATATAAACTGGCTAGAGCTTTATTCGACAATACCCGAAACAGAGTTTCATTTAGAAAGAAAGAAAGGGGGGTAGTTTTTAATCAGAAGGTGTGAGCATTCACTATGAGAAAATTAAGTGAAGGATCATGTTCAGGGCATAAGTGTAAAGTACAAGGCTAAGTCTACTAATTGACAAATGAAAAAGCTTACACATAAAGGAAAATTCAAATGCATAGATTACATTTTATAATAAATTCCATTTTAATGTAAATATTTACATGCTATATACTGTACACCACTTAAATGCTTATCTAGACCAAGTATTCTTAAGCTTTCTCTCACTTTTGGGCTAGATGATGAGTCCAACAAGGGCATAACTGACCAAGACAACCCACAAAATAACTCTTCATGTGAATGTGAAAGGAGTGAAGAGCTACAGTTGTCTGATTCACCTAACATTAAGGATAAGAGTAGAGAACAAGAAGGAAAACTGAGAAGCCTCTCAAGCAAGAGGTTCAATGTCCAAGGGAAGAACCTTAAGATCAACATACCACTCACTAACCCCACAAGGACCCTCTCTGCTCTATCTAACTTAGTATGGGATGACATGGTGAACCAATCGAAGAAATGTGGACAAGATGGAGGCAAACTCAATATTAACAAGACCAAGCTTCGCCATGCTGAGAAGATGATCAGAGGAGCCTACGTTGAGCTTTTTAAAGGGTTGGGATACCTCCAAACTTATCGGTAAGTTTTCATCTACTCATTTGGACAAGCTTTGAGTAATATTTCTGTTATTGTTGTCTTAGATCAGTATTTCATGGTTCAGGAATTTGAACATGTTGGCTTTCGTGAAGATTTTGAAGAAATTTGATAAGGTAATTATACGCATGTGTACTATTCATATTCAAGCATTCTCTAACTTATCTCTATTTTTTCTAATCATTTCAAAGTATGAGCCCACTAATACAGATGAAGGTGTTAATATATATACCATGATAGAGATGGAGATAGAGATATGTAAATCTTATCTATTAGGGCATAGAAAGCCAACAATATATCTGAGTCTATACAAGATGGAATAAACACGTGCCATACACATGATAGCGTGTGTATACATATATTAACAGAAAATAATTAAATTATATAAGTAGACAGTAACTTAAAAGATGTAGATAGTTTTTTTTTCAAAAAGAAAAGGACACTTAAGCACTCTCTTTGTTTTGTTACGTTCTCAGTTGTCTTGTTCAAACGAACTACTTCTCATGTAAAAAACCTCATTAGTTCAATGAAGCATAGGGATTTCCTTGCATATTACTCGGAAAAGGATTATCTTTAATCAAATGCGTCCTCACCTTATTCTCCAAAAAAAAAAAAAAAATTTTGGAGGGGGGGGGGTAATGATTTAAATTACTGAAAGAAAGAGTAATTAATCATATCTTCATGTCAAAACCTTATAATTTAACAACTTATCAAATTTATGATTTCAGGTAACAGGAAAACAAGTTTTGCCCATATATCTCAAAGTTGTAGAGAGCTCCTATTTCAACAGCTCAGATAAGGCAAGCCTCTCCCTCTCTTGTAGTTTGATTCAAGACTTACTTATGACAGGAAAAGTCATACTACTAAAATCAAAGATTATGACGAGAAAAATACAACTATGCAGACAATTAAGTTGATGGATGAGGTTGAAGAAATGTTTGTCCAGCACTTTGCTGAAGATAATAAGAGGAAGGCTATGAAGTACCTCAAACCTCGTCAGCGTAAAGAATCACATTCAGTCACCTTCTTCATTGGTAACTAATTACTCAAATCCGTACCTCAGGTGTATATATTATGAGCCAGGACCAACCCTGTGTAAGGAAAAAGTTTAAGTCAGCTATAACTAAAAGAGGGATTTGACAGCTACATTAAGTTTATCTATTATGCAAGGATTTTCTAACCCTGTGTAATCAGAAAAATATTACTTTAAAATGACATATACAAGATCTCAAGTTATACACCTACAAGTGTGCATACACAAGAAATAGTTTACCTCAGCTACTATCAATAGTATCAATAAAAATGAATATTCAGTGTTGGATGTGTACTACACCATAAAATATATTTAGAAAAAAAAATCCAAACTAATTATTTCAACTATGCAATATGTGGCTATAAGTACTTTTATGCTTATATAACTTTACATGATGCATGGGAAAATCTAGTAGATACTGGCTGAAATTTAGTTTGTCAGTAATTTCTAAAAACACGGCAAATGATGTGATTTTCAATTTACATGGCCCATCATTAATTTTGCATTCAAACTGCACTTGATATTAATACTACTTGTAGTAATCAGATTAGTTCTCTCTGTACTTACATATATAAGTGAATCTATATGTATAATTTCCTTGTTCAATTCTCAATGGTTTTTTTCTTTTTTAACCATCCCCCCTACGTAGAAGGGGCCATGAAACTCATAAATCTAGGAATCCAACCCCCAAAAGACCCTAAAATGTCAAAAGTTCCTACATAACAACACCAATCTCTACAAACATACAACTCTAAATGGTTATATATTATTTTTATTCATCCAATGAATACTTTCCAACTTTCTTCCATACTATCAACTAGGGCTCTTCATGGGATGCTTCATCGCTTTGTTTGTTGGATACTGCATCATGGCGCACATAGCTGGTATGTACACAGGCCAGTCTGACACAATCTACATGGAGACGGTCTATCCTGTACTCAGGTAAGTACTGCTATTCAATGACCTCAATATCACCATTGCTCTTTTGTTCATTGTCATCAATTCTTACTAAAATTCTGAATAATTCATCAGCATATTCAGTCTCCTATTTCTGCACCTCTTCCTTTATGGCTGCAACATATTCATGTGGAGGAAAACAAGGATAAACTACAGCTTTATATTCGAGTTTGCCCCAACAAAAGAATTGAAGTATAGGGATGTTTTCTTGATATGCACTACTTCAATGACTATAGTAGTGGGAGTAATGTTTGCCCACTTAACGCTCACTGCAAAGGGCTATAGTTCAACCAAGATCCAAACCATCCCGGGCCTTTTGCTCCTGGTAAATTTTGGCCTCCTTTTGAGTTTAATCTTCAGCATTTGAGAGAACTTTTCTAATGATATAAAGAGATGCTCTTTTGTGTGATCAGATGTTCTTGATTGTGCTCATATGCCCTTTCAATATCGTCTATAAATCAAGCAGATATCATTTTCTCAGGGTCATTAGGAATATAATCTTGTCGCCGCTTTATAAGGTGGTTCTACTTGAGGTTTACAAAAAGTTCTTTTCCTTTTGGACAACAACTTCAAGGACTAAATTCTAATTTTATTCAAATTGTAGGTGGTTATGGTGGACTTCTTTATGGCTGATCAGCTCTGCAGCCAGGTAATGATCCTGATATTTAATTTCCTTTTTTTTTATCAGAATAATTTCCTTTTTTTTATTTTTCCTGATTCTTTGAAAAAAAATGATTCTACAATAATGTCAGTACTTTTGAACAAACAAGAAACATTTTTACTCTAACTTCTTTCATAAGCCACAGCTTCTCATATATGATGAATGAAGAGTTTTATGAGCGAAAAAGTTCAATTTTCTCAAAATAAATGAAAGTAGTTAATTTACAATTAAATTGAAATATGGGGATAATCGAGTCTCATATCTAAAAGTGAATATACGTCAAGAAATAATGATATGAAGTATTCAAATCAAAATTTTATATATTTTCGTGATATATTAAGAATGCAAAGAAGATAATTTTACAAATATTTTCTTCTTATGGAATCTTAATATGAACGGTTTGAAAAATCATGGCTGTTAAATATCAAAGTCCATAACATGTAATTTTTGACTCATCAACATCAACAGGATAAATTATATATAATACTCATATCACCAACTTGCTAAGGAACATTCATTCTGTTTGCTAACTACTTGAAAACAATAGAGACCTCATCTGTGTTGTAAACTTGATAAATGCCACATACTGGAATATATTCCTACTTTGCAGATCGCTTCTCTCATTCTATGTTGTACAAAAATCAACATGTAATTTTTGACTCATCAACATCAACAGGATAAACTATAAATTCAATTCATATCACCAACTTGCTAAGGAACATTCCTTCTGTTTGCTAACTACTTGAAAACAATAGAGACCACATCTGTGTTAGTTGTAAACTTGATCAATACCATATACTGGAATATATTCCTACTCTGCAGACCCCTTCTCTCATTCTATGTTGTACAAAAATCGACCTACCATATATATATATATATATATATATATATATATATATATATATATATATATATAAAATAAAACACAAAGAAAGCTATCAAGTGGCTCTCCTTCAATTCCCCCAAAAATTGAAGGCCCAGATCTAACCTCACAAAACATATTTTTCCCCCAAAAGTTTCCCCCCAAAACTCAAATTCAAATCCCCCACCCAAAACAACTCCTATATTTATTTTTTAAAAAATTTCTCTCTCTCTCTCTCTTCCTCCCTTTTCTATTAAAAAAATTAAGAAAATAAAACTTTTTTAAAAAAAATTAAAATCAAAAATCAAAAAACCAAAAAAATTAAAAATTAAAAAACTTTAAAATAATTCAAAAAAATCAAAAAAATCATATAATATGTTTTTTGTTGGACCCCCAAAAGTTTCTCATATAATATGTTTGCTACTTCAATCAATTCGCTGGACCTCCAAAACTATTTTATATGTTCAAACAAGGTGCACCGTTCCGAAGACGTGCCGTAGGCACGTGTCAATGGGCAAACCTAGTATATATATATGAAATCATACTAAACAAGGGGAGGAAGAGATTGTTATTACAAGAGACTATTATTACAATTGATAAGAGCCAAAAGGGTTTATTTTATACTTACAGAAGAAGTCAAATTAGAAAAGATACTCAGCATGGAAAATAATAAAGGATAGTACAAACTGCACCTGCACACATCTAAGAAAGGTAACAAAGCAATAAAATCATATACAACTAACAACAGTCGAGGAAAAAAAGAAATATCCCTCAAAAGTATATGCTTAGCAACCTTTTCTAGACTAATTTGTTTGTTAAGCTTCATACTCTGTTTTGTTAACATGATATGAAGATGGGCTCTCCTCACTCTTTCCACACACAAAAACAGTAAACAAAGAACACAAAAATCTACTCCAATGCCCTTGGATTTCTTTATGGTTTAATGTCCTTGGGATAACACACCCAATAATTGGCTTCTATATTCTTGACAATAGGTACCAATGCTCAGGAGTTTGGAGTACATAGCTTGCTACTACATAACTGGAAGCTACAAAACCCAAGATTACGGGTTTTGCATGAGGTCTGTCCACTACAAAGATTTGGCTTACGCCGTCTCCTTCCTACCCTACTACTGGAGAGCCATGCAGGTTCACTTCCATCATCCTTATCAATTGGTAGAAGAAAAAAATAATCGATGACACAATTCCATTGGGTCCTATTAAAGCTATAATAGTATGGTGTGGGTTGGTTTACTAAATGTTTGTCTTGTATTGAGTAAATTAGGTGAGGGGTGAGGTGGCATCTACTATATATGTAATATATAGACCCCTACTCCCTCTCATTTATTACTAATCTCTTCTCTTGTTCTCTAACTGTAACTCTCATCATGACATGAAAGTGTAAACATTCTCACTTATTATTCCCAAAAGAAAGACCCAAATATGCAATACCATAGTCTAATGTATGATTTTTAGTTTTTTAACTTTTATTTATTTGTTTGTTTTGCTCAGTGCGCAAGGAGGTGGTTTGATGAAGGGGAGACAAGTCACCTCGTGAACCTGGGGAAGTATGTATCAGCAATGCTTGCAGCTGGTGCTAAGGTTGCCTATGAGAAGGAGAAGACAATCGGGTGGCTCTCTCTTGTCGTTGCCATGTCAAGCACAGCAACTGTCTACCAATTGTACTGGGACTTCGTCAAGGATTGGGGGCTTCTACAAGCCAACTCTAGGAACCCATGGCTTAGGAATGAATTGATTCTACGTCGCAAGTTCATATACTTTGTATCAATGGTATGTAGGTGTCATTATAACTTAGAAATTCATATATATGATTTAGGCAATTAAGACTAAATGCCAATCTACTGGCACCAGTAACATCTCCGTATAAATCTCTTAATCCTCAAAATTAACAACTATACAATAGAAGCAAAAAAAAATGTATAAATAATAATGATAAATGAACTGTTGATTATAGTGGAGGGAGATAGATAGTTTCATTTGCATCCAACACATAATAAAGTAGAAGTAATTTTATAAAATAAATAATTAAATTAAATTGCTTGGAGCTCACAGTTTGAATCTGATGTCATTTGTTTTTTGAAATTGAAGAAAGCAATTTGTGAAACTTTTGCAGGGATTGAACTTCGTTCTAAGGCTTGCTTGGCTACAAACTGTCATTCACTATAATTTTGGAGGTTTGGATTACAGGGTAACAACATTTTTCTTAGCAGCACTTGAAGTGATTCGGCGCGGCCATTGGAATTTTTATAGGTAACTTTCTGTCATGCATTAAGCTTTTCTGTTTAGGAAATTATCTTGATGCAAAATAATATATATAGCTTAAAGGAATCTCATTTGTTTAAGGTAAGATAAGGGAGAGTTCAAACTTTTATAATATAGATAAAGATAAAATAACTAAAATGGTTCAGACTTCAGACTACATAGCATGGACACGTCTATCATGAAACTGTACTGAAGTCTCACGGGAAACATGTTAGAGACTTCTAAAAAGTGTACTTACATATAATGTACATATTTTAATATGGTAAGCTTCTAGAATACATTATCTATTGTTTTGAACACTTCGTCAACAAGAAAATATATGTATATACTTTTATGTAAACAGCCACCAAATTAGTGGTTTGTGTAAGACTACAGTACAAGACGTAAGATAGCAAGTGAAAACCCACGCTTATTAAAAGAAAGTATGAATGTGTGATTTAAGTTTTTTTTTTTTTAGCATGCCTATTATGTTGCTATTATATTTTAAGATAGTCTGTGTGATCACACAATTTTATTACATTAAGAAAATATAAACAATATTCTCAAAAAAATGAACAAAAAAAAATATTGCGGTACTAAGTCATGGACATTTCAGGTTGGAGAATGAACATCTAAACAACGCTGGAAAGTTCAGGGCCGTTAAGACTGTTCCACTACCTTTTCATGAAGTGGACCAGGATTAGTAGATTACTATTGCAATAATCTATTCTGATACATATACCACCGGTTTCCAACATGAAAGAAGACGGCTCATTATATGACTGCAATTTGATAAGTCAGAAATATACACTTCTTCCAAATGGTGTTTAGAGAAGGAAAGAAATTTGTAAATGATGATTTATTCATGATGTAAGAATCCTAAGAAAGCATCAACTGATTCTTCATATCCTATATTCCTTTCTTATTTTTTTCTTTATGATGGAAAGCCAAAGACTAAATTCATTACAAGTATGGTGCTTCTTTGGTGAATGATCTTCGTTTTCCCCATAAAAAGTGTGGTTGTCCAAATTTTTGAAGATAAACTCCTAAAACTCAAGATTTTAAACCTTTCCCAGTTAATTTATTATTCCCTAGCTCGGCGTCAATAATTGCTTTCTCCTGTTTACCAATATGTCTATCATGTGGGGCTACTGGAGAGAAAAACCATATTTAGGAGTAATAGAGAGTAAATATTTTTGGTGAAGAATGGGGAAGAAAAAGAAGAGGGAGGGAAGAGGAGATATGCATGTAGTGCAAGATACACGGCTTGTCAAACAATCTTTTAACAAAATTAAGTCTTATTTTATTAATTTGTTTGAATACAAGTGAAGAACATTTTGTTCACGTTTTTAATGGAAATTTCTACTCTGGGAGTAATGGGTTACTTGTAGTCCACGGTAGTTTATAGTTCTTGTATTACAATTTCTCTTTAGAGGAATTGACTTTCTAATGTTATATATTTTGTGTTTAATAAAAAACGAGACAGAAGATTCCCCACTTATTCCTCCAAAAGTACTATATCAGAATTCACATACAAGGCAATCACGACAGTAAAACTAAATCTTATCCTCAATCCAGAAACTGATAGTATGGCCAAACTACTAGGAAACAAGAAAAAATGGAAGAAACTTTGATGTAGAATAAGTATCTGCTGAATTTGGCATAACTAGAAGATGAGTTAACTAAAAGAATGTGTAATAAGATACGGCATGGTTTGCATTATTAACTTCAAATTTTACTTTCACTAATGGGAAAAGATTTGAGTGCCATTCTACTCATACATCAGTTCTCATCTCATACCATAGAAAAGCTTTCCCGAACTTTTGACTGAAGAGATCTTAAAAATAAGAAATGAGGTAACGGAAACTGAAAGTGGGATTTGCTATAATTTTCTACTCACGACAGAATTTTTATTAAGATCAGGCTTGTAAAGAATGATTAGACTGATAATGCCAAAGTCGTAAAAACAATCTGAAATCATACAATCAACCGCAAAGAGAATTTGGCTTGCAGTGAGAGGGATCATTTTTCCATTCATGCAATTCAAATTTGAAGTTCTATACAAGAACCCCACCCAGTTGAAATTAGAGGCTATTTTTCGTCGAGCCTTTATGCTCCATCACCCACCCCATTTCAGTAAGGGTCTGTTTGGAAACATTTAAGTTGGGAAATGGAAATGAATGGAATGAAAATGAATGGAGAGGAATGGAAAGAAAGGGAAATGGATGAATTAACTTTATAAGTTGTGTGTGTTTGGCAACTGGTGGAATGAAATTGACTTTTTTTTTTGTTTCCATTTTCTAGTCTTTTTTGGCAAACAATGGAATACGGATTACGGCATTTTAAAAAACCTATGTCATCTTTAAACAATATTACCAAGCCATCTTTAAACAATATTAATATACCATGAAAAACTGAGTCAGTTACTTTGAAATTTTGGCTTTGTAAAATTAAAGGCTTTGGGTTTCGGTTTCATTAAAGGCAATTCACAAAATTAATAACTGATATAAATTTCAATTTATAAATCACCTTCTCTGTTACTGTTAACCAAGCAAATATCATGTGAATTACTTGACTTGATTGAACTGATCCTATACTCAATAAAAAAATCTTTAAATGAGATGAAAAGGTATATCCATTTTAGGAAGATGATGTATCAATTGCCACTTTTCAGGCATATTAAATGACTGAAAATTGGCATATTAGATGTATTTTTCGGTAGCGACGGTCGAGGATGGTGGTTGCTGGCGATGGCTGACGATGAGGAGGAGAGGTTGTTCGGTGGCAGAGACAATTGCGGTGCTGCGACGGGATGCTGTTCGCAGTCGACGGGGGTGCGCGGGGCGGTCGGGGCGTTGGGTTAAAGATGAGGATGACGATGGCAGGGTGAGCAATGGAGGGCGAGGGCGATGGGTGCTCGGTTGAAGAGGAAAGGCAGGAGGAGAGGACGGGATTGCGGGATTGCGGGGCGAGGTGGTGCAGTCGGGGCGACGAGGTTGAAGATGATGGAAGGGGGAGGGTCGCGAGGTGGCAGCTAAAAGTTGGTGAGGTGGAGAGACTTGGGTTTCGTGAGAATCAGAGGAGGAAAAAGGAGAAGAGAGAGCTGTTGATGAGGGAGTAAGAGGTGATTGTCCATTCCTTTACGCAGCTTTCCGACGGGGGTGGGGCTGGAATAGAAATTGGCTGAAATCTTTCTCTAGGGAATGAAATTTAGTTGTTTCCTTTGTTTTCTTTTTCAAAACAAACAGGCTGTGGAATAGGATAAGATGAGCCCATCCGCAGTATTCCATTCCTTTTCCTAGTTTTTTGGGTTCCCAAACGCGCCCTAAGTGCTTACGTTATGATGGTGACAATGAAAAATAAGCTCTTATGAAATGATATCGTATATGGCGCGGTAAGCAAAAATATTAAATTTAAACAATGGTTTGAAGCATATACCTGTCATGGTTTTGCTCATGGACCAACTACTTCGCTATTCTGCGAACTGCTTCCAGAAACTGCAAGTACAAGATCAAAAACAAAATCAGATTTCACGCTACTGAAATGGGTCAATAATTAGATGAACTTAATGGGTGCTAAATAGCAGTACCTGCTTTCCAAATTTTAGCTGGGAATTTTGTCAAACAGGTTATGGGCACTTCTCAAAATGCCTGGTTCCTCAGTTCGCATACGAGTCTGGTTCGGAATTTGGGTCTTCAGATGTATGAGATGAGGTTTTACCATCTTACATTATTCGATCCTCACATTTTTATGGTATGGCTCTATAAATTTGCTACCTTTTTAATGGGTAAATGTTCCAGGTCGACCGTCGACGGCAGCAACGGTCACCGGAGCCTTCCTCCTCGGCATCGATCCTCGTGCGAGCTGCAACGATGGAGACGCAAGAAGGAAAGAAGATGAAAAGAATAATGAAGATCTTTATTCATATCGAACTCAGTTACAGGGTTCTGTATTTATACACGAACAAGATACGTGCATTGCACATATTTGGACAAATCGTTAGACAGTTGCTACAGACTGTTGAGCTTTTGTGTAAATCTCCACAATTTTACAATAAAACCGCAAAGAAAGAAAATGACCGGGACTGATATGTACAACTCGGGGACTGATCGCAAACTATATTTACACTTTCTTCAAGCTGTAGGTGTGTCTTCCCTTGCTTCCGCCCGCCGACTACCCGCACTCTGGTTAGATCCAAGATCCAAGGGCTGGATCAATACTCCCCCCATGAGAAGAAGATTCCATGAGGGAACGGAACTCCAAGAATCGCCAGAATAAGTCCCAGTAGTTCTCCCAAGTTGCTTCATTGTTGCTTGCATATTTTCACTGCACCAAGACCTCTGATGCTGCGAAGGTAGGGCACTAGACACCACTGCAGAGTTATTCCCTCGACTGACATGAGCCTTCAATTGGGATATATGAAACACGTCATGAATCCTAGACTCCGCAGGCAACTTAAGCTTGTAAGTTACATCATCCACTCTTGCCAACACCTCATAGGGCTCGTAATATAATGAAGAAAGCTTATGAATGCGTCGTCCCCCTACTAACACCTGCCTATATGGCTGAAGTTTCAAAAACACCCAACTGCCTACGGGTGGACAACTATTATCCGAACCGACCAATCTGAACCAATCTAACCAGAACCGACTGGTTTTTAACCGAACCAATTGGGGGTTTGGATTGGATCGGTTCTTGATCTTCAATAACCAATTGGACCAGTTCGGTTGTTGGATGAGGCTTTCAAATAACCGATGAAACCGTACCGACCATACCTCTATGCATAAGTCCATAAAAAATATAGTTCTCCTTTAATTTCTTGAATATACAAATAGTCATTTCTCATTTTTCTTGAGATACAAACAGTTTTTTTTAATTTTTTTAATACAAACTGAGCAGTTGTTCTACCTATGTTTTGGTTCTCCATAATCCTATGTGTTATGTTGTTGAGAAATACTTGATTACAGTGTGACCCAACTTAATAGAATCATAAAGTTGATGTAACATTTAGTAGTTACTTTAATCAAGTCAAGCATAAATTATTTTCTAAATCTTTTTTTATTGCACCTGAAATTCAATTAGCTATGGTTATAGATGTTTCTTTTATGATAATAAACTAAGATTACAGAAGTATGCAGGTGAAAAAGCAGTTTATCTCACTCATTTAAACGTTATCATCTCAAACAATTAGTGCAAAATTCATTAACAACTTGTGGTTTTATGAATCTTCATTTTAAATTCATTTCTCAATAACAAATAGCAGGTTGTTTTTTAAGTTTGATTGAAGTTGATCTTTTAAATTTCAACAAAATTATGAATGATGTTGAAGGTGAAAAGTAGCACGCCAAACCGACCATCCAATCCAATCCAAACCGAGCTTAATCGGCTTGGATGGAAACCGATCCAATTAAGGTTCGGATTGGTTGCGGATGAGAAAATTAAAAAACCGATCTTCTTTGGATCGGTGGTGGATGGTCCATATTAGGTCGGATACCGACCGATGCCCACCCCTACAATTGCCCACCTCAAACTCTTTTTCAGTTCTATGCATATTAGCTTGAACCTACATACGACCCTGAGCCTTTAACAAATTATCCTTGAGTAACTGCAAAATCATAGCCCGGGAAATTAAGCTATCTTTCACTGCTTGAACCCTTGCAGACTTAGGCACATACGATAAAATAGTAGGAGGTGTTTTTCCATTCACTGCCGATAGGGGGAAATGTTCGTCGAGCTGTGCACATGAGTATTATAGTTGAACTCTGCCCAAGTCAACCACTCCTACCAGTCTTGAGGTTTATAAGCTGTGAAATATCGAATCAAAGATAAGTCTCTAAAACCATATTCACTGCCTCCGTTTGGCCATCAAATTAGGGATGAAACGCAGAGCTTAAACAAAACTTAGTGACGTGTAGTGCCAACAGCTCCTTCCAAAAATTGCTTGTAAATATGACATCCTGATCACTCACAATGCTTTTTAGCAATCCATAAAGCTTGATAACGTTTTTAAAAAGTGCAGTTGCAACACTTTTGGCTGTATAAGGATGGCTAAGTGGAATGAAATGGCAAAACTTTAAGAGTATGTCTACCACAACAATAATTGTTGTATAGCCTGCGCTTTTGGGAAAACCTTCCACAAAGTCAATGCTGATATCATCCCATATATTATCAGGAATGGGGGGAGGTTGTAATAGGTCCACAGGGGAAGTACTCAAGTATTGGTTTCGTTGGCATTCATCGCAAGACCCGATGAAGCTGCGCAAATCTTTCTTCATCCCAAGCCAATATACAATTTGCTTCAATGATTGCCATGTTTTGTCCACTCCCATATGACCACCTTAAGGTGTACAATGTACTTCTTCCATGAACAATTGCTTAGCTGATGAATTGGGACTCAAGAAAACGTGACCCTTGTAGTAATAAACACTTGCAACATACCCATATTTGTTATCAACACCTACTACCAAATTTTGCTTGATCTAGTCATAATAGGGATTAGTAAGCAGTAACCGCTTCACCTAAGCTAGCCCAGCTGGTTGAACAAGAGTAATGGCTGATAGAAAAGCTTCCTCTTCTTTCTTAAACTGTCGAGAAATACCATCAGCAACCACATTATCACTGCCCTTCTTATACTACACTATAAATTGATATCCATGCAATTTCATCAACCCAATGTGCTATGCCTCAGTATATAATTGCTGCTCCAACAGGTATTTCAATGGCTTATGGTCAATTTTAATAATAAATTGCCTCCCAAGCAGATACTGATGTCGTTTCTTCACTGATTGTAGAATGGCCAACATCTCCTTCTCGTATGTAGACAAAAACCTATTCTTTCCTTTCAACTCCTAACTGAGAAAAACAATGGGATACTTTTTTTTGTAATAAGATAGCTCCAAAACCCGTACCACCAACATTGCATTCTAATTCAAAGGGTAAAGTAAAATTAGGGAGCTGGAGAACTGGTGGAGAAGAAGGGATTACCTTTATATGTTCAAATGCTCGTTGAGACTCAGTTTACCACAAAGTGCTCCCTTATTTATCAACTTCACCAATGGCCAAGCGAGGGAGCTATAATTTGCAATAAATTTTTTGTAATAGCCCGTGAGTCCAAGAAACCCTCTCAAAGCTTTCAAAGACTTTGGAGTTGGCCAATTCTTAATAGCCTTGATCATCTCTTGATCAACTGCCACACCTTGAGCAGACACGACATGCCCCAAGTACTCCACCTCTGTTACCCCAAAAGAGCACTTACTAAGTTTGGCAAACAGCTGGTTTGCACAGAGGACTCGTAGCACTATTGACAAATGCCCCAAGTGAGACTCCAAGCTATCACTGTACACCAAAAAATCATCAAAAAACACTAGTACAAAACACCGCATATATGGCTTGAATTCATGAGAGATTGGAATGTGGACGGGGCATTGGTTAAGCCAAAGGGCATTACAGGGAACTTATAGTGTCCCTCGTGAGTACGGAAGGTTGTCTTGTGCACATCAGCCTCATGCATTCGAATTTGGTGATACCCACTGCGTAAGTCTAGCTTGCTAGATACTTTTGCACTGTGGAGTTCATCTAAGAGCTCATCAATTATTGGAACGAGGAACTTGTCTTTCACTGTTACATCATTCAAAGCCCTATAATCAATGCACATAGGCCAACTTCCATCGGGCTTTTTCACCATGACAATAGGAGAAGAGTATGTGATAGAAATATTTGCCTTGAATTTCATTGATATGATAACCATGTATATATACAACAACCTTGGCTACAAAATCATAATTGATTCCTATAATTGTGTTCTCATGACTTCTACTGATTGATTCCTCTAATTGTGTTTCCATAATTATGACTGATTGATTCCTTTAATTGTGTTGCCATAATTGTGACTAATTGATTCCAATAATTGTGTTTCCATGATTCCTAAATTACTGTATACTAAATATAAAAGATATTGATATATTCTAATACACCCCCGTAGTCGAAACAGGAGGTTGACGAATGTTGAGACTGTCAAAAATCATCAAAAAGTTGCAGCGGAAGTCCCTTCGTGAAGATGTCGGCAATTTGGTAACGCGAAGGAACATGTGATGAACGCATTATTATTCACATTTAGAGGCAATAATCTTAATGAAATTAGACAATTAAAAGCTCTATATGTGGTATTTAACTCTTATTTTCTCTTTTCCATAGGAAACAGCTCAAGACAGCGAAACGAACCAAATTCAGGATCTTAAGGATGAACTCAGAAGATTACAGAAGCATCAGTCGACTGGTTCTCCATAACAGGCGACTGGACAGAGAACTCAAGCTTACACAGATGTCGCATCACAGTCGACTTACTCTCAAGGACAGTCGGCTAGTCTGATCAATTATGAAATCTTCAGAAGTCTCGACTCAGTCGACTGGTTCGAAGACAAGTCGACTGGTCTGCGGCGGAGTAAACAGATAAGATATTCGAAGATTCATCCAAATCTAATTTCAAATCTATCTGAATCCAGATTTATGCAAATCAAATCTAGAGACTGGGGATTTCCAAGAGCACGTGGTTAACAGATAAGGAAGGAAAGAAGAAAAGAGAAAGAACTAAATCATCAAATCAAACAAAGAAGGAGTTTCCTGAAAAAAAGTGCAAAACCCTAATTCTCAGCCGTGCTCTATAAATATCAGAAGAGAAGCATTATTCAGGGGATCTTTTTCTCTGGGAAGCGACTTAATCACAAGAGTTTCTGCGCATTCAAGTCATCAACAGGGCATTATTCTATCAGCACCGAGGAAGGAGAGAGGAGATCCAGTATTTGAAGGCAGTCGACTGTGTGACAGCCAGTCGACCTTATTGCCGGAGTTCATTAGTTTATTTCTTCTCTTTCTATTCTTTTATGTTGATCATGTATTCAAACTTGTTGATTAATAAAAGTATTATTATGTGGAACTAATTTCATAGTTGGGTAGATTGAAGCCGTAGTTATGTAGTGCTATATTCTTCTGAACTCTTCTATTTTACTTATTGATTGAATCTGTTTGTATTGGTATAGATTGACGGTAATCAAACTTGTTCTCAAAAGTCTGAGAGCAGTCGAATGAGGTGAGAGCCAGTCGACTGACAAACAGAGCTAGAGAATATCAAGTTTGCATTACTATCTATCTGAATCTGTTATATGAGCATATTGAGACGACCCGTATCTCGTGCCCGTAATTGTAACAAAGGAATCTTTAGGGGTTCCTGGTTCAATCAACTTAAGGGATCTAGATCTGATACCAATTTCTAGAACCTTGAGTGTTTGTTCGTTTCCACTGATCTTATGTTTTCTTTAAGCACAACTTAGTAGATACCATGCTAAACAATTAATGTAAGAAACGAATTAGAGTAGATACCATGCCTAATTCTTGGCCTAGGGAAACAATACTTTAAAGAGTAGATACCATGCCCTTGAAGTGAACAAACATGAGTAATAAGAAGAAGTTCAGAAGGTGACTTAGCATTACTGACTATTGGTGACAATCTAAACCCAACTACTTCATAAATATTTGTGATTCAACACTTCTTAATTCAGTTTTAATTTTTTTATTTCTTTTAGACCTTTAGAACAACTCTTTATGATTTTTATTCTTTTTATTGGTTGGTAAGTTAAAGTCTACAATCTCTGTGGGATCGACCCTTGCTATTGCTACGCTTTGTCAAACGATTCGTGCACTTGCGAGGTTTTTATAATTTGTGTCTAGTTTAGTCTATATATTTAGGTAACTAGAAACCAACAACAAGTTTTTGGCGCCGCTGCCGGGGATTGTCTAGTATTTTAACTTACAAATCAGTAGAAAGTTTTTATTTTTCTTTCTTTCTTTTAGTTTATTAATAAGTTTTTCTTTTAGGTTACAGGATTTTGGTGGATGCACGGAAGGAGATCACTTCGTCCAGAGCTACTACCAATTGACGCAGAAACAGAACGCACTTTGCACAGGTTAGGTCGACTGATTGCGACCAACCAGTCGACTGCTGCACGAACCCAGTCGACTGCTCAGAGACCTCAGTCACAAGAAATCATGGCAGAAGGAATACCCAATCGCGTACCAATGCAGGATAAATTTACGCCTAAGAATATTGAACAACCCTCCTGCATTGCGTATCAACCCAATGTCACAGGGAACATGCATCTATCTCCTCAGTTACTTAGTATGGTTCCCCATTTCAGTGGCAGACCAGATGAAGAGCCTCATCTCCATTTACAAGATTTTTTCGATCTTTGCAGGACACAAAGCGTCCAAGGGCTTACCCCTGAGCAAATCAGGTTAATATTGTTTCCTTTTTCCTTAAAACTTAACGCTAAACTATGGTATAATTCTTTGGAACCAGGATCAATAAACTCATGGGAGCAATTGGCGACAAAGTTCTTAAAAGAATTCTTCCCAGCCCAAAAGACCAAACAGCTGAAAAGGGAGATTCAACTCTTCCAACAAAAGGATGGAGATTTATTTTTTGAAGCATGGAAAGATTTCAAGAACAAACTTCTCAAGTGTCCAACACACAACATGCCTAAAGATGATCAGGTACAAGCTTTTTATGAAGGTTTAAATGATACTAATAAGGCAATTGTGGATTCAGCTTGCAACGGGATCTTGATGAGGAAAAGCGGCGAAGAGGCCATAGAACTATTTGAAGAACTCAGCGAGAATTCACAACAATTCTCAACAAGGAGGGGCCCTTCGAAAAAACAGGGAGTTTATGAAATTTCTAGTAGCAACAATATTCAATTGGAAATGGTAAACATGAATAAGAAAATTGATATGCTTGTTAATGCAATGTCCATGATGGGTGGAGTTAAAAATCAAACAAATGAAATTTGTGCAATTTGTTCTCATGTAGATCACACCACTGATACATGTCCCATGTCTTCTTTCACAGATCAGGAGCATGCAAACTATGTAGGTCAAGGAGTTTTTCCACCAAAGAACAACCCATTCTCGAACACATACAACCCAGGGTGGAGGAACCATCCAAACTTCTCATGGAGCAATAATCAGAATAATCAAGGGACTCAATTCACACAAGGACATGCACGGAACTTCCAAATGGGAAGTGGGGTTGATAGGCCAGTTCAAGAACAGAAGAAGTTTGATTTTGAATCCACCGTTCTTCAATTGCTCCAACAACAACATCAAACAAGCAACCAACAAGGGCAAGCAATTCAGAAGTTGGAAACACAAATTGGCCAGATTGCTAAAGAATTAAGCGAGCGAAAGGCAGGGGAACTTCCATCACAAACTATACCAAACCCTGGAGGCCAAGAACAGCTCAAGGCAGTCACAACATTAAGAAGTGGTAAGATAATTGACAACAAAGTTGGAACACATACCGAAGAAAAAGAAGAACAACCATCAAAATTTGTGGGGTCCAACAAGGTAAGTGAAAAAGAAAGAACAGTTTTGCCACCATTCCCTCAAAGGTTAGTCAAACAAAAGAAAGATCAACATTTATTTGACATCTTTGAAACTCTCAGAAAGGTAGAAATTAATATCCCCCTACTTGATGCTATTAAACAAATTCCCTCTTATGCTAAATTTTTGAAAGAATGTTGCACTCACAAAAGAACATTTCAGGTTAGGGAGGATGTGGCTTTGACAGAAGAAGTGAGCGCTGTCTTATTAAGAAAATTACCTCCTAAATTAAAAGACCCAGGTAGTTTTACTATTCCTTGCAGGATTAGCGAGCACTTCTTTGAGAAAGCACTACTAGACTTGGGGGCAAGCATCAATCTTCTCCCATACACCGTTTATGAAAAGCTAGGATTGGGGGAACTCCAACCAACATCCATCACGTTACAGTTGGCAGATCGCAGTATCAAAAGACCTAGAGGTATTTTGGAAGATGTCCTAGTTCAGGTAAACGATTTCATTTTGCCTGCTGATTTTGTTGTGTTAGACATGGAGGAATCTTCAATGCCATCTTCTCTACCAATCATTTTAGGTAGGCCCTTTATAAGTACGGCTGATATAAAAATTTGTATTAAAAAGGGTACCATAAGCATGAAAATAAATGGAGAGAAGGTTGAATTTAAAATATTTGATACACTGAAATTTCCACATGACGATCATGAATGCTATAATGTTGATGTGGTGTAGGATATTGTTGATCAAACATTTCAGGTACATAGCGTTGAACCACTACAAGCCACGATTACACAATCTCTAACTTTATCTAATGTCGAACAGGAATATGATGACTGGGAGATTGCAGAGACAATACATCACCTTGACACTTCACAGTCATACTCAGGTAAGTTTGCACCAGTATTTGAAAAATTGGTGACTGATGACATTTTTATTTCTGCAGACAAGTCGACTGGTGCACTGGACAAGTCGACTGGTGCAGAGGATCAGTTGACTGTCCAGACTGCTACCAGGGACCAGTCGACTGCACCAAGACTGACAAACCCAGAGCTTAAGCAGCTGCCCGACCATTTGAAGCACGCATATTTGGGCGAGAACCAGACGCTACCAGTGATAATTGCTGCAAACTTAAGTGCACAGGAAGAAGATAAGCTACTAAGGGTACTACGAGAACACAAGAGTGCAATAGGATGGACCATTGCAGATATCAAGGGAATAAGTCCATCCAGATGCATGCATCGAATACTCCTTGAAAACAATGCAAAACCAAGCAGGGAGGCACAGAGAAGGCTTAACCCAAACATGAAGGAAGTGGTAAGAGCAGAGATTTTGAAGCTACTAGATGTTGGCATCATCTACCCTATCTCAGATAGCAAATGGGTAAGTCCTATACATGTAGTGCCTAAGAAAAGTGGAGTCACAGTGGTGACAAATGAAGAAAATGAGCTTATCCCTACTAGAATGACCACAGGATGGAGGGTATGCATTGATTATAGGAAACTGAACAATGAAACCAGGAAAGATCACTTCCCTCTTCCTTTTATTGATCAAATGTTAGAAAGATTAGCAGGATATAGTCATTATTGTTTTTTAGATGGTTATAGTGGCTATAATCAAATTGCTATTGTGCCAGAAGATCAAGAAAAAACCACTTTTACATGTCCTTTTGGTACTTTTGCATACAGGAGGATGCACTTTGGATTGTGCAATGCTCCAGCTACATTTCAAAGATGCATGATGAGTATATTTTCAGACATGGTGGAAAGGTTCATTGAGGTATTTATGGATGATTTTAGTGTTTTTGGATCTTGTTTTGATGAATGCCTTAACCATTTGCAGCTTGTGCTTAAAAGATGTGAAGAATGCAATTTAGTGCTGAATTGGGAAAAGTGCCATTTTATGGTACAACAAGGTATTGTGTTGGGACATGTGGTGTCCAAAAGGGGAATAGAGGTAGACAAAGCAAAAATCGATATAATATCAAAACTACCCCCTCCCACTACAGTTAAGGGTGTTAGGAGTTTTCTAGGGCATGCAGGGTTTTATAGAAGATTTATAAAAGATTTTTCAAAAATCTCCAAACCCCTTTGTGACTTGTTAGCTAAGGATGTTGAGTTTGTATGGACAGAAGAATGTATAAATGCTTTTAATACATTGAAAAATCTTCTCATTTCTGCACCTATTGTCATGGCACCAGATTGGAGCCATCCCTTCGAGCTTATGTGTGATGCAAGTGATTATGCTTTAGGGGCTGTTTTAGGTCAACGAATCAATAAGAAACCCCATGTTATTTACTATGCTTCTCGAACTTTAAACGATGCACAGCTAAATTATTCCACTACTGAAAAAGAAATGTTAGCTGTTATTTTTGCTATAGAGAAGTTTAGATCATATTTAATTGGTTCTAAAGTTATTGTTTTTACTGACCATGCTACCTTGAGATATTTGTTTGCTAAAAAGGATGCTAAGCCTAGGTTGATCAGATGGGTGTTGTTGCTTCAAGAATTCGATCTTGAGATTAGAGATAAAAAAGGAAGCGACAATGTTGTTGCAGATCACATGTCCAGGCTACTGCAGGAGGAAGAGCGAATTGTGCCCCCACTTAATGAAAATTTCCCAGATGAACATCTCTTTGAAATAAACATACCCTCGGGACAGTCGACTGGTAACAGGACCAGTCGACTGGTACCTCACTGTTTAAATTTTCCATGGTTTGCTGACATTGTGAACTATCTAACCGCTCATGTTTTCCCTCCAGGTATGACAAGTCAGGAAAGAACGAGACTGGTGGCTATGTGCAAGCACTACTATTGGGATGATCCTTATTTGTTCAAATTTTGCCCTGATCAAATTATAAGAAGATGTGTGGCAGAAGAGGAGCAATTGAGTATTCTACAACATTGCCACCAATATGCATGTGGAGGACATTTTGGACCGAAAAGAACAGCACTTAAGGTACTGCAATCTGGATTTTATTGGCCTAAAGTATTCAAAGATGCTTTTTCTTTTTGCAGGACTTGTGACAAATGCCAAAGGACAGGCAACATCTCTTCTAGAAATCAAATGCCACTGCAAAACATCCAAGTGATCGAGCTTTTTGATGTTTGGGGAATCGACTTCATGGGTCCATTTCCTAACTCATTTGGTTATTTATATATACTTGTTGGTGTGGATTATGTGTCTAAATGGGTCGAGGCTGTCCCCTCAAGAACTAATGATCACAAAGTTGTTGTCAAGTTTTTGCAGGAAAATATTTTCACTAGGTTTGGTACACCACGAGCAATAATAAGTGATGGAGGGAGCCACTTCAATAACTTTCCTTTTGCTTCTTTGATGAAGAAGTATGGTATTACACATAGAGTGGGCACCCCATATCATCCTCAAACTAGTGGGCAGGTGGAGATTAGCAACAGAGAAATCAAGAGCATTTTGGAAAAGACAGTCAACACAAGGAGGAAGGATTGGTCGTTGCGCTTGAACGATGCATTATGGGCCTATAGAACCGCATACAAAACACCCATTGGCATGTCACCATACCGTTTGGTGTTTGGAAAAGCCTGTCATTTGCCAGTTGAGTTGGAGCACAAAGCGTATTGGGCCATCAAAAGGTTCAATTTTGATATGAAACAAGCAGGTGACAAAAGAAGGTTGCAACTGAATGAGCTTGAAGAGTTGAGGCACGATGCTTATGAGAATGCAAAATTGTACAAGGAAAGGACAAAGTTGTACCATGACAAACAGCTAGCAAGGAAGGAGTTTTATGAAGGACAGAAGGTATTGATATACAACTCAAGATTAAGACTTTTTCCAGGCAAGCTTATGTCAAGATGGTATGGGCCATATACTGTAACAAGAGTCTTTCCACATGGAGCGTTGGAGGTTCATAGCAAAGAAAAGAATCAAACATTTAAGGTGAACGGGCATAGAGCGAAGCCATACATAGAGATGAGCATTGAACCGCAAGAGGAAGATGTGAATCTTCAAACCATTCAATACATCGCATGAACTCATCAAGTCTAGCTGAAGACAGAAAACACAGCGCTTATTGGGAGGCAACCCAATTTTTCAGGGGAGTATTTACACTTTCCCTTTATTTTCTTTCGAGTTATTTTTCTTCTAGTTATTTTTATTTTTCTCTCCTTACTAGATGTGACATATGCCTATTTTTATATTTTCTTTCGAACATTGAGGACAATGTTCCATCTAAGTTTGGGGGTATTAGGGTTATTTATATTCATCATCCGTTTGAATTTCTTATTTTTTTTAGGATAAACAATTTCTTACAAAGTAAGAAGAAGGATACTTATTTACTTTAGGATTGTTGAGTTCATAACTTCCATACAAAATTATATGAGTCATGCAATTATACATAATAAACAAATGTGATGCTTTTTCTGGTGATCATTCCCTTTAGATCTAGTCCTAAATTGAGTTTAAGTAAATAGAGTGATAAAAAATATATTAGTATATATACTTGAATAAAGTCAATCTACTCCAATGTTTTGGGTGCTTAGTAACTAGGGGTATTCATCACCAATGTTTACCTTTACGTCAAACGGCAACTTGAAATATGAGTATGCAAAGCACTCTAGAGTTTGTGGCTTGCTGAGTAACCGGGTGGATTCATCACCAATGTTTTGCATTCGCGTAAAAAGGCGAGTGACAACTTTAGAGAAGCGACTTACAAAAAAAAAAAAAAAAAAAAAAAAAAAAAAAAAAAAAAACTCTAGTTTGCTACTCGGTTTGTAGTAGAGAAAAGGGGATAATCACAGATTGAGTAATTACATACTATAACTATAATTAATTGCATGACAAGTGTAGTTGAGTTTGGAGTTATGAATAAACAATTGCACTAGAGAAAGTGGGTATGTTTAATTTTACTTTATCTGAAATTGTTTATACCTTTCTATGTTAACTCCCACATAATAAGAACTCTTGGTGATTAAGGCTGTTATTATTATACCCTTGCTCAATAATTCTAGTTTGCTTGAGGACAAGCAAAAATCCAAGTTTGGGGGTATTTGATGAACGCATTATTATTCACATTTAGAGGCAATAATCTTAATGAAATTAGACAATTAAAAGCTCTATATGTGGTATTTAACTCTTATTTTCTCTTTTCCATAGGAAACAGCTCAAGACAGCGAAACGAACCAAATTCAGGATCTTAAGGATGAACTCAGAAGATTACAGAAGCATCAGTCGACTGGTTCTCCATAACAGGCGACTGGACAGAGAACTCAAGCTTACACAGATGTCGCATCACAGTCGACTTACTCTCAAGGACAGTCGGCTAGTCTGATCAATTATGAAATCTTCAGAAGTCTCGACTCAGTCGACTGGTTCGAAGACAAGTCGACTGGTCTGCGGCGGAGTAAACAGATAAGATATTCGAAGATTCATCCAAATCTAATTTCAAATCTATCTGAATCCAGATTTATGCAAATCAAATCTAGAGACTGGGGATTTCCAAGAGCACGTGGTTAACAGATAAGGAAGGAAAGAAGAAAAGAGAAAGAAATAAATCATCAAATCAAACAAAGAAGGAGTTTCCTGAAAAAAAGTGCAAAACCCTAATTCTCAGCCGTGCTCTATAAATATCAGAAGAGAAGCATTATTCAGGGGATCTTTTTCTCTGGGAAGCGACTTAATCACAAGAGTTTCTGCGCATTCAAGTCATCAACAGGGCATTATTCTATCAGCACCGAGGAAGGAAGGAGGAGATCCAGTATTTGAAGGCAGTCGACTGTGTGACAGCCAGTCGACCTTATTGCCGGAGTTCATTAGTTTATTTCTTCTCTTTCTATTCTTTTATGTTGATCATGTATTCAAACTTGTTGATTAATAAAAGTATTATTATGTGGAACTAATTTCATAGTTGGGTAGATTGAAGCCGTAGTTATGTAGTGCTATATTCTTCTGAACTCTTCTATTTTACTTATTGATTGAATCTGTTTGTATTGGTATAGATTGACGGTAATCAAACTTGTTCTCAAAAGTCTGAGAGCAGTCGAATGAGGTGAGAGCCAGTCGACTGACAAACAGAGCTAGAGAATATCAAGTTTGCATTACTATCTATCTGAATCTGTTATATGAGCATATTGAGACGACCCGTATCTCGTGCCCGTAATTGTAACAAAGGAATCTTTAGGGGTTCCTGGTTCAATCAACTTAAGGGATCTAGATCTGATACCAATTTCTAGAACCTTGAGTGTTTGTTCGTTTCCACTGATCTTATGTTTTCTTTATGCACAACTTAGTAGATACCATGCTAAACACTTAATGAAAGAAACGAATTAGAGTAGATACCATGCCTAATTCTTGGCCTAGGGAAACAATACTTTAAAGAGTAGATACCATGCCCTTGAAGTGAACAAACATGAGTAATAAGAAGAAGTTCAGAAGGTGACTTAGCATTACTGACTATTGGTGACAATCTAAACCCAACTACTTCATAAATATTTGTGATTCAACACTTCTTAATTCAGTTTTAATCTTTTTATTTCTTTTAGACCTTTAGAACAACTCTTTATGATTTTTATTCTTTTTATTGGTTGGTAAGTTAAAGTCTACAATCTCTGTGGGATCGACCCTTGCTATTGCTACGCTTTGTCAAACGATTCGTGCACTTGCGAGGTTTTTATAATTTGTGTCTAGTTTAGTCTATATATTTAGGTAACTAGAAACCAACAACAACATGTAACACCCGTACTTGACCACAAGCAACCTTTTCAAGCACAAAGTGTATATCCATCTCAATGTGTTTAGTGCGTTGGTGTTGAATAGGATTGCCGGAAAGATATACCGCACTGACATTATCACAATAGACTAATGTAGCCTTCGTGACAGGACAGTGAAGTTCCAAGAGTAAGTTTCTAAGCCAACAGGATTAGGAAACTACATTAGCAACTCCACGGTACTCGGCTTCAACAATGGATCGAGACAAGGTAGGTTGTCGTTTTGCTGACCAAGAGATTAAATTGTCCCCAAGATATACGCAATATCCAGACGTAGACCTTCTGGTGTCTGGGCATCCACCCTAGTCTGCATAGGTATATGTAGTGAGTTTATCAACTAAGGAGGGAGAGATATGTAGACCGAAAGTATTAGTACCCTTAATATAACGAAGGATTCGCTTCAAAGCAGTCATATGTTGGGTCCTCGGGTCATGCATAAATAAACACACTTGTTGAACGGCATAAGAGATATCTGGTCTTGTAATTGTCAAATATTATAAAGCGCTGGCAAGACTGCGATATTCGGTTGGATCATGATATGGGTTTCCTGAAGATCCACTGAGTTTTGCTTTTGTGTCTACTGGTGTAGAAGATGATTTGCAAAAGGACATGCCTGCTCGCTCAATAATTTCTTCGGCATATTTATTTTGTGAAAGAAAAAGACCTCATGAATGTCTTGTAACAGATATACCCAGAAAATAACTTAGGGGACCCAAATCCTTCATGGCAAATTCAGAGCCAAGTTTAGACATGATGGATTGACGGAGAGTATCTGAAGATACAGTAAGAATAATGTCGTCCACATAGAGAAGGATATAAGCTGTGTCATCGCCTCGGTAATAAATGAATAAAGAATGATCTGAGACATTGTGAGAGAAACCCAACGTGGCTACAAAATCAGTGAATCGCTGGTACCAAGCCCGAGGGGCTTGTTTGAGGCCATAGAGAGACTTCTTTAGCAGGCAGACATAGTCAGAATGTTGGAGATTGCGAAAACCAGGAGGTTGGTGCATGTACACAGTTTCATCAAGATTTCCATGTAAAAAGGCATTTTTGACATCTAATTGATGAAGGCACCATGATTTAGATAAAGCAACGCTGAGTACCGTCCGAATAGTAGCCAGTTTGACTGCTGGACTGAAGGTCTCACCACAATCTATACCAGTTTGTTGACCTGCACAATCTCCTGCTAGATGAGCCTTATAACGTTCAAAGGATCCATCAAATTTCTTCTTATGCCTGAAAATCCATAAACTGTGAATAATATTAGCATTAGTCGGACGGGGCACTAAGTCCCATGTCTTATTTTCAATAAGAGCATAATATTCGTCTTTCATGGCCATTTTCCAGTTATGATCATTTAATGCATTAAGGGGATTAGTAGGCAAGGAAGAAATGAAACGCTGGGCAGAGGTATCGAGATTAAAAAGTTGGTGAGGCTTGTAAATGCCGTGTTGTGCTCGGGTGGTCATTTGAGGAGAGTGTGGTGGGTTGGCTAGAGAAGTGGGTTGTTCTATGGGAGTTGAAGATGTAGATTTTGGAGAAGATGTTGGCTCATGTTGGCTTGGAGGGGATTTGTGTTCTGGGCCGGTGTGGTGGTATGTTTGGTGGGGGAGGAGGTGCCTTGCGAAGTAGTATGGTGTGATGAGGAGGATGGGGCCGGTGTAGTTGGGTGTTGGGTAGGGAAGGATTGTGCCGGATTGTTAGCGACTAAAGGTGGAGAGATTTGGACATCATGAGAGGTGAAAAATGGTTTATTGGGTGAGTAAAGGAAATGTGTAGTGCTTGTATCCAAAAAATCATAGCTGGATGATAAGGGGGCAATTGAATTAGGAAAGGGAAACGTATTTTCATCAAAAACAACATGCCTTGAAATGACTATTTTACGACTCGACAACTCATAACATTTATAATGTCTATGGTTCGATGGATATCCCAAAAAAACACAAGGTGTTGATCGAGCTTGAAATTTATTTCTAGAAGTGGAAGGAATGAGAGGATAACAGAGGCATCCAAAAACTCGAAGATGAGAATATGACAGATCTTTTTGGTAGAGAATTTTGGTGGGCGTTTGGAGGGCAAGTTTTTTGTTGGGAGAATATTGAGAAGGTAAGTTGCCATTTGTAGGGCATGGTGCCAAAACGAAGGTGGGAGGGAGGCATGAGCAAGAAGAGTTCAGATGATGTTATTTATAGTACGAATCTTTCTTTCGGCTTTTCCATTTTGAGGAGATGTATGAGGACAAGAAAATCTAAAAGCCATTCCATTGAGTTCACATAACTTATGAAAAAGTGCATTGTCGTACTCTTTTCCGCTGTCACATTAAAAACATTTAATTTCTCTTTCAAATTGTGTTTTAATGTGAGCATGAAAGTGGAGAAAAATGGAATGGACTTGAGATTTATTTACAAGAGGAAAAGTCCATAAAAAATTGTGAAATCATCAAGAAATAAAGCATAACAACGATGTCCACCTGAACTAAGAGTAGGTGATGTCCAAAGATCACTATGCACAATATCAAAAGGCTTTAAAGTGGATGACAAAAACTCATAAAAAGGTAATTTTATTTGCTTCCCAAGGGGTCAAGAATGACAAAAGAAATTATTTCGAAACTTATTACAGATAATAAAATTGTTTCGGTGAAGAGAATTTAAAACAGGAGCTCCCGGATGTCCTAAACGATTGGGTAATAATTCATTGGATAAAGTGGCAAAGGTGGATGGTGTTGTAGTGGATGGTCTTGTAGTAATAGGATAAAGTTCACCCAAACTGTTGCATCTCGATAAATGCATCCCGGTCTGAAAATCCTTCACAGAAAAACCGAAGGGATCAAATTCAACAGAAACATCATTGTCAATGGCAAATTTTCTCACAGAGACAAGATTTTTAATTAATTTGGGTGCATGCAAGACATTATGTAAGGTAAAGGATGATGTGGGTTAGGTAATAATGTATTTCCACAACCAATAATTGGAATATGATGATCACTACCAATAGTAATATTATTACTCATATTGGAATAAGACGTAAGATTACCTCTGTTTGCAGTCATGTGAGAGGTGGCCCCTGTGTCCATATACCATTGATCGTCAGGAGGAGAGATAGATAGAGTATGCATTGCAGCATGAATATCGGTTGGTGCATATGACGATTGTGCATGTTGAGGGGCGGCTGCTATATGGGCCTGCTGAGGCTTAGGCCCAAGAATTCCTGGCTTGTGGGCCTGCTGAGATGTGAGTTATTTCTGCCAATTTCCTGCTGTAGAATATGGACAAGGTTGTGTGGCCCATGGTTGCCACGGTCCTGCCCATGGAGGTTACGCCCACTGCTGTGTTTGCAGTGGAGGCGACTGCCATGACGTGGGTCGGTGGTTTTGCGATCGGCCACCACGACCACCTCCTATGCCTCTACCACGGTCGCTACGGTTGCTTCCTGCGCTGCCACGACCACCGCGGCTGCTGCTGCCATTGTTGTTGCAGTTTTGATGGTGATACAAATTTCCAGCAGAGTTGTCATGTTGAGATACTAGGAAAGCAAAGCTATCTGTGGTGTTTGTCGACCTTTTTGCACGTGTCGTTTCCTCCAAAACTAGCATAGAATGGGCCTTGTAAAACGGAGGAAGTAATTCTCCATGACGAATTTGGGAACCCACAGTGGCATAAGCATCTGTTAAGCCGGAAACGAGCTGAAGCACCAACCGTTCGTTTGAAACGGAAGCACCAACATTAGATAGTTGATCAGAGAGTGATTTAGGGTGTTGACAGTAAGATGAAGCATCAGGAAACTGCTTCATGGTGACTCTCGAAAATTCTTGTTCTAGGTAGAGAGCCATAGAATTTTTGTTGTCGAAGAAGATATCAAACAATCGGTTCTAAGCAAGTTCAGCAGTTGATTCACGTTCAATAATTGTGTTGAGAAGATCATTAGAGATGGTGCCATGAATCCATTGTAGGACAACAACGTCAAGGCGCAACCAAAGAGTAGGATCGGTTTGTTTGAGAGAGGGAGTGGACGGCGTATCATTTGGAGATGGGGGAATGATATGATCAAGAACTTTATAGGCTCTGGCATGGATCTTGAAGAGTTCAGACCACGTATTATATTGGCATTTTTCAATATCGAGCATGACTTTGATGAAGTTGGTGAGAGCAGGATGAAAGGGGGAGGTAGTAGGTTTTGGAGGATTCGAATAAGGTGGTATTGGTAAGGAAGGGTGATCTTCGGCCATGAGGGAGGATGACAGCTGGATCTGCTGATTGTTGAAGGTCGAATCTGACGATTGAAGTTCGGATATGAAGTTTTACTGCTGATTATTTTAAGGTCGGATCTGAGGTTTCGCTGCTGATTGTTGAAGAGCGGAAGAGGAGGACGTCGGGGATAGGTCGGCGGGAGGTGGCAACGACAAGAGGGGGTCTCCGAAGTAGTTGGGGAAGATGATGGTCGGGGAATACAGCACAGCAAAAAAAAACACCGCAAATACAAATGAGGGCCAAGGGGACTGGCTGGCATCCCTGGTGTCGGTGGTCGACTGGAGTTGGCAGCAAGGCTGGGGCGGCATCGAGGAGGAAGCAGTAATGGGGAAAGGAAACACAGGTTGGGGTTGGCTGCTGTGGTCGATGGGAAGGAGCAGCTAGGGGGAGGTCGACGGGGAAGGCGGGGTTCCGTCGGAGGGTGGCGCGTAGACTGGTGGGGAGGAGGTCGCCGGAGTGGCGCCGGAGATGGGGTGGGGGATGTTGGACGGGGAGAGATTATTTGAAACATATGCTTACTGATACCATGATAGAAATATTTGCCTTGAATTTCATTGATATGATAACCATGTATATATACAACAACCTTGGCTACAAAATCATAATTGATTCGTATAATTGTGTTGCCATGATTTCTACTGATTGATTCCTCTAATTGTGTTGTCATAATTGTGACTGATTGATTCCAATAATTGTGTTGACATGATTCCTAAATTAATGTATACTAAATATAAAAGATATTGACATATTCTAATAGTATGGGCTATGACTGGGTCTGATAATGTTTGTCTGTAACATCTCTTGTACAAGCGTTTCGATCTAAATTTTTTATGCCACATGTGTTTATAGGGTCATAGACTAACATGCTTGGACCCTGGAATGAGGGGAATAATATGATCAAAACTCCTCTATGGAGGAAGCCCAATGTTCTCTTTGAACACACCTTGATACATGTCCAATACAAGCTGCAGTTGTGGATGGCACAACAGGTTTGGACTTTGATTCACTAGGGAATCCTACCATTTGCAGTAGCCATCCACTTTTGACTTGCAACATGGCCTTATACAAGGATTTTGGAGATGCCATTTCCAACTCCTAAGGTGGAATACCAAGCAAAGTTCGTTGTTGGCCACCAAGTTCAAACTTAAGCCTCTTCTCCTTCATGATATCACATCCCCCAACGTTTATATCCATTGTGACCCTAATACAAGTTGGCTAATGTCCATGGAAAAAACATAAAAATCAGCCACGACAGGAACACCTTGGCACATAAACTTCACCCCTTCACATAATCCCAAACCCTTCAACAATCTGCCTGCAGCCACAGCGACATCTAAATGCACTTGAAGATTTTCTAGCAGTTGAATCTTCGTCACAATTTGCTCATCAATAAAATTGTGTGTAGCTCCAGTATCTAAGATAGCACACACATGATAGGAAGAAATACTGCATTGGACTCTAAAAGTTCGTGGATTATTGCTGATAGTTAGTGTATGCAAAGAGATTGTTGCAGCTTCGAGGCATTGTTCAACTTTGAGTGACTTGGAGTGGCCATCTACTTCTATTGTAGCAGGATCTAACTCCTCATCTGAAGAACTTTTTGACTAATCTGCGTACTCATCCAAAGCACCCAACATTTGCATGAACATACTATTTTCACATGAGCCAATCATTTGCATAAACGACCTTCCTGTGCACTCATGCCCTATTACAAATTTCTCATCACAATGAAAGCACAATCCCTTCTCTCTTCTCTTTTTCATAAATTGCATAAATTATTGACCTTTAGCTTTAGAAACAGATGACTAATCGCTTCCACTACCTTCCATGGGAATTTTACCACCTGATGAATATGGAGGTACTGCAAGTACTGCAGACTTAGAACTGCTGTCGGAAAAATTACTCTTGACAAAAGATTTAGACTTCCAAGCCCTCTTTTGATCATTAATATTTTTTCCCTCGCAACAGCATCTTTATAAGCTGCAATAACACTTTGGGAATTTTTAAATTTCATCTATTTTCGCAGCTCACTCTTCAACCCCGAGATATAACAACTAATCAACGAGTATTTAGCCAAAGGCCTAGTGAGTTGACTATTATTAAAAAATGCTTTATGATATTCAACAACTGTATCAGGCTGATGTAGCTTATACAATGTTGCTTTAGGATCCTTCAACTCCGATGGGCCAAACTGCAACAACAACTGTAACACCCTGTGTTCCATTTACATGTAATTCGTAGCACAACATGATCTTTTACTTCAATTCGTACAATTTTACAATAAACTTTTCATTTATACAACATTGTTCTTTACATCAACGCAGCGGAATTTAAAAAGAATACAACATGATATATACAACTTTAACATCAACAACTTAAATCATGAAAATAATCATTAGCATCAATTCATCTTTATGTTTTTTTGCCAATCCAAACCATGCACTGGAAAACTGTGGGCACGTCAGTTGCATACAACTGACGCAATGCTATAAACAGTGATTCTCTTACTTTAGCAAACACAAACTTGAATGCACAATAAAGTGTAAAAATGACTACCTAAACATGTCAGTGCATGATATGACTTAATGCCTAATGCAGATTCACACTACAATGACACTAATGCATATTTGTTCGGATTCTCTGCATCCCATTCTACATAGGTCCGAGGGCAAGCACCTACATACTCCACGTTATAGAGTTAAATCCCTCGCCATGAATTACTACTACGGTGACTAATGTAAGGTTTAAATATTCTGTGAGAATCCAGTACCAACCTGATAATTCTTGAGTATCGCTCTTCCACCGTGAGTCGTAACCCCGATAATTATGGAGGCGAGTACCCACACCGCGAGCTATGACCTCGATAATTCTTGAGAGTCGTCCTCCCACCGCGAGTGATTTTCGGCCATCACACTCGATAATTCTGGAGACGAAACCCACACCGCGCTGTCATCAGTACCTCATCACACAAATACCCCATGAGCGTCGCCTCGATCCCGATAATTCTGAAGGAATATATCCCACCACAAACCGCAACTCCGATGATTCTGAAGATAACCTCCCACCGCGCTAATTTCACTAATAATTTCTCAAATCAAAGTCTTTTAGATAAATTCTTGGTTAACGAACCAATTCATTCATTTTTAATATATTCTATTCTTTTCCGATTCAATCACCATTTCTTTACACCAAAATTCTTAGAATTAATCATTAAAAACTTCTTATTTAAATCTCATTCTTATACTTTGTTTTTATTATAATCCACCCCCATCAAAATCTTTAATCATATACATTTTTCTTGAATTCAAATATCATTTAAACCCATGAACATAATATTTAAATTATAAAAAAATATTTTTTAGAATACTATTAAATAGTTCCTAAGTGATCTAGTAATATTCTAGAATATTTAGATGATTTTTTCTCAATTTTTAAAATTTGCAAAAGATTAAAAAATAAAATAAAATTCAAAATCATGGTCACGGGTTCGAATCCAAGAGCAAATCCGAAGCCCACAGTCGCCCAACAAATGAACCAATCTCAATATCTGATAATGAATCTACTGTCGCCTCGATCCTGGCCATCACACTCGATAATTTTGGAGACGAAACCCACACCGCGCTGTCATCGGTACCTCATCACACAAATACCTACCCCATGAGCGTCGCCTCGATCCTGGTAATTCTGAAGGAATATATCCCACCACGAACCGCAACTCCGATAATTCTGAAAATAACCTTGTAGTGCTCCGAATTTCTAATATGATATCTTAGAAAATGCGTGGCACAATCCCAGCATCAACTTCAATGTAACAGCAAACACAACCAACTCCACTAAAATTTTCAACCTTTATTACAATAATCTTTTACATAGCACAGCGGAATTTAAAAACATCTCAATTTACAAACTTTTTCTTTTTACAGCACTTTTCTTTACAAAATATTATACAAAAGCTCTATTACATCAATTTATCTCAAATATCCAAACCTCCAAGCTCTAAGCAACAACCTGTAACACATGAGGCTAGAGATGATCCCTAACCCCCAAAACTAAAGGGGTCAACCATAAATGGTGTGAGTGACATAAAACAAACAAACAACATAAATAATCATTAAGCAAGGATTCTTAAACAACATGTAGTGAACCAAAATACATAAAACATGAAGTAGCAAGAAATGTAAACAACAAGTGATACTAAACCAAGTGTTAAGTGTAGAAAACAGGAAATCCATGTGCATGAAAACCAAGTCAGGAAAACACAAATTCTATATGCGGACTCTCTAATGCATACTTGTCGAAGTCTATGCATCCCACTCTACATAGGTTCGGTGCAAGCCCTTAACGTCTTCACTTCATAGGGTTTAATCCCCCGTTATGCAACTAATCCTAACACGATGACTACTACGAGATAAAGATAAACTGTGAGTATTAGCCCATGCCCCGATAATTCCGGAGATAGATCCCACACCACAGGTATTTTACCGTGATAATTCCGGAGATCATCCCACACCGAAAGCAATGACTTCATCACACGAATACCACATGTTCGCCTCGACTCCGATAATTCCGGAGATCAATCCCACACCGAAAGCAACTACTTGGATAATTCCGGAGATATATCTCACACCCAAAGTAAAATACTCGGATAATTCCGAAGATAGATCCCACACCCAAAGTAAGATACTTCGATAATTCCGGAGATTAAATCCCACACCGAAAGCCATACTGAGGTACTTGACTCGTGTTCCCGTTCATCATATCACCACTAGTGCATGTCCTTATTATTTTTGGGTTACTTAATTACTCAACGAATCTCCTAGAGTGGTGTACCCTACCGGACTTAACTCAAAACTGAATAACTGAAATGCCTCAACAGGCCTCAACAAAATAACTCAACACCGGTATACTAGGGTCACACACATCCTCTAGAGACTCAAACTCAAAAAGTCTAAACCAACTTTCCACTAAACAAAATAGCTCAACTGAATATCTTAAAATCATATGCTTAACTGAAGACAAAGTATGAACTAAAATATTTGAAGACTAATCAGGAACATTCAAGTTTATGAAAACTCATCAGTACCAGTCGACTTATACTGTAGTAAGTCGACTGTCCAGAGAAGAAATATCCATGAATTTAAGAAAATAAGTTAAGTAATATAAGTTGACTTATAAAAGTCATAAGTTGACTTACCAGATCATAAGTTGACTTATAAAAAACATAAGTCGACTTACCAGATCATAAGTTGACTTATAAAAAATATAAGTCGACTTACCAGATCATAAGTCGACTTATAAAAAAAAACATAAGTCGACTTACCAGAGAGAAATTCCAGAAATCTTTAAGAAAATATTTTAAGTGTTATAAGTCGACTTGTAAAGTCATAAGTCGACTTAAAAGAGAATATAAGTCGACTTAAAAGGTCATAAGTCGACTTACCAGAGAAAAATCTACGATAACTTTGAAAAATAAATTCTAAGTGTACCAGTCGACTGAAAAGGATCTAAGTCGACTGTCCAGAACGGATTTTCAAGAAAACTAAAGATACAGCAGCTGGGTCGTGCCAGTCGACTGAAAAGTCTACCAGTCGACTGTCGGCCTACAGTTTGCATAGTTTAGGTATGTATACAACAATCAATTTGAGTTTTTTTTCCAAAGATTCATTGTTTATGAAAATAATTTGTATTCAGGTAAAAATGACAAATCTCAAGTATCCTCCGGTTGGATACATTACTCAAATCAATCCATGTCTCAAATCTCAAGTTCTCATGTTCTAAATACCTAATTCTTCCATTAGGGTTTCTCAATACTGAAATTCTTTCACAACTCAAACCAAAATCTGATTTATAACACAAGATCCAGATGTTCATCCATCCGATCATAACCATACTCAAATCTTAACATGCTTTCTAGCAATACAAACTTATAAACCACGATCTACTAAACATTCATAGATTCACATACATAATCCAAACATCAACCATTGCATCGCTCACTAAATAAACAACATGTCAAACGAGCAACTAAACAATCATTCACATAATCAATAACAATCCGAATACACATCAATCACCTAAATCAACAACAAAACAAATTTCATGTCACTCACCTTGGAATTGAAAAGATCCAACGAAAAAGCCTCCTTTTTGCGAGATCCAAATCTTCCTTTTGATTCCTCAAAAATCACCAAATATTATGTTGTGCAGCAGAATGGCGGCTGCAAATCTCTTTTAAATACCCGGGATGAAGTTTAGGGTTTTACCCACTTTGCAAAATAATCGCTTCAAAATACAACTTTATATATAGCTCTATTCTTGGAAATTCGATAAAATTCATTTAAATTAGGATTTAAAAGTAAAATATAATCCTAAATCTCAACCGGTACTGTTCAAAACGTCCAGAAAGTACATTTTACATTTTAACCCCTAAAAATGACAAATTTGCAAAAATGACTTTTTTTCTCAAAATTTGCAAATAGATCCAATTAATTTCAGAAAATTCTGGAAAAATACTAAATAAATCCCAAATATTAAATAATGATTTTTCATGAAGAAAACTTGACTTTCAAACTTCTCAAGAAAATATTTGCACGTGTTTTGCACTGTAAAAAGATAAATTTTTCTGAAAATATTCATAAATTCTCCAAAAATCATTTTAGTCATTTATAGAACTTTAAAAAACAATATCTTAAAAAAAGGGGTTCTACAAACCTCCCACCGCGCTAATTTCACTAATAATTTCTCAAATCAAAGTCTTTTAGATAAATTCTTTGGTAACGAACCAATTCATTCATTTTTAATCTATTCTATTCTTTTCCGATTCAATCACCGTTTTTTAACACCAAAATTCTTAGAATTAATCATTAAAAATTTCTTTTCTAAATATCATTCTTATACTTTGTTTTTATTATAATCCACCCCATCAAAATCTTTAATCATATACATTTTTCTTGAATTCAAATATCATTTAACCCATGAACATGATATTTAAATTATCCAAAAATATTTTTTAGAATACTATTAAATAGTTCCTAAGTGATCTAGTAATATTCTAGAATATTTATATGATTTTTTCCCCAATTTTTAAAACTTGCAAAAGATTAAAAAATAAAATAAAATTCAAAATTATGGTCACAGGTTCGAATCCAAGACCAAATCCGAAGCCCACAGTCGCCCAACAAATGAGCCAATCTCAAATCTGATAATGAATCTACCGAGTTGTTTTTATACCCAAATTTCTCTTCGATTTTTATTTATTTAAAAAAAATAGAGCCAACCATGCTCGAACCTGCGACCCACTTTTTCCTACACATGCATACTACAATACTTTAGATGGCAAAAGAAACACCCACTTATTTGATGAAAATTGAGAGAGAAACTCCTTGAAAATTTGTTCCAAAGCTCCAACCAAAGCTAGCCTCCTCCTCCTAGCAAGTAAAACCACAAGCCTCTTCTCCTCTTGAAAACCGAAAGACTCTTTCTATACTCTTTTTTGTTTTCTTTTGATCTTTTGTGAATGCTCATACAATAGGAGGGGTATTTATAGGGTTATTGTAACACCCCAAATTCCAAATACAACTAAATTCGAGATTTCCACAGGATCTTTTCGTCTCATTCGGTACAATTTTACAAGGAATTGAAACTTTCCATTTTACATCAGAGTTACATAAAATTTTACACTTTACATTTTTCAGCAGAAGCATATAACGCAATAATGTACATGTAATGACAGCGGAAGCAGTTTACATCATTTAAATAAAGTACATCAACAATGAATAATTTGTAAGCATCAGTTCTTCTTTCACTTTTATCAAGCCATTTGTCCTGCATACAAAACTGTGGGCACGTCAGTTTATTCAACCGACGAAAATTATACATGGCCATCCACTCTATGCCAGAAACAGTATAACGATTCTCATTTCTTAACAAATCACAAACTTGTTCACATATCAAATTAAAGAAAAAATCTTAATGATGTCGTGTTGTGATTGTGTACTTAATCCTTAATGCAATTATTATGTTATATGACACTAATGCGCACTTGTTCGGATTCTATGCATCCCATACTACATAGTTCCAAGGGCAAGTCCTTAATCGTACTTCATCTTGTAGGGTTCAATCCCTCGTCATGACTTAATCTACTACTGTAACCACGGTAAGTATCCTAGATGTTTTCTGACATACGAACTCATATCTAGGCGCCCTGGAGGGAATCCCAACGCACTGACACATAACTCATCATGCAGACATCCTGTGGTAATTCAGCTCCTGCCATAGACATGACACCACCCGCAGTCCCAAACACCCCACGAGCGTCGTCATCGGGACAATACTCTGGAGCAGTATCCATGCCCTATCATGACTCATCATGGGACATCCTGAGATACTCTCTCGCCGCCAATCCAATGGCCCTCATACTCAATGTTTTTCTCTTACTTTCATCACATCTTCACTATGTATCTAATCCTTATTTTATTAGAATCATGAACAAAATCAAAGCTCTAGAGTTAGCCTCTCCACTATACCGGACTTAATCATTCATTCAACATGACCAACATTGGTCTTTTTTTTCACATTTCCATTTCATTTATTTCCAATTATCGGTGGGAGACTTAGCTACTCTTTTGTTTCAATTTCAATTCACAATTACCAAAAGTTTGAGCATTCCCAGCTCATGAGTTTCATCATCTCAATAGATTTTCCTTTTCCATGTTCATAACTTTCACATTCATACAACTTTCATAAATTCAAATAAATGATTCGCTTCATTTCAGGTATAAATTGATGCAAAGACAAATAGAGTTTACTTAAATTGTCACAACCAATAATCATTCAACATAAGATTCATAATCTCTACCATAAAACAATTCATAGAATTTATGAGATGTCAAAATTGATCTGGACAGTCGACTTAGAGCTTATCTAGTCGACTTGTTCAGTCGAAGAAAGTTCTTCAATAACCGCTTGGAAGATTCGACTGCTGCACATGGCCAGTCGGCTGTTTTGCAGCGTTCAAAATCTAAATATCATTTACGAGGCAGTCGGCTGTCATTCAAACCAGTCGGCTGTTCTACAGAGTTCAATTATACAACTTTTCAAGTCCAGTACAATCGACTGTTACATACATTCGGTCGACTGAACAGGGTTAATTCTTGAATTAAGAGATCATCTCTCCCTTCTGTTCTTCAATTAGTACACAACATTTTATTCAACTACAATATGTTCAATGTCAACATAAATATGTGATTCTTATCTATTTACCATCATCATAACATAGTTTATGATTAAATGTAAATCTCACTCAATTAGTATGTTCTTTCCTCCAAATGAGATGCTAAACATACATTTTTCCTTTACTCACCATTTATCCACGAAGATGAATGCTAACTCCAATTTAACATGCTAGAAAATCAAGTTAACAATTCACATTAAATACATCATTTCATAGAATTCCGAACTGTTCATATTTTATTTCAGTGTACTAGTCGACTGCTCACATGATCGGTCGACTGTACAGGTCATTTCCAATTCTCTAATTATCATTAGTTCTTTTTCATCTATTCACATCTTCCACAATAAGTATAACACAAAGCATTTTAATATACGATCACCCTATCAATCTACTTTTCACAAATATGATAACAATCAATATTAGCCCTAGCATGATCTCTATATTAGAAGTCCTGAGAAACACCCACCTTGTTGAAGAGTTTAACGAAATCCCGTAAATCCTTCTAGTGTGATAATGTGACTCCTCCTCCTTGCTCCTTGCCACCGAGAATTCTCTGAAGTGATGACCGGCCTCCAAGATACTCACTCACAACTCTCTTAAAATATATCTTCTCTTCCAAATAAAGTTCTTAGTGTAGAAGACAAATGAGTGAGAGGGATATTTATACTAAATCTTGGGTGAGATAGAGGGCTAGGATTGAGTAGATGGTTATGAGATGGAGGGCTAGGATGAGAGTAGGAGTTGTAGTAACTACCCACAACTAGGTAACCACCTACACACTAACTCCACTCCTTCCAAAACCGGCCAAGGAAAGGTGCTCATGCACGTGCACGTGCAATGCACGTGCATGCACTAGTCTCCATATAAAACTTGTACATTATACATCTTTATAAAAATAATCTTTTAAAAGATGTTACCTTACAAGTTGTTATTAAGAGAATGGGCTTAAATTGATGGGCTAAAATATTAAATTTTTTTTTTACAAAATAAATAAATTAGATTTTTGGGCTTGTGTTTATTTGAGACAAAATGGCCTTTTATAAAAAATAATTTAAAGAACACATATACATATATATATATATATATATATATGCATATACTCATCATCCACAAGGAAAATAATTATAAGATTTCATATTACGAAAATTGCACGTGCACACTACGTGCAAAATAAATAAATAATTTTCATAAATGAAAATCGGGGCATTACAGTTATTGGGTGAATGAAAAGGCTCCCACTACCAACATAATTACCCACTCACACAACCCACTTCACAATCCACTTTCACCATTCACTCCTCTTCAATGGTTGACCAACCTCTTGGGTGCACACACGTGCAAGTGCACACAGTTCTCATTCTTTTAATTATTTGTTATTAATCCATTTGTAGGTGTTTGTTGTATGACAAGTGTGTAGGATTTAAAGTGTACATTTAAAATGTAGAATAAAATCATGGGCTTCTCTTTTTAATTAATTTTCTAGTGGGCTTGAAAATAGACTTTATGGGTTTTAATTAAAAAAATAAATAATACAATTGTGACAAATAAAATGAGAATAAAAATGTACATCACTTTGGAAAATTTTAGGGACTAAAATACATAAAATTTTATGTGCAAGCACGTGTAAAAAACAAAAACAAATTTGGGATAGCGAAAAAACAGTTAAAATACAAAATACGTAGAATCTATATATTAATAATGTTACGGGTATTCCACGTAGCGGTAAAATATACGTAATCGACATGTGTATTGAAAGCACGTGCAATGTACGTAAAGACACAATGATTAAAAATAAATGTTTAAGTTGGCTCAAAATATGATAAGATGAGTTTTGAGGAGATGAAAAATGTATGAATAGTTGAAATACAAAAATACGTAGGAAAATACGTTACGACTATTACTCGTAACAGTACGAAATACACGTGCGTAACACGCGTAGAGCAAAATTTTCATAACTCAATTTTGCGGGGTGTTACAACAACTCTTTCTTGAGAATTTTCCAATCAATCTCTTATTCTTCTTGTTGCTTAAACCATATCCACAAAAGTAAAGCCTCTCCCCTCAAACAGTAAAGACAAAAGGAAAGCTTATCAAAAGAACAAATTCCTTGTGTATAAAAATAATGTTCCATGTGGTATACCCAATTAGTGATATCTCCAGTTCCATCGAAACTAGGCAAATCAATTTTCGGATGTTGGGGAAGAAAGTGTTACCATCTCGTTGTTATCCATTGTTTCTTGAGGTTTCAGCTCCGAAACGTCGCCCTTTCTATCAAGATTCCTTGAATTCCCTCGCCGTGGTGCCCAGAACTTGATTGATGTTGTTGGTCACCCCCACGCCTCCAGTTACGAAGTCCCCCCTCGGAGTCCTGACCACTCTCCTCAGAGATCCAAGATTTTTCCTTCGATGCGAGTGATGACAGTTTCTTGGTTCTCGAAGTAAGCGATCCAAGGCTAATTTCAGCCGATCAAAACGTTTTCCAAGTTGGGACGCTTATGAGATTCATCACCGTGATTGGTGGATTCTTGCGCGCCCTGATCCCGAGCTATAGGTCTTGATCGAGATCCAGACCCAAAATCAGTGGGATTCTCAGCTTCTTGAATCGGTTCTTGATCGAATTATGGGTCGACGACAGCTATCAGAACGATTTTGAGCTCTGATAACATTGTTCCAGGTCGTTCATCAACGAAGACAATGATAACTGAAGCCTTCTTCCTCGGCATCGATCCTCATGCGAGCTGCAACAATGGAGATGCAAGAAGGGAAAAAATATGAACAAAATAATTAAGATCTTCATTCATATCAAACTCAATTACAGGGTACTGTATTTATACAGGAGCGAGATACGTGCATTGCACGTATTTGGACAAGTCGTTAGACAGTTGCAACAAACTGTTGGACTTTTGTGTAAATCTCCACACACTTTTACAATAAAACCCATAAAAGAAAGAAAAATGACCAGGGACTGATATGTACAACTCAGGCACTGATACACAGACTATTTTTACACTTTATTCAAGCTATAGGTGTGTCCAGGACCGACCTTGAGTTCCCGGGGGTCCGAGGCGAACTCCCGAAATGGGCCCTCCATATAAGAAAAAAAACAAACATGTATACAAAAAATTTGCACATTGTTGAAAACAAAATATGCAAAATATATAAATTTGTTTTAAATCACCCAAATTTAGAGTTTCAAATTCAATTCAAGTCTTCAAGCCTAAACCCAAATAACTTTTTTTAAAAAAATTAAAAGCTCAAATAATTATTTTTGGGATCTCTAATAACAGTATTTTTCTTTTACGCTCAAAATGCGTGTCTATATTTACAAGGAATTACAAATTTGGGATCCCTAAAACTGCAAAAACGCTGGGGGCCTGAGACAGCCGCCTCACCCGCCTCAAGGGTGGGGCCGGCCCTGGGTGTGTTTTCGCTTGCTTCTGCCCGCCGACTGCCTGCACTTTGGTTAGATCCAAGGGCTGGACCAGACAAAAAACTATCATGAATGTTATCTAACTACAAAAGAAACGTTTTTCCCGCTGGATAAAAGAAAAGGGAAAATTAATTTCAGACCCAAACATGGAGAAAAATTGCAGATGGAGTATCTAAAAGATATTCTGGATGGTGAGGGCTTAAAGGAAATAATATAAACAAGTATGCAAATCAACCCAATCAAGGGGCCTATGTGACTACTGACCCCACATTTCTCTCACGATTTATCTTCTGCTCTCTCAACCCGCCGTCTTAAACCCACCTAAACCCTAGAAAACCACGTGCATCGCACGCGCCACAAAACCCTCTCGAAACCCTAACCTTAGCAGCCATGGTTCGCCCCTACGCCGTCAAAAGCAAGAAGAAGCTCAAGAAGCGACCCAGAATCGAAGAAGAAGAAGAAGAAAAAGAAGAACCGAAAGTGAACGAAGTCAACGAAGAAGAGGAAGAGGCGATCGAGGCCGTGAATGGAAACAAGAAGAGCGAAGGGGAGCCGCTGGATGAGGATGAGGATGAGAAGAAGGCGGAGGAGGCGATGGACGAGATGCCGGGGATCCCGGTGGGGCCCGCAGTGTCATCTCAAGGAAAGAAGGAGCCTGGTGTCATCTTCGTGCTCGAAAGGGCTTCCCTCGAAGTCGGGAAAGTCGGAAAGGTGAGCATTTTGTATCAATTTGAACTTGGAATGTAGAAATTGGGGGATTTTGAATGTTGGTAATTGATTTGAGCTAGTCAGGGTTTTAGGGATTTGGGATTTAGTTTAGGGGTTTGATACAATTGAAATATGTCAACTGTTAAATGTTGGAGGGAAAGAGGAGAAGGTTGTAGGGTGTATATTTGCATGTGCCGCATTGTGCATATATACTCCCCCTGTCCCAAAATGTATGTAATCTTAAGTTGTTTCACACTTATTAAGATGAGTGTGAAGCAACTCAAAATGGGCTAGTCATGGTAAATTTTCATAGTTGCACTCTACTTTATTAGGATTATTAATTGAAATTGTGTTTAGGTGGGAGAATGAGTAGTTGCTTAAGGGCAGCATAATTGGTAGTCTAATATAAAAATATTAATCAACTTTCGAAAATTTTAAGACATCCCATAGAGAACCTAAACGACGAATAAATAAATGATTTGGCACACTAAAAAGCCTAGAACCGCATGCATTATGAGACCGAGGGAGTATTAGAAGTTGCTCCCAATGTTCAAAACACCAAAGGTAGCTAGGTCGTGATAGTCGGCTATTGTAGCTATCTGCTCATTTTAATACTCAATGGATATGCTTGGTGTTAGAGTTAGAGGTGGGATGGAGGATGTGCTTTTAAGCGGAATTATACATAACTTCAGGTCCGGCCTCACCCTTGAGGCGGGTGAGGTGGCCGCCTCAGGCCCCCAGAGTTTTTGCGATTTTAAGGGCCCCAAAATTTGTACTTCTCTTGTAAGTATAAGCGCATATTTTGCGCATAAAAAAAATACTGTTATTAGGGGGGCCTAAAAATAATTATTTGAGCCTTTATTTTTTTTTTCAAAATTATTTGGGTTTAGGCTGTTAGGGAGACGTGGGTCATGCTCTCGATGACCCTGGCATGCTTGAAGACTTGAATTGAATTTGAGACTTTAAATTTGGGTGATTTGAAACAAATTTTGGTTATATGTTTTGACTTAATTTTGCATATTTGTATGATGCTTATGAGTAAACTTGTTATTCAATGATATATATTTTGCATATTTTGCTTTGAACAATATGCATATTTTTTGTATACATGTTTTTTTAAAAAAAGTGTATGGGGGGCGCATTTCGGGAGTTCGCCTCGGCCCCCCGTGAACTCAGGGCCGGCCATGCATAACTCTTTTGACTGTTGTGGACACGGTCACACCAAGAATACATTGACAGTTTTTAAAAGTATTTGCATTCGGGTTCACCAAGAAAAGTGTTGTTGATTAATAAGCAAATTGAATACCTATGGTTGTGTTAGATAACTCATTGTCGTACTTGTGTTTAGCTACATTTAGGTTTTAGTTGTTAAACGGAGTTGATATGATGGTTAAGGAAAAGGTTATGTAAAGATAGGAGGTATTAGCTTCTTATTCTCCATTATTACCGATGCCAAATGCAATACATGCTAATTAGTGACTAATTATGCACCTAATATTTTATGTCCCCCCAACTCACCCACCCAAACTAATTACTTTAGCAAGTGTGAGTCCTATTGTGTCTATAGCTACTTTTAGGTGGGTTCCGTAACAGGAGCCATCTTTGGCAAGCAGGAAGGAAAGTTAAGGGGTAACTCTTCCAAACACCCTATTAAACAATTAAGGCCACCCTACACATTTTTTTTTCCGATCGCATTTTCCAACAGTTGGTTAACAACAATACTGGTTACATGTGTGCTGGATAATTTGTCCATAACACTTGATGTTAACTACAGCCAGATGTGTTTGGTACTCTAAAGTCTATATTTCCTTTACACAATGATCCTCATGAAGAGTGATTGTAAGTCCATATTTTGGTATGAGAAATTTAGTACTTACTTGATTGATGACGCTACTATAAAATCGTTCTTGGAGAACTCTACTTTGTAATTGCATATTTGCGTGACATTTCCTAATATGTTGCTGGGCCTAATAAAAATTAACCAAGAAGAACGAAGACGTGGAAAGATCTATTCGGACCAAAATATTAATATTTTATAGTTTTAATGAACACAAAATAATTTAATGAAATAGATTAAAAATTGTAGTATCTCGTATGAGGTTGCTCCCCATCCCAGCAATGCTTTTCATTTTGATATAAGCACTCTATCAGACAAAAAACATTAAAAAAAATTAAAATGACAGAAACAAAATTTTATTAGAAAAATCACCAATAAATCAAAATTAAGTGTTCTTATTTATATTTATTTATTTATTCAAATTAAAAGTAGGTTTTAATGTAAAGATTTAAACAACTAAAGCCCAAATGAAAATTGATTTTCTTTGCCTTTGGGATGATAATGGGTTAGGGCTTGCCCTAGCGGCCGTGAACCCGGCCCTAAAAAAAACCCAATCCGACATTGACCCTATAAATAATGGAGGTATGGCTTTTAAACATGGCATGTTTATAAGTATGGCCGAGTTAGGGTTTTGTATAAACCCAACCTTGCCCGTGTAGCGCCCCGAATTCCGTATACCAGGAACTTGAGACACAACCAAGATCTTTTTTTTCAAATGAGTACACAACACAGAAATATCACAGGAAACTAAAAACTTTTATGTACTAATTTTACAATAAATTACAATACGAATTCAATGATGAATTACATAAATACTTACATCAATAATCTCTTGATGTTTCACGCAGCTCGAGTCCTCAGCCTCTCGATCAGCAACTGTGGGCACGTCAGTTAAATATAACTGACGTAATGCGGATGAAACCCGCGATCTCCAATCTTAGCAAACATTATTTAATGCAGAAAGGAAAAACGTGAAGTTAGCCACAAGTGTCAATGTATGCTATGTCCTAGAGTCTAATGCACAACTCAGAATGCACACCATGCTCCTACCCTAATGTAGTTCATTTAAAAATGTATGCATCACATACTACATACTTTCCTAAATGCAACTTCAATGGAAACGTATGCATCACATACTACATACTTTTCAAGGAGTTCGTAGTCTCCAGATCACAGAATTCGATCTCTCGCTATGCATCCTACTCTTTTATTCATTCCTGCTCCTCACATGAATCAGTGATTGGTAGAGTTGCAGTGTTGCGGTCTATTTCGCCTTTGCAGACATCTGGTGGTCTTTCTCCACTTCGTCAGGATTAGTGGTCCTTCTTCACCCCGTCTGCCTCGGCAGACATTTTGTGGTCTTTCTCCATCTCGCCAGGATCAGTGGTCATTCTCCACTTCTGTCAGGCCGACGATCATTAGGCTCTGCCGGAATCAGTGGTCTTTCTCCATTCCTACCTTTACCAAGTTACCAGAATATATGACGAATCAGCAGGACTCGTATCTGCTCTGCCAAGTTCCGATAGCTAAGAACATAGATGGAAGCTTTATGGTCTATTCCCTAAGTTCCGACAGGACCTATGACCTATGTTCGCGTCCCGCTCTCATCACTAATTTTCAGAATTTACAATTGAGATGTTCTCACACGTGTCTCGAACAAGATCACGCCACACACGTCCTAGACGAGACCACGCCACGTATTCCTTTTGGTAGGATGAGTATACGCCTGTAACTAGTGCCTGTCCTCACAATCTCGGGACATATGACCTAGAGCTAACATACCTTTTACTCAACACAATTAGGATTTTTGGGTCGTCACCGCAGACCCAACACTGGCCCAACTTGGCCCCCATCCGGCTTATATAGCCATGTGCCTACACCCAAATACATTACCATGGTCAATTTGTAGGCCACAACACTTAGCAACTTCAATTATGTTGAGTTCTTCAACCTACTAAGTCCTCACACTTCCATACTTCCATCAAGCTACACATCCGTCATTTAACAAGATAAGTTATTAATGGTTAAGCTACTAACAAGGATTAATCTACTACTCTCCACCATCATAACATGATCAACTATCCAAATTTCTAACTTGATCAATTACTACACATTCAAGCATACTCTAACAAGATCAACTTTCTCCTTGATTAATAAAACATGAACTTTAATATGAACTCCACTTCCATCAAGCTACTGACATTTACTACGAAACTACTAACAAGGATTATTACTAGCTTACTAACTTGAACTACATTACTAATATGAACAATTAATTTACCAATTAGCTTACTAACCACTTACTAAGATTAATTTATAACTCTTCAAGCTGCTAACTCAACTTCAAGCTTCATTCATGATCAACTTATAATTCTTCCAATTACTAACATGAGTCAAGTCTACATTTGAGTTTATTAACATAATCAATGTTCACACTCCAACTTTCTAACTTACTAACATAATCATTTTTTACTTATTAACATAACATTTCTAACGTTTTTAATTTACTAGCTTACTCACATAATCACTAATGTGAATAATGTGAATATAACATGAATATTAACATGATCGTTTACTACACAATCTACTACAAAAATTACCATAAGGATCCTAACTTCACATTATGGCTTAGTAACAATATTCTAACATGATCAAGTCTAAATTTTAACTCACTAATATGAACTAGCTTATTACATGAATAATTAGATAACAATTAGTTTACTAACATGATCTCTACTTACTAACATGACTAAAGCTTACTAATATGAGTAAGTGCTTACTAACATAAAGCTAAACTTACTAACATGAACAATCTACTACACAAAATCATCATAAAAATCACAACTTTACATTCTACAATCAACAATCAAGCTCCTACTCCAAAGACATTATTTTTATTTCATATTCAAGCATAAAAATTCAATGTTTACCCTTCTTCTGCCATTTTTATGCATAAAAATGTAATCTTTATAATTAAAAGATGAAGAACATCCACCTTTATAATTAAAATGTAATATTTATAATTAAAAGATCATGATCAATTTAGATATGTTGATTTCATGATAGAAGAACCTAGAACAAAAGAATGTTAAACTAGCTGAAAAAGTTAATGGATGTGTTATTTCATTCCAAAACTTTACACAAATAGCCTCGATATATATTCACTCACGGTATTGCTACTTGTTTACTAAATTACTTTTATTGAAGTTAAGATGTTCAATTTTTATAGTTCCTCCTTTTAAAAATGTAAACAATTTTGTGGTAATTTATAAGCCTCTGCAAGACTACAATGAGATGTTATTAATTTGAGATGTTATTAATGGAAAACTAAAACTTAGTGCTGACTTGAAATCCCAAGGCCCGAGCCTAGGTCCTATGGGTAGGGCCACATCTTTGATATGAAAACTGAAGGGCTAGGGCCGGATAAAAGTTTTAAGCCATAAAGAGTTTAGGGCCCGATTAGGATTTATCGTAAATTCGGTCAAGCCTGGCCCATTATTATCCCTACGGTTTTATCCAAGCGGCCCTTACTCTTCCAATCCAACTACTCATCATCATCTTCAACATTAATTCCAAATGATGAGTATTGCAAATTGCAAATTAGAAATAGTTAAGAGTTTGTTCAAATATAAGGCTCATAAATAATCTTGTACTCAGGACCCATACAACCCAAAATACAACTATAGCCCATAAAATACAAGTGGATTGTTTGAGAATTCAAAATCCACCGTAATTGGAATCTTAATGGGCTGATAAATAAAACAAAACCCACTCTTTAACTAAAAAAGAAAAATCAAGAAGGAATGGGTTTTTTTTATGAATAAAATAAAAATAAAAATAAAAAAGGATAGGGTTTTGTTGCAAAATGTAAAATGGGTTTGAGTGGATCTGGCCGCGTGCGGATCCGTACACTGATTCCATTTCTTAAAACTCTTCACCCGGATCCAATACAAAAAACCTTCAGCCAGGTCCTATATAGGAAACCCTAACCCATTTGAAACTTAACCTAGAAATGAAGAAGAAGAAGAAGAAGAAGAAGAAGAAGAAGAAGAAGAAGAAATAACAAAAAGGGGAAATTCATTCCTATTCATATCAAACAATAAAACAAAACCAAAAAAACCCCATAAAAAATCACAAAGAACGAAACAAATAAGGATATTAAACAAACCGATTTGCATATCAACCATGAAACAGAATACAAAAAACCCATGAAAGGAAAACTAACTATGAACCTAAAAGTGGATGGTAGTGAAACTTATTTGATATCAACACTAACAAAACCCATTGAAAAAATAACACACAGAATGAAGAAAAAGCGGTTAAGAAAACCCATTTGAATCAACGTTTAACATAACCCAAAAACCCATTAAAAAAACTCATTGAAAATGAACCAAAAGGAGGAAGCAAGTAACCCATTTCATCATATCACCAATAAAACAAAACTCAAAAAAGCACATAAAAAAATTTACAAAAAAGTAGAGCAAAGAAAATAGAGATACCCATTTGATAATATGGGTATAAAATTATGGGAAACATCTTTTAAGCCAGATCCATTATAAGAATCGAGAAAAATTATTCAAAAATTAGAAAAAAAACCATTCAATAACATGAAACTATAACTAAGGCCCGTGCCATTACTAAAAATGACTAGAACCCACCATTCTACGGTACCCATGGTGGCCAAGGCGGGAGCCAAAATCCATGGTATCTGTACTTTCTTCTCTCCCTTTTCACTCTTTTTCTATCCTTTCTTTTTCTTTCTGAAGGAACTCTCTATCTTTTCTTACTTTCCCTTTGTTGTCTTAGGGTTAGTAGGCAACTTATATATTTGGGTTTTTTTATATTAAGCCCTTTGTTTTTTTTTGAAACCCCCCCTATGCGGCCCACATGAAGCGGAGGCAATGACAAGGTGGTCGGAGGGAATGGGATAATCTTTGGAGAATTAGATATTTGTGAGTGACTAATATAGGAGTTTTGGACATGTGTAAGCATACATGATTTGTGGGAAAAAACTCTGGTTTAGTCTAATTTCAGTGCAACATGAAACCATGTGATTAAGCCATATGTGCATGTTTTTTAAAGATAAATGGCCAAACTGGCCACCTATTCAATTACTGGGTTAATTACGAAACTACAACCATACATGAGTGTTACCATCCAGACTGGTTACATCAAATCTCAAATAACTTCTGCAGTATGTAAGTCCATTACAACACCCCAAATGAAATCAATACAACAATAAGTTCGAAAAGTAAGATGCAAAGGTATGCCTGTACACTTGCCCAAAAAGTGTAGCCATTATCCGTAGTCTCTGTCCACCATCTCCCTTAGCCCCATTTGAAGCCTCTTCCTCGTACCTGCATTACCAGCCTAGGCCGATACCAAGGCAAAAATCTTATGCATCAGATTGGGAATAGACTATAGAGATATCATATTGCGAAGGCTTAAGCATGTTGTTTGTTATTTATGCATCCTTGCGAGTTGTAGTATGTGCATCACCTCTTGATATTGACATTGATTACATTTTAATCCATTTTACCGTTAATAACGTAACTACGTTCAAGTCTACATTAAGCAATCTTATGGGGCAATTAATTCCAATGGATTGACACATGTCCATAGAAAAGGTAATGAACCCACATACTGAGAGATAGATATGCTCTTAATTGATGCTCCCTATTGAAAGGTAAAGTAAGAAAGAGATGAAACTTCTCTTATAACGATTGTGATTTTTTTTGACAATGGTTGTCTACCACACACCTTATGCACAAAAGGGAAAGGAAAAAACTAGGCATGATGTTTTTGTACCTAGCTAGGGTAAAAAACTAGACATGTGCTGCTTGTTGGGATTAATAAAAAATATTGGAGCTAACATAAATTTTCCCAATTTCTTTCACGAAAATTTTATTTCAAGTTTTCATTGCTTTAAATGTTCTTACATATGAAACTAACTTGATGTAAAACTAACCCTAAGATAGAGAATTTCCAAGATTCTTAATGAATTAATTTTACCAACACGTAGTGCGGATTAAAGTTAGAAATTTTAAACAGTTAATTGGTTTGATGGATTTTCAAGAACTGAGTCACGTTTAACAATCCCAATTAATAATTCAATTATAACAATCAATAATTAAATCCATAAGTGTTCTTGGCAAGTAAAAGATTCAATATTGATTCGTACTCTAATCAAGCAAGTGGAACACTCAAATCCCAATTGTTTTTGTGGCCGACAGGCAAATCAGATAATATAATAGAGATGATAATTGATAAGGCAGTACAACACAAATATTTTTAAATTGGAAAGAGTATACCGTATGTTCGAAGAACTCAGCGTAGGTCCTGGGTTGAACAGCAGCGAAGAGCACAACACTCAAAGAAACAGCAATGGCAACAGCAAGGAACACAACACCACAACAAGTAAGACTGCAACAACGGTGAGATGACGTGACAGCGACGGCGGAGGACGGCGTCGGGAGCAGCGCGATGACAGGACAGCAAGATAGGGGTCGCTGGCTATTGGTTGCTGCGGGAGGTTGCTGCTGTGCGTCAGAGGGTGAAGCGATGGGAGGTCGAGGTGGTGGAAGGCGCTACTGTAGGTGTAGCTGTGGAGTTGCGACATCGGAGGAGAGCAGGGGATGGACGGAGAGGTGAACGGGAGAGGGGATGCAAGGTGACGAGGCGGCTAGGGTTTGAGGTGTAATAGGGTTCAGGAGGATGAAGGATCGGGAAGATTGCAGGAGGGCTCGGGAATATGGTGGCTGGGATAATTAGCAGGGGTTAGGGTTTCAGGAGGGGGAATTGGGGAAGAAGAAGAAGGTGAAAGAGATTAGGGTTTTGGATTTATTTTATTTGGGAGATTTTTTTAATTTGGGGGTAGATTTTAGAGTTAATCACTAACCCTAAAATTGTATTAGGATTTATCACAAACCCTAATAATTGGATCTCAATTGTATCACACAAAAAGAGACAGGAAGAGCAAAACTTAACAATTTTTTTAATCAAGAATAGCATATCTTTCTCATTAATCTCAGGCCCTATAAATAGGCTCAAAACAAATCTTGATACAAATCTCAGAAGATTCTAAAAATCTCAAAAATATTCTAATGCAAAAAAAAAGAGATTACATATGGCTATAATTGCCAAAAAAACAAATATGGTATTGAAATAAAATACTAAATTAAATAGAATTGATATCCTCATCATAACTTGTTTAGAACTTTATTAATCTAATTGTTGGACTAATTAATTCTTAATTACATGGCAAGTGTCAGTATAGTCCACTGGTAAGCCTCGTCGCTGGTGAGCAAGATGTCGAGAGTTCGAATCCCGTTTGTACCAAAAAAATTTCCAATTAATATATTTTCGGGGTAAGGGTGTGTGGCTACGACCTTATTCAAAATAAATAAATAAATTATTTCTAATAGATAAAATAGAATATGTATATTTTTTAAATGTAACCGTAGCTCATGTATTACATCATGCAAATGTTACTACCCCTTGCCAACAGTCTCCTTGATAGGATGCGCAAGGGTGAAGTAATATCAACTACCAAACAAATATTGGCTCAAGGTGACCTTTGCAAGCTTATGAGCCGCTTGGTTAAACACCCTAGCCTCAAATTTAATATAAATATAAGGACAGCAAGCTGAAATCATTCTGCAGCTAAAAATTAAATGCCTTACTCTCCAGGGAGGAGTGGAAGATAACTCAGTTTTCTAGTTGACGGCAGTTTAGCATCGCTCAGTGCAGTGCAAGTTTGATTGGGGTAATGATAGGCCTTAACAATTCAGCTACTTCTGGATGTCGGTAGGCACTTGCAAGCTCAATCTCACCCTCATGGGTTCTCACGGTACCCCCTGGTGATTGATGATCTGACTGCTCCATTCGTGTTGGTTTTTATTGAACCCAGTGAGGGTGGGGTCCATACAACATTTGTAACTTATGGTGTTGAACTAGTAGGTGCACTGGAGAGATCCTCGTGTAAGTTTTGTAATTCTGAGATGGTGCGAGCAACAATAGTATCCACATTTGGGGGTATCCCGTTGAAGACCACCTTGCAACGATGTTTCCATAGTTGCTAGAGGAATTGGGACCTATACACAACATCGCTCTCTCACTACTTTCCATCACGCATATATTGATCAGTTCTTCTATTGTCTTAACTGTTGGTAGAGGAGGGAGTCGCGCCTTGAGCCTCACTTGGTTAAAGAAATCAATGGAGGAATAGATGAGTTTCTATCTCTGGCTGTCTCTACACATAAGACAACAATTATCCATATTAGGGAATAATTTGTGTCTTATATCATTCAGACAAGAATTATTCAATATTCTCCATGTAAAAGCTCCTGTGGCTGTACATTTTTTGAACCCCAGAATCTGCCATAGTTAATGTTTTCTTCTGTGCTATCCCTTGGTAACAAAATTGAATATGCATATTTTACTCTAAGAACTCCCCTTTGATCTGGAAACCTTAGGAGTTGATCAAATTCTTATGGACCCCAAACACAGTTTGGCATTTTCAGAATTAACTCGGCAGTTTCAGGGTAAAAATTTGAGTTTGACAAGAGCAACATTCTACTCGCGATTGTCCTCAATTAACTCAACCACCTTGCTAACCTTGCTAACATTAATAATTGCATTTTGTGGTCTTTCACTAAGACCTGAGCGAGAGGATATACAACGATCTTCGTAAATATGAATGTCATGCCCATTAACCACAGACCAAACACGATCTTTCGAACATAAGATCCTTGCACTGAACAAGGCCTATCCAGAGAGATGAGCAGCCTTGGACACATGAAGCTTTGAAAATAAAATTTGTTACAAAATAAAAGATACCGCCTGCAGATACTTTTACACAATCAAGTATTTGAAGTGATAATACTTGCATTGCACTTTCTTAATATTGGTATATAATTATCTCAATTTCGCAGTAAACACTAGTGAAGTGGATTCTATGCAGGTATAACAAATCTATACACCCATGATATCATGGCATTCTTTGTTATTATGCCATGATAGAGTATACTAATTGTTAGACCCTGGCCCTTCCATAAATATTTCACAAATGCTAGTATGTACTTGTGGCTAGTGTTTTTGTTAGTCATTGAGAGGTTATGGGTTCAAATCATAGCAATCTTAAAAAAATTAAAATATAGTAATCGTTTATTACTTGCCCCCCCCCCCCCCCCCCCCCCCCCCCCCCTCCTTTTTTATCAATCTTGGCTCTGCCCCTGTGGGTAAAGTTGGTTTTTGGGATTGCAAGCCCAAAGCCAATGGGTTCAGTCTGTTTTTTGTTCGGGTCGTACTCTAGTCAGGTGGGGAGGTGGGCGGGTTTGACAGGTTATTTAAAAGTTTCTATCATAATAGAAATATCCATACAATAGAAGTACTCCACAATTTATAGTACCAGTTTTGAAGCACATGCGATGCACATGACTTTTTTTTAGTGAAAAGTTGAATTTAAGTTTGAAGTAGATATAAATGTGTGGTTGAGATCTAATTGAATTCCGACTTTAAAATGTGGTTGAGATTGGTTTGAGCTGGTTAGTTGTCCACACTTTGCACAACCCTAACTCTATTATAATAGTAGAGATAAAGGGGGAGGATTAACTTAACTTTATGGCAGAGAAGTAGAAAGTTTTATAATGAATAGACTCACTTCAACATATATGATGTTTGTGTACAAATGAATGTGTATTGTGCAGCGACAGGATGGTTTTGGTATGGTACAGGTTGTGGGCAGGTTGGGGTCAACTCTCGGCAGGTTTGTAAGTGTAAAAGTTCCTTTAGACTTCTGGTTAGGATCGAGGGCATTCAGGTCAAACCTTACCTGATGAACAACCCAACTGATGTCTAAGATGTGTTTGCTTTATAGCCCAGTACGATGATAAATTGTACTATGATATTATTTTCCTTAGCAGGTTAATTTATCGTTAGGTTACCTACTTTACCAGAAAGTGACTCTCCTACAAATTTTTTATGTTCTACATTCTATGATTCAAATTCTTATTGTTATTGTATACTAGAGTAACAATTAGAAAGATGAAAACAACATTCTGTATTTTGAAAACTCGTTGGATTATGCACATTTTGTCATCTATCTTGCATGCATTTTGTTATCCAGCCAGTAGTAAAAATGGTATGGTGGAATACACCACACATAATCAAGTATTTAATATCAAGAATGAGGTAGATCGATTTCAGTTTATTTAATCAATGTCTAACTAATACCCGTTGCTGTATTTATAATTTTGTATCTGTATCAATATATATGTTTCTACTTATTTATTACAATTGTACAACTCCTTCCAACCTTATAAAGATTTCAATATTCAAATCTGATTAAGTGATCTGAATAAGACTACTCGTAATAGACAATGCTTTGGGGCAAGTAACATTCTACCTATGCCTTTTTTTCCTTTCACTTAACAAGGTGTTCGTCATTCCTAATCCTAGCAACCTTGACCTGTAGGTAATTCAGTCTGTTATGGTTTCCCGCCCACCGTAGGTAAGTGGATGGCACTCATGAAACATGTCATGGTGGTCAGAGTTATTCACCAGTCCTCCAGGATTCCCAAAGTTTCAAGTTATTTATCATATTATCATTTTAAGCATGTTCCAAAGCAGCTCTACCTCTATATAACATTTTGGTAGCTGGTAATGTTTTTAATGCATGAGTCATGAGCGATTGCATTTAATCAGTACCTCTAAGTTAGTATATTTTAAAGCATGGCATTTGCATCAATCAGTACCTCTAAAGTATATTTTAAAGCATGGCATTGGCATCAATCAGTACCTCTAAATCACTCTGTAATGTTTACAAATTCTTTTTGTTCATGTAGACTTTCCAGCTCTTGAACTCAGATGATCATGACCATTTTTTGAGGAAGCAGGGTCGTAATCCTCGTGATTATAGGCCTGATATCATTCACCAGGTTAGTGGAATTTTTTATATGCTCTTTATTCTGTAGCATTCATAGTTTCAGACTCAGTTGTGTTCTCTATTTTTTTATCAGTATCAGGCTTTTTGCTTCAAATATTATTATGCTTATAGTTTCTCGAAATTTTCAGTTCCAACATATTTGTTAAAAAGTATCAAATCCTGCTGAAATTTCTGAATTTAAATTTATGATTTGATCTATCAACTGGTTAAAAGTGTTTCCTTCTCCTGTTTGAATTATTCAGAAATCAGAAGTTGTGGAGGTAATGTGTTAGTTAGGTCTCTTAGGCATTTACTAATTTGACAATGGAACATATCCAATTTTTGCTAGGAGTTATACTTTGTTTGCATGTATGTCTGTATGAAAATTCTCTAGAAAGTGCTGAACTGCGATAGGTGAATTAGGTGCCCTTGTTTCCACTATTTGATCCCATCAAGTCGTTGATCCGTATGATCAAAATCCCTTTATGAGAGATCCACTGGTGGAAATTTGTCACTTATGGTACAAACTAATGTGGCACTTATTAGAGCACTCCTTTTATAAGAGATCCGATGGTGAAAAATTTTCACTTATGGCACTTGCAACAAATCTCTGTATGCGTGTATCATGCATGTTGTGTGCGTGCATGGAATTGCAGGATGTAGCTTCTGATTTTAGAAGTATCCAATTTTTCATAGTTGCATGATGTAGTTTATCTGACTTGATTTTGACTGATGGACATATTAGGCCCTTCTTGCAATATTGGATAGTCCCCTAAATAAGGCAGGGAGGCTTCAGGCTTTATATGTAAAGACAGAGAAAGGAGTTCTCATCGAGATTAAACCACATGTTAATTTGCCGCGAACATTTAAGCGATTTTACGGCCTCATGTGTAAGCTGCAATACAACTTCCTATCTTTTTTTCCGGCAGCACATGTCTAATCTGGATGTGTATTGTATTATATGGATTTTTATTAAAATATTTTTGAAAACTTTTTATTGCAGCGCAATTACTGCAAAATTTGAGTATAACTGCTGCTGGCAAGAGAGAGAAACTTCTAAATGTGATTAAGAATCCTGTAACACGTCACTTGCCTGTCAATTCACGAAGAATAGGTGAAGACATTTTACTTCTTTGATTTCTAGTTTATGGTTGGACTAATATCTAACTGTTGAATTGGTCGGTTATCTAGGCCTATCATTTAGTTCAGAAAAAAGGGTCCAACTTCGAGATTATGTTGCTGCTGCTACTGAAGATGTTACCCTTGTCTTTGTGGTATGCATGATATCCTACATGGCTTCATTTTGACCTGAGTTTTGTTGTCATTATATTCATGTATCCTCACCTGAAAATATATTCAGGTTGGTGCTATGTCACATGGAAAGATCAACAATGATTATACCGATGATTTTATATCAAGTAAGTTTCCATTCCAATAAATATTATGAAATGATGTATTATATTCATCAATGCTGGATTGTACAAAGTAGTTAAAATTTAGCTAAAACCTCAGTGCCAATATACATCTTATCAATACAGTAGATCCCTATACTGTTTTGTAGTTGACAAGCTATTTCGTATTACTTTCCTTGAAATTAATTTTTTGCATTTGTTTCATTTATTTGTTCTGTTATTGATTTATAACATTGCTCTGATGATCATTTTTAGACTGAAAGAATTCACTTTTAATATAATATTGAGGTTAAATCTTTTATAAAAATTATGCATGGCACATCCTTTATGTGTTAGCATTTTAGTTGGTCACACAGTTCATTTTTTCTCGAGCCCTTAAAACTGACATCTCATGCCGTTACCGTGTATGCCTGTAGACGAACTTTTCTTCACATGTTAAAGTAGCACATTATATGTTTTTGGCCCGGTAAATTTTTTTTTTCCTTTTTTTCTTTTTGTGTGTGTGTGGGGGGGGGGGGGGGGGGGGACAAGAAAAAGGTAGGTTCAGGGCTTACCGCACAGTTAGTATATATTAATAAAGTAAGCTAATTACAAAAACTTACTAGGGACTGATATCAATTCATGGTTAGTTGAGTAGCTAGGATATAAGATGATGATGAGTATTTGAAATTAGAATGAAGAGAAGGTAGAGGGCAATTGCTGTACACCTATACTTTAAAGAGTAGCTCATACCACATCCATTTCCCTATTTGAATACACAACCAGTTAACAAAACTTGAGTTAAATCTCTCCCTAGTTGAAAAGCATATAGCAGCAGCAGAGTCATGTTAGAAATATTTCAGACCAGTTCAAAAAATAACTATATAGCTAAATGATATGAGCTTGGCTGAGAAGTTGTTGTAGATATCTGTTGCGGTTTAAGTGAAACCAGTCTGAGTTGTCACTGACTATCGCTGGATTATCAGCACTTCCTCCCATCCTTATCTCTGTCAAATCTGTAGCATTAGCAGCTGCAACCAACTGCATTATACCATGAAGCAAAATAGAATGTTGCATTAGACATAACTTTAGATGGAGAGCTAAAGATATTACTAAAGACTCTAGCGTTCCTCAATCACACTCAAATATAATATGATATATTGACTCAGATGGACATGCGCAGGATGTGCATGTTTCATCTACATTCAAGCCTCTTCCATTAAGAAATTCCCTAGAGGATAGTCTCTCCCTGCTAAGCATCCAGATGAAAAGGAGATCTCAAGCCACGACTATCAAGAAGCTGCAAGCTGGTTTAACACTAAAGATGCCTGAGTGTGGTAGCTTTCAAGTAGTGTCAGGTGTAACACCCCGTACTTAAACGGGTACTTATATAATATTATATAGAAATATATAATAATATATATATAATATATAATATATATGAGTGAGTGAGAAAGGTGATGGCCTATAGGATTTCTATAGGCTATGGGATTAAATGGATTAGATGATGAAGCCTATAGAAGATCTATGGGGCTTAGGGGAAATATATGCATTAAAATGGAAATGAAAAGGGGAAGGTGGCTGCATGGGGTTGCTTGGGGTTGCTGATGCGGCCTTGGGTGCTTGGGTTAATCCCATATCGGAGAGTGAGAGAGGAGAGAGAGTATGTATATAGAATTAGCCAAATGATAGGGGTACCTAACAGTCAACCACCCTTTTGATGACCGCTGGGCAGTTGTTAGGATTTTATTTGTTCGAGTGTGCGCACGTGTAGCCGCGTGCGCAGCTAAGCCGTGCTCGGGGCGTTACATCATGAATGGTTGTGATAAGGGAGATATGATCAAGAGTATGGACTAGATAATTTCTATCTACAAATCTACAATAACAGTATCAAAGGAAGATCTATTTGGGCTCAGTCTCCATATCGGGCCCTCCTCCTGCCAAGAAACTTGTGAAAGAATAATTGCTTCAAGATTCCAAGTTGCAGCTGCAAGATTAGGGAAGTGATGGGAGGGGGACTCAATCCATTTAACCAATTATTCTTCCAAAAAAGGAGTTTGCCATCTCCTGACTGCCATGATAAGTTAGACCAGCGTGAATGTTTTAGGGATAAGATTCCTTTCCAGAAGCTGGAAGAGGAGATAGGATTATCTAAGTAGTTAAGGGAATCTTGGTGTATAAAGCTTTTAAGGTTTCGATGGGTAGTGAAGGAGTTGGGCTAACAATTTTCCACCACCATTTTATAAGTAAGGCTGCACTGAAAGATTTGAAAGCTAAAACATCCAATCCACCATCAGACGTAGCCATACATACTCTATTTCACTTCATGTTGGCTTTCCCTCGGCTATCCAAATCAGATCCTACCTAGAAGAATCTACTTCTAATCTGATCTATCCTCCTAATCACCCAAACAGGAAGTTTGAAGAAGGTAGTAAAATAGACTCGCAAGGCAGAGATAATTGAGTTGTAAGAATTAGTCTTCATCCCTTAGACCACTTCCTACCGTTCCATGTGGATAATGATAATCTCCTCTCAATCTTAGTAATCACATGCATCCATTTTCTCTTCTTCAGCTTGCTTTTGGAATGGGCATTCCTAGGTATTTGATAGGCAAGTGTACTTTTTTGCAACCTAAGATTTCTGAGAATGCAGTGAACTTGGTAGAGGGAGCCTAAATAAACAAGTGATGATTTGCAAAAGTTTTTGTCAAGGCCGAAAATGTCAGCAAATAAATGTAATAGAAGCTTGAGATAAATTATCTCTTGTTCCCCATCCTTGCTGAAGAGTGCATCATTAGCAAATTAAAAGACACTGAGATTCGATATGGGTTCTTTAAGAAAGATGCTAGAGAAAGTATCGGTTATCCTATCTTGGCTAAAACATCTACTCCTAGGATGAATAAATTAGGAGATAATGGATCTCCTTGTTTGATCGCAAGACCTTACCCCTAATGCCATTTATCAAAATGGATGATTTAGATGAGTGGAGAGCCATCTTAATCCAAGAACTTCACTTAGTTCCAAAGCCTCTATAGCTAACAAATTCTCCATAGAGGTCCATTTTACAGATCAAATACTTTCCTAAATTCGATCTTCTACGTAGCTATATAGCTTTCCTCTTAGAACACAATTTGATCTATCTCATGAGCAACATGGAAGCAATCAAGGGTACATTTGCCTTTTTAAAAAGCACTTTAGGAGGAGACTAGACTTCAAGCAGTGGACTCGCACTGGACCCAATCTATTGGCTAGCACCTTAATAAAGATTTTAAAAGAGCAGTTGATTTGGCTAATAGGCCTATAGGCCGGCCTCCCAATGGAGGCAGGGGAGGCGGCCACCTCGGGCCCCCAAATTTTTGCAATTTTAGGGGCCCCCAAATTTTTTTCCTTGTATTTATATATATGTATTTTGCGTGTAATATTTTTTTAGGGTCCCCAAATTTAATTTTTTGAGCTTTTGTTTTTAAAATTAGTACTTGAGGCGGCTTATTTTAGTTGGGCTTAGGTTTGTATGGAGATTTTTTTCTCAAATTTCTAAATCTTCATCTATTTCTTCGTATATATTGGTTTTTAAGAATTGTAGCAAAAAAAGAAAATTCCAAAAAATATTTTAAACAATTTTTTAAAAAAATAAATTTTGTATGAGGGCCACATTTCGGGAGTTCGCCTTGGGCCCCCGTAAACTCAGGGCTGGCCCTGCCTATAGTCAGTCGTTGTCTCAGCTCTATTTTTCTTTGGAATCAGGAAACATCGAAATAGTTGCTTCTCAAGATCACTATCCCCAGAATAAATCCTATTGAACAGATTGGCCATATCATTCTGAATACAATCCCAAAATTTTGGATAAAAAGTCAATAGGGAAGCCATCAGGACCTGGAGATTTGTCACAACTCATATCAAAGACTGTCTTCTTAAACTCCTCTAAAGTGAAGGGAACTTCTAGACTTGAAAGTTTAGATGAATCGGGATAAAGAGAGTGCCAATCTACGGTGTAATTGGAGGGCTTTTCACTACCACAAATGAACTAAGATATTGCTTAAATTGCACTCCACTACTAGTTTGATTAGTAATAAGGGATTCACCATCTAAAAGAGAGTAAATATAAATTTTCTTCATACCATTTTTCTTGCTATGAAAAAACATAGTATTAGCATCCCCTTCTGTAATGCATATGATTCTAGACACCTTCAATATATAGTATCAGCTTTAACAACATCAATATACTTAGCAATAATAGAATCTCTTTCAGCAATCTCAACATTAAAAAGAGCTCTCCGATTTTGTATAATATCAAAGCGATGAATTCTCCATTAGATAGTATCATAGTATCAGCTTTAACAACATCAATGTACTTGGCAATATTAGATCTCTTTCGGCTACCTCAACGTTAAAAAGGGCTCTCAGAGCTTGTATAATATCAAAGCCATGAATTCTTCCTGACAGCTCAGCTTTTTGAAGTATAATATTTCTAGAAACTATATTTCCACTATTTGAGTTTCCTCTTCCAACACAAATGAGCTTCAGAAGCAAAAATATCAACTGAAGACCCCATAGCAAGCAAAACTATTCGACCAATCTGTGTCTAGAGTAGGAAAATCTGAATTGTAAAGCCATGCTCTCTCAAATTTAAGATAGTGCAGTCTGGGAGATCACCATACTATCAAGAACAATGGGACAATGATTAGAGGCAATCCTAGGAAGAGAAAATTGCACACAACCAATATACATAACATCCCATTCAGAAGGTAACGTAGTATACAAGACCAGAGCTTCTACTTCTATTCCTACTTCTAAGTGTAACAAAAATAGAGAAAATGTCTGTAGCTAAGTAAGAGAAATGAAACTTCTTGTCATTTCAATCAACTAGCACACCGCCACAACTGGCTAAGCCTCAAGCCTAGTCCACTTAGTATTCAAGAATACCACATATAGGTTGATGCTTCCTAGATAAGGGATTGGAAAGTTTGGTCTCTTGAAGGCACACAACTTCAAAATTAAAAACTCTAATACCATCCTTGATTGGGGCACACTTGTTAGGACAACTTAATTCTCTAACATTCATCCTATTTTCATAATGAATGAATAAAAACTGCAACCAAGCTTTCTAATTGACTAAACTTTAGAAGAATCTTTTGTAGGTATTATTGATCCAGGGGTGGATCAACAGCATCCTGCTCAGATTCTCTAATATTAGTTAGAGTCTAAGGTTCAGGAGTAGGCACCCCCAGTGAAGTAGTCACTCTGGATAACGGAGCATCATTCAATGTAGAAAAGGATTTATGCAAAGTTCTGGAAGTGGAATGAGATTTATCTTCACCTTTGGAGCTTGAGGATAAACGCTTGAGAACTAGTGCCTGAGGAATGGGGAAGCCTACATGCCATATGGAAGTGATCATCTTTTGTTGCTTGGCAAGCCCCTCGAAACCACGAGGAATAGACTAAGATGATCCCTGAGAATGTTTATGAGTGTCTTCTGAAAGTTGAGTTGAATAAGAGAGAAGTTACGGTATCCACATAGGATTCCTTGTTCATCTTGGCCTAAAGAGAATTTGCAATTTGAATCTGCTTTCCCTCCCAAACTACATTCACCAAATCAGGTCCATTGAAATTCTCGTTGTCAACAATTTCATCCACGCTATTATCCCGCTAATTTTGTTGCTATTCTTGCCAGAATTTCCATTTGATTCATTTTCAGAGTTACCATTGCTAGTTGCGTGCTCATTACCTATCTGATTTTGCGGGATTGCAATTGGAATGTCTATCCGATTTTGTCCAGAATCTCGGGGGTAATCTCAACAACAACCGCTTTCACTTCCCTGATTCTGCAGCGAAGATCCTTGCTGATGCAAGCGTTGTTTGGGGCAGGCTTCAAGGCCACGACAACTGAGCAGAGTCCTTCCTCCAGGAAGAGGTGGGCTGAACAAGGTGGTTTGGATGGACATGCTGAGTAGTGAACAGTTGCACCTTACCGGATTGAACGTCAACCACCGGAATAGGCTTTCCCATTAAGACCACTGCAAATTCATAGATCAGACGCTCATTGTTCCACACAATCCAAATCTAGGTTCTTGGGAGTAAGGGCTATGTCTTCAACTTCAGTTAGAACCATAGCATTGATCAGATCTTTCTTGTCTCGCATGTCAGTACCATAGAAAGGAGAAAGGATATCCTCCATCGATGGCTCATTCCAGAAGTGATATGGGAGTTGTGGAATGTTGATCCAAATGAAGCTAGGTTTAGGTGAAGCTTTGCTCTGTAGGTTGGTTCCCATTGAGAGAGAGTTTCAGTGATGCCAACAAAACGGAGCAGCCTGTCTCCCAATGCTTGATACAAGCTCTGAATACTTGGAAACTTCATGAAGTAGCTTCAGCCACTCACCTTAGCTTCCTCTACAATGAAAGTTCAAGGCTGCTTCCAGATCTTCATCTTTTGTTTCCAGAAACCACAAGAAGAAAGGCTCAAGTCTTCAGTTGGTGCAGTTCTTTGGTTTCATGATTGTGCTTCACATGGACCACAAGCCTCACCTTCCTGTTGGAAAAGGAGCAATCTTTCACCGGATGCCCGATCTTCTCACAGTTAAAGCATTGAAAACCGGCAATCTGGCAATTTGGCAATCCTTGATGAAGTGATTGTCACCTCCACACTTCAAGCACTACACTTCCATCCTCCTTGTCACAGTTCTAGGATTTCTTGAATTTTTTGCCTATTTTGTGGATTTTTTTGGTATGTTTTTGGTGGGTAAGCTTTCAGTTTTGGTTGATAATAGGGGGTGGGTGGCGTAGAGGAGTGCCTCGAAAAGTTCTGAGTGTAAAATGTTTTACTGATGGTTGTCTAAACATATAAAAACGTAAAATTGCCCATGAACAACTAGCATTGAAAGGCCTTTTCTGTGGAACCATATACGGAGCAATCATAGTGTCTCAATATTAGACAAGTTACTTTTTTGGTTTCTTTCTGAATATCTGAGCCCTGTAACCAGTTACTCCTAATTGAACAATTAATTGCTAACTCGGAATTGTGATAGCATGTTTTATACGTTCAGGTAACAACTACCAGGTCTTTGTACTTTCTAGTTTCTATTTCAGGAATAAAATGTGCACTAGTGACCAGTAAATTAAGTTCATGTGTTCACCTTCACCATTATTCTTATTTTTCTGTGAGGCTTATAAATATTGATGATCTGTCACATAAATTACTAACTTTTATTTTCTTGCAGTTTCTGGTTACCCGCTAAGTGCAGCATGCTGCTTAAACCGGATATGCAGTGCTTTGGAGCAGAAATGGAAGATCACGTAATCCAACATTTGGGAGGTTGTTTTCTGTCTACTATGGAGTGCACTGAGATTAGCACCTCCTTCATGAAAGATATGGCATTATCTGAAACCTTGTCCATTCACATGAGGAGTTTATGTTTTTTTTTGATAATTAGATGACCTATGAGGAGTTTATGTTGTTGCTGATTTTTAATGTAACAGGAGCTTTTTTATTATTATTATAAATTTCTTATTAAATTAAGTGATAGCAGATTGTTGCAAGTGAGACTATTGTGTCAAGGATGCCGGGGGAAAACATAGAAATAGCATTGTTGTATAAAATTTTGACTGCCCTTTCCTGATTTAAGTATTTTTTCCTATTGATTGTCGATGCCCATCAATGGAGGACATAATGAGCAATTTGCTGATCAACTAGTTATAGTATCTCTTTTTCTATAGTTGAGTTGTGGTTTACCAAAAGGTGTCTTGATTATTTACTCCCGAGGCCTTTAAGAGTGCATAATTTTTCATGTGGAAACCAGGGGCGTATCTGAGTTTCAGGGATCCTAAGCAAGTTTTAAAATGAGGCCCTTTGTAAGTTTACAACATAAAAACTTAGAATTATTTAAATTCAAGCAAACTTTGAGCTTGGAGGATAAACTACTAAAATGAAATCAAATTTATATATATATATATATATATATATATATATCCTTTCAAAAAAAAAATATTGATAATGTACACATTTTTCATAAAATGTATTATGGCAAAAAGAAACTTTGACAAACTCTAATAATAAAAACGAAATATATGATCTCAGCTATTTTAAAAAGTCTTACTTGCTACATTTAAATTTTTAACACTGCATACAGAATCCATGTTCACCAAAGCAAACTCATTGTTTGCATCCAAAATTTGCCTACAAAATAAAACACACAAAAAATTATTACTTAAACATAACTCTTCTCACAATTTTAGAAGCAAAATCATTGGTTATGTTTTGATAGTCGAGCTTTCCTATTAGATCATATTCAATTGATAACATGGCTAACCCATTCAACCTTTCTTGTGACATGGTTGACCGAAGATAAGTTTTGATCAACTTCAACTTTGAAAAACTTCTTTCCGCTGATGCAATTGTAACTGGTACAGTTAGCAAAATTCTATAAGCTATTCACGCATTAGGAAATCCAATATTGCCATTTCTTTCTTTCATAAAACTTAGCACTTCAATTAGTCTCTTTGTTTCATCTGGTAAGACTTCCTTTAAAATTTTCAACTCTAAAAATAAGTCTCTTCCATCCACATCCGAGACATCGCCTTGTTTTAAAAAAAATTCAAGATTCAAATAATCACTCTTCAAACTACAATCACTAGCACAATTTAACTTCTTCAAATCAAACAGAAATCCAAATATCTTTTTTTTTTTTACTGGAAAAAGGTAGGACAGTCCTACCTCATAGATAATATATATATAAGCAAAAGTATAGAGTACAAAAGCTGCTGGAGGGAGATGCTCAGATTGTGAGAGGAGTTGAGTTCGAGATGGCATGACAGTGGACCGTAGAGAGGGCAGCGGACGTCTGTCGTACACCTCTACTAGGGCCACCAACATGATCTCATCCCTCGTCCCCTCCCTTACAATCATCCGAGTCATTCAAATCCCCGAGCAGAAAAACAGAGCACGAAATAAGGTTTAACAGAGTACAAGTCTACGGACTTAAGAGCAGTCCCAAAATACAGATATAGAAACACAAAAGCTGAAGACAAGTGCAACCGAAGTCCTTAGGGTGCATATCCAAATATCTTTTCATATGTTTTAAATTGTTCAAACCTACTCCTTAGAGAAGAAAGAGCTTGATCTACAATAAATATGAAATAATTAACTCTAAAAGATTCTTCAGCTGATTGTATCACATCTTCACTGGGAGTTTCATCAAATTGTTTTTTTCTTTTAACTAACCGTTTTTCATAAAATATTGCCTCAATACCCATTTCATTTGCTATTTCTTTAACTTCAATCATTGCTTCATCAAAGCCAGTTTCTCTATATTTTTCAAAAAATGAAATGAGCCCTTTTAATACTTCTATGGCGACATCAATATTCATATCTTCACTTTGAAAAATTTTACTCACAGAATTGATTGCAAATAATAAATTATGCCAAATAATCATGCCAAATAAAAATTCAAAATTCTCCATTTCATTTTTGGCTAATGATGCAGCTTCACTAATTACTTTAGGATCATCATTAGAATTGGCTACATCAATTAAAGCATCTCTTATTTGTAAAGGTTGATATCTTATAGCTTTAACACTTTCAATACGACTCTTCCAACGTGTTTGTGATAATGGTTTAAGTGTTAGGCCTTTTACATTATCTTTGAAAATTTTCCAACGCTTTGTAGAAGCTGAAAATAAACAATATATGCGTTGGATAATTCCAAAAAAAGATGTGGCTTTAACACAAGAGTTAGCCATATCACAAAGAGCAAGATCAAGACTATGACAACCGCATGGAGTGTAAAAGGCTCTAGAATTAATTTCAAGTAATCTTTTTTGTACACCTTTATGTTTTCCTTTCATATTAGATCCATTGTCATATCCTTGTCCTCTAATATCATCAATATTAAGTTGATTACTCTCTAATTCACTTTCAAGCTCCTTAAAAAGGCCAAGCCCCGATGTATCATGCACTTTCAAAAAACCTAAAAAAAACTCTTCTACTTTGATTGGATTTGAAAAAACATCCACACATCTTACAACTAGTGACATTTGTTCTTCATAGCTTATATCTGGAGTACAATCAAGTATAATTGAAAAATACTTCGCTTCCTTAATTTTCTTCAAAATTATATTTTTAATCTCATTCGCCAACATTTGAATTAATTCATTTTGAATACTAGGACCAAGATAATGATAATGGATTTCACTTCTATTAATGCGCCTAAAATGTTCTTGCATTACAGGATCAAACTCACCGATCATTTCAATAAAACTTAAAAAGTTTCCATTATTTCTTTGATAAAATTTTTCAAAGTGTCCACAAAATCTTACATTATTTTTAGCAAGAGTATTCATAAGGGCAATTATCCTCACTAATACTTGCCTCCAATGTTCCCTCTCTTTGTTAATCTCTTCTTGCACGCTTTTATCAATTGTTTGATTTTTTTTTTTCAATCTAACTTACAATTCAAGCCATTTACTTAAACAAGCAAGATGATCATTACTAGTTTCATGTTCTTTAAGTCTTCGACCAAGATTTCTCCAATCATTATATCATTCGGAAACCAAATTAGAGACATTTGTTTGTTGCGTAAACAATTTACAACAAAAGCAAAAAACTTTGTCTAAGGAATTTGAACATACCAACCAAACTCTATCTTGTTTCTCTCCGTTTTGTAATTTTTTAATACAGTATGAGCAAGAAAAATGTCTATTGAAATCATTTAGAGGAAAGTTGATATCATTAACTCTAATTGGACCTTTTAATACCAATAAGTCTCTAAAATCTTGATTAACAATCCCCCATTTTCCTGGATCATAATTTAAAGGTTCATACTCTTTGTGTACATATTCATTATCTTCAATTTCATTTACCAGTTTATTAACTTCGTTACCTTCTTCATTTTCCAAATGTTTAAGTCTATCATCATTATTATGCTCTTCATTCACTACATGTTCAAATTCCTCATCAATTGATTCATTTATATGTTCCTCATCAACCAAACCTTGAGGTTCAACATTTTCACTAGCCAAATTAGTTTGTTTAGTATTTTTAAAAAAATTGTCCATTGCACCTTTTTGAGATTTGGTAAATTCTTCAATTCTTTGGTTTTTTTTTCTTTTCTTTTTTCATGTCCGGAATCATATTTTCTAGGAGGCATACTTAAAATATTAAATTAACAATACAAAATTTAAGTAACAAAGTTAAGGAACAATAGCACCTAATTGTTGTAGCTTCGAAAATTCCCTTTTTCTTGAAATCTTCAATAATTTTCTCAAATTTCGGTCCCAAATCAGGAAATGAATACTCCTTCTCTAAATGATATCTGAAATTATAAAATACAAATACTAAATTAATAATGTAATTATTTCTTTACATAATCTGAACAGTAAATTAATAACTCAACAGTACAATTAATTTAAATTTTTTTATAAATAATTGCATTAATTTAATAACTCAACTCTAAAGTTACATAGCACTGAAAAATGAAAACTAGATAATTGTCTAATTGAAAAATGAAATACCTAGCACTGAATAATTGCATTACTTTCTCCAATTGCATTAATTTAATCTCAACCAGTGGTGATAATTGAAAAATGAAAATAAAAACAAGAAGAGAAGATGTAGCGACTAGAGAAATTAAAATTACCTAACGGGCGAGTGGGCGACGCGCGGCGACGGGCGAGGCGACGCGGCGGTGACGGGTGACGCGCGGTGCGACGATGGGCAATGGGCGATGGGCGATGCGCGACATGGCAACGGGCGCGGGCGACGCTGCGAGATGGTCCCTCTGGTAGTTGTCTAGATTAAGAAAGATTTCAATAATCAAGAATCAAGATGAAGATAAATCAGGAGATGGAGAGAAAAGTTGGAACTTGGGACTTGGGAGTTGATTGAGATGGAGAGTGTTACCGCTGATTCTGGTGTGGGGGTAAACAGATAGAATTTGTGGGTTCGTGGAAAAACCTAAATAGCGACTCCAAGCCTGTTCGTCGGAGTTGGGCTGTTGAACTCCCGCCGTGCACCTGCAAGGAAGTGCGATACACCGGGGTTGATCCGGGCGATGCACCCTCCGACGCTCTTGTCAGTAACCAGTGATGATTAAAAAAGAGCTTAAGTTGGCAAAAAAGTGATTAACCTGTGACAGTGGTAGGTGGGGGGTATTTGTAGTCGCCGTTGGGATCAGATTAGGAATGTGATTCCTGCGATCTGATAAGGCGTAAAATCCTCGTAATCAGATTAGGAATGTAATCCCTTAATTCCCGGTGAGAGGATAGTCGCGAATCAGGCCCGTTGATTTGGTTCAATCAGATACCCTAATTCTATCCTGTCGGACTGGGTTTGTATCGGGTCGGGACCCGTACCCAGTTGAGGTGGATCCATTCGCGGGTTATTGGATCTGTGAGAAGGAGACCCAGTACCCACTTCGGACCCGTTAGTAGGTGAAATTACCGTTTTACCCCTGAGCTTTAAGATTCGTCTCCGATGTGAACGGTCCCGATTTAATCCTATTTTTAGCCATATCACGAGCTCCCCATTCCTAGAGACTGAGTTTTTCAGTCTTTGAGGAGTAGTTTTACTGTTCTAATGGCGTACGGGATTTTGTCGGTATTCTTAAGGGAGTTTTGGATCTTGCTTGGGGTGTAACGGTGTTATTCTAGGCTTGTAAAATGCCCAAAAATATTTTCAGAATTTTTTGGTTTTTGGGTGATTTTTCCAGATTTTTCTAGAATTTTTCTCATTTTTTTGAATTTTTTATTCATTTTTCGAATTAAATAATTAATTATCGAAAATATTAATTAATTATTCTAATTTAATAATTATTTTTCCAGAATTTTAAAATAATTTTTCTGAATTAATAATTATTTTTAGAATTTTTAATTAATTTTTTCCGATTTTTTAAATATTTTTTCGAAATTTTTAAATAATTAAAACAATTAAATAAATAAATTAAATATTACCTGACACATGGCGCGATCTGTGCCGTCGGATCCCGGCACAAATCTCGAGGAGACGCGTTTCCCAAAAAATCGTTATCTTGTCGTTTAGCGCACGTGGCGCGATCTGGACCGTCCATCACCAGAAGCGCGAATTTCTGGAAGATCCAACGGTCGTAGTCGCTCGGCGGCTTTTTTCTCCGTTTGTGGAGCTCGGATGGGGACTTGCTCGGCAATCCGACCGGGCATTAAATTTTTTTTTTCTTCTTTCTCCTTCTTCCTTCTGCTCTGTCCTTTTCTTCTTTCTTCTCCTTCGCTTCCGCTCCCCTCTCCTCTGTTCTTCTTCACACATTCGTTCGTCTTCTCCTTCCATCTTCGTCTCGCCTTCCCCCTTCTTCGTCTTATCCCTTTGGCGCCACCTCAACGACGAGGGGAGCTCGACATCGGTGGCGGGGAGGAACTCAGCGGAGAGGAGGCGAGCTCGACTATGGGAGAGGTCGGCGAGATGGCGAGGGGAGCTCGACGCTTTGGCGAAGCTTCGTCGACGGCGTGAGCTCGGGAATGGGTTCGGAGCTTCGAACGAGCTCGACGAGTGGAGAGGAGCTCGTCGGAGGTGAGGAGAGGTTGTTTTGGAGCTCTACAACCAGAGGTGGAGGTTGAGGCTCGGCAGCGAAGCTTGGTGCTGTGGTTGGCACTTGGAGAGGAGCTCGGCGAACGAAAGGCCAGGGTCGTTCGGCGATAGGCTCGGCGATGCTCGATGAAGAAGAGGAGCTCGTTCGCCAATGGAGGAGTTGAGCGACGAGGAGGACGCGGCGAGGAGTTGGAGCTTTGAGAGCTCGACATTGGAGGTTGAAGATGACGAGTCGTTGCTCGAGCTTGGGACGAAGCCAGAGGAAGAAGGGGCCTGTGACGGTTTTGCTCGAGGCAGTTCGAGCTCGGAACTCGGCAACTCAGTAGAGAGGAGCTCCGCTCGGGAGCGACGACGGAGAGGAGCTTCGGCGACAGAGGGAAGCTCGGCGAAGCTGCATTGTCGAGACAGAGGGAGCTCGTCACCGCCGTGGCGAGGGAGCTCGTCAAAGGGGAAGCTTGAGATGTTCGAGCTCTGCATCGTGGCTTGATGACCGAGCTTCGGCCATGGCGGGCACTTGGGAGCTTGTGGAAGGAGGAGTTCGTCGACGAGGGCTCGCTCGAGGGAGCTCGGAGCTCGGCACTGTGGTCGGCAAGGAGTTGCGGTCGAGCTCGACGAGGTCTGGAGCTCGGCGGTGACGGGGAGTTCGGAGAAGAGTTTGGGTTTTTGTTTTGGCGGGAGTATGGAGAAGAAGAAGGGAAGCTGAAGTGGGTTTTAGGGGTTCGGATCCTTAACGGGTCGACCCCGACCCCCGTTTTTTTTTTTCTCTTTCTCCTCCGCTTTTTCTCTGCTTCTCCTCTGCTTCGTGTTCGGCAAATCCGAGCACGAATTTTGAGGAGCACTTTTTTGCAACTTTGAAGCTTGGTAGGACAGCAGCTCGGATTGGAGATCCGAACTATGTGGCTCGATCTGGACGATTGAATGGTGGCACGAATCTCTAGATGGCTCAGTTCCCAAGAAAACGCTATCTTGTCGTTTAGCGATGCTGGCAAGATCTGGGCCGTCTGATCGAGATCTTACACGAATGTTGAGGAAAAAGTGACTTTTCTCTGTTTTGGGGCTCGGATGGGTACTTGCTTGGTTAGCCGACCGAGCTCTTTGATGTTGGGGCTCGGATGGGAAGAGCTCGGGTTCGGTTCGGATTTCTCCCTCGCGCGAGTGGCTCGGCTCGGATTTCCGAGCTATTCGGCGCAGCTGCATTGAGATCCACTTTCCCGGTGCTACGGAGGTTCGATCGGGGCGTGCGACCCTTCGTTTCGAAGCTAGTTCGAAGATCTACAACTTCTCTTTAGGAGTGGGATGAAGATTCACCCTCCTTCATGGTCGAAATAGCCCCGCAACATGCTTGTCTTCATGAAGTTGATAAGTACTTTGGTCTTGGGGATTTTGGAAGAGGAGCTCCACTCCTAGAGGCGGAGAAGATGTGCTAGGAAGACCTTTGTAAGATGTGCTAGGAAGATCCTTGTGCTAGGAAGACCCTTGTAAGATGTGCTAGAAAGACCCTAGGGGCGAAGAAGAGGCGCGAGTGGGTCGTATCGCTAGTCACTCGGCTCGGAATACCGAGCGAGGTGGAGCGATCTGAGCCGTCAGATCTCAGCGCGGATCTCGAGGCGGGCACAGTTTCCAAGAAAACACTATCTTGTCGTTTAGTGCCGCTAAAGCGATCTGAGCCGTTGATCTCAGCGCGGATCTCGAGGCGGGCACAGTTTCCAAGAAAATATTATCTTGTCGTGTAGTGGTGGTGGCATGATCTGAGCCGTCTGATCGAAATCTTACGCGAATGTTGAGGGAAAAGTGATTTTTCTCCGTTTTGATGCTCGGATGGGCACTTGCTCGGTTAGCCGACCGGGCTCTTTGACATTGGGGTCAGATCGGCACTTGCTCGGCACCCGAGCGAAGGGAAGAGCTCGGCTCTAGAAGAGAGCCATTTGTGAGACAAGTGTGAGGAGGAACTCTAGGAGAGAGTTGTGCTCCAAACTCGTTGAGAAGAGGTCCGCTTCGGAGGCGAGCGGAGTGAAGAGCTCGGCTCTGGAAGAGAGCTATTTGTGAGACAAGTGTGAGGAGGAACTCTAGGAGAGAGTTGTGCTCCAAATTCGTTGAGAAGAGGTCCGCTTCGGGGGCGAGCGGAGCAAAGAGCTCGGATCTGGAAGAGAGCTATTTGTGAGACAAGTGTGAGGAGGAACTCTATGAGAGAGTTGTGCTCCAAACTTGTCGAGGAGAGGTCCGCTTCGGAGGCGAGCGGAGTGAAGAGCTCGGCTCTGGAAGAGAGCTATTTGTGAGACAAGTGTGAGGAGGAACTCTAGGAGAGAGTTGTGCTCCAAACTCGTTGAGAAGACGTCCGCTTCGAGGGCGAGCGGAGTGAAGGGCTCGGCTCTGGAAGAGAGCCATTTGTGAGATGAGTTTGAGGAGCAACTCTAGGGGAGAGATGTGAGCTCCGAACTCGTTGAGAAGAAGTCCGCTTCGGAAGCGAGCGGAGTGAAGAGCTCGGCTCTAGGAGAGCCATCTGGCAGAAGAGTTTGAGGAGGAACTCTAGGAGAGAGTTGTGCTCCGAACTCGTTGAGAAGAGGTCCACTTTAGAGGGAGCGGAGTGAAGAGCACGGTTCTGGGAGAGAGCAATCTGGAAGACGAGTTTGAGGAGCAACTCTAGGAGAGAGTTGTGAGCTCCGAACTCATTGAGAGGAGGTCCACCTGGGAGATGAGCGGAGCGAAGAGCTCGGCTCTGGAAGAGAGCCATTTGTGAGACGAGTGTGAGGAGCAACTCTAGGGGAGAGCTGTAGCTCCAAACTCGCTGCTTATGTGAGAGAATCAACGATTGTGGGAGCAATTCCGAATGGCGAACCACTTCTAACTTGCTGAAGAGCAAGTTATTTGAAGCAGAATCGAGCCAAGTGTTGGACTCCGAACCATCGGTAGAGATAGTCAACGGTTGTGGGAGCAATTCCGAATGGCGAACCACTTCTAACCCGCTGAAGAGCAGGCTATTTGAAGAGGAATCGAGACAAGTGTTGGACTCCGAACCATCGGTAGAGGTAGTCAACGGTTGTGGGAGCAATTCCGAATGGCGAACCACTTCTAACCCGCTGAAGAGCAGGTTATTTGAAGAGGAATCGAGCCAAGTGTTGGACTCTGAACTCGTTGTGAAGAGCTTAGTAAGTTGCGAGAGCAGCCATGTAGAAGAAGCTGAACTCCGAACTCACCATTCAGCGAGTCATGACTCGGAGAGGTAGAGATAAAGCAAGAGCAACAATTTCCAATGAAAAAACGTGAAGTTTTATTGAAATAAACTAAGTGGCTGCTTCAATATGGCGAGCCCTTATTACATGCTATTGGCCGGATTACAAGCATCGGCCTTATTAAAAATCAAGATCCTGCTTCTATGATAAGGTGAAGACCTCTTGGGAAGAGCCGGGAGGTTCTGAGTCTTAAAGCTCGGCGGGCCCTTCGGTTCGTTTGTTGGCTCCTCAGAGGGGAAGCTTGGCCCCCTCTTTTTGGACGAACTTGGTCAGGTGCCCCCGCTGTATGAGTTCTTCGATCTCCTCCTTCAGAGCCCGACAATCTTCCGTGTCGTGGCCGTGGTCCCTGTGAAAGCGGCACCACTTATCCTTGTTCCTCTTCTTGCCAGGTGTATTCATTCTCGGGGGAGTGCGGAGGAGCCTTCCTTGTCCACCTCCATAAGAACTTCTGATATATTGGCAATGAGGGGGGTGAACTTCTCAAACCGAGGAGTCGGGCGACGCTGTCCATTGCCGTCCTTCTGGGATTTTTGGGAGCCCTCTTCGCTTGTGCTCTTCCGTTTGTTCCCGGAAGATGTCTCCTCAAAGCCCAGGAGATTCTCGGCTTCTTCGGCCCGAATGTACTTCTCGCTCCTAAGAAGGAGGTCGGCGAAATTATGTGGGGGCTTCTTGGCAAGGGAGGAGCGAAGGCTAGAGTTGAGGACGTTCGATTGGAAGGCGGCCACTGCAACAGGCTGGTCAAGGGAAGCAATGGATCTCACTTCTGCAGTGAACCTCCTCACATAGTCTCTCAACTTCTCTCCCTTCTCCTGGCGGAGCTGGAGTAACGAGATGTTAGTCTTCTCCGTGCATCTGCTACTCACAAAATGAGTGATGAAGAGGCTCTCGAATTGCTCGAAGGAGAATATGGAAGACGGGACGAGGCGGGAGTACCACTCCCGAGCGGAACCCTTAAGAGTGGCGGGAAATGTTTTGCACAGCAAAGCTTCGGAAGCTTGGTGGATTAGCATGAGGGTCTTAAAGCTTTCGATGTGGTCCACGGGGTCCGACTCCCCCGAGTAAGTTTCGAACTTCGGGGGTTCGAAACCTCTTGGGATAGGAGCTTCCATGATGGTCCGGGAGAAGGGAGGTCTGCTCGGGCGGATGGTCCTTCCTCTTAACTCCTCATCCTTGTCTATTCGGCCGATGCGCCTCTCCATCTTGTGGAAACGGCGGTAGAGAGCATCGTCCCTTCGACGATAGTCAAATGAGCCTCTGGACTCGTCTTCATAGGAAGGGGAACGACGACGGTAGCTCTGGGAGCGGCGAGGGCTAGGCATGCGTTGTTGGTTGCTAGGAGTCGGAGGAGGAGTTATGGACCGATGGTGAGGACTTTGGACCCGTGGAGGGGTAAGAGCCCTCTGAGCATTGTTATTGTTGGGTCGGAGGTTGAGGGCTTGCAACACCGTTGCTTGGAACTGCTGGAACTCGACACGGGTGATGGGTGCCTCATCGTTCCTCGGATGTTGTCAACCGGCAGGGGAATGAGGTCTTCTCCTATGGTGTTCGGGGACTCTTTCATCCCTCTTCGGGTAGGGGACCTTCTATAGTCTCGGTGGTGAGGAGTTCGCTCATCTGGACGTTGCTAGCGGGAGGCTCCCTCTCGGGCCTGCTTTTCATCCAGACGGCGGCGAAGATCCTCATCTTTCTGCCGGTTGAGGACGGTATTTCGAAGGTCAGGGGCCTGAGGGCTGTGGGAGGCGTAAGAGTCCGTAGAGGTATTGTGTATCGAGATGCGGTCCTGATGGAGAGGTTGCTTTTGCTTCTGCGGGTTAGGACCAGCGGGACCGTTAGGGGGTTGCTGATTCAGAAGAAGAGGCTGGTCCTGTTGGAAATGGTCCTCGGCCGGAAGAGGAAGTTGCCCCTGCTGCGGAGCGGGATGGACGGGGACTTTCTGCTGTTGATCAACAGGGTTGGGTCCACGGTTGGACCCCCTGGATCTTACTTTTCTAGGAGGCATGGCTGGAGAAGAGCTAGTCGACGAGGAAGAGGCGGAGGCTATTCATATGGGTTCCCACAGACGGCGCCAATCTGTTACCGCTGATTCTGGTGTGGGGGTAAACAGATAGAATTTGTGGGTTCGTGGAAAAACCTGAATAGCGACTCCAAGCCTGTTCGTCGAAGTTGGGCTGTTGAACTCCCGCCGTGCACCTGCAAGGAAGTGCGATACACCGGGGTTGATCCCGGCGACGCACCCTCCGACGCTCTTGTCAGTAACCAGTCATGATTAAAAAAGAGCTTAAGTTGGCAAAAAAGTGATTAACATGTGACAGTGGTAGGTGGGGGGTATTTATAGTCGCCATTGGGATCAGATTAGGAATGTGATTCCTGTGATCGATAAGGCGTAAAATCCTCGTAATCAGATTAGGAATGTAATCCCTTAATTCCCGGTGAGAGGATAGTCGCGAATCAGGCCCGTTGATTTGGTTCAATCAGAGACCCTAATTCTATCCTGTCGGACTGGGTTTGTATCGGGTCGGGACCCGTACCCAGTTGAGGTGGATCCGTTCGCGGGTTATTGGATCTGTGAGAAGGAGACCCAGTACCCGCTTCGGACCCGTTAGTAGGTGAAATTACCGTTTTACCCCTGAGCTTTAAGATTCGTCTCCGATGTGAACGGTCCCGATTTAATCCTATTTTTAGCCATATCAGAGAGAAATCAGGAGAATAAGAAAGTAAAAGTTGGGTTTCGTTTCTCTTTCTTGGGAGTTGATTGAAAAACGTCTAATAAGGAAAAGGGAACTTGGGAGTTGATTGAGATGGAGAGAAATTAGGAGAAATCATGGAGCTGACGGTTGGGTTTCCTTACTCTCTCTCTCTCTTTTTTTTTGTTTTTTTAATAATAACAGTGAATAATTTTTTTTTAAAGGAGGCCCTAAAAGATTTGGGGGCCCAAAGCAGCCGCTTGGGCTGCTTGGGCCCAGATCCGCCATTGGTGGAAACTATCCAAGGACGATATAAGGATGGGTTTACATATATATATTTTCATACCAGGAAAATGAGTCACAAAATAGTAATGTCAATATGCATTTGTGCAAGGGTAAAAATCTACACATACAATGGCTTCTGGCCTGCTCCCGTTAACAACTATGAACGGGATCTTCGATCCCTAGAAGCTCCGTTCACGGAAGGGGAAATTAGGGAGGCAGTGACGGAAAAAGGAGAAAGCCCCAGGTCCGGATAGCTTCCCAATCCTCTTCTACCAGGTATTCTGGGAGGAAATCAAAGACGATCTTCTAAATTTGTTTGTCGATTTTTTTGACCATAAGCTTAAATTTGGTAGAATTAATTATGCGGAGGTAGTGTTGCTGTAGCGCCTCGATTTCCAACACTGGAAAACCGTGACACGAGCCAAGACCTTTTCTTCAATTAGTCACAATACACAGAAAAACAGGAGAATTTAAAACTTTTTATTCAATACACAATGTGTTACAAGTCTGAACATTGTACAACTGTAATACCTTACAACAGAGTTACAACATTACCTTTGCATTTCTAAGTATTACAACCTTCAACATCTTACATCAGAGTACTTCTCAACTAATGCATAATCAATACATATACTGCAGCGGAACTAAACATAACACTGACTCCTTGCTTTCCTTGCCTTGAGTCCTCCTGAATTTCGCCTTTGTACTTCGGCGATCCAGTACCTATGGAAGTGGGGACGTCAGTATTCACTGACGCTTAAAGGTTGATCATATAGCAGCGAATCTTCCAAACAATATACAAAATATAGCAATGGTGTTGGTGTAGTTTAAGTGTTCGTGAGTGCTATGACTAGACTCTAATGTGATATTGAAATAGAACTAGGACACTTCCTATTCTAATGTCAGCAAGTTTCCGAAAGCAACATGCAGCCCATACTACATGCGACTCCATCTCAAGCCGTTTCTCCATATATAGGGATTGAACCCGCGTTTAAGAATTCTAATTGTACCCAACCTGTTCCCGACACCTACACGTGGCTAATGAGGTTGCAGATGTGGTCATGTGCCACTGTTGCATTTCGCCAGTGGTGTCTATGTTCGCCACTGCGACCCGGCCAACCGAACCTCTCTCCAAATAGACGAACCCAACATATCGGGCGTCATTCCAAAATCAACTATAGGGTTTCGCAAGCGCAGGGTAGCGCGAAGCCTACCCTGTGGCACCCTCTGGGGTCTAGCAAGCACAGGACTGCACAATGCATCCTGCGGCACCCCCAGCCACGGTACCTCAGGAATTAACAGAGCGAGATACGCAACCCGTGTCCTCAACTTGTGAGACGGCACCGTGCGTATCCCTTTGACGGGAAGGTACAACCCAATACACCACCTATGATCTGCCTCAAGGGACGAGTTAGTGTAAGGGGCCCCCTACCACTGACTCCTCTCTCCCGGTAAAAGGGTTTAAGTAAACTGATCCTTGTAGGTCACTATCCTAACGACGTCCCTGACTCGAACAATCCTAGGGGTGACAATATTATAAACACAACCTGCTAGGCCTTTAATTTAGGCTTCGCAAGACAACTCTACTAGGCCGCTCAACCTAGACTTACCAGAATCCCTCGGGATCCGGTTCGTGGCTCATCGATCCAAGACTTTGGCCGTGCGAATATACACGCATGCCGCTACCCAGACTTTGATTCTGTCTATACTCCGGTCCTCGATTAACCTACCCTGGTTAAGATTCGACGGTACACAATGAGTGACTCCTCCACAGTTCCTTAGGGTAAGAAAACATATGTCTTGATGGTCGATAGCCCTTAGGGTGGTAACATCACCCTAGACGAGCACAACGAACTGTGTACTAGCTAACAAGCTATACACGAGTAACAACCACATACGAGCCAATTAAGCTACGTATGGAACAATAACTACCTACGAGCCAGGCGGGCCTCGTAGGAGATAACCACGTAGATACCAGCCAAATAAGCCGCGTATGAGACCAACAGCTACGCACGGGCCAGTCGAGCCGCGTACGAGACAACAACCTACATACGAGCCAACTAAGCTACGTATGAGACCCACAGCTACATACGGGCCAGTCGAGCCACGTACGAGCATAACCATATGCAAACAACCATACAGGTAATCAATCCTAGAAGCAACCAAACGTGCTTACTAACAAACTTGGTCATTTATCATTAGAAGCAACAGAGGGATCTACCAATAGTCTATGATCGGTATTCTATTAAGGAAGAACCGAAGGCGACAAAACGGCCTTTATCAACTAACTATCACTAGTGATCTTCCCGATCATATTACTTCGACCTATAATGTCTTAAGCATGACATACACTCGTAGCATCTTCCTACGGTAATCCAATCATATAACACAACCACCATGATACTCCTATGTATGAATGTGATTAATGCTTATGCTTACATCAAGCTCAAGCGTGAAAATTGCTTACGACCTTAAACATGAAGTCCACTAAAGTCAAGCGTAGGTTATAGTTTGAGCATGAAAGCTTACTACTTATCATGACTAATCACCACAACTCGAACATGGATTGATAACTAATATAACATACAACATTCCAAGGCATAGTAGGTATTCTAATATTACTCCTGCAACGTTCTAAACATGCATTTGAACTTTAGCATGGTATGAAACACAACATAAAGTCACTACAACTAGCCATGGGTAGTTTCTTTATTCTAAGCATGAATATCATAGTATGGATGTCATTAACTTAACATGATCAATAATTAGCATGATACCTACTTACTTAGCATGAATCATGATCATCTACTAACATAGCATGAACAACCACTTATCTAAGCATGGGTCCATGTAAACATGAGTATTCATATAACCTAGCATGGTATACAACTTACTCACAATCTAAACTAGCATGACATACAACTTACTTACAATTAAGCTAGCATGGCATACAACTTATTTGTAGTTAAGCTAGCATAGCATGTCTATAATTAAACTAACATGGTATATCACATACCTACAATTAAGCTAACATGGTATATCACATACCTACAATTAAATTAGCATGGTATGCAACTTTTCTACTACCATCCAAGCATGAATCTTTATTAAGCATAAATAACTACTAAACATGAATGTTTTACTAAACATGGGTAACTACTAGTATGAACATTCAACATTCCTAAGTATATATGTATATATACTTCTAATATGGTAAGTAATCTTATCATAGATCCTACAACATTTTAGGCACAATTAATCTAAACATGGTAGGAACTCTTAGATTGCATCCTACAACATTCTAAGCATAAATGAGTGGATCTAAGCATGGTAGGAAACTCTTAGATTGCATCTTACAACATTCCAAGCATAAATAGAATAATCTAAGCATGATAGGAAACTCTTAGATTGTATCCTACAACATTCTAAGCATAAATAGAATAATCTTAGCATGGTAGGAAACTCTTAGATTGTATCCTACAACATTCTAAGCATAGATAGAATAATCTAAGCATGGTAGGAAACTCTTAGATTGTGTCCTACAACATTCTAAGCATGAATGAGTGAATCTAAACATAAAGCATGGTAGGATATTTTTAGAAATCATCCTACAACATTTCAAGTATAAAAGCATGATAGAATATTTTTAGAAATAATCCTACAACATTCTAAACATAAAGCATGGTAGGATATTTTTAGAAATCATCCTACAACTAACTAAGCATGAAAACATGGTAGGATATTTTTTTAGAAGAAATCCTACAACTAACTAAGCATGAAAACATGGTAGGATATTTTTAGAAGTAATCCTACAACATTCTAAACATAAAGCATGGTAGGATATTTTTAGAAAAAGTCCTACAACATTCTAACATGAAATAGCATGATAGGATATTTTTAGAAATAATCCTACAACTAATTAAGCATGAAAACATGGTAGGATATTTTTAGAAGTAATCCTACAACTAACTAAGCATGAAAACATGGTAGGATATTTTTTTAGAAGAAATCCTACAACTAACTAAGCATGAAAACATGGTAGGATATTTTTAGAAGTAATCCTACAACATTTGAAGCATGAATATTGCTTCTAAATATTTTTAGAAGTGATCCTACAACATTTGAAGCATGAATATTGCTTCTAAATATTTTTAGAAGTGATCCTACAACATTTTACTACTACTACTACTCCTATTTTAATCAAAGCATAACACACAATTATCTACTACTACTACTACTTCATTCTTATCAAGAACCCAACATACAACTTACTACTACTATTACTTTGTGGACATAAAACATCTATAATTACTTACTACATACTACTACTACTTTATTCTCATCAAAATCACAACATACAACTTACTACTACTACTACTACCTTATTAATCAACATACTATTACTACTTTATTAAATTAACATGCTACTACTACCTCATTTAATCACATACTACTATCTTATATTTTAGCATGCTACTACTTAGTTGCTTACTAATCTTTATTATTACTAGTGATAAAAGAAAGATCATTTTTATTTTACTTTACTCTACAACTAGTAAATAAAAGAAAAAGATCTCTTTTTATTATTTCTACAACTAGTGATTAAAAAGGAAAGATCTTTTTAATATTTCTACAACTAGTGATTAAAAGAAAGATCTTTTTAATAGCTACAACTAATGATCAATAAAAAGAAAAGATCTTTTTAATCTACAACTAGTGGTTAACAAAAAGAAAAGATCTTTTTAATCTACAACTAGTGATTAATAAAAAGAGAAGATCCTTTTTATCTACAACTAGTGATTATTAAAAAGAGAAGATCTTTTTAATCTACAACTAGTGGTTATTAAAAAGAGAAGATCTTTTTAATCTACAGCTAGTGGTTAACAAAAAGAAGATCTTTTTATTACAATAAACATACACTTATTATTATTAGTCCAAATGTTTAATCAAAGTCCTACAACCCACAATGGTTGTAAAATGTTCATATGCTTATGTGTAGTTCTCATCCAAGTCCTACAACCTTTAGTGGTTGTATGTTCAAGATTATATGCAATATGTCTTTTTAGTCCATAATCATACATAGAACAACAATTACAATAATAAAGATGTGATCTTTATATGTTCTTTTGTAGTTACTACTACTACCTTCTTTCTTTCTTTTATTTACCACAACACACAACACACTCATTCATAAGAACAACCCAAAAAAAACAAAACAAAACAAGAAGGTAGAAGGAGAAGTCAAACCACAAACAAACAAACAAACAACAAACAACAAACAATCAAAGAAGCATGAAGAAACCCCCACCTTAGTATCTATTGGAAGGACTTGCTTGCTAATCCTTCTCCTTCCCCTAGCTTTTTAGAAAACTTCTATCAACCTACAAAACAAAACTCTCAAGTTAATTCTTTTGTTCTCTCTTTCTTTTCCTTTCTTTCTTTCTTTCTTTCTTTCTTTTGTTTTCTAAAATGAGAGAAGGAGGAGAAGGAGGGGGTATTTATAGGAGGAGAGAAGGGTGGATATTTGCAATGTGCACCCACACAATTGCACAAAATCCATTCCTTCTTTTGGGGGCCGGCCATACCCCTAGGGAAAATAGGGTGAGGTGGAGGGAGGTGTTATGTGGTGGAGGTTGATGTGGGAGAGATATTTTCTAGTTATCTCCTTAATCCCTTATGTCTTTGTAACCCTAGGTTTAACCTCCTAATCAAACCCTAACCACCCCTACTAGGTTTTGTCTAGCAAAATAAGTGTTGTCCAAAATACACAACACACAATTCGTATAATGCACTAATCGACACACTACTCGTACATGCGCATATATGTCCGTATACCGGAAAATCTTTGCATAATCCGTATAAAAATAATTAAATCTTGGAAATAATAATAAAATAAATTTTATTATCAGTTCGGAAGATCACAGTATCAATTTGATACAATACGGATGTATACTGACCGATATCTGGATACAGATAATGTCTATGGACAAACCGGGTGAAAATCACCAAAATGTTCTAATTTTGGAATTAAAACAAAATAATAATAAAATAATAATAAAATAATAATTTATATACGGTAATATCCGTCCGGGATATTATATGTTGGTCCCTAAGAAGGAAGATTCCTTGCGGGTGGGTGGCTTTCGCCCTATTAGCCTTCTTAACTGTTTTGTCAAGATTATTACCAAGACGCTCGCTAATAGATTGGGAAAGATGATGGATAGACTCATTAGTTGCGAGCAAACTGGGTTCATTAAAGGACGGTGTATCTAGGATTGTATAACTACGGCTGAAGAAACTATCCATCATTGCCACATGTCGAATGCTAAGAGCTACCTCCTGAAGCTGGACTTTGAGAAGGCTTATGACTCTGTTGAATGGGATTGCCTCTTGGAGGCGCTTGCTGGTAGTGGATTTGGGAAAAGGTGGATCAAATGGATCCACACGTGTCTCACCACCAGCAGGACTGCTATCATGGTGAATGGGGTAGCGGGTCATCCTTTTGCATGCAAACGGGGCCTTAGACAACAAGATCCCCTCTCCCCTCTCCTCTTCACTATTGTGGCAGACGTTCTGCGGTCTATGATGGCTAACTGCAGATGGGCAGGCTAGATCTTGCCAGTGGCCAGTGGAGGTAGTCGTCAAGGTTGCTCAATTCTTCAATATGCAGACGATACTCTTCTGTTCGGAAATGGCAATCTTGGGAAAACGACCGCTTTCAAAGGGATTCTTTATAGTTTTGAAGCTTGGTCCGGCCTCAGGGTTAACTTCCATAAAAGTGCCCCCATACCCATTGCCTTAACCCCAGAGGAGACACAGAAACACGCCACGATCCTAAATTGCTCCATCCAGTATTTCCCTATTAAGTACCTAAGGCTCCCGCTGAGGCCGGAAAAGCTCAAGAAGGATGACTAGCTACCCATCATTGATCGAGTGGAGAGCCGGCTAGCCGGCTGGAAAGGTAAAGCTTTATCCCTGGGAGGGAGAGTCACGCTTATTAATGCAATCCTCTCGAACCTTCCTACCTATTATCTGTCCTTCTTCGAAATTCCACGATGGTTTATCTAGAGAATTGACTGCGTCCGAAAGCGATTTTTATGGAAGGGGACAAGTCCTGATAGAGGCGGTTATCACTTCATCAGATGGGAAAAAGCGTGCATGAAGAAGAGGCACGGAGGTCTCGGTATTATTGACCTGTGTGATATGAATCTCGTGCTACTGGGTAAGTGGTGGTGGAAAATATTTCACCCTAACGGTGAGAGTTGGCGGGATTTCATTCAGGCATACCTGCATGTAAATGGAACGAGGAAGCAGGGGTTCAGGGTGAGCCCACGCGTCTCCTAGTTCTGGAGAGGTATTGCTAAAGCCTATGAGCCTTTCCAAAGCTGTGTAACGTCTTTCCATTGGAAATGACAGACTTATTAGATTTTGGTGGGATAAGTGGTATGGGGATCACACACATAGAGATATGTTCCCCGATTTGTACGCTCATGCATCGCAGCCGCACTGCACGGTGGCCGCAGCCTAAAAAAGAGGCTCCTGGAAATCGGCCTTTAAACAGATGCTGGACTCGGGCTCTCAGATCAGGTTCATGGAGCTTCAGACCCATATCGACAGCTCGGGTATTAAACGCTCTCAGAGGCTAGATAGGAAAACCTGGGGACTGGAAAAGAATGGCACCTTCACGGTTCGCTCCGTGCATAATTGCATTCACTTCAGGGAATGTCGCCCGAAGTGGTCGGGCATTATCTGGAAGGCGAAAACCCTGCTAAAAATAAAAAACTTCATATGGTTGGTCCTGAACGATGCAATTCTGGCCAGAGTGAACCTGGCTAAACGCCAGCCCAACATTGATTATATCTGTGGTTTCTGCAACGCCATCTCTGAGACTAGAGACCATCTTTTTCTGGAGTGTCCTATGAGCAAAGCAGTCCTCGTTGAGGTACTCAGTGCCTTGGGTACCAACGATTACCCTAGTACGTATGAGAATCTGTGGGTAGGCTCAAAGTTTGCTATTGTAAGATGATCTATGAGAGAAGCTTGGTTTATTGCTATCGCTGCTACGATCAGGGTCCTTTGGCTAAATAGGAATAACTATTACTTTTGTGGGACTAGTAATAGTATTTCTAGTAATTTGATTCACATTATGCATCTTATTTGTAGTACTCTGTATTTTTAAATATAATTTTTAAAGATTTATAAATGAATTAAAATGATTTTCTGGAGATTTAATAAATATTTTTTAAAGATTTATCTTTTCGCATGTGCAAAACACGTGCAAATGTTTTCTTGAAGAGTTCAAAAGGCAAAATTATCTTGTGGAAAATCATTATTTATTATTTTGGATTCATTTAAATTTTTCTAGATTTTTCTGGTATTTATTGGACCTATTTGCAAATAGTACAAAAAGAATGGTCTTTTTTGCAAAATTGTCATTTTGAGGGGTGAAAGTGCAAAACTGTTTTTCTGGACTTTTCCAATAGGTTTGGCTGACTTAGGATGGTTATTTTTGTGTTTTAAATCTCAATTTAATTGGTTTTATCAAGTTTCCAGGTATAGGGATCTATTTATATAAAGTTATATTTTAAAGGGATTATTTTGCAAATGTGTTTCAAAACTCCAATTCTCCTACTCCGGCTATTTAAGAGGTGGAGTACAACCATTTTTCGCTGCACAACACAAAGATTTTATTGTTTTAATTTTTCTTGGAGATTGAAAGAGAAGATCTTGGATTTCGCAAAAGAAGAGTTTTGCTTATTCTCCATTAATTCGATTGGATTCTCCATTTGAGGTGAGTGACTTGTTTGTTTTCTTTTGATTTGTGTATGTTGTATGCGAATGATATGAATGTTTTGATTGATCTTGGATGTCGAATTTCATCTATTAGAAAGCATGCTAGGGTTTGGTATGAATATGTATGATGGATGGATGAAAAATTGGATCTTTTGTGAACCCTAGTTATTTGTAAGTAGAATTTACATGTAGATTATTTTAGATTGTTGGAGAACCTAATATAAATTGTGAGTAGGCTAAGAATGTTGGATTATTGCTGATTTGATTGAGTATGATAGATGTTATGCATTAATTGATTTAAAGATGAGATTTTTGGACTATTGGTGAGTTGGATGAACGTAACTGGGCCATGTTGATGATAAATTGTTTTGTTCATGAATCAACTATTGAGATTAGTTGAGATTGAGTTTGAGAAATTTTGAGAAGGAGTAATGGAATAAAAGACCATGTTTTGAGGATTTGAGTTATGATGACTAAAATTAGGGTTTTAGTTGAATTTGAGGAAATATATCCAAATTGGGGATGTTCTTTTGAGATTTGGTATTGATGTGGTTTGGATCTGAATACGAAGTTATTTCAACGAACAATTAATTTTTTTTAGAAACTCTATTTTGATTATATGTACAATTTATGTTATATTTTGAAAGAGATTTACAAATCACTACTTTTATAAATTCAAGTAGTTTGATTTAGTTTTATGGACTATTACGTATCCTACAAGTTGTATTTGATCATATAAGAAATATGCTTTTTGTAGAAATAGTTTTCATAAAGTAAAACTACGTATCGGTTGAAATGTGCACAACCAAAAGTATGCAGTCTGTAGATCGACAGTCAACTGGTATGACTTCTCAGTCGTCCGACACGACCCGGCTACTATGTTCTCTAGTTTTTCTTGAAAGTTCGTTCGGGACAGTCGACTGAGGACTTTTACAGTCGACTGGTACTCCTTAGAATTATTTCTGAAAAGATTATTGGATTTTTCTCTGGACAGTCGACTGATAGTTTTATAGTCGACTTATAACACTTAGATTATTTTCTTAAAATTATGGAATTCTCTTCTGGACAGTCGACTGGTGTCTTTTACAGTCGACCGTCAACACTTAGTATTATTTTCTTAAAAATGTTAGTTTTTCGCTCTTGACAGTCGACTGATGACCTTTTACAGTCGACTGATTCTGATGCTTTTCTTGAGTTATTCTGATGTTCTTGAACGGTTGATTCTTTAAATGTTTTTGGATCTATAACTTACTATTCTAAATATTATTCTTTCTACAGAACATATGTTTTCAAGATATTTTATTGTTGGATTTGGATTCTGGAATGTTATGAAGATTTGGGTTTTGTTGATTAGAGAGGTTTTTCCCTTTGATCATTTTGATGATGGATTAGTGAATTTTGGTCTTGTTGAGATCTCTAGGAGTTGAGTGAGAGTCCTGTGAACCAGCAGTTGAGATTTGTTGAGTTAGACCTGGGGGTCTTGGTTTAGTTGTTGTTGAGTATTTAAGTCCGGCAGGATACACTAACTCTAGAGATGAGAATTTTTGGTGGTTTAATAATAATCAACTTAAGGATAGGCACTAGTGGGGATGTGATGGAACTTGGAAAACGTAAGTATAGGTTCATGGTTTTGTTAGTCCAACAGATACGTTCCAGGACTGTTTGTTGTTATGTCCCGAGAGGATATTTGTGTATTTGCGTGTCGAGGGTCTGCAGGCCTATTCACGGAGCATGCAGGGTGCATTCGCGTGTCGAGGGTCGGTAGGCCTATTCACGGAATGTACCTAGTGTATCTGCACGTCGAGGGCCTTACAAGCCTATTCGTGGGATACATGGGTTTGAGAGATGATTCTCCGGTTGTTTTTGAGCTATATTACATGATGCTTGCGCGTCGAGGGCTGTGGTGCCTATTCGCAGAGTATTCTGGATCTTGTTTTCCATCACATTAGTAGGATTAGTTACATAACGAGGGGTTATCCCTATAAGTGGAGATCGTTAAGGGCTTGCACCGGACCTATGTACTATGGAATGCGTAGAATCCGACAAGTCTGCATTAGAGAGTCAGCATATAGAGCTTGTGTTTCCTTGACTTGGTTTTATGCTTGTATTTTTCCTGTTTTCCTGTTTTTCCTACACTTGACACTTAGTCTAAATTCACTTGTCATTTTCATGAATTACTATTTACTATCTTATATTCCTTGATGTTTTCATGCCTTACTTATTTGTTATTTCTCATTTTATTTATTCTTGCTGTTAATGCCTGTTGTTGATGACTCACTATTATATGATTAATTATGTTGCTTGTTGCTTGTTTTTATGTCACTCACACCTTTATGGCTGACACCTTTAGTTTTGGGGGTTAGGGATTATCTCTAGCCTCATGTTTTACAGGTTGTTGTTACTTAGAGCTTGGAATTTGGATGCTTGAGATATATTGATGTAATAGAGTTTTTGTATAAATTATGTAAAAGAAGTGTTGTAAAAAGAAAGTTTGTAATTCAAGGTGTCTTGTATTCCGCTGTGTTGTAAATGATTGTTGTAAATAAAAGTTAAAATAAAATTGATGCTGTGTTTTTGGGCTATGTGTACTATTACATTGAAGTTGATGCTGAGAAATTGTGCCACATATTTTCTAAGATATTATGTTAGAAATTCGGGGCGCTACATTATTTATTTTTAGGCTCTTGTCGCTGCAACAGGTCCGCGAGAGAGGATTGCCACCATCTTCCAGTTGGAGGAGTACAACGACGATGAAGTTGATATCAGCCCGACGCTCGAATGAGGTACAAGCGTGTTCTGTTCTTATGGCTTGTTTTGATGCCCACCACCCCAGGGTTTTGTTGGGGGGAGTGAGTTGCTTTATGGTTCTTTTGTCTGGCGCTTGTATGTTTTGTTTGGTCTTTTGTCCCACACCCCTTGCTCGGGAGGACTTATGTTGTCTTTTATGTACTATAGGACTTTGTACTTGGCTCAGTATTCTGAGTTTGTTTTATTAACTCGTTATTAATGAAACAGGGTGGCCATACTCAACCTTTTCCTTCAAAAAAATAAAAAATAAAAAAATCTACACATACCATATGTATTTTGTCAAGTATATTATTAGCAATGCGCATGCAACTTATATATGATCCCAATTGCATCGAAAATATTAGATGGGACTGTTTTTTCTTATTTATAGATTTACTAGATTTGCCCGTGGGCACGTGCCTACGGCACGTCTTCGGAACGATACAACATATGAAAGTCTTGTAAACAGTAAAACAACAATTATGTAGCTCAAGTTTGAATAGTAAAACAATAATTAGTTGTAAATAAACGTCAATGTTTCCATTAGTATATGTTGAAAAATAATTATAAATGGGGGTGTAAAATCTAACTTCTTAGAAATTTGAGTGTGGAAAATGATGAAATTTAACTGTTGATGAGATATTTGTTATTTTCAATGTAACACGAGCAATAAAAAAATGCATAAAAAATCTAAAAATTTACAAACATGAAATCTGAAAATATAAATTCATGAGTAAATAGACAGAGAATGAGAGAGAGAGAGAAATAAATAAATAAATAAATAAATGAGTTGTTTTAGGGGAATTTGAATTTGAGTTTTGGGAAAAACTTTTAGCCGGAAAAATATGTTTTATAAGGTTAGATCTGGATCATTGATTTCAACCCTATTTAATGAAAGCCACTTGATAGCTTTCTTTGTGTTTTATTATACTAGTATTATACACGTGCACACGTGCACGTGGAAAAATTGAAGGGATAATAAAAAGGGTAAAAAGAAAATAATTTCCAAACTGATCCACTTTCGGAAACATTTACCAAACTGATCCATTGCCGAAAATATTTACCAAAGTTAGTCCATTGAAGGGATAATGAAAAGGGTAAAAAGAAAATAATTTCCAAAATGATCCACTTTCGGAAATATTTACCAAACTGATCCACTGCCGAAAATATTTACCAAAGTTAGTCCACAACCCAACATGTGCGCTGCACGGGTTGGTAGAAGGACAAATTACACTAACCCCTTCTCCCATTATAGTAGTAGAGATAGTTAGATAGAGATAGAACTCTGACCAAAAAGTATAAATAGTTTAGTATTAATAACAATGGTAACCGGCAAAAAAGAAGTAACACATAAAGAAAGAAAGAAAAGTTCTCAAGTTACTAGTCCAACAAGTGTCAAAAAGAAAAAAAAAGCCAAAAGACGGAAGATGATGTTCGAAAATTTTCATTGCTTGTTATCAAAATAATCTTTGATTGTTCCAACAAAAAATATAATCAGATAAGATAAGTGTGAACCAATTTAGGGACCAATACACAAATATGAGAATTATTAGGGGTTCATATATTAATTGAGACATTTTCCGATTTACACCTTCTATTAGTGATTATTAGCCAAACATTATTCTCCCTATTTATTTCCTTCTCCCTCACCTCGCGTCGAAACCTACCCAAAACCTCTCCCTCACATCGCCGTCTAAACCCTTACAAATCCACGTGCACCGCACGCGCCACCAAATCCTCTAGAAACCTCAACCCTAGCAGCCATGGTTCGCCCCTACGCGCCGTCAAAGCGAAGAAGAGGCTCAAGAGACGCCCAACAAGAAGAAGAAGAAGAAGAAGAAGAGGCCATCAATGGCGGCAAGAGGAATAAAGGAGGGCCGTTCGATTCGGAGAACGGGGACGAGAAGAAGGCGGAGGAGGCGATAGAGGGGATGCCTGGAATCCCGGTGGAGCCCGCAGTATCATCTCAAGGCAAGAGGAAGTTTTGTGCTCGAAAGGGCATCCCTTGAAGTCGCGAAAGTCGGAAAGGTGAAATTTTAAATCGATTTAAACTTGGATCAATTTAAATTATGATTACTAATCCATTGACGTGAAAGTTGGAAAGGTAAAATTTTGAATGTATTTGAATTTTTATCAAATTCAGAATTATGATTATTATAGTGACAGAAAGTAGAGGTTGCCCCCAGTTGAAGATAAAATGCAGAAGAACCGGTTGAGATAGTTTGGAGAGATACAACAGAGACTAATAATCGTCGGAGTTGGGAAAATTGATAGGATGGAAGTTAGGGGGAAAAAGGAGTAGGGGTAGACGAATGAATTTGGGATTTAAGCTGTTATAAGGAATTGATGAAGGAGGTTTCCCTCGAGAAGGGTTCATGTAGCCGGCGGATGAAGGCGTTGCTGTTGTTGTTGTGGTACTTGACTTAGTTAGCGTTTAGGTTTAGTTTAGAGAGATTTGGGTTTTAATGCTATAGTTAGGGAGGGGGTGTTCGGGAATGAAGTTAAGTTATGATACTGGAGTTTTGTGGGAGTTGTCTCACATAAGTTGGAGTTTTGTAACTAATTTTGCTGCAACGTTGGGTTGTCAAACAATTAGTTAAAAAATAACTAAAGTTGTTTTTGGATTTGGAGGTAGTAACCGAAGTTATTACACTCGTACTTCCACTTAAATAACTTTGGTTATCCTGACATTGTTTTCAATCAAATCCTAAATTTTGAAGGGAAAGAGGAGTAAGTTATGGGGTGGGTATGTCAATGTGCCGCATTTTGTATATAGATTAAAGAATGCCCCCAATCTCCAAAGAGGAAGGGGGAGGGGACGGTGTGTTTTAAGGGATAACTATGCCCCAACTCCTCGGAACACCAGTTTGACACCATTAATTCACGTGATAGTACTGTTGTCATTTTAAGAGGATTTACTTCCAACTTTGGGTTCACCTTGAAAGGTGTAGTTAGTTAACCATCACACAGGAGTAAAGACAAGTGTTGTAGCTGCTAAAGAGGGTTGATATGAAGGCTATGTTAGGAAGAGGTTATATGGAGTTAGAAGGAAGTAGCTTCACATCTCTCCATTGTTGTAGTTTTCTAGATACTAAATACCATATATGCTAGTTAGTGGTTAATTAGACACCCAATAGTCTCTGTCCCATCGAATCCCAATTTATTTATTTTAATAATTACAATGCATGACTACTTGGATTTGATAGGGCAAGTAAGAGTCCCTTATTGTCTACCAGTGCCTTTTAGGTGGGGTTACTACCACAGTTACACCTATACTTTATAAGCCATCGTTTGCAAGGAGCTGAGAGGGAGGTTAAGAGCTAACCTTTACAATCTCCCATTATCCATAACTATCACACGAGAACACTATCCTTAAATTTAATTTCGTTTTTGGCCATGATATCTGACAGTTTGTTAACAACCAGATAGAGTACAAACATGTTAGATAATTCATTCATGACACTTGATTTTTGCAACATTTAGATGTATTGACTACTGTACAGGGTTGATGTGGCCCTTCTGACATTATATGGGGCACGGACATTCTCTCTTAGTCAATACGGTCCCACATCCCTCCCTGTCTAATAAGTGTATAGGGGGAGTGAAATTTTATATGAGAATTACAAGTGGTTGTGTAGTGTTTTATCTAAGTGTGTATAATTATTTTGGAGTTCATTAGGAAATAGTTTTTAGAGTGAAGAATAACAACCAATCTTAGCTTTCTTAAAATGTTGTTCAGTTGTTGTATTCGCTAATCCCTTTTGAATTCAGTTACAGTTACAACTTTGATTAAAAGAAAATAAAATTTGTTGCACCCTTGGGGAGAGGAAAAATGGAGGGTACTTTTAATGTCTATGTATTTTTTGGACAATGATCCATGTTTTAGTATGGGAAATATATTTTTTTTCCCTTTTTTTCTCTGACCTGAACATGCTATTTTTACAAAGAAAATAGAATTTATCACAGAAATAGCAGATATCACCTGCAAATGCTCTTACAATATCTAGTACTTGGAGTGATCGGAGTGATCGTACTTGTGCAGTACTTTCTTAGTAATGTTAAAGAAGACTATCCATTCATGGTATATATTGCTTTGAGACAGCATTCTCATGTTACATACCCATTTTCCGTCCACTCAAGTGATCCACTGATACTTATTCCTAGTGAGCTTGAGCTCAACATGACCAAGTTAGATGATTTTCTCATTACCAGTAGGTAAGTGGGTGGCATTCATAGCACGCAAACTATATGTGTAGGTGATCAAAGTTATTTATATAATATATATCAGTAGTATACTCAAAAGTTCAAGTTATTTATCATTTATCTTTTTCACCAAGCTTCAAAGTAGGTCTTCCTGTAGCTTTTTATCTTTTTTAATCAGTTGGTATTTATGGTATCAATACCTCTATATTGAAGCTCATTGATGGTTATGCATTCTTTTGTGTGTTCAGACTTTCCATATCTTGAACTCAGAAGATCATGCCAACTTTTTGAGGAAGCAGAATCGTGATCCTTCTGAGTATCAGGCCTGATATCATTCACCAGGTTACTGGATTTTCTTACATATTCTTTGTTTCTGTAGTGTTCGGACTTAGTTGTGGGTTCGAATTGTATATTATATATAAAAAAAAATTGCTGTAAATAATATAATATTTTTTCAGTTGTTTCTCATAGTTGGCAGTTTCAATAAATCTTGGTAAAAATACTGTATATATATGATTTTGTCTATCAACTGGTTTTCATCTGTTTGAAATATTCAGAAGTTGTGGAAGTAATTTGTTTGTTAGGTCAGGCGTCACCGTTTAGAGAATGGAGTACATCCAATTTTTGCTAGAAGGTTAACTTGAAACCAATTTGTTCTCTATACTACAAGATTTATCTTTGCTTTGAAAATGGTTTCCACGTGTGGACATGTAGGCTCTTCTTGCAATATTGGATAGCCCGCTAACCAAGGATAGGAGGCTCCAGGCTCTTCATGTAAACCACATGTTAAATTGCCAAGAAATAAGCAATTTTGCGGCCTCATGTGTAAGTTGCAATTCAACTTCCTACTTTTTTCCATCAACAAATATCTAGATCTGATTGTGTATTATTATTTTATTGCAGTGCAGTTATTGCAAAATTGGAGTATAACTGTGACTGGCGCAGGGGCCCGCGTCGGACTGTGGTGGAGTCTCGATCTAGTCGGCCGTGTCCCTCATCGTCAACATCGAGATGGCTGCGACTAGTTATGGATAGGAATCAGTGGTAAGCAACTGTGAGGGTGATTCTTTCTGGATGGCTGTTCATTATACTGTCATTGGTGTTTACAGTTCCTCGAACGCGCAGTTTCAATCTGCGGCTTGGATTGGCAGGTATGGTTTATTTGGTTTGGTGCGGAAGAGTGTTAGGTGAGGCAATTGGAATGGGGGAAGTGGTGTTTGAGCTTGGGTCTGTGTTGGGAGATGTGGGGAAGGGGAGAGAGGAGATTGGGTTGTGCGTGTGAAAGAGAGGAGTAGCGGAGGAGTCCCTAATATCCAATTTTTCTTCCTAAATATTCAAATTACAACCAACTTACAATTAGCAAGAAAATCTACCCTAATTTGTAGGGCGACGGTAGTCCGACAATTTTATTGTTTGTGCTTTACTTTGTTCTATTCAGGTCAAAATGAGGGGTGCCTGCAGTCTTTCTCATGTCAGGGAGCTTGGAGGGGGTCAGTGGCGGAGCCACACCCAAGCCAGGGTGAGCGGTCGCTCCTCCTGAGTTTGGGCCGGTCCTTTCTATAGGTGCAGTTTTTATTTTTTATTTTAATGGAAGTCCATGCAGCGCTCTTCCTGAGCGTGGCTCACAAGTAAAGGCCGATACAATCGTTCCTCACGCCACCCGACCCGCTCCCTCTTCTTCTGCTGCACGCTTCTTCTTCATTTAGTTTTTGTGATTTTGCTCCCGCTGGATGGAAATCCTGGCTCCGCCACTGGAAGGGGTGGAGGCGTTTGTTCAGCAGTCAGGGGACTGGACAATTAATCTACGTTGCGAGGGGCTAGTGAGTGTCAACGAGGGTCAAGCGAGGGGATGAGAACCAGGACTCAATCTGTACAGGGAGTTGTCAGATTGGTGGAGTGTCTGCGGTCTCTCATAGGGTGCTTGAAGTTGTCGCGTGAGTCATTAATAGTAGCGACAGAGGTGTCAATCCGAGCAGTCAGGGGAGAGAACATCCTTCGTTGCGAGGTGCCAGTGAGAATCAATGAGGGTCAAGCGAGGGGATGAGAACCAGGACTCAATCTGTACATGGAGTTGTCAGATTGGTGGAGTGTATGCGGTCTCTCATATGGTACTTCAAGTTGACGTATGATTCACTGATGGAGGCGACGGAGGTGTCCGTGCGAGCGACAGTGCAGGCAAGGGACTGAGAGAGAATGAGCTCAAATTGGTACGAGAAATTGACTTGGACGAGGTCACCCGATCAGTAGGATTAGATTTCGTTGTATTTTTTGTTTGTTGGGGTGTATGAATTCCAAAACCCAGCCTGTTGGGATCTGAACTTCATAAACCTTATTTTTGGTTATTTGTTTTGTTAAATTTTTTAATAAAACACGGGATCAAGGCCAACCTTTTATGATAAAAAAAACAAAAAAAAACCAAAAAAAAAAAACTGTGACCAAGAGAGAGAAACTTCTATCTAAATGTGATTAATAATCCTGCCAGCGGTCACTTGCCTGTCAATTCACTAAAATAGTTGAGGCATGTTACTGCTTTAACTCCTAGTTTAATATTGGACTAGATCTAACTGTCGAATTGGTTCTCCAGGTCTGTCACATAGTTCAAAAAAATGGTCCAACTTCGTGATTATGCTGCTGCTAACCTTGTCTTTGTGGTATGCATAATATCCTGTTTGACATCATTTTGACTTGAGTTTTACTGTCATTATGTTCATATATCCTCACCTAACAATATATTCATGCTGGTTCTCTGGCACATGGAAAGATCGATAATGATTATACTGATGATTTTATATCAAGTAAGTTCCCCTTCGGTTAGAAAATGTTATGAAATGGTGTTTTATGTTCATCCATGTTGTATTGCACTAAGCAGTATACACCTGATAACAGTAGTTTCTCTGCTTTGTGTTTGACAAGGTTACAAAAAATGGAAATGGGACGGAAACGGTAATGCACCATTGGGTTTTTTCAGTTTAAACCCTCAGTCTAAACGGAAAAAAAATGGTTTCTATCTATATGCCCAAATAATAATAAATTTTAAAGTTTGTAAGTTCGTATAAACTTAAGGAAACATGCAATGTGTAACGGGTCGGGTTCATTATGTGGTAAGACCTCAGGTTACAATGGAGTTATCTATTAAAAATCCAAAACCTGAACCCGAAAATGTATAAGAAAAAACCTCGAACCGGTTTAATGCCCGTTTTGACCCGTTATTTCACCAAAATGGATGTAGTCATTTTAAACCACCATTTAACCCTTAAACGGAACGGTAACCTTAAATTTTGTTTAAATGGTCCATTAAATGGGGTTCTACCGGTTTTTGGAACCATGGTATTTGATAAGTTAGAACTTCATTATCTCTTCCCTTGAAATTGACGACTTTGTTTGCTTTTAGAATCTCTGAGCCCTGTAACTGGTGGTTTCTAATTGAACAATTAATTTATTTAATTTTATTTAATTAATTAATTAATTAATTTATTTATTTTGGAGAATAAAGATGATCTTGTTATCGTTTCATAAATGATAGATTAACGAAACAAAGTAGTTCTGAATACAAAGCAAAATAAAAACAAAATACTAACATCTCGCATCCTAACAATCTAACTGAGCGAAATCAAAAGAAAATACAGATGCACAACATAAAAGATCCTCCCCACATCTTTGGTAGGTCTGCCTGTCTACTCTCTCTCATTGCAAAGCTTCTTTCTCTGACCTGCCCATGCATGAATGAAAATGTAAATTTGATGCATAAGTACAAGAAATTTATGATTGTTATTACGGAAACACAAATTATTTCGGTCTAGCCACAAATCCCAAATAGCCGCAGCCACTGACAAGTCCCAAGCCTCCCTGTCACGTCCCGCTTCCCACTATACGGAAATACAGGCACGCAACTGAGGCCCAGCGAATGATATACATTATCCATAAGCTGTACAATTATAAGCTCAACAAGATCTTTATAACACAATCACGCAGGCAGATATAATAATCACATGAGCTGAAAATAGAATAACCATCATTTGGATAATACATCAACATCGGATCAAGATGCCCGGGAATACAAGGTGTCATAATTAAAATAATATGATAAGCAGTTCGTTATAACAACTAGATAAAATAGCGATTGAAAGAAAAACAACATGAAGTAATAACAAAGCAGCAACGATCATCTAAAGAGTCTGCTCGTCGGGTCCATCAGTACCTGTATAATTATTAACTCAAAGAAAAATTGAAAAGTTTCCGTTAGAGCAAGTTTCGGGCAGCAAGTAGCAACAAGCAGAAAAATGGGTAATATAACAAGATATAACATGGAAGAAATAAGAAGTAGAAGTACAAATACAATATGGAAGTAAGCAAGGAACTGGGATAATATGATCATATAAGTAATAACTGTAACTAGCGTATTCTAGACTTCGAGATAAAAGCAATTGATAATCTAGGCTCAGTTAATCGATAATCATGTAATCAAGGATCGAGAGTCATGTAATCAAGAGTCATGTAATCAAGAATCATGTAATCAAGGATCGAGAGTCATGTAATCGAGAGTCATGTAATCAAGAATCATGTAATCAAGAGTCTTGTAATCAAGAGTCATGTAATCAAGAGTCGTGTAACGAAGAGTCATGTAATCAAGAATCATGCTTAGTGAAGATCTCAAGTTTATCTGTTTTATTAACTTATCTAATGCACGCAATCTTGTGTACCATACTACAAGTTCGGCGCATATCAATCATGTGACGTTTAGACTTAAGTAGTGAATTCTATAGGATTATGCACTCGGGTCTTCCAGTGATAGTATCAAGATATATAATCATGAATCATGTAATCGAGAATTATGTAATCAAGAATTGTGTAATCAAGAATCAAGAATCAAGAATCACTATTTCGGGAAACACGGATTCCCTTCCGAGTATACTCTCCTATATTGTCCCTTACTAAGCCGTACCCTTATAACCCCGGCTTGTTATTCTTTTATAATTAATTATGAACATGCAGTTGGTACAACTAGTAGAACGGTGTAATCAAATAGTTTAGTCCAGAAAAATATCAAGGACAGTAATCATGGACATGAGACGTAAAACGAGTACATGTATCGAGAGTAATTATTATAGAATTATCAAGTGGTATAAAATGCATGCTATCAACCTATTATATCTATGCAAGTTATTATTACAAGAACAATAATACATTCAGTTCATTAAATATGAAAAGTAATGGGTTTATATGCAAAAACGTAGAGATGCATTTTTAGACAACTTGACATATCTGTATTCAAATTCACTTTTCTGTTACAGAAAAGCAAATTCGATTCCGTCAGAGATTCTAGAAAGTAGACTTTCTTCCGGTTCCAACGCATATTCACACGATACATTCTAAAGACAGTAGCTATGCGTACAAATTCATTCTTCGCTGGTTTCAATGTTTCGCGCGCATTCTGGAAATTCGGAGTCACAATACTAAAATTATGATATTTCACAATCTATACATCGGATTGAGAAACTATAGGATGTTTCGGATATCTAGACTCGAAGGGCTACGATTTTCATGTGGAAAGTTTTTCGATCCATTATCGGTAACATGGTCAAATTCTCAGTACAAGATACCGTTCGTAATCCCGTGCAGGTTCAGAAATTCATGATATGTCAGTACTAAAATCGCGATATCTCACAATCTATACATCCGATTGAGAAACCGTAAGATGTTCTGGATTCGGAACTTGATGGGCTACGATTTCCACATAGAAAATCTTCAATCCAGTATTGGGAACATGGTCGAATTCTTAGTGCAAGGTCAAGAAATTTTAGAGATAGTAAGGTTGAATATTCGATATTCGATAACACGATTCGAAATGTGTTAACGGTTCACTCTTGAGTTGATATAGCATGGAACAAGTGACTAGAATGGAGTTTGACAATAAAACATGATGATAACTAGACTACTTGCCACGAGTCCAAGGAAAATACTTGTACGAGAACAAAAAGAGTGTACAATGTACTTGCCTTATAACGTGACGATTCCGGTGGTGGTGTTAACCACGAAAAGAAGAAGCGACGTAGGCAACGGACGGCGGCACAACGGCGGTAAAAATGGCGGCAAGACGGTAGCTAGCGAGCAACGGTAGCATCGGTGAGCGACGACAACAACAAGGTGGCGCGGCGTCGGGTTATTTTTCGGGGTTCACGAGATCGTAGAAGCGGAGTCGTTGGCTCGAAGGTGGAAGGTAAAGTGGAGCTTGGGTGTTGCTTGAGCTCTCGGGTGTGAAGAAGGCAGAGAGTGTGAAGAAGGAAAAATGAAGAATGTAGATAAGAGAAGAGAAAGAGGTAGGAGCTCTGCATGTGTGTGTGTGTGTGTGTGTATAGAAAGGAAGGGATAGGAAGGGTGTAGAAAAATCAAAGGAGGGGTGTAGAAAAATCAAAGGATAGGAGTGCTGCATGTGGGGGTGTAGAAAAATCAAACGTAGAAGGAGAAAATGAGAACAAGGTGTGGAAAAATGAACAAGGAGGAGAAGTCAGGAGTTAGGCATAGAAAAAAAATGGGAGTGAGTGATTAGCGGGAGTGGGTTAGGATTAGGATTAGGATTAGGATTAAGATTAATCAGGGTTTAAAATTTGTATTTAAACTCCGATCGAAAAATCACAAAATTATAGAATTGATCAGAAAAATATTCTGGCTTTAGATAAAGAGTCCAAAGAGAAAAATAAAACTGATCTAAAAATTGAAGTACAAAATTTCACGTAATAAAATACGTACAACTGGGACAGGGAGTTACACTCCTTATCATTTTTTTTATCCTACTCCCTCTCCCTATAGCCCAAGCCTCAGAAATTGAGGATGGATATAGTAATACCCTAAACTCTCGACTGACAACCTCCCAAGTTAGTTTAGCCCTCTGGCAGTTGAAAAATAAGTGATCCGTGTCTTCATTACCATTGCTACATCTAGAGCATTGTACTTCCAGCTGCATTCCCTGCTCAATTAAATTTACCCTTGTTAATACTGCATCGTTCGCTACCAACCATAAAAAAGCTTTAATCTTCATTGGCGCTTGTGTATTCCAAATGATGTTGCTATTTTTGCTTCTGATCCCCCAATCATTCAATCTGCTATATAGGGAAGCTACCGTAAAGTTTTCATTCGATTCTAAGGTCCATGTCTCGACGTCTTTTGTGTTTGCTGTTGTCCTTCCTTCATTACGAATGAATCTATTCAGACTTTGCAATTGTATGGCGCTCTCCTGAGACGGATCCCCTCTTTGCTTTAGTTTCAGTCTGTCATTTCTCCAAACGTCCACGACTAACAAATCTGTGTTGACCATATTTCTTGCTGCTTCCGGGAACAAACTCATCTGAGTATTATTTCCACACCATTTATCATTCTAGAATCTAGTATTTTTTCCGTTCCCTAGTTTCACAGAGGTATTTGTGTAAAAGATATCTCCTACTTTCGCCACTCCTTTCCACAAATAGGAAGTCCTTCCACAAATTGAACAATTAATTGCTCACTCGAATACGTGTATTATTATAAGTTTAGGTAATGACCACTAGGTCTCCGGTCTTTCAGTTTTTATATCAAGAATAAAATGCACTAGTGACCAGCAGAATAATTTCATGTGTTTTATAACATGTGTAGTTCTTGGCTTCTGTTCACCGGTGTTGTTGTTTCTGTGAGGCTGAAACATATTGATGATGTCGCATAAGTAACCTTTTTTTTTTCGTTCTTGCAGCTTCTGGTTTCCAACTAAGTGCAGCATGCTGCTTAAATTGGATATGTGGTACTTTAGAACAGAAATGGAAGATTTGCGTGAACCACGATCTTCTGATATACAATGAACTGCTATTGGATGAGTGCTTTGAGACGAGTGCCTCGTACATAAAAGAGCTGGGGTATTATCTGAAACATTGCCCCTATTAGATGATGAGCTTGTATTATTGCAGGATTTTAACTTAATAGGAGCTTTTCAAAATTTTCAATTTTTTCTTTTTTGATCTTATTCATTTCAACAGAGTGATTATTGTGAGTGTGATTATTGTGCTTGTGACTAGGGGGAAAACAGTGCAATTGATTTTTATTTTTTTTGATCGTAAATGGTGGGTGAATCCCTCCGCATTTTATTAAAAAGCTTTTAATCAAATAAACAACCAAATAAAAGGTAATGATGTTTATGTATCCTAATAAGAGCATCTGTAGTCATTTGGTATATATGCATAATATGCATATTTGGTAAAAAAGAGTGCTGCCGTCGTTGGTCAAATATGCATATTATGCATAAATCGCTATAGTAGATTGCTATATGTGAGAATCGAAATGAGAAATATGCATATATAAACGACGGAGCTTGAAGTGCCGTCGCACAAAAATAAATATGTTTTTTAATGGTCGGACAACACTTGAAGTGCCGTCCCTCCAAAAAAAATTTAATTTCGTCATAAAAAAACCAAAAAAATTCCCCACTTCTCTCGGACGCAACAGTTGTGTCCCAGGGAGGCCTATAGTTCTTTGTAATTTTTTGTAATTTTTTTGTAATTTTTTGTAATTTTTTTTGTATTTTTTTTTTGCACTTCGAGTACGATTTTTTTTCCCTCCGACGGTATTTCAATTGCCGTCCCACCATTTCAAATATATATATATATTTTCCTCTCCGACGCAAGGTGATGTTGCGTCCGACCGAATTAATTTTATTTTATTTTTTTTCCTCTCCGACGCAAAGTGGAGCTCCGTCTGTATATTATTTTAATTTAAAATGGTAAAATATATCATTCTACGATTGTACCGAAACGACACTTTGCTATATGCATTTATCTATTTATGTATTTTTAACCATAACCACTGTGGATGCTCTAACAGTGCAATTGAAATTATTGTATAAAATTTTGAGTGCCCTTTTGTTCAATAGCATTTCCTATTGAATCTTGATGCTTATGTAATTGCGTTTATTCCCTGCTATTCAATCAATGGAGAGGAATTAATGAGCAATTTTCTGACCGAATTGCAATAATATCTGTTAATCACCCTAGGGGTGAATAGGATGATCACGTGGAATTAAAAAAATTAAAATGAAGTAAAGTAAATGCAAGAGTGATAAGAAAAACAAACACAGATGACGCAGCGATATAACGTGGTTCGACCTCCAGGTCTACGTCCACACCACATACTTGTAGCAATTCTCTGCCACAAACATTCCACTATACTCAAAATTCTTGTACAGTGATTCTCGGATTCAGGCCGAGAGACCTATTACACCCACAAGACTTTCAATTCAAGTCCCATCAATCTCACCGAAGTGGAAAATAAATGAAAAGAAACCTCAAGACCGTAAATGATCTTGACAGAAGAATATAACCAGTTAAACGCTCACACTCAGATTGATTAAATGAAAGATTAGTTTAGGATTTTTTTTCAGAAGTAATTAGGTGAAGAAGACACAGTGGATTCGTCAATATTAATATACGGGGAAGAGTATCGATCCAAAAATAGAAATGATACTTTCCAAGAATATACACAGTGCAAAGTGCGGTCGACCATCATATTGGTGCGGTCGACCGTTCAGCTCTTTGATGTAAAGTAGAGAGGAGAAAGGTCGACTACTTCTCAAACAACTCAATGTTGCGGTCGACTGCGATGCGGTCAACTGGTCACGCGCTGTTTATTCCGAATCCACCCTGTTTTCTTACCATAAACTAATCCTTCTTTAATCAATCTTATACAATTATAATCTCACAAAAATAGAAAGAAAAATTGATATCTTCATATCTTCCTCTTTTGTTTGTGGACCAATTAATCAAGAATTCTTTTTGAATATCTTCCTCTTTTGCTTGTGTTTGCCATTATTCTTTATTACTTTCCTTGTTGTATATTTGTGAATCTCTATTGGATTTCTTTTTGATGTTATTTGATCCTGAAAATCTGACACACTAAATTCAAACTTATTAATATGAATGAGCACCTTTTGTGCACACCAAACTAAGAGTCAACAATCTCCTCTTTTGGTGTAACTCATGTTTCCGATTATACGGATTTCCATTTCTTTTCTTCTCTTAATGTATTCTTGTATTTCGATTTTTGTATATACTCTTCTAATGCATTCAAATCCTTTTGAATCCCCTATTGAAACCCAAATTTATATCCCAAACTAGAATCTTATCTCTCTTCTTTTATTTATTTACTTTGAAGCCCAAGTTAATCCATACTATCTTTTTATTGTTTGATTATTTGAATTCATGAGAAACACAATAATTATCATTGAATTTATTATATTTAATTGAAGCTCAAACCCAAGCAATTGCGTTTATTCCCTGCTATTCAATCAATGGAGAGGAATTAATGGGCAATTTTCTGATCGAATTGCAATAATATTTGTTAATCACCCTAGGGGGTGAATAGAATGATCGTGTGGAATTAAAAAAATTAAAATGAAGTAAAGTAAATGCAAGAGTGATAAGAAAAGCAAACACAGATGACGCATCGATATTACGTGGTTCGACCTCCAGGTCTACGTCCACACCACATACTTGTAGCAATTCTCTGCCACAAGCATTCCACTAAACTCAAAATTCTTGTACAGTGATTCTCGGATTTAGGCCGAGAGACCTATTACACCCACAGGACTTTCAATTCAAGTCCCATCAATCTCACCGAAGTGGAAAATAAATGAAAAGAAACCTCAAGACCGTAAATGATCTTGACAGAAGAATATAACAAATTAAACGCTCACACTCGGATTGATTAAATGAAAGATTAGTTTAGGATTTTTTTCAGAAGTAATTAGGTGAAGAAGACACAGTGGATTCGTTAATATTAATATACGGGGAAGAGTATCGATCCAAAAATAGAAATGATACTTTCCAAGAATATACACAGTGCAAAGTGCGGTCGACCATCATATTGGTGCGGTCGACCGTTCAGCTCTCTGTTGTAAAGTAGAGAGGTGAAAGGTTGACTACTTCTCAAACAACTCAAAGTTGCGGTCGACTGCGATGCGGTCAACTGGTCACGCGCTGTTTATTCCGAATCCACCCTGTTTTCTTACCATAAACTAATCCTTCTTTAATCAATCTTATACAATTATAATCTCACAAAAATAGAAAGAAAAATTCATATCTTCATATCTTCCTCTTTTGTTTGTGGACCAATTAATCAAGAATTTTTTTGGAATATCTTCCTCTTTTGCTTGTGTTTGCTATTATTCTTTATTACTTTCCTTGTTGTATATTTGTGAATCTCTCTTGGATCTCTTTTTGATGTTATTTGATCCTGAAAATCTGACACACTAAATTCAAACTTATTAATATGAATGAGCACCTTTTGTGCACACCAAACTAAGAGTCAACAATCTCCTCTTTTGGTGTAACTCCTGTTTCCGATTATACGGATTTCCATTTCTTTTCTTCTCTTAATGTATTCTTGTATTTCGATTTTTGTATATACTCTTCTAATGCATTTAAATCCTTTTGAATCCCCTATTGAAACCCAAATTTATATCCCAAACTAGAATCTTATCTCTCTTCTTTTATTTATTTACTTTGAAGCCCAAGTTAATCCATACTATCTTTTTATTTTTTGATTATTTGAATTCATGAGAAACACAACAATTATCATTGAATTTATTATATTTAATTGAAGCTCAAACCCAAGCAATTGCGTTTATTCCCTGCTATTCAATCAATGGAGAGGAATTAATGAGCAATTTTCTGATCGAATTGCAATAATATCTGTTAATCACCCTAGGGGGGTGAATAGAATGATCGTGTGGAATTAAAAAAATTAAAATGAAGTAAAGTAAATGCAAGAGTGATAAGAAAAGCAAACACAGATGACGCAGCGATATAACGTGGTTCGACCTCCAGGTCTACGTCCACACCACATACTTGTAGCAATTCTCTGCCACAAACATTCCACTATACTCAAAATTCTTGTACAGTGATTCTCGGATTCGGGCTGAGAGACCTATTACACCCACAGGACTTTCAATTCAAGTCCCATCAATCTCACCGAAGTGGAAAATAAATGAAAAGAAACCTCAAGACCGTAAATGATCTTGACAGAAGAATATAACCAATTAAACGCTCACACTCGGATTGATTAAATAAAAGATTAGTTCAGGATTTTTTTCAGAAGTAATTAGGTGAAGAAAACACATTGGATTCGTCAATATTAATATACGGGGAAGAGTATCGATCCAAAAATAGAAATGATACTTTCCAAGAATATACACAGTGCAAAGTGCGGTCGACCATCATATTGGTGCGGACGACCGTTCAGTTCTCTGATGTAAAGTAGAGAGGTGAAAGGTCGACGGCTTCTCAAACAACTCAAAGTTGCGGTCGACTGCGATGCGGTCAACTGGTCACGCACTGTTTATTCCGAATCCACCCTGTTTTCTTACCATAAACTAATCCTTCTTTAATCAATCTTATACAATTATAATCTCACAAAAATAGAAAGAAAAATTCATATCTTCATATCTTCCTCTTTTGCTTGTGGACCAATTAATCAAGAATTCTTGTTGAATATCTTCCTCTTTTGCTTGTGTTTGCCATTATTCTTTATTACTTTCCTTGTTGTATATTTGTGAATCTCTCTTGGATCTCTTTTTGATGTTATTTGATCCTGAAAATCTGACACACTAAATTCAAACTTATTAATATGAGTGAGCACGTTTTGTGCACACCAAACTAAGAGTCAACAATCTCCCCTTTTGGTGTAACCCCTGTTTCCGATTATACGGATTTCCATTTCTTTTCTTCTCTTCATGTATTCTTGTATTTCGATTTTTGTATATACTCTTCTAATGCATTTAAATCCTTTTGAATCCCCTATTGAAACCCAAATTTATATCCCAAACTAGAATCTTATCTCTCTTCTTTTATTTATTTACTTTGAAGCCCAAGTTAATCCATACTATCTTTTTATTGTTTGATTATTTGAATTCATGAGAAACACAACAATTATCATTGAATTTATTATATTTAATTGAAGCTCAAACCCAAGCCCATCTCCTATTGGACTCTAACCTTAAACCCAAACATGCATATTGTTGGATCCAAACCCAGAACCCATCTATATTGTACAGATCAATCCTATACACTCACAGTATACAAATTCCTCCACATTTTTCCACTCTGCACAATCCCCCGTATCCCCACATTCCCCACTATCTCATAACTACCCCTTAATAAATATTATTTTATTACTCTAATTAATCTTCCCTGTTATTCTCTCTCCCTGTTTACTCTTCATCTCCCCCCCTCTCTCTCTGTTCCGCAATGTGCAAACCACCCAAACCCAAAGACAGAGACCCCCGCCATCACCCTCCATCCTCCTCATCACTCCACCTCGCCCATCATAGTCGCCAGTCGCGATGCTCCTCACCTCCATTGCCCTCGCCTCGCCACCATTACTCCCCAGTCCTCATCGCCCTCTGATCAACAACTCCGAGCTTCACTCCCGCTGCTACCCATCCACCCGTTGCTCCCCATTCTCATCGTCGAGCTCGCCCTCGACTGCACTCCGCCATTGCCGCCTCCCTCGTCGATGCCACCGAAGAACCCAACTGTTCACCTCCGCTCATCTTCAACCTCGAACCCACCGCCTTCTCCGTCGCTGCGAACTCATCCCATTCGTCTTCCTCCTCTCGCTCGAATTCCCGTCGAGCCTCCATTGCCGTCGACTTTACTGCGGCCTCGATCAAGCCCCAAACCGCTTCACCGGACCACTCTCCCACCATGGCGGCTCCTCCTCCCTCCTCTGTTTCCTTCCAAAACAGAGAGTCGCCGCCGCCGCAACTCCGCTCGTCGTCGAAACCCATCGAGATGCTCCTCCTACCTCACCGCACCCTCGTCGACTGCTCCTATTCTTCACCCTGAGCCCCCTGCTTCGTCTTCCCCTGTTTTGAATGAGAACAGAGCCCACCCAGTGCACCACCTACCTCGCTCAGCGGCCGAACCCCCGAAGCCGCCTCACCTCATCGTCGTCTCCCCAGTCGCTGCCCTCCGCCATCTCAGCCATGACCCTCGCCGCCAGCGTTGCCAGTCGTCGTCCCCTCTCCTGCTTTCTCCTTCTCTCTCTGTCGAAATGGGGAAGGGGAAACAGAGTGGACGATTTCAATGTTTGGTGTTATGTGGGTTGGGATCTGAGAGTGGCTGTTTGCTGTTCGGCCTTAGATTTGGTGTGAGGATAAGAGAATTGATTGGCTATTTTAGGTGTTCTGTTTTGGCACATTGGATCGTGATTGCTATTCTGTGTTTGGATCAGATCCGGTGTGGGATCTTCTGAGCTACTGTTGCTGTTACTGTTTGGGTCTCCTCGCATGGTCTTCGCACGTGTTATTGGGATCGCTCTCCGGGATTCTGATCCAGTTATTCCTTATTACTTATATTGAACCGTCTACAAAAAGGCAAGTCCACTTGAACTCATTTAATTTTTCTAGTTCACGCTTATTGACCTCCTGCAAGTAGTTCCTTTTCAATTATCTTAAAATTGCCTTGTGTCCTTTCCGTTGGGAGTATCGAGGGTTTACACGAGCTAACCCGACGTACTCTTGACATCGTATTATTATCCATTGACTCAAACCCAGACTTATGTGCACACATGACATGAATAAAATGACTAGAACTTGTATATGAGGAAAATACATTGTGATCAAATACATGTGGATTAATTGAGATCATGTGACTTGAACCATGACATAATAAATTGACTTGTACACTGAAAAATCCATTCTACTTGCTGTACATTAGTGTAATGCATTTCATGATACAATAACATGTTGATTACCCACTTTGATGAACATACATGTGATGACATTTTATAATTCCTGTTGCCTTGTTTATCTTGTACTGAGGTTTCGACCCAGTTATAATAGGAATCAGTTAAAATAAAACGAAAGAGAATTGTAGCCCTAAGTGTCTAGTTGCTGATAACATCCTGGAACTTCGAATTCTGAATTGTAATCTATGAGTTATCGATGTTTTAGTGTTACTGTGTCGGCTGTTTTCAGATTTGCCACTTCATGTATTATTGTGCAATGCATCATGTTGCTGCATTCTTATCATCCCCTTGACACTCTAATACACTCTTGCATAGACATGAATGACTTAATAATAAAATACTAAACAAGCCGGGGTTAATAAAGGTTGGCCTAATAGTGGATAGTCTCAGAAAATGTACTCGGTAGAGCCGTTTTGTTACATGGAAACTTGACATGGAAGGTGGAGAATTACTTGTGGAGTCGTGACTTGTTATCTTGTTATCTTATTATCGTGATACACCAAGTACACACTTTGTAGATCTCACCACGAAGTTTAAAACGAACATTGATTTGCGTGCACTGACCTGTGGTATGGGACGCAGTAGTACGTGCACTAGATAGGAGAAACAACATGCTAATAGACCTAGTTGACATGTATAAACGTGATTATGACCATTGTTATTAGTACCATTCTTGTCTTTGCAATTTGATCTTCATTCATATTCCTTCATGTACCTCATTCCTTACTCTCTGCTTTTCACTACTTGCTGTCCGTACTTGCTCTAAGGACAAATTATTCTTTCTTTTTAGATGATCAAGTACAGGTGCACAAAGAGAATTACCAGAAGGCATTGGTGAGCAGTTCTTCTAAGATTGGAGCAGGAGCCTCTCGAACTATTTGGTAAGTTGTTATATTCCAGATTTAGTTATTGAATTTCATTCTCGTTTATGTGATTATATTTTCTGCGTGGTTGTGATTCATTTTTTTTATATTGTTGAGTTAAGACTAGTACAGCTATGGATGATATGAGTGGGCGTACTTATATCATTCGTCGGGCCTCAGTTACGCGCCTGTGTTCCCGTATTCTGGGAAGCGGGGCGTGACATTTGGTGTGAACAAAACATGCATGAATGTTTGAAAATTTAAAGCACAATATATGAATACTCCTCCTGAATTTAGCACATCCTGTAATACATATTTTCATATAGATTAAGTTTTTAAGGGAGTGAATGCTCCCCCTTAATATAATGCTACCTGTAATACAAAACTTAAGGAACAAATATAAGAGAGAGGTGAAAGTAATATACATGGTTGTTCATGAAATAATTTGAAGATTTGAAGAAAGTATTTTGAAAACGTTCTAATTCTCCCCCTTTTTAGAACACACCAAGAGGGGATTAATAGAGAAGACATAAGGAAAATAAGCCTTGGAATGTTCGTAAAACAAATTATCAATGAAAACACCAAAGGGAAAACAATTTATGATATTACAATGAATACAATCTTGTAAAAAAAAAAAGAGAATCTTCTTACATCATACCGTTGATAGCGAGACTCTTTGCTATACAGTGAGAGCTCTTCATAATATTATAGATTCGAGATTCTCCCCAATACAGATGAAAGCAACTAAGTTTTGAGAGAGGAATAATACTTTTATAAGACTTTGAAGAATAGGTCAGAGAGAGAACCAGTCGACCGCTCGATCGATCGCATACTGCGGTTTTTCAAAAGAGTTCCAGAGAGCATGTCGGTCGACTGCACGGTCGACCGCAAAACCAACAGAACCCACAGAGGGCTAACCGATTGACCGTACAGTCGACCACAATAAGCCATAGTTAATTGAGACGAAAAGTAATAAAAAACTCGAGAGCATGCCGGTCGACCGACCAAAAAAAAATTTTAGGCAGAAAAATCAATAATATTTAGTACTCCTTTCAAGAAGTAAAAACGTTTTTCGTCTAAAGGTTTTGTAAAAATATCAACAAGTTGCGATTCAGTTGAAATATACTCAAGTAAAATATACCCCTTTTGAAAGTGATCTTTAATGAAATGATACCTAATATCAATGTGTTTCGAGCGACTGTGTTGGTCAGAATTTTTGGTCATATGAACGCTGCTAGTGTTGTCACATTTTATTGGAATATGATCAAAGAATGTCTTATAATCCTCGAGAGTATGTTTCATCCATAATACCTGCGCACAATAGGCTCCTGCCGCAATGTACTCAGCTTCGGCAGTAGAGAGAGTAACAAAATTTTGCTTCTTGGATGCCCACGAGACAAGGCAATCGCCCAAGAAGTGACATGTACCACTAGTGCTCTTTCTATCTGTCAAGCTCCCAGCATAATCTGCATCAGAGAATCCTACAAGAGAAAATTTTCTATTTTTTGAGTACCAAAGACCAGTATTTGGTGTGCCTTTGAAATATTGAATGATACACTTAACGGCAACCAAATGTGATTCTTTGGGACACGATTGAAAACGTGCATATAAACAGACACTAAACATAATATCAGGACGGGATGCAGTAATATAAAGTAAACTACTGATCATACCTCTGTAAGTAGAAATATCAATATTGTTACCAGTCGTTTTTGGATAGCTTAGTGGCAGTGGCCATCGGAGTTTTGTAAGCATTAGCATTTTCAAGTCCGAACTTCTTGACAAGTTCTTTTGCGTATTTGTCTTGGTTTATGAATATGCCGTCCTTTCTTTGTTGTATTTGAAGTCCAAGGAAATACGTTAGTTCTCCCATCATACTCATTTCGAACTCATCCTGCATTTGCTTTGAAAACTCATTGCAAAGATTTTTATTAGTGGATCCAAATATAATATCATCAATATAAATTTGAACAATTAAAATGTCTTTAAAAACATGTTTTATAAATAGTGTAGTGTCTATTTTTCCTTTCGAAAAGCCCATGTGAAGAAAAAACGAACTCAGCCTTTCATACCAAGCAAGGGGGGCTTGCTTCAAACCATAAAGAGCTTTATCAAGCCGAAAAACATGGTTTGGGTGTGTGGGATCAGTGAATCCCGGTGGTTGTGCCACATAAACTTCTTCCGAAATAAATCTATTTAAAAATGCACTTTTAACATCCATTTGAAAAAGAGTAAAATCCATATATGTAGCAAATGCAAGTAAAATACGAATGGCTTCAAGCCTAGCAACTGGTGCAAAAGTTTCATCAAAATCTACACCCTCTTGTTGATTATAACCTTGTGCAACAAGACGGACCTTATTCCTAGTGATTGAACCGGATTCATCTAACTTGTTCTTAAACACCCACTTAGTGCCAAGTATAGTCTTATTGTGAGGTCGAGAAACAAGTCTCCATACTTGATTCCATTCGAACTGATTAAGTTCTTCTGCACTGCAATGATCCAATCATTATCTTGCAAGACCTCCTTAATGTTCTTAGGTTCAAGTATGGAAACGAAAGCGGTAACACACATAAAATTTTGAGTTTGAGTGCGAGTAGTTACCCCTTTGGACAAATCACTTCGTGTAAGAGATGGTGGATGACTAGACATGATTTTCCATACAGGACGTCTCTCATTTGTGGAGCCTTGATATTGTATATTTTCATCTTCCATGACATCAATTTGTTGTGTAGGAATTTCATTGATTTGGTTTTGGGGTTCATCTTTGTCTTGAGGCGCCACTTGATTTTGATCATTTGCTTATGGTTTTTCTTCAACATGAACCTGTTTCTTTTCAACACGAACCCCTGTCTCATCATCATCAACAACATATAATATTTCTTTGGAGTAGGGATTAGTTTTATCAAAAATAATATCAATAGATTCCTGAATTGTGCATCTTTTTGTTGAATACACGATATGCCTTGCTACTAAGAGAATATCCTAGGAAAATACCTTCATCACTTTTACGATCAAACTTCCCTAAATTATGAAGGGTATTTAAAATGAATACTTTGCATCCGAAGACACGAAAGTAGCTTAGGTTGGGAATTTTACCATAATATAGTTCAAAAGGAGTTTTCTCAAGATATTTTCTAATGATTACTTAGTTTATGGTATAGCATGCTGTATTGACAGCCTCTGCCCAAAATGATTTGCGTAAATCTTTTTTACTAAGCATAGTACGAGCCATTTCTTGAAGAGATCGATTCTTCCTTTCAACAACCCCATTTTGTTGGGGAGTGCGAGGACATGCGAACTCATGTTTTATTCCCTTTTTGTCACAAAATGATGTGAAGAGTTCGTTCTGAAATTTTCCACCATGATCACTACGAATAGTAACAATAGTGAGGCTTTTCTCATTTTCCACTCTACGACAGAATTTTTGAAATACATATATTGTGTCATCTTTTTGTAGCAAAAAGTCAACCCAAGTAAATCTACTATAATCATCAACAATTACAAAAGCATATCGTGCACCACCATTACTACGTGTTCGTGATGGACCCAAAAGATCCATGTGTAAGAGTTCAAGGGGTTTAGAAGTTGATACCATTTTTTTTTATTTGCGAGAGCTTTTCGTTTGCTTACCAAATTGACATGACTCACACGGTTTGTTTTTTTTCGAATTTGATTTTGGGAATTCCTCTCACAAGCTCCTTGCTTACAAGTTTGTTGAGATTGTCCATGGCCGTGTGACCAAGCCTTCGATGCCATAGCCATCCATCCTCATTTCGTGCGACAAAGCATCTCATACTTTCCTGTGCTAATTCATTTGCATTTATGACATATACATTGTTGCATCTGTTAGCAAGAAGTAAACAAATTTTATTGTTATCTATTACAATGCATGTATTTTTATCAAAAGTGACAGTATACCCTTTATCACATAGTTGGTTAACACTAATTAAGTTATGTTTTAGACCTCTTACCAATAGAACATCCTCAATAGAGCATGAGGAACCAAAGTTAATTTTATCTTTACCAATGGTTTGACCAGTGCTATTATCTCCAAAGATGATGTCCTTCACCTTTTCCCTTGATAGTGATGAAAAATATCTGTTGTCACCAGTCATGTGATTTGAGCATCCACTATCAAGGTACCACCGATCTTTAGTCTTGATGCGTTGAGGTACCTACATCAATATTAGTAGATATAATTTTGCGTACCAAGTTTGTTTTGAACCTGCACTTGTATCCTTTCTCATCCACACAAGATTAGTATTCCTTTTTAGTGAACATTTATGAGAGATATGCCCAAGTCTACTATGAAAATGACATGTGATTCGACTATGCCTTGGGTCATGCACAGTTGTATAATTTATATTTGTTTTGTGACTATGTTGATTTTTATACAAGTGTGTATGACATGATGGTTTTTGATGAGGTATTGGCTCTTCGTAATCAAGCTCTCGAATATCATGATAGGATCTTGAATCCTTTATAATAAAGTAACTGGGCCCTTTATGCTTTTCAATAATTTTTTCAAACTCAATTACCTTTTTACACAGTCTTTTTCTAGTTATCTCATCGTCTTTTGTGTTCCAATGAAGGGTATCTAGTGTGCCATCAAGAATCCTATTTTGATTAAGGGTTTCATTACATTCTTCCACTACTTCATTAAATTTCCTTTTACATTCATCTAAGTCATTTGTGAGCTTGGCAGTATAAACTGATTTCTCCTGAATCTGTCTTAAGTGAACATCATGTTTTGCTAGTGATTCACAAATTTGTTGTTTTAAAATCTCATTTTCTTCTAACAAAACATCATGATCTGTTTGACATGACTCAAGTTTTTCCAAAATTAGGGTATTCTTATTTTTCAGTTTGTGATTTTTTGTAATGCAGGCGCCATGCATTTCATTAGAATTTTATTTATATTGCCTAAGTTCATGACTTAGTTTCTTGGCATAGTCTTTCAAACCATTACACATATCTACAAGTTCATCATAAGTTGGTTTTTCAATTACCTCTTCTTGAAAGGGTGATTGCACCTCACCACTCCCAAGAGCCATGAAGCCGACGTTGTCGTAGCCTTGCTCTCCCTCACTTGAATCCGAGCCTAGCTAAGTTGCTTTTAGCACATTATTTTTCTAACTTGGATTTGAGCGATAGTGGTCTCTGTTTCTGTCTTGTTGAATAGGACAGTTTGCACGGATGTGTCCGGGCTTCTTGCACTTGTAGCACACATCCTCCTTCTTTTTCCTTTCTTCTTGATGCCTGTTATATTTTTTGTTTTTGAGGTACTTACGAAATTGTCTTGTTAATAGAGCAATGTCCTCGTCTGACTCCTCATGATCTGAATCAGCTTTGGATGGTCGGGCCTTTTCTGCCTTTAGTGCAATGGTTTTCTCCTCAGTCTTTGGTTCAATCCCGATATTTTGTTTGTATCTTTTCGTCTCCATCATTTCCATCTCGTACGTCTTTAGCTTTCCTTGAAATGTATAGTAGTCGAATCTATTCTCTTCAAGAGTCTCTCTCATTGCCGCGGCCTTAACATCCCACTCTGGCATGAGACAGCTTATGAGTTTTCCGACCTTTCGGTCATCATCAAGCCCCTTACCCAAGATCTCAAGTTCGTGGGCAATGATATCAAAGCGGGCGAGCATTTGGTCCACATTCTCTCCTGGCAACATGTGAAACACATTAAACTTATAGAAAAACAAATTCACTTTAGTTTTTACCTCGGAAGCGGTTCCTTCATGCCGCCTCAGCATGTTATTCCAGATCTCGTAAGCTGTTTTGTAGTTGCGCCCGCATCGCATTAGCTCTTCATTGTTCAATCCTGTATAAAGAGCCGTCATGGATTTGGAATTCGTTGTCTTGAAGGATAACTCCATCTTTGTGAATTCCGTCTTTCCATCGCTGACTGGGATTTCTGTTTTGTTGATACATACATTCCATACCTCTTCTTCGAGCATCTGTAAAAAATGAGACATACGAACTTTTCAGACGTCATAGCATTTTCCATCAAAAAATGGTGATCGTGTAAAGACTTGTCCCATTGGAGACGAAGGACTCCGATGAGTACAAGTTTTGGGGAGGAGGGATTTCGGCCATTGGACCTTTTGCCTAAGCTTTTAAGCTTTTTATAGGCACCTCACTTTGTTACCACTGTTGATCACCCTAGCGGGGGTGAATAGAGTGATCGTGCAGAATTAAAAAAATTAAAATGAAGTAAAGTAAATGCAAGAGTGATAAGAAAAGCAAACACAGATGACGCAGCGATATAACGTGGTTTGACCCCCCAGGTCTACGTCCACACCACCTACTTGTAGCAATTCTCCGGCACAAGCATTCCACTATACTCAAAACCCTTGTACAGTGATTCTCGGATTCAGGCCGAGAGACCTATTACACCCACAGGACTTCCAATCCAAGTTCCGTCAATCTCACCAAAGTGAAAAAGAAATGAAAAGAAACCTCAAGACCGTAAATGATCTTGACAGAAGAATATAACCAATTAAACGCTCACACTCGGGTTGATTAAATGAAGGATTAGTTCAGAAATTTTTTCAGAAGTAATTAGGTGAAGAAGACACAGTGGATTCGTCAATATTAATGGACGGGGAAGAGTATCGATCCAAAAATAGAAACGATACTTTCCAAGAATATACACAGCGCAAAGTGCGGTTGACCGTCATATTGGTGCGGTCGACCGTTCAACTCTCTGACGTAAAGTAGAGAGTTGAAAGGTCGACTGCTTCTTAAACAACTCAAGGTTGCAGTCGACTGCGATGCGGTTGACCGGTCATGAAGTGCGGTCGACCGGTCACGCGCTGTTTATTCCTAATCCACCCTGTTTTCTTACCATAAACTAATTCCTCTTTAATCAATCTTATACAATTATAATCTCACGAAAATAGAAAGAAAAATTCATATCTTGATATCTTCCACTTTTGCTTGTGGACCAATTAATCAAGAATTCTTTTTGAATATCTTCCTCTTTTGCTTGTGTGCCATTATTCTTTATTGCTTTCCTTGTTTGTATATTTGTGTATCTCTCTTGGATCTCTTTTTGATGTTATTTGATCCTGAAAATCTGACACACTAAATTCAAACTTATTAGTATGAGTGAGCACGTTTTGTGCACACCAAACTAAGAGTCAACAATATCCTTTTTTTTAAAAGATAAAGATGACAGTCACCACTTATTAATGAAGAATTAGTAAAACAAAGTATTGCCTCATACAACAAAAAATAACAGTTCAAATAAAAGTCTACAACAACATTTGTTACATCAAAATACCTTAAACAACACTAATCGTAGGTAATCCATCCTGCAGAGATCCAATCTCCAGTTGCCACTTGACAAGACATATCTCCCATGACCTACTCTGCATCTACCTCGATTTTGCCACACATGCCCAAGCATTAATGAGGGTAAATATTTTATAAATCATGACAGGAAATTTACTATTAATATTACAAAAACATGAGTCGTTTCGGTCTATCCACATGGTCCACATCGTAGCATCAACAGAAATGTCACAAGCAAATATTCTCTTTCATAATCATTCTAACCCTCCATTAACCCAAACCTCTATTGTCGAACTCGGAAACTCACTCACCCCAAAACCGAACTCCACCACCCCTCAAGCTAACCTGGCCTTATGGCAAGATAATAAAATGTGATTTGTGTCTACCTCTCCATCGTTGCATCTAGGGCATCTGACATCTACTTGGATCTTGCGTTTGATGATGTTAACTTTGGACAAGCTTGCATTGTTCACAACCAACCAAAGGACACTTTAGTTGGTGCCATAGTCTTCCAAATCGTGTCAGTCTCCACGTTTCTCATCCCTCCAGCATTCAACCACCCGTACATTGATTTCACCAAAAAATTATCATTAGTCTCTAAGCACCATCTTCTTTTGTCGTCAGCTTCATTCGTATTACGTTCCCATTCGCCCATAAAGTTCTCCAGCTTTGACCCTCCCGTGAAATCTAACCTCAAACTCTAAACGAAGCCTACCATTTCTCCACATCTCTGCCACTAGGACGTCGTCATTTCGGGTTTTTTGGCGTGTTTCGGAAAGAGTGAAGGGTGTTACTCCCACACCACTTATCCTTCCGTTATCTTGTACCTTTCACATTGCCTAACTCACTTCTTGTATTAGCATGAAACATCTCCTCTACTTTCTCCATAAGTAAGATGTCTTCCCATGTGCACTCCCCCCCCCCCCCCCCCAATATGTAAAGTTTTTCCTTCTACGATAAAAAGCAAAAGATAAACACCATTAATTGTTCCGTCGTTTGCGCATTTTCCACCACCACTTACTTAGCAATGCTTTATTGATGTCCCCCAAGTCCAGAATACCAAGTCCTCTGAACTCCTTTTTCTTGCACACTCTCCCCTAGTTAACTATGTGGAAACCTTATGTGGAAACTCTTTTCTCCACATTAGCGCCGTTCCACATAAATCTCCTCCTATTTCTGTCAAACCTGTCAATAACTCATTTTGGAAGTTCATATATTGCCATAAGGTATGTAGGTAGACTACTAAGAACCAAATTGGTAAGCGTGATACGGCTTCCCAGAAACGAAGATCGGCACTTCCAAACAGCCAATCTCTTTTCTACCTTCTCCACCATTGGTATCCAATCCTCCCGTCTCATAACCCTAGGTCTAATAGGCGTGCCTGAGGACTTTAGTGTAATGCCCCGAATTTTATATACTAAAAATTCATGTCACATCCAGAATCTTTTACTTCAAATGAGTACATAAACATAATATAATAAAAGAAAATACAAAGAATTTTACTACATGTCCAGCGGGTAATCATGTGTAGGTCGAACTCCACGATATTGGACCTCACTAGCCTACCCTTATCCCATGCATCAAGATTTACCTGTCGTATCTTCAGTCATGAACATTCCTAGGAGCCGCAGCTCTTTACCTGACATTTCATGGACCTTCTCTCGGCCTACCCTTAGTCCACACACATGGACTTTCTAGGTGTATCCTCAGCCACGAACCCAAAGGAATCAATATTCCATAACTACGAACCTTACCGGCCTACCCTGTAACGCCTCAGATCCCTGTTACAGGACATCCGTGACATCACCAGAATCTTTTCCTTCAAATGCATCTCAATACAGTAAATAACACGGAAATTTAAGAACTTTATGGCCAAATAGAATCATTACATCAATAATTACAACCCTTATCTTGTTCTTGAACAAGGAATACAAATGACATAAACTTATTACAACTGATTACAAAAATATTCAAACTCCTCTTGCGAAGCCATCGACTGTCTTCCAGATCAGCAGTCGATTGGTCACTGCCGAAAATTCGCTGAGTGGTCTATCTGCCTCTCTGGAACTTGCCCCTCGGCTTGAGCCTTCTGCTGCATGACTCTGATATTTCTGCACCCGCTCGGATGGTAGGCATATACACTGCCACCGCACTTGGATGCCCTACTGGGTTGGCTCTCCTGCCCTCTTGACCCAGAATCTAGTACCTAATTAAGTGGACACGTCAGTAATTCTACTGACACAATGCTGATAAGACAACAATGATCTCCAACTAGCACACCCACAATACTTCTTGAATGAAAAGGATCGTGCATCCTGATTTCCTAGTGTTCGTGTATGCCACGACCTGAAGTCTAATGCAATATACAGAGTACAAAATGGATGCACTTAATCTAATGTCAGCAAGACACTGGACATACATGCATCCCATACTACATGTGCCCCAGATCAAGCCGTTTCTCCAATTTCAGGGATTCGAACCCTCGCCATGCAATGCATTCTATTGTTGTACACTTCCTATTCCTGATAGTACAATATGATTGAGGAGGTATATAAAAAAAATAATTAGGAGAGCTACTCCGTTGTCACCAATAATTGTTGCATTGGACCATCCTCAAAAGTTGTGACGAACTTACAAATATACCGCAGCATATCCATTGCACAGAAAATCTATTATGATCCGTTCGTGTCCACCAACATAGAACATGACGGCCTCGAAGGTCTAAAACCCCCTATCCGCCAGGAAATCGACATTCCGTTCTTACCACGGTACTTCAGGAATCAACATTGCAAGATACGCACGCAGCACGTATCTCTAATGACAAAAAGAGACAATATCTGGTTATCACCACCTAGTGCTAACTCTCAGAACGAGTCGGATTATAGGGAATCACCCCTAACACCAATTCGGTCTTCAAGCGAAATAATAAAGGAAGACCTAATCAATGCAGTTCAATGAAAACATGTTGTTACCCAAATTATACACGGTGTCGATCAAACAATGTCGAGCCTGACTAGTCTGTCAAAATAATAATTAATCACAGGAATCACATCCACCGATTCCTAATACCTTCACAGGTCATCGACCAATAACCCCAGCCCGTGACCCTTAGCAAGGAGTCCAACGACGCCCAAAGAGATGCAATATAATTTGAATGAAGGTAAGCACACACATAACCACCAATTTCTGACCATTGACAGACTCAGACATCGAGACACCAAACACAAATCGACCAGAGCTATCTCCCAACTCACTCATGTTCACCATGAGTACTAGGCACAAGAACTGGTCTAAATCCCAAATGAAGTGCTAAAACATCTTTTAAAACTCAATAGCTCATGATCACCACACTGCAGTACGGAGATGATTCTTCATCAATCGTCCGATAAAAGTAGTTCAAGAAATAGCAGTAGCTGTGACTCAAACTATGCTCATCGGAATCCAACAAAATCAAGTTTTTTAGAAGGGTATGAGACTCTAATGCAATCCCCTAGATGACAAATCCCTTAAATTCTTTAAAGAACTCTAGTCCCCCGAGTTAATACATGTTTGGAGTCGATCCAACAACAGGTTGCTGATCTTGCAACACCCATAACTTTCAGTACACAATTCGAAATTTCATGATATTATCCATTTCGAAAAGCTGAGACCCTAGGCTACAACTTTCCAGTTGACCATTTCCTCGAATTCAATCATCTTGATACCATAAATTCTCATATACTCTCAGTTGTACATTCCTTCATGCACTCGCTGCACTTTTCTAATGTCATAAAAATTTGCTCACTCATCGGAATTACTCGATTTCGGGTTATATGGAAAGGTAGGAGTGTCTACTACAATTTTCTAGTAGAATACATCCTCAGATTTCATTACTAAAGTCCTCAAAAACACCAATCTTTATAAAGTGCACAATCAGGGAAAAAGTGATTCTTTCAACAAATAGGGTCTTAACTAGACTGAATATGCCCCAGTCTTTAGAAAATCATAACTTCCAAACCATAAACTGGAATTACATAATTCTGGATGTTTTGGAAAGCTATGACTCCCTACTACAATTCTCTAGTTGTTCAACCTTCCAAATTCTTAACAAATAATTTCAGAACTATACATCTTTATGGACTAGTCAAACTGAACCAGGCTGAACATGGTCCGCTTTGAAATTCAATAACAAATCAACCTTAAGTCCAAAGCTCATGAAATTTGAGATTCTTAAACCAAACATAAACTAATCTATTGTGTCCAAAATTTACATTCAGATTCATCTTACACAGAGAGTTATGACTTCTCAAACATAGCATAAATTTCAACTTCCTCTTTAACAGGGTCTTTTCCCTCTTCACACTAATTATTTTTGAAACCTCATCAAATGAACTCTAAAAATTCTAAAATTTGAGAATCACCAAATAAACTCATACCAAAAGCTACTCCAAAAATTTCGTACTAATATCATACACACACAACTAGTTATGACTTTTTGAACCTCAGTTCAAAAACATACAGCTTCAGCCACAACTTCCAGACTAGTTGCATTCTACAATTTTTTTTTGCGATATCAAACAACCTCAGAAAAATATGAAATTTAAGACTATAGTTTTAGACACATACAAGAGCATCAACAAAAATTTCCAGCTCAAAATACTCAGTCCGTACTGAGTTACAAAATTGGAAAGACACATCAAATTTTTCACATCCAGCTGCATTTTCAGCTGCTCATTGTCCTGAATTGGACTCAATGTTTGGGCTACTAAATTTCTTCCAAATATTATGAAAAAATTCATGTATTCTCTAGATACATAGAAGAACAAGTACCAAAAATTTGAGTCCAAAATTCCGAACCGTTTGAGAGCAAGAAATTCCCAAACTCACACCTCACAAGCATGCTTCTTAACAAAAGCTCATGAAAAAAGTTGCTCCTACCATACAACTATCTTTTCTTAGCATGTTAACATTATACATGACAATCAGTTTCTCTAAATTACTACCACATACTAGACAAATTCATATACACATAAACAAAAAACTAATTTTAGAGTTAAGAGTATCACCCACTTGATTTGCAAGAGAATCTCTTAGCTTGCTTGCTTCCTCCTTACTTTTGTAGAAGCCTTGGCCAACACCGTCTCCTTCTCTACTACTCTTATCCTCTACTACCACTCAAAGAATCCTCCTTTCTCTTTTCCTTCTCTTTTATTTTTGAAGAACGAGAATAGATAAGAAGGATGAGAAGTGAAGTGGAGTTGGGACTTTATAGGAGATGGAGAATTATAGTTTTCTTTTTAGCCGGATGATGAGGTGGAGGGCCAAGATGGGAGGAGCTAGGGTTTGTGAAGATGTGTGGTGAGATGAGGTGCCAACACCATCTTGTAGAAGCTCTTGGAAGTTTCTTGGAAACTTCTCATTCTCATGAAGTCAACACGCACATGGTGAATTGTTTCCACCATTGGATCTTCATCAAGATCCAGGCTATGATCACATGGTGCTAGGGTTCCTAACTCGAGGTTAGGTCAAGTAACTCTAGGTCAAAAATAGTAAACCTTGTGCACAAACACAATCCATATTCAATTCAAGCACTAGCTCAATTTAAAATAACCAATATATATAATTTACAATCTATAAAAATATATGTTTTATAGAAATTATAATTTTCTCCCGACAATTGTCTGGTCAAAACAATCCGAACAAATCCACCGTTAAATTGAGAAGATATCCCGAGTCTGTCTCATCGGGTTCAGAATAGCTCATATGTCTGAAATTTCTCAATTAAAACTGATAATTATTAGAAAATATGTAATCGTGCACAATACTCAGATGTGCATAGATTACTATGCAAAAATAGCTATATGCTAATTTGCAGGGTATTACATACCCCTAGCCCACACACATGGATTTACCGGGCGCAATCTCGGTCCTAAACATTCCTAGGAGCCTCAGCTATTTACCGACCATGTTCGTCATTGTTTCTGTCATATCTTCTTCTAATGCAAGTTGTTTACTAAGTGATGCAAAATATAATCTAGACTTAACGATCCATATTCTGGACATATATTTCACACAAACTGGAATCTTGGCCATACTGACTCTATTCCACTCCTCTCTCAGAGTTCTCTAACTCTACCATACTCGGTCCTTGCCTAAGTCACACTGATTCTCTTGGATTTGACTAAGTCATTCTTTCGGATTCATGGACCTACTGGCCTACCTCTAGCCCACACATGCGGATTTACTGGGCGTATCCTCAGTCATGAACATTCCTAGGAGCCTCAACTCTTTATCGGCAATTTCATGGACCTTTCCGGCCTACCCTAGCCCGCACACATGGATTTCGGGCGTATACTCAGTCCCATATATAGAATCAATCGTTTGAATATATAACCCTGTTTTTTTGGCATCAACATAGTAGTCTTACAAAAACCATATAAATTCCAATACTTATAAGAAAAATGGATTTCTTAGTTTCATATGAAACCTAAATGAGTCTATTACAATAATGTATTTATGAGCATCTCAATTTAACAACAACTGTTTTGTCTAAATCCACATGCAAAACAATAGGTTCAAGTTCCAGAAACTGCAGCTCTTGCTACTTATAAAAATCACTGAAAATACCATACTTCATTAAAATTTGATTTCTTACTCTAAAGAAATATTAACAAATCTAATTCAGATTCTTACTTTTGAGTTTCCACAAAATATTTTATATAAGAGGTTAAAATGGTCAGAAACCAGAAGGAGTTTAAATTTCTAAAACCAAGGCAAAACGGTCAACCAGTCCTAAGTTCGGATTTGTTTAAAATACTAAACGATATCTAAACTTCATGAAATTTTGTGAATATATTATAGACATATACAAGATACACATATCAAAATTTCAACTTCAAATTATATTTAGTTAAAGAGAAAAGATTTTCGGAAGTAAGTCCAAAATTCAGGACATAAATTGTAAAATATTTCCAAGTTAACCTTACTGGAATTTCGCACAATTAATTAACAACAATTCACACATGATTCAATAAATTTAAGCATGAATACTCATCCAGTATAACATATATAGCTTCTCTAACATCCATACAACATACAATATAATTGAAATCATAGAAGTAAAGTTGTTACCCACCTATAACTTCTGAATTCGATTGTTTCTAAGTTTCATGAAGTGTTTCAACACCAAACTCGACAAACTTAATCTTATGACCTCAACAAAATATACATTATTACTATCATCTCTTATGTTAATAATCTACAACCCATGAAATAAAATAGAGTTTCTAAGTTTACCTTATGAAAACTTCAACTCTAAATATTTAGTTTCTCATATCTTGAAGGCAAGGCTTATGTGGGTATCTATACCCTAATTGTGCACTATTCCATCCAATTCATTAATCCACCTTCCCTAACTCTAGATAGTAATTAATTCCACCTGCCATAAACCTCTCATATGTCACTAACCAACAAGATCCATGCATGATTAAAAAATTGGATAATTTCATTAATGTCCTTTTTCATGATTCTCATTCACTAATTCCCTAGAAGTCATAGTCACAAACTCAATTGATCTTAATTCCTTAAGTTCACAAAATAGTATATTAAATACTCATATGGGTCATTCCGAAATATTTATATTCCACAACTAATATCTAAAAATATTTAGGGTATTACGTAAGACATTATACACAATGATACAAAATATATGTGCATAACAAGTGCGGGGGCAAAATTGTCATAACTCAATTTTGCAGGGTGTTACACTTAGTGAGAATTACTTTCTCTTACATCATAAATAGATAATCATGGCATCGTTTGGGAGAGTTCCGCACCAAATGGAATGATACAACTCTTGTGAATGTTTACCTTCAACCTTGACCATGACTCAAAGCATCTCAGTACAATCCCAATCACCAGAATTTCTTCAACCTCTGCTGTCCTAAACAATAAGATATCGTATGCGTATTGTAGAATAGAGACCATATCAGGTATACCTTTAATTGGTAGTCCCCTAATGATGTTCATAATTTCTACAAGACCATTTGCTATCAAGGTAATTTCTACAAGACCATTTGCTATCAAGGTAAATAGCATTGGGAATAGAGGGTCCCCTTGCCTGAGACTTTTACGACACCTTATTTCTTGACCCTGTTGATCGTTCATTGGGATGAAGGATTTCCCTCCTTTAACATCTATTGATCCACATTCTCCATCTTGTTCCAAACCCTTTGCGTTCTAGGGGTTCATCTACACCATCTCATTCCACTGAATCATATGCCTTTTCAAAATCCAATTTCAGCAGGAATCCATCTACCTTGTCCCTGCATACTCTGTAAACAATTTCGTGACCCAACGCCACACTATCCATGATATCTTTTCATTTTACAAATCCACTTTGGGATTCACCTACCACATCCATTAAGTGTGGTGACAACCTATTTGTCAACACTTTCATGATAATCTTGAAGGTGCCGTTCAGTAAACTAATCGGTCGAAGATCAGAGACTCTCAAAACTTTGTACTTTTTAGGGATAAGGATAATATTTGCATAGTTAGTCTTTCAATATCAGTGAAGCCCTGATAAACCTCTCGAAAAATTTCTAATAAGTCACCCTTAATGATGTTCCAATACAATCTATAAAAAAATAATGGAAAACCATCAGGGTCAGGAGATTTATCTTGTCACAAACTCTTGATTGCTTGAAGAACCTACCCTTCTGTGAATCCCCTTCAATCCCTTCACTACCCTCAATCCTCTAGTCAACCCACATATCAGATTGCAAGTTGTTAGGAATGTGTCTTGAATACTCGTGGTTCAAATTAGAAGAATGTAAGATGAAGTACGGAGGTCAAAGCATCAAAGAGAGTAGAAAGGAAAATAGCATCAGCAAGGTGCTGGCAGAGTGACTGGTCGACCATCCAAGGGTAGGTCAACCGCGTCGCCGACCGCACACCCGATCGCAGTTGTATAGGGTTTGGCTGAGTGGAGGACGGTCCGCACAGTGTATTTTCTGGACCTTGATTTGTTAGGTCATTTCAACCCAATCTTCAACTTCAAGTTAGATCGTACGACTCCTATTTAGTTACTTCTCCTACAGGTTATTTCGGACGATTGAGAATCAAGATTAAACTTAGGGTTCTCTCTATTTTTCTATATATATTGTAAACTCCTCCAATATAATAGTAGAGTACTTCATTGATATTTTCTCCATTGCAAAGAGAGTCATGAGAGAGAGATAGTTCTTGGTGAGTGAGTTTAATTCCTTGTATAGAGTGAATCATTAACTCCTTGTAATCGCTTCTACTTGAATATCAGATATCCTTATATTTTCCCCCAGATTAAGCGAAAACTAACCAGGATAAATCCTCGTTGTGTTTATGTTGGATTGGTGGATCTACTTGCTTGCTCAATTGATTCGTCTCATCTACTTCGACTTCCTCATTGCTTTATTTAGTTCCATTGCGATAACGAGTGTTTGTTGATGCCCCAATCCCGACACAAGTGACATCTGTTATTATTCCTACTTCCCAGTAACTCCCTAAAGGTTTCAGCCACGTGGTGTCTCATCATCGTATCTGTAAAGCCCTGATTTCCATACACTAGGAAACCGTGACATAAGCCAGAATCTTTTCCTTCAATTAGCCATACTACACAGAAAAATAGGAAAATTTAAAACTTTTTATTCAACACAAATGTATTACAAGTCCGAATGGTATAAAACTGTAATACATTACACCAGTGTTACAATAACGCCATACAAGCCCAAGTGTTACAAACTTCCAATAAGAAATACATCAGAGTACAATGAATAATACATAACACTTGGTACTTCACTTGGATGCTTCTCAACAGTTAATAAATTACAACATATATTACAATTGAAAATAAATCAACACTTTGCTTTTTTTGCCTTGAGTCCTCCTGAATCTTGTACCTGTAGCTCTTTAATCCAGTCCTTGTAATTTTGCAATTCAGTACCTATTGAAATGGGGACATCAGTACATATATTGACGCTTTAAGGCTGATGACTAGTAGCGATTTTCAACTTTAAACAAACAGATTGATGAAAAGAGAAACATGTATATATAATTGATGTGTCAGTGTATGCTATGACTTAGACTCTAATGCAAGATTAACTAATGCAATGATGCTCTTATTCTAATGCAAGCGAGACTCTGGAACAGTATGCAGCTCATACTACATACGCCTCATATCAAGTCGTTTCTTCATATATAGGAATTTGAACCCGCGTCATGAATTCTACTTTTGTACTCATCTTGTTCCTGACACAATACTACATAACTGATGAGGTTGCAGGTACGGTCTTGTTCTGCTACTGCAGTACAATAGTGGTGTCCCCGTTTTTCACTATTGTCCAGCGAACCGGACCTCGCTCAAAAGCCAACACGAACCACAAAATACTAGCTAACCTTCTTTTGTGCCCTCAACTCGTCATGAGAAGGCATAGAACCTGCCGGAATCGTAGGGTCTATTTCCCTAGAAAAAATCTCTCGTATCATGGCAGTTCAAGAAATAACAGCCAAGATACGGATTCCGTGCTCCCAACTAATGATGAAAAAGCACCGCCCGTATCCCTTTGACAGGGGAATACATCCCAATAACACCGCCTAGTGTCGGCCTATAGGAGAAGTCAGATTATAAGGTATCACCCCTAACACTAGCTTTCCTTCGGCAATTCATAGATAAAAATGGTTAACAATTACTACCCTAACGATGTCACTAACCTTAACCAATCAAATGGGACCGTACGAGCTACAAGGTACTTTCAACCTAGAGTCGTACTCTCAACTTGCCATGAGATAGCACCAAAAGATTCAAACAAACGAGACATGTCATTGTGCTTCCAACTTATCATGAAAAAGTACCACACGTGTCCTTCTTCAAGAGAGTGTAACAATTGTTGACACAATCTACCAAGACTCAACCTAGACTTTACAAGATCTCCTCGGATCCACTCATCGCCTATTTATTCAAGATAATTACTCCATACGAGCCCAATAAGCTACGCATAAACAAACAACTACATACGAGGTAGGTGAGCTACGTATGAGACGGACCAATACTTATTACACGACTTATGAGCACAAGGAATACTTGTTACTCATAATCAAGTGTATAATTTAAACTAAAAACAATTCACGACAGCTCTAGTTAACATGAACTAGAATTTCGTGTATAAGCTTACTAACAGAAACTTGATCTTTTATAATATAAGCATACTACTAATGAGTACACAAAAGCGATATAAAAAGCCTTCTAACAACCTAGAAGCAAACATTGCTGCGCTTATGGAAATTCGAAAAAATTAGACTTTTTAAAAAGGTGAGAACATCTACCACAACTCTCTAGTTGAACACTTTTTCAGATTCGGTAAGGAACTCAAAATCTGGTCCGTTAAACACCATTTCAAACAATAACAGTACAGCCAAAAGCTGAAACTTTCCAAACTCATAACTTTTGCTTTATTTATCGAAATTTAACGAAATAGGATATTTTGAAAAGGTGAGAACATCTACTACAACTTCCTAGTTGAACACTTCACAAATTCCTTATGGAATTCAATTTCCCACCCTTTGAACACGCGCAAAAATTAACCAACAGCATATTTCTTAACAAAGAGCTGAAACTTTGAAAGCTTGTAACTCCTACTCTGCTTATCGGAATCTAACCAAATAGGACATTTTGGAATAGTAAGATTCTCTATTACAACTCTATAGTTGAACACTTTTTCAAATTCAGTAAGTAAGAGGTACAAAAACACCAAACAATCTAAGCAGCAAGTTTTCAGCCAAAAGCTGGCTGCTGTGATTTGTAAAAGCCATAACTCCTACTCCACTTATTGGAATTTAACCAAATAGGATATTTTGGAAAGGTGAGAGACTCTACTACAACTCTCTATTTGAACACTTTTCATATTCAATAAATAAGAGGTGCAAAAACTTCGAACAATCCAAACAACGAGCTTTTAGCTAATAGGCCAGCTGCTGAGATTTTGTAAAGGTCATAACTTTTGCTTTGCTTATCAGAATCTATCCAAATAGGATATTTTGGAAAGGTGAGAGACTCTACTACAACTCTTTAGTTGAACACTTTTTCAGATTCAATCAATAAGAGGTGCAAAAATTTCGAATAATCCAAACAGCGAGCTTTTAGCCAAAAGGCCAGCTGCTGAGATTTTGTAAAGGTCATAACTTTTGCTCCGCTTATCGAAATCTAACCAAATAGGTCATTTTGGAAAGGTGAGAGACTCTACTAAAACTCTCTAGTTTATCACTTTTTCAGATTCAATCAATAAGAGGTGCAAAAACTTCAAGCAATCAAAATAGTGAGCTTTCAGCCAAAAGTTGACTGCTTTGTTTTGGAACGGTCATAACTTTTGCACTACTTATCGGAATCTAACCAAATAGGGCATTTTGGATAGGTGAGAATGTCTACTACAACTTCCTAGTTGATCACTTTTCCAAATTCCATAAGGAACTCCTAATTACAGCCCTTGAACACATGTCGATGTTAACCCCAAAACAGCGGTTCGCTGTTTTTGCTTGAAAACTCACTGTTTTGGGGGAAACGTCTATTTGACCTATCAAATTAACCCCAAAAAATCTACAAAATTTCGAGAATGGTAATAACACATATGAAAACCACTAAAATTAATTTGGGGTCAAAATTTCACCTTTAGCACAAACTGATAATTCTAACCGTCTAAACTTACAAGATTGAATCTTTATGCTTTATTTTAGTCCTACTACTTGAATCTTTATGTGCCTTTTTATTCTAGTCCTCAATAAACATATGCACATGATTTTAGTCCAAGTTACAACAACATACAACAATAAAATAAATAAACAAGACAAAACAAACTCAAGAGTTAGGAACCCCCACCCAAATAGTGTAGGAAGGACTTGCTTGCCCTCTCCTCCTTGCTCCTTGTTCTTGCTCCTCAAGTACACTTCAAGAAATGAAACCCATGAACCTTAACCCCTCTTTTGATTTGATCTCTCTTTTCTTTTCTTTTCTTCTTAATCTTTGTTTTTTCTAAACAAAACTAGTAAAAGAAGTGGAAGAATGAGATGAGAAGAGATGGAGGGGCAAAATGAAAAGGTTTTTTTTTGCTCTCTTCGATATTGGTCGGCCGGGGGGGGGGGGGGGGTTATAGGAGAAAGAAAAGGGGTTTGTGGTTGAGAAGATAGACAAGTGTTCTCTTTCTCCTGGTTAGAACAATTGGGGTTTTATTTGCAATTTTATGTTACAATCAACACCCTAATTCAATCCATACCCTCCATTTGATCATGATTGATAAAAAAATAAGAGACATTTTTCAAAAATCACATACTACTTGATTTCGTACAAACGTACGAACTCAGCTTACGAACTGTGCTGTCAGGCATTGGATCTAAAATTTGGGATTTCAACCGCTGAGATTGAATCTGAGATTATCAGAGTTGATAGCGGGGGTAATTTTGATATTTTACCCCCGCTTTCCCTTACACCCCGCTACTTTCTCTTTCGCTCACTTCGTTTCTCAAGATCCATTTCAACTCTCGAAAATTCCCCCCCAAATTTTAGGGTTTCTGGCTCGAAAATTCCCCCCCAAATTTTAGGGTTTCTGGCGAATCCCCCCAACTCGTCGTCTATCAACCTCTAACCTCAAATCCACTTCGCCAGCCGTCGTTGCGACCTCAAACCGCAAACCCTATTCCCCTTCACTCCGTCGTTTCTGAGTTTTTACCGTGCTTCCCTTTCAACTATTTCGAACTCAAACCCAAATCGAATCTGTTGTCCCCTTCTTCCTCTCTCAGTGTGAGCGAAACCCTAACGGAACCCTAACGGTTGCTCTCCTCCAATAGCTCCATCGATTTTCCATTTGGCTCCCCTTCGGTTGCGAACCTCTGTGTGCGAATTTCAGCTTGTGAAAACCTGCGGTTGCTGTTGGATCCAAAATAGCTCCAAATGGAAACCATAGGGTTTTCATCAGGTATAAATTTAAATTTTTTTGGTTGCGTTTTTCTTTTTCTTCCTTGAATTTGTACGAAACCCAATGAAGTATTTTTCTAATAGAGATTGAATGTTTTGTTTGAATTTGTAGGAAGCGTTTGAGCTTCACTCAGTTTTTCTTCATGGCTTGATTTTGACTATGGATATATTTTTGCCAGTACACTGATGCTTGATATGTATTGAGGGAAGTGTTTGATTCTGACTATTCCCTTTTTAAAATTTTAATTGGTTACTTTATTGCATTTTGGTATAGGCAGTGATGACAATCTAGAATTACAAACAGTTGTAGGCATTTTCCTGCTTCTTCTGTTTGACAAGCATTTGTACGAACAATTCGTAACGGAAGGCTACCCATATAGAGTACAATGAGTGCAGCATTTAGTTTGTTTACTCACTGTTTCCACCATGTTTGATTTGTATTTGACATCTTCTAAGAGGTTTTATTTATTCAGATTATGGTTGCAACTAGTTGGCGTGGCATAATAATGCAGCCGTAGTGAGATCATGCATCTGAATAAGTGCTATACTGGGTAACCTTCGGTTACCAACTAAGCTGTGCGAACTCAGATTACGAACTTAGCTGTCGGCCGTTGGATCTAAAATTTGGGATTTCAACCGCTGTGATTGAATATGAGATTATCAGAGTTGAGAGCGGGGGTAATTTTATTTGATTTTATTTGATGAGTTTTCCGCAATTTGGTTGAGTTGAAATATGAGTTGAAACTTAAACAAAAAATGAGTTGAAACTGAAACTGAAATATGAGTTATTATTCTGATTGTGGTTGCAACTAGTTGGCGTGGCATAATAATGCAGCCGTAGTGAGATCATGGTTATGAATAAGTGGTTGGGACAACATATGTGCTATACTCATGCTTGATTATATTAGACTTGTTTCATAATAACTTATTATGTGCAAGGTTGTTCTGAGCCTATATGTACTTCAATTTTTTACAATTTACGGTGATAATAGTGCAGTCCGATATTGCTAAGCTTTTTATGTTATTTTTTGTAGGGGGGTTGGAGCATTTTCGTTTCACCATCGAGTAGCGCTATAATTCGGACATTTTTTTTCATCTTTTAGTTTATACTGTTTGGCCTCGATTTTGTATATTGATATTCAACTGTATAATGTAATACGAGGTTTGAGTTTGTATACTGTAAATTTTTGGTTTAATGAAAAATGAGTTGTATTTGAAACTGATATATGAGTTCAAACTGTACTTGGGTTATTGATATAAAAATGGTATACCTCACTTCGTCCCAGATGAACCATGCTCTCTATTGTTAAAACTGAAACTTGAACAAAAAAAGAGTTGAAACTGAAACTGAAATATGAGTTGAAGTTGAAACTGGAACTGAAACTGAAATATGAGTTGAATATCATCTATGAAACTGAAATATGTATTTGAAACTGAAACTAAAACTGAAACTGAAAACTCAACATATGTGAAACTGAAATATGTATTTGAAACTGAAACAAGCAATAAACTGATATCAACATATGTGAAACTGAAATATGTATTTGAAACTGAATCAAGCAATAAACTGATATATGAGTTGAAACTGAAACTGAAACTGAAATATGAGTTGAAACTGAAGCTGAAATATGAGTTGAATTTCGTACTTAAAATGAGCTGATAAATGAGTTCAAACTTCAAATATACATTGGTTTCCTATTACAATGGCCACAACCACAAAAGCTAATTCTTCCTATTACAAAAGTAGACTACGAAATCAAAAATACAGGACTGAAGCATTTCCAGCATCAATTTGCTGTTATCACCGGGAAAAAAAATATAGGATTGAAGGGCTCAATTTTCTGTTATGAATATCCAGCATCACACATTTGGTAACCTCCAGTAACCATGCAAACTGCAAGCATTAACAAAGAAAGGGTTTAGATAGATGATATTAAGCTTTTTTTATCTGAGATATCAACACAACTAATTAACATATTTTAAGTAAATGTAGGCTCAGAACACAACTCAGCATATGACAAAGATTTACATGGATTTTCAACTGAATCAAGCATGACTGAAAAGCATCATAATTATGTTCACACTTGGGCTGCAATACTATGCCACGCCAACAAGTTGATCCATAATTTGATCAAAAATTTATAAATAAGGAGTTGCAACTGAAACAAAAAATGAGTTCACAAAACAATGTTGAAACTGAAACATGAGCTGCAACTGAAATTGAAAAATGAGCATCAACTGAAACTGAAACATGAGTTGAAACTGAAACATCAACTGAAACTGAAACTGAAACATCAACTGAAACTGAAACTGAAACTGAAAAATGAGCATCAACTGAAACATCAACTGAAACTGAAACTGAAACTGAAACTGAAGCTGATATATGAGTTGAAACTCAAACTGAAACAAAAATTTTGTTTTTAAAAAAACAAAACAATGTTTTCGCATGTAAGTCTGATATTCTTCAGCTTGTATAAAATATTTTTTGTCATCATTGCCTACTTATAAACAAAATAAAATATAGCCGATAATAAACTTCACAATTGAACACACTAAAAAAAGAAGAACTTCCCTCAAGCAACATTGTCATCGGTACTTTCTCCCGATGAGTGATCTACTTCATGTCCAATGCGTCCACTAAAAAAAGAACCAAATACGTAGTTAAGCTGATAAGCAATTTAAAAAATAGTCAATGTCTAAAAGATGTGGAATGTTTACCCCTCTAAATTGTTTGGGCAATTTCTTGAATCGTGTAGTCCACGTGTACCACAAGCCTTGCACCATCTAGGCTTCCTTACTTTCTCTCTTGTTGGCTTCAATCACTTCCCACTAGGCCTTCCTTTCGTATTGCATTGCTTAGGGTCCTCCACGAGAACTTTAGACTTTTCCATGGATTTTCCAAATGCCGGTCCACTACTTTCGGGTTGTACAAGATGGAACCCTTCAATACTTTTGATCATGTTGTTCCGCATGAATTTGTAGCCTTCATTGGAAGCTAAACCAATATCACTTGATGTTGGGCTAATTTAGTCAACTCACAATAGCGAGAACCTAAATTCTCACTACTACCTTCATGAAGTCCTCTTCCATTAGTGAATATATTGCTTCTTCGAATTACATCTCGAGTCCATCTTCTTAAAGTATATTGCTTTGGTAGTTCTTTGTGATCGGTGAATTTAAGATATGCCAAAAGATGCTTACAAGGAATGCCCACGAATTCAAACAACAAGCATGCACACATAGCCATTTGCGTCTCTTTAGAATAAGTCACCACTTTTGCATTTTCTGTTTCACCACACTTCTTCACTAGGTAAATACCTTGATTCACATCTTCTTGCACCAAATTTACATTATATATTAAGCTTGATTTTAGTTCTTCTTGGAAATCATAAAAAATAACCAAAGTGTACACTTGTGCCATTTGTGCCTCTATATACCATTCGGTCTTCAATTTTGGTTTCTTCTCAATTGTACGATGATTTTCTTGAAGTTCTTGTTCTCTTTGTCTTGCAATGACTCTCTCGAATATTACGGCAAACTCATGTAGTGAGTACTTCTTTTGAGTATGTTTCTTTAAGAAAGCATTCATTCCCTCACTCCTTTGGGTACTTGACATTCCGGCCCAAAAATGTGGTCTATGATAGACAGGGGCCCATTTCTCACGAATTTCAAATTTATCTTGCAACCACTTATTGTTTTCCACACCATACTTACAAAGCAATGATTTTCAATTTTCTTCAAAAGTAGTGCAATCATCAGAATTGTAAACAATATTCTTAAAAGCTTTCATAAACTCAACATCTTGGTTCATTTTAGGCACCTCTTATGGTATCTTATCTAAAATATGCCAAATACAAAATCTATGGCGAATTTCAGGAAAAACAGCTTTGATTGCAGCACTGATCCCACGATCTTGATCAGTGACCATGCCAAATGGTGCATGTTTTATTGCTACTAACCATTTTTGAAATAACCATATAAATGAGGAAGCCGTTTCATTTGGGATGAACCCACACCCTAGGAAAACAGATTGCCAATGATGGTTGATTCGAACAAAGGGAACAAATAGCATTCCATAACGGTTCGTGCTATATGTTGCATCGAAGGAAACTACGTCACCAAATACTTCATAGTTCTTTCTAGCAATACCGTCGACCCAAATACAGTGACTCAACCGACCAAGCTCATCTAGTTGGAAATCATTAAAAAAAAGTAGGATCTATTTCTTTTTGCCAATTGAAAAAATCAATCAACATTTGTCCATCGTGCCCTTTCATAGCCTCCCGTAAGTCTCTCTCATGATTTCTAGCATCGGTCTCGGTGAATCCAACCCTATCATGACCCCCACTCGAATTTTCAAAAAAAAATCATTTGTTTGCACGTTGGAATATTAGCTTGTGTAAGTTGATCCATTATTACTTTATCGGAATCTGACACATTACGATTTCTTGGTAACAAGTGTCTTCTACCGGGTGAGGTAAATACATGATTGTGCAATTCAGTAAGTGAATAAAGAACCCATGAATGTGTTTCTTCATTTAATTTCACACGAATTAATGCTTTGCAGTCGGATCTACTTGTAGTCCTCCGCCTAACATCATTAGACTTACTCTTCGAAATACCGGCTTTATTACAAACAAACGACTTATCCACTACAACGGTTCCCTTCAATTTGGTTGAAACCTTACGCATTTGAAAACCCCCACATGTAGCGTAATTGTTGTAGAAATTTTCAGCTAGGTCTAAAGTATCAAAAGTCATACCGAGCTTTGGTTTTAGGTGGTCGTCCACAACCGGGATAAATTCACCTACTTGTACATTCAAAAAATTATCACCGGCATCAGATCTCCTTTCATCAATATCCATACCTATTATCAAAGTAAAAGAAACAGAAACCAACACAACCAATTACTCAACAATTCTACATATTATTTTCAAAAATAATGAAACTGAAACATAAAAAACAAAATACCTATTTGGAAGAAGGAGGAGGGACAACAGATTCAATTTGGGTTTGAGTTCGAAATAGTTGAGAGGGAAGCACGGTAAAAACTCAGCTTACGGTTCCGATTTGGTTCGGAAGGTTGAGAAACGACGGAGTGAAGGGGAATAGGGTTTGAGGTTTGAGGTCGCAATGACGGCTGGCGAAGTGGATTTGAGGTTAGAGGTTGAGAGACGACGAGTTGGGGGGATTCGCCAGAAACCCTAAAATTTGGGGGGGAATTTTCGAGCCAGAAACCCTAAAATTTAGGGGGGAATTTTCGAGAGTTGAAATGGATCTTGAGAAACGAAGTGAGCGAAAGAGAAAGTAGCGGGGTGTAAGGGAAAGCGGGGGTAAAATATCAAAATTACCCCCGCTATCAACTCTGATAATCTCAGATTCAATCTCAGCGGTTGAAATCCCAAATTTTAGATCCAACGCCTGACAGCACAGTTCGTAAGCTGAGTTCGCACAGCTGAGTTCGTAACCGAAGGTTACCCCATATATATATATATATATATATATATATATATATATATATATATATATATATACACACACAGATAATTTTTATTAGTTAAGACGAATAATCTCTACCGAAAATATTTTAATTCAGAAATAATAATAAAAAATAATTTTATTACCGGCTCGAAAGATTTCAGTACCAATTTGATACAAAACATGTATATACAGACTAGTATATACGTATAGATAATGTTTATTAACAAAACCGGGTGATATTCACCAAAAATATTTTAATTCTGAAAATAATAATAAAATAATAATTTTCAATATCTGTCCGGGATTTTTCAGACATTTTCTCAAAAATGCATTTTTCAGAATTTTGTACAAGTGCACAAAACTGATACAATACATATATATACTTACTATTATATATATCCAGATAACTTTTTATTAGAAAATCCAAGTAATTTTCATAAAAATATTTTAATTTAAAAAATAATAATTTGTACAATATAATATCCGACCGGGATATTACAGTATCATCTTCACACCAGACATCCCCAACCCACAGTCCAGCAATGTGGTTCTGACATCTTTGTCCATTTGCTACTTTATGGAAATTGGTGTTGGCATCCCCCTCTTCGAGTCACTGAACCCCTGATCGTTGTCTCCAATAGTGTTCCTCCACCTTTCCAATTCTTTGGATCTCTCGTCTTCTCACTGTCAACTCATCAACTTCTGGACCAAGTAAAACTCTTTCTTCATCTTCTTGTATCCTCTCTCCTAGAAACTCTTTCCCCCTTCTCATTTGAATTCCTGTTTTGCCCATTCTTTTAAGCATTTGTGCAGACGCCTCACTTTAAAAGTGCATCAATTCACTGCTCCTATAGTGTTGGTATGAGCGACCCACAAGTCTTCAATAATCTCCAGAAAATTACAATTCAGGGTCTAAGCCTTTTCGAAGTGAAGCGGGAAAGAATGGAAACGCCTACTGTCACCACAATCAAGGGCTAAAGGAGTGTGGTCTTAAGTGAATCTAGTAAAATTTTTGGTGTACTTGTATGGATCCTGTTTTGGTTTTATATATATTGAGGCATGGCTGAGCCACTTTCACACACACACAAAACCTTAGAGCATTCCTAATTTACAGTTTTAGGTTTCCGAGATGAAAATACGGGAACATAAGAGGGCAGGTACCTTAATTTTCCGCTGTGTTTGGTGTGTAGTATTATTTGGTGTTGTGTTTGGTGTGTAGTATTATTTGGTGTGTAGTAAGTGCACTGTAGCGAACTGTGTTTGGTGTGTAGTAAGTGCACTGTAGCGAACTAAAATCCAAAGAAAAGTATTGTTCCCAGCTTTGTTTGGCGGTAAGTGGGGCTGAATTTAATTTCTCACTTTTTCGCACAGTAGCCCAGGGATTTCAGCTGAATTATTTAATTATTTATCTCTCCTACTTTTTACTCTAACCAATAAAATAATTTCACATAATCATCTACGTTTAATTTCTTTCTCTCTCCTCTATATCATCTCTAATCTCTAATCAGGGCCAGCCCTATCCTAGAGGCGGGTAAGGCGGCCGCCTTGGACCCCTGGAGATTTCGCGATTTTAGGGGCCCCAAATTTGAACTTTGCTTGTAAATATAGGTATGTGTTTTGTGCGTAAAAAAATATATATATGTTATTAGAGGCCCCCATGTCGGAAGTTCGCCTAGGCTCCCGGGAACTCAGGGCTGGCCTTGTCTCTAATATTATAATGGGAGAAGGCCTTAGTGTCATTTGTAAATGTTTTGTCAATCTACCAACCCTTGTAATACACGTGCATAACTATTTAAAGGAGGTTCTAGGTTCAAATCAAGACTACGTCTAAATTTTCATTTTAAAAAACTATATTTATTAAAACGTGCATTGCACGTGTAAACTACTAGTATACTGTAATACCCCAGATCTGGCAGCGAACAGTCGACTGGTTGGATTAGCAGTCGACTGGTCTGCGCGGATTTGAGAATTTGAGATTGAGATTGAGAAATTTAGTCCCACATGGGAAGTTTACAAAAACTAATTTGAGTATAAATACTATTAGCCAATGATCAAGAGTCACCTAATTGGTTAACCACCTTTTGAGAGGCAGCCTGTGGTGGGCAGTTGTACTACATAGTATCTAATTTGTCTTCTAAAAATATTAAAATTGTCTGAGTATTGGGGCGGGGCGTTACAAATGGTTATGTAATACCCCAGATCTGGCAGTGAACAGTCGACTGGTTGGATTAGCAGTCAACTGGTCTGCGCGAATTTGAGAATTTGAGATTGAGATTGAGAAATTTAGTCCCACATGGGAAGTTTACAAAAACTAATGTGAGTATAAATATTATTAGCCAATGATCAAGAGTCACCTAATTGGTTAACCATCTTTTGAAAGGCAGCCTGTGGTGGGCAGTTGTACTACATAGTATCTAATTTGTCTTCTAAAAATATTAAAATTGTCTGAGTATTGGGGCGGGGCGTTACAAATGGTATCAGAGCCGACTTTCGACACCGGGTGTAGTAGAGATCAGTATGATCTGCGGTGTTGAGAGTCATTGATCTCCGGGGTCGGGTATACTCTGCGGTATTGAGAGTCACAGGTAGTGATTGATAGCCGGGTATCCGATCTGCGGTGTTGAGAGTGACTGATCTCCGGGATCGACTATACTACACCGGCTAGAAAGGGCGTTCCTACACTAGATGTGTGCCATGTACTCAGCGAGGACGCTGATTTCTAAAGGTGGGGTGTATGTAATACCCCAGTTTGGCAGCGAACAGTCGACTGGTCGATCGTACAGTCGACTGGTACTGCATATTTGAGACGGATTTGAGAAGGATTTGAGAAATTTAGTCCCACATGGAAAGTTTGATATAATAATTTGAGTATAAATACTATTAGCCAATGATCAAGAGTCACCTAATTGGTTAACCACCTTTTGAGAGGCAGCCTGTGGCGGGCAGTTGTATTACATAGTATCTAATTTGTCTTCTAAAAATAATAAAATTGTCTGAGTATTGGGGCGGGGCGTTACAGATGGTATCGACTGGTTGGATTAGCAGTCGACTGGTCTGCGCGGATTTGAGAATTTGAGATTGAGATTGAGAAATTTAGTCCCACATGGGAAGTTTACAAAAACTAATTTGAGTATAAATACTATTAGCCAATGATCAAGAGTCACCTAATTGGTTAACCACCTTTTGAGAGGCAGCCTGTGGTGGGCAGTTGTACTACATAGTATCTAATTTGTCTTCTAAAAATATTAAAATTGTCTGAGTATTGGGGCGGGGCGTTACATATACTATAATCGAACTACATCAAACCCAACCACTTATTTCTACAAATTTCTTTTTTCTACAATAATCTTACAACTTTAGAAAAATTTTACGTCAAATCAAACAAAGCCAAAAGACCAGCCCCACCTAAATAATACATCAAAAAGGATACAGCTCTCCTACAAGTCGGGAGTAAACAAGTGTTGCTACAGTTCAAAAAGAAAATACATCAAAGATGACACATGGAATGTAGCAACATGTCCCGCAACTCTCCCACGGCTAGTCGCCCCACCCGACCCTTTACCAACTTGCGTGCATGGTGCATCTTCTTCCACATTACAATCGAGCATGCCCATGATTGAATAATCAAGAAGAGGTTATGGATCATGACAGAAAGAAAAAAGTATGTATAAAATTGAAACACAAATTATTGGGATCTAGCCATAGAGATGACAAGATGGTAGCTACCGAAAATCTGAAGTGAGTCTCACCTCCCCCTTAAGGATAATAGTTCTTCAACCTCCCCAAAAATTCCTCACCCTCCTAGTCCTAGGAACAACACTAAGCATACGAGCATCCACAATGGATTGCTATTTTCTCATTTTTGTAATTTTTTGGCAAAATGAGCTCCACAACGGTTTGCTATTTTGTCATTTTTTGATAAAGTGAGAACAATAGCTTCTCATATTGCAAAAACAATTTGCACATTCTTAAAATATAGGGGACAAATGCATGTTGTTCCGTACGATTTTTAAAAAAATAGGATCGGACGAAATAAGTTGTGTCGTCCGAATTCCCCCCCCCCCCCCCCCCCCCCCCCCCAAAAAAAAGGGGAAAAAATGATAGGCATCGGACGTATCTCGTCCGAGCTTAAAAATGTAACAAAACGGGACAACATGTCCCGTTTGAGGACATGTCATTAGGGCTGTAGAACGGACCGGACTGGACCAGACAGCCATATGTTCAAGCTCGGACCCAAAATCTACTCGGACGGGTTTATGTCTGACTTGGTCCAGGTTGGACAAAATTTTTATAGTCCGGGCTCGGTTCGTTATAAAAGTAGAAGACTGCTTGTTCGAACGAACTGGACTTGGTAAAGTGTAATATCCTGGTCGGATATTATATTTGTATTATAATTATTTTTAAAATTAAAATATTTTTATGGAAATTACTTGGTTTTACTAATAAAAAGTTATCTCTGTGTGTGTGTGTGTGTGTGTGTATATATATATATATATATATATATATATATATATATATACAAGTAAGTATACATATGCATTGTATCGGTTTTGTGTCCTTGTACAAAATTCTGTAAAATGTGTTTTTGAGAAAATGTCTGAAATATCTGGGTCTGATATTAAAAATTATTTTTTTATTATTATTTTCAGAATTGAAATATTTTTTGTGGATATTACCCGGTTTAGTTGATAGACATTATCTATATATATATACCAGTCTGTATATATCCATATTGTATCAAATTAGTACTGAAATCTTCAAAGCCGGTAATAAAATTATTTTTATTATTATTTCTGAATTAAAATATTTTTGGTAGATATTATTCGTTTTAACGAATGAAAATTATCTGTATAGACAGATATATGTACATATATGTACTGTATCGATTTCGTACGTTTGTACGAAATCATGTAGTATGTGATGTTGGAAAAATACCTTTTATTTTTTATCCATCATGATCAAATTGAGGGTTAGGATTGGATTAGGGTGTTGATTGCAATTTTAATTTGCGAATTGAGCCTATTTGTTTGAGCCACAAATGAGAAGAACACTTGGGTTCTTCTCATCCACAAACTCAACCCTCCCTCTCCTATAAATACCCTTGGCCGGCCCCCAACCCTAGGGCAAAGCCCTTTCTCATTTTGTTCTTTATTTCCATCTCACTTCTGTAACGCCCCGGATCTCCGTCATCGGACTTCCGTGACACAACCAGAATCTTTGCCTTCAAATGCATCTCAACACAGTCAATAATACGGAAATTTAAAACACTTTTATTGCCATCAGAGTTAATACATCAATAATTACGAGTATCAATTTATCATATCAAACTGTAACATCCCCCTTTTGACTCCAAATTCAATTCTTTCAATTTCTATATCACTTTAAATATAAACTAAGATAGTTATATTTTAAAGAAAATTTCGGCAGAGTTTCCCATGAAATTTCTGCCCTGAAACACAAAAAGCTTACGAAATTTTGCTCTAAATTCCGTAGCTCACATCACAGGCAATTATATCACGGGCTCCCCAGGCCAAAATGAGCAGAATCACACAGGCAATATATATATGCTCTGGGGGCCAAACTCATAATAGAATATCAAATATCAATTAAAAACCATAAATTCCTTTGAAAACGTAGTAAGGTTTTTAGAAAATAACTTATAAAACATACCACAGGGCCCGGTACTCCACAACGAGATGGGTACAGGTCAACAACATAGCATGCCACCCCACACTATACTCATCATCATCATCCACATACTTATACATCAAAAATACAATTTAAATCATAAAATTCACTATTCACACAATTAAACCTTAAGCAACAATTGTAAAATGAAGCTCCACTCCACAGAACCATGAATCTACATCTCACCTCTACACCGCTGAGAACCTGTAACAGTAGGGGATCTAGGGTAGTCCAGGGACTCCCTAACCCCCCAAACACTAAGGGATTAGTCATTTCTGGTGTGAGTATAATTTATTAATAAGCAACTAAATTAAACTTTATAAGTAAAACAGAACGAACTTACGAATACCAAGATAAACCTGAACATGTAAACATCATAAATGGAAACTCACCTCAAATACTCTCCGAGTCATTTCCTGTATCTATATCCATACTCGCTCATAACATACTTATCTTTAGTTGGAAAATCATTCACAGAATAGTCGCTTAACGCCCATCACTTTATGCTTTACACAAATATTCATGTAGCTTTATTTTCCCATAAAGCTTTATATTCACAAATAACTCTACTTCCACATAACCGCACCTCATTTACCATTCATTTACATTCACAGACTCACGACTTATAATCTTTCCCAATCTCATATCACATAACATCGCATTCATTCATTTCTTACAACATATATCATCACGTCTCGCAATACATCACTTTCACACTCATTACACAGTTCAACTATCACACTCATAATTCAGCTTGAATGAAAAATAACGTGTATCCTGATTTTCTAGTGTTCGTGTATGCCGTGACCTGAGTCTAATGCATCAATACAGAGTATAGAATAGATACACTTAATCTAATATCAGCAAGACTCTGGACACACATGCATCCCATCTACATGTGGCCCGGATCAAGCCGTTTCTCCAGTTCAGGGATTTGAACCCTCACTATGCAATGCATTCTAATTTGGTCTACTTCCTGTTCCTGATAGTATGACATGGTTGAGGAGATAAATAACAGAAATATTTTGGGGCACTACCCCATTGTCACCAATAATCATTGCATCAGACCCTCCTCGAAAGCTGTGACGAACTTACAGATATACCGCAAGTATATCCATTGTGCAGAAGATCCATTATGATCTGTTCGTGTCCACAACATAGAACATGACAGCCTCAAAGGTCCAAAACCCCCGATCCGCCAGGATATCAGCATCCCGTTCTTACCATGGTACTTCAGGAATCAACAGTGCATGATACGCGCCGCAACACGTATCCCTAATGACAGGAAGAGACAACCCCATAGTATCACCACTTAGTGCTAACTCTCAGAACGAGTTGGATTATAATGAATCACCCCTAACACCAATTCGATTTTCAAGCGAAACAATAAAAGAAAACCTAATCAATGCAGTTCACGAAAACAAGTTATTACTCAAATCACACTCGGTGTCGATTAACAATGTCGAGTCTGTTTGGTCTGTCAGACAACAATCGTCACAGGAATCACATCCACTGATTCCCAATACCTTCACAGGTCCGCGACCAAACAATCCTGGCCCGTGACCCTCAGCGAGTGGTCCAACGGTGCCCCAAGGATGCAATACAATTCAAATGAAGGTAAGCACACACATAACCATCAATTCCTGACCATTGACAGACTCAGGCATCGAGACACCAAACACAAACCGATCAGAGCTATATCTCAACTCACTCATGTCCACCATGAGTACTAAACACAGAAACTTATCTAAGTTCCACATAAAATGCTAAAACATCATTAAAAACCTGATAGCTCCTAATCACCACGCTGCGGCATGCAAAGGGTTCCTCATCAATTGTCCGATGAAATGGTTCAAGAAAAAGCAGTAGCTGTGACCCAAGCTACGCTCATCGGAATGCAACACAATCAGACTTCTAGAAGGGTAGGAAGATCCATAGCAATCCCCTAGTGGGCGACTCTCTCAAATATTTAAGAGCTCAAGTCCCCAAGCTAACTTAATCTTGAAGTCAATCTCAACAACAGCGTGCCAAACTTACAACAACCACAACTTCCAACACACAGCTCAGATTTGCTTGACACCACCCATTCTGAAACTCTAAGACTCTGGTCTACAGCTCTCCAGCTAACCATTTCCTCGAATTCAATCATCTTGATACTATAAGACCTCATATACTCTCAACAGTATATTCTTCTTGCACTCCTGCATCTTTCCAATATCATAAGGATTTTCTCACTCATCAGAAGTTCTCGATTCCGGGTCCTATGGGAAGGTGGGAGTATCTACTTCAACTTCCTAGTTGAATACCTCTTTCAGACTCTATCATTTGAGTTCTCGAAAACACAAGTCCTATCTTTGGAAAATCATAACTCTAACCTATAAACTGAAATTACAAAACTCCCTATGGGTTAGAAGGCTATGACTCCCTACTACGACTCTCTAGTTGGTCCATCTCCCAAACTCTTAACAATAGTTCCCAATTTCTCATCTACTCAAACTAGTCAACTTGTACTAGGCTGAACATAGCCCACTTTGAAAGCCAATAATAAATCAACCTTGAATCCAATGCTCATGAAATTTGAGATTCTCAATCTACACATACCATTTCATTGTGTCCAAAATTCACATCTAGATTCATTTCACACAATGAGCTACGACTCTTCATTGCCACTGTATATGGCTTATTGTTGGAACCTCATCAAACGATCCTTTAAAATTCTAAAACTTGAGAATCATCAAATAAACTCATACCGAAAGCTACTCTCAAAAGTTCATAGCAAGATCATACATATACAATTGGTCATGACCTTTTGGACTTCAGTCCAAAAGCAATCAGCTTCAGCTCTGCCCTTTCAGACTAGTTGCACTCCCCAAAATTTGAGGCATCAACCGACCTCGACAATTTATAAAATTTAAACTATAGTTGTGGACACATACAAGAGTGTCCACACAAATTCTTAGCTTAAAACACTCATGCTACACTAAGATACGAAATCAGAAATACACAGCAAATCGTAATTTAAAATTTTCACAACGCACCATGTGCGTAAAATAAAAGATATCATACTCACAAAATATCCCGCGAAGACTCGAAGCGCCACCACGCATCCAAAGCCACTAGTATATCCTATCATCAAAATTCGAATCAATCAAGGCTCAAGTATCCAAACCAGTTACGGGAAAATAATAATACTAACCCCAATACCACAGGCATTTTATTGAATGCCTGGGATACACACGTGCTTGCACGTAACATTCGAATTCCGACAAGATTCTTATTTTCAAGCAATTACTAAAAGCACTCCAAATTATTCTAATAATCCAACTACAATTTCTACTACCATACGAGAACTAATTCATACACATATAGTTCTCTTTTACAAACCCAAAACCCTAATTTATTAACAACTTACAAATTCTCTAACAACTTGCTAATTTCTCTCATCTACCCTTCCCAACATCTCCTAATCTTCCTACCATAACACTCCTACTCAAAAGAAATTAACCACACTAAATTTCATAGAATAATATAATCTAGGGTTTACCTTCCCGAAATCCTTTCGAAAAACGGACACCGCCACGATGTAGAGAACCCTTCTATTAGTCTATCCCCCAATTTAATTTGAAAACCACAGAGAAATGAGGTGGATTTGAGCGGAGAGAGGGAGAGACGATGGGTTCGGTGGGTTTCTTTCGGCTGGGAAGGGAACGGGAGAGAAGGAATGGAGAAGGAAGGAGAAGGTGGGTGGGGGGTTTATAAAAGAAATAAATAAATAAATAAATAGATAATTAATAATGTAAGGGAATATTACCCATACGCCCCCCCAAGTCTCAATATATTCAAATAAATCCCAAACTTTATTTTAATAACATAAACAATACAAAATACATTAAAACTACCTCGTAATAATCCTTCAAAATTATAAAATAAAGTAGATAATAAATCTGATATTTCTCAATAACAATCAATTGTTATTAGAAAAATGCATAATTGCGTACAATTCTTAATTGCGCACAGATTAGGATGCAAAATAGTCATATGCTATTTTGTGGGGTATTACAACTTCATCTCTTCTTCTTATATTTCTTTAACTTCTTCTTCTACTTGTTTAATTAGAAAAAAAATTGAGAAGAAAAGAAAAGAAAAGAGATCAAATCAATCAAATTTCATGGGTTCATTCGGAGGTTGTTCTTGAAGAGGATAAAAAACAAGGAGCAAGGAGGAGAAGAAGCTAGCTAGTTCTTCCTACACTTTGGGTGGGTGTTTCTCAACTTAAATTGTTTTTTTTTGTTGTTTTATTTTGCTTATTATGTGGACAAATTGGACTATTTTCATGTGCATATTGAAGAACTTGGACTAGAATAAATGGCATAAAAAGATTGAGGGGTTAGAACTTAACAAGAACCCAAAAAACCCAATCTTGAAACTGGTATGTAGCTTTAATGGTTAGAACTAATTACTTGTGCTAAAGTTGGAATTTTGACTCCAAATTAATTTGAGTGGTTCTCATATGTGCTATTATCATGCTCTAATTTTTATAAAATTTTCTGGGTTAAACAAATCGTTTTCCCAAAACAGTGAGTGTTGCAACAAAACTGCTGTTTTGGTTTATTCGACTTGTGTTTAAAGGACTGGATTTTGAGCTCCTTACGGAATCTGAAAAAGTGTTCAACTAGAAAGTTGTAGTGGATGTTCTCTCCTTTCCAGAATGGCCAATTATGTTAGATTCCTATAAGTATTGCAAAAGTTATGAGCTTTACAAATCTCAGCAGCCAACTTTTTGGCTGAAGCTCGCTGTCTGGATGGTTCGAAGTTTTTACACCTCTTATTGATTGAATCTGGAAAAGTGTTCAACTAGAGAGTTGTAGTAGATGTTCTCCCCTTTCCAAAATGGCCTATTTTGTTAGATTTCGATAAGTATAGCAAAAGTTACGACCTTTACAAGTTTCAGCTTTTGCTGTAACTTTTGTTGTGCTTTTGTTGTTTTGAATTGTGTTCAAAGAGCTGGATTTTGAGCTTTATAAGAAATCTGAAAAGTTGTCAACTAGAAAGTTGTAGTATATGTTATGAGCTTTCCAAAATGTCCAATTTTGTTAGATTTCGACAAGTATAGCAAAAGTTGTGAGCTTTAGAAGTTTCAGCTTTGTGTTGTCTTTGTTATTTTTTGTATTATGTTCAAAGAGCTGAATTTTGAGTTTCATTCGGAATCTGATAAAGTTGTTAACTAGGAAGTTGTATTAGGTGTTATTAGCTTTCCAAAATGTCATATTTTGTTAAATTCCGACAAGTATAGAAAAATTTATGAGCTTTGGAAGTTTCAGCTTTTGGGCTGTCTTTGTTGCTTTTTGTATTGTGTTTAATGAGTTGGATTTTGAGTTCCTTATGGAATATGAAAAATTGTTCAACTAGAGAGTTGTAGTAGAGTTTCTCACATTTCCAAAATATCCTATTTAGTTAGATTCCGATAAGTGGAGTAGAAGTTATGACTTTTACAAGATTGACAGCAGCTAGCCTTTTGTCTGAAGCTCGTTGTTTGGATTGTTCGAAGTTTTTGTACCTTTTAATGACTGAATCTGAGAAGTTCATCAACTAGAGAGTTGTAGTAGAGTTTTTCACCTTTCCAAATGTCCTATTTGGTTAGATTCTGATAAGCGGAGCAGGAGTTATGACCTTTACAAGTCACAGCAGCTAGCTGTTTGGCTAAAGCTTCGCTGTCTAGATTGTTCGATGTTTTTGTACCTCTTACTTACTGAATTTAAAAAAGTGATCAACTAGAGAGTTGTAGTAGAGTTTCTCACCTTACCAAAATATTCTATTTGGTTAGATTCCGATAAGCGGAGTAGGAGTTATGACTTTTACAAAGTCACAATAGCTGACCTCTTCGGCTGAAGCTCGCTATTTAGGTTGTTCGAGGTTTTTCTACCTATTATTGACTTAATCTGAGAAAGTTTTCAACTAGAGAGTTATAGTAGATATTCTCACCTATCTAAAAAGTAATTTTGTTGAATTCCGATAAGAGTTGCATGTTTAATTACTTCTAGGGTGTCAGAAGACTTTTTATATTGCTTTTGTGTATAAAAGATCAAGTTCTCATTAGTAGTATGTTTATATTGGGCTATTAAAAGATTCTTCTGTTACTTCTAAATATAAAAGATTAAGTTTTTCTAGTAGCATGTTATTTTGCTTCTAGGTTGTTAGTAGACTTTTATGGTTGCTTCTATATGATTCATTTATCGCATACATAGCCAGTTGGCTCGTATGTAATTCGTTTGGCTCAAACGTAGCTAGTCGGCTCGTATGTAAGTTGTTTTGCTCGTATGTAGCTTATTAGCTAGTACGCAATTTTTATGCTCGTCTAGGATGATATCATTGCATTATGAGCCATCGACCATCAAGACGTGTATTTATTCTACTCCTCGTGGACTGTGGACGAGTCACCCTTCGTGCACCGTCAGATCTTAACCGGTGTAGGTTGATTGCGGGCCAGGAGTGTAGATTGAATCCAGGTTCAGGGTAGCAGCATGCTAATAAGTTCGTATTGTCGGGGTCTTGGATCGATATGCTATGAACATGATCCTTAGGGATTCTGGTAAGTCTGGGTTGAGCACCTAGTAGAGTTATCTTACAAAGTCTAACTTAAGACCTAGCATGTTGTGTTATCTTACAACAGTTCGTATTGTTGTCATCCCTCGGATTGTTTAGGGTTAGTGACATCGTTAGGGTAGTAACTTATGGCTATTACTATTTAACTCTTATTTATTATCATTTTTGCCGAAGGAAAAGAGTTGGTATTAAGGGTGATACCTTATGATCCGACCTGTTCTATAGGCCAACACTAGGTGGTATTATCGGTTGTACCCTTCCTGTCAAAGGGATACGGTCTGTGCCTTCACACGAGTTGGGAGTACGAGATCCGTATCTCGTCTGTTTATTTCAGAAGTGTCATGATAAAGGCGAGAAGTATCCTGACGGAGCTAGGGATGGACCCCCAGAACTCTGTCATGCTCTATATCAAGAAAGGTGAACAAGCCATAGACTACGGTCTATCTACTAGGGGCCACAGGGTATGCTTCGAGCTAACATGTGCTACGGATACACTGCATTCGTCAGATTTTTGAGTGAGATCCGGTACGCCGGGCAATAGTGGCAAACGGGGACACCACTATATGACTGCGAATGGCGGGATTAGACCGTTTCAGGGCAACCTCATCAGTCACGCTGTATCTTCAGAAACAGGTTGAGTACAAGAGTAGAATTCATGGCGTGGGTTCAAATCCCTATATATGAAGAAACAGCTTGATATAGGGCGTATGTAGTATGTGCTGCATACTATTCCGGAGACTTGCTTGCATTAGAATAAGTGCATCATTGCATTAGTTAATCTTGCATTTGAGTCTAAGTTATAGCATACACTGACAGATCTATTATATATATACACGTTTATCTTTTCATCAATCTGTTTGTTTAAAGTTGAGAATCACTGCTAGTCATCAGCCTTCAAGCGTCAGTATATGTAGTGACATCCCCAATTCAATAGGTACTGGATTACAAAACTACAGATACAGGATTCATGAGGACTCAAGGCAAGAGAAGCAAAGTGTTGATTCTTATTTTCAATTGTAACATCTGTTGTAAATTTATTTATGTTGGGAAGCATCCAAGTGAAAGTATCAAGTATTATATTATTCATTGTACTCTGACGTAATTTTTATTGGAAGTTTGTAACACTTTGGCTTGTATGGCATTATTGTAACGCTGATGTAATGTATTGCAGTTTTATAACATTCGGACTTGTAATACATTTGTGTTGAATAAAAAGTTTTAAATTTTTCTTTTTTTTTGTGTATTGTGGCTAATTGAAGGAAAAGATTATGGCTTATGTCACGGTTTCCCAGTGTATGGAAATCAGAGCGTTACATAAAGCATCGGACCTAATAATTTGTTCAAGTTCGGTTCGTATAACAGTTCAGACGATCCACAGTTGGGCCATTTCTCGAGCCGGACTCGGACGGACGACGTACCTCCTGTTTATTTTACATCCCTGCATGTTACTTTCAAAACTCCATTAATCACTTGGTTAGGAGCATTAATCATGTTTAAGTATTAATTTAATCCACTAATAACTTAGTTTATTAATTTGAATTAGAGTTTAGTGTTAATTGAATAACTAATTAAATCACTAAATAACTAATACTTTTTAATTGTATTAAAAATTTAAAGAACGACCCTCTAATGGAACTCTAATGACCTTTTTTTTTCCCTTAACATTTTGGCAAATGACCACTGCAACGAAACCCGCATTTGCCATTTTGCTAAAAAATAGCAACAACCATTGTGGATGCTCTAATTAGAGTTGTTACTTTGATCAAATACCCGGACCCGACTTTGGACTGGAATCGACCCGATTTATACGGGTTCGGGTCCGGGTCCGGGTCCGGGTCCAAGTCCGGGTCTGAGTCCGCTCAAAATAGACCCGACCCGGACCCGTTAAAAAATACCCCCAAAAATATGAAATTTGAATAATTTGGTTATAAGAATATACATGTAAATAGTAATTGTTGAAGATAGATGTGTAAACATAATATTTATTCATGTAGTTAAGTATAAAAATTGTTGGAACTGTAGGGTATGAGGTGCAAAAATGCTTAAGTACAAATATTTATTTTTCGCAACCGGACCTGACGGGTAGGTTTTTTTAATAAGGACCCAAGCCCGGGCCCAGCCCGATTCTCGCAAGTCCGGGTCCGGGTCCCGATCCAACTTTTGGACTCATGGGAACCGAATTCGAATTCAGGTAGTGGAGAACTCGACCCGATAGGAGCCGATACCCCTTACAAACGATTTCCCATGTACTGTGTATTTGGTGAATTAAATTATTACAAGTATACGTTAGTTATAGATAATAAAATGCGTATTAAGTTATTTTAAATAAAAGATAGTACACTTTAGGGTTTTTTAATGATAAAGTTTCCAACTTAGGGACTAATTATACACAAATATTAATATTGTCAGGAATTGATATGCTAGAATCTAGATTCCCATTTGAGCATCCACCATTCGTTCTTATGTCAATTGCTATATATAGCATTTAGAAATAGCATAGAAGGGTTACATTGCAGTCATCAGTGTAAAAATAGAAGCGACGGAAGATCATCTTTCGTTTTTTTGGGTTAAAATCATTATTAAAAATAAATTAAAAAAATAAAAATTAAAAATTAAAAAAAACACTAAACGGATGAACATCATCCGTTTGGGTGTTTTTTGGATTTTTTTTTTGTTTAAAAAAAAATGTAAAAAAATCAAATAAACACACTAGACGGAACAACTTCATCCGCCTGGCGTGTTTTCAGTGATTTTTTTTATTTAAAAAAAATATTTTCGATGAGAGACGGAAGATCTTCATTCGTCTCTCATCTTTTTTATTTATTTATTTAACTAGACGGTATATCTTCATCCGTCCCTTTCGTCAAACGGATGAACATCTATCTAAATCGTTTTTCAATTTTTGAGTTTTTAGCCAACAACGGTGAATGCTCTTATAGGCAGGGTCGGCCCTACCCTAGAGGCGGGTAAGGCAGCCACCTTAGGTCCTCGGAAATTTCACGATTTCAGGGATTCCCAAGTTTGAACTTCCATTATAAATATAGATACATATTTTGCACGTAAAAAATATATATGTTATTAGAGGTCCCATGTTGAAAGTTCGTCTAGGAATCCCGTAACTCAGGGCCGGCCCGGCTTATAGGTAGTAAAATTGGTAGGGGATGAAACATTATTCTTCCAGTAGTGGGGTCCACAATAGCAGCCATGGCTTCCCAATCTGACCATCATCCATGTCATCCCACTACTTCCAAATTCCTGCACGAAAATTAAAGCAATCTCCTCCTCCTTCTTCTTCCCATGCTCCCCCTCCTCCTCCTCCTCCCCCCATGTACCCCTACCACTCCCCCTCCTCCCTAACCCTAAGGGCAAAATTGTCCTTTCACCACCTTTCCCCTTACAACAACAACGACACCTCCACCACCTACTGCTACGCTTCCCATTCCCAATCCCAATCCCCAACGCCCAATCTCTACGCCGCCGCCGCCAATCGAAACCCTAGATTCCTCTACCATGGCTACCTCTTGCGAAGCCACTCTGCCTTATTCCAATTCCAACCACTTACAACCTTGTTGATTCCGAGAAGAGCCGCTAGGGTTTACTATGAGTCGGCGGCGGCGGAGGAGGAGAGGCGCTGCTGCTGCTGCTGCACGTGCTGCAATTGTGAGGGAATCTTGAGAAAGGCTGGATCTTGGAAGGCGGGTTCCGAGAAATCTTCGGAAAAGGAGGGATCTTGGAGGGCGGATTTTGGGGAAAAGGAGAGGCTGTTGGGGGATGTTGCGGGTAGGGGAGGTGGGAGGAGGAAGTGGCATGGAGTTGGTAGAGTGGCTGTGGAGAAGAGGGGTGGGGTTGGTAGGAGGGTCTGGGATGTCGAGAAGGAGAGTGTTGAGTCTTGGAGGGGTTCGGATCGAAAGGAGAGAAAAGAGAGTGTATATGAGGAGCTAAAGTTTTGCGGAAAGAAGGGTTCTACCTCGAGAAGGGATGAGGATGTTGAGTTTAGGAGGGATTTAGATCGGGATGATAGAGAAGGAAGTGTTTATGAGGGGACGGATGTGTCGAGGAAGAAGGTAGGGGTTCGGGGAAGAGATGTTAGTGCGAAAGATTCGAGTTCGAGAAGGGAGGGTTATGGGTTGAGAATTAGGGATGAGGAGGAGAATGTTGAGGATTGGAGGGATTCTCATCGTGAAGAAAGAGAGGGGTATGTTCAAGAGGATAAGGTCAGTAGATTATCAGAAAGAGATAAATATTCTAATTATAGGAATGCGTCTAGGGTTGGGAATGTGGATAGAGGGGAGAGCTCGTCTTCTTTAGTGAATCGACGAAGCTCAGTAGATCATCAAGCAGTGGTTGGGGGAGCTGAAGTGAGGATGAGTTCACTGCGGAATAGTATTGTTGAAAGAGTGACGAATTCACAGAGGCGGTTTGAAGAAGAAAGGGTGGAGGATAGAGAAGATAGGCACAATTTGGTTAAGAATGTAGTTCAAGTGTCGGGAGATGAGAGAACCCAAATTGATCAAATAATAGTTGACAGGACGGAATTGAGTAAGCAGTATGGTTCTAGGCAGAGTGATTCTAGATTTCGTCTGAGTGATAAAGAAAAGGGTAGCAGTTCAGACAATTATGTTGAGATCAAAGGTTACGGTGGAAGTTCATCTAATTCACGGAGGCATTTTGAAGAAGAAAGGGTGAAGGGTAGAGAAGATAGGCACAATTCAGTTAAGAATGTAGTTCAAATCTCGGGAGATGAGAGAACCCAAATTGATCAAAGGATAGTTGAGAGAATGGAATCAAATAAACAGTATGAGACTAATCGTACCGATTCTAGACTTCATGTGAGTGATAGAGAAATGGCGAACAGTTCAAAGAGTTATCTCGAGATCAAAGGCTACAATGGAAGTTCATCTAGTTCAAGGGGGCACTTTGAAGAAGAAAGGGTGGAGGATAGAGAACACAGGTTCAGTTCGGTAAAGAATGTAGTTCAAGTAATGGGAGATGAAAGGATGGAGTCAGATAAACAAAAGGAGACTCTGCAAAGTGCTTATAGGCATTTGAGTGATAAAGAAAGAGCTATTACTTCAGGTAGTTATGTTGAGATCAAAGAGTATGGTGGAAGTTCATCTAGTTCGCATAAGTACCGCGAAGAAGAAAGGATCCAGGGCCCGGAGGACAAAACTACTCCAGCTGTGGATTTTGTTCGAAGAGGTGAAAGGACCCAAATGAACCAACAGTCTATTGAAAAGATGGAATTTGACGAGCAGAATAAAAATCAAACTACTACTACTAAGATTCATGCTAGTGGTAGTGAGAGAGCCGATAACAGAAAGAGTTCTCTTCAGATAGCAGATGAAAGGATTTCGAATTTGCAAGAGCTCTCATCTACAGGAATCAAGAACCGAAAAGAAACTTCCTCACAAATTAAGGAAACCCAAATCGGCATTACTGGAAGCTTCCATGGTGGTTCCAGCTCTGCACTAGAGTCAGCTAGTAGATTAGACGAGTCTTCTGCAACCTATGTGGGAGAATTTGTTGGCAAACTAAGGGAGGAATCATCAGCTTTTAATAGTTTTCAAGTTAGTAAAGAAGAAACTTATAGGGGAACTAATCAAGAAGCCACCATTGTAGAACTCGATGAAGGGAAGTATAGAGAAGAAGCTGGCAGGCAATCTTCATTAGGGTCCGGGATGAAAGGGCCTTCCGTTGAGATGTGGGAAGTCAAGGGCATGTCTTCTTCTAATCAACCTTACAAGATTGAAGATCCCGAGGAGGATTCTTCAACTCCAGAAGTTGTGGGTTCAAAAACTTCTCCTGAAATTACTGAAGATACTATTTCTCGCAGATCTCAGAGGTCTCTATGGGCTTATATTGCAGATGTAATGAAGATCGGTTTGGGTCATCGTGCTCGATCTCATAACTCAAACCAGAAACCTGGGACGAGAAGTTCATCAAATGAATCTGTTAGCAGTGAGGCTTGGTTTTCTGGTCTCGAGCCCGATGAGGATGATGATGAGGCCAAGAAAGAAACGGATACCTCTCCAAAAGAATTAGTCCGGTCAAAACAAAAACAGCTTGGCGAACAATCAACCCAAGTTAGTTTGTCAACCTCATTGAAGTCACTGAGAAGGGCAGAACAATTTGAGCGAGGGGAAGGTGAAACAAGAGCAAGTCAGATGCATGTAAGTGGTTTATCAAAGCCAGGAGAGGAGTTTGGTAGTCAAAAATATTCTGAAGTCACTGGAATTGAAGGGAAAGATGGGATTTTGAGGAGAAGGAACAGCTGGACAAAAGAATTAGTGCCTATTGGAAGTTTTGTAAAACAATTCCGTCCAGGCCCATCGACCTCATTGGGGAGCATGAATACTGGTTCGCCATCTAAAGAAGGTAAAATGGGAGAGAAAGTTGTTACATCCAGTATGGATGAAACATCAGGATCAGTATCAGTATCTATTCCTGGAATTGTTGCGTCTTCAATATCTGAAACTGAAAGTGTTAAATTGCCAGGCACAAAGAGTAGGGAGATAGAGGGTGAGATAATTATAGAAAAAGTGCCCGAAATTGGCAAAACTGATGAACGAGACGGGGAACTGAAAAGGAGGAAGCTGCAGAGAAGTAAGCAAGCCATGAAAGAACAGTTTGATGAGTGGGAAGAAGCATATATGCTCGAAGTTGAACAGAGGAAGATGGACGAGTTCTTTATGAGGGAAGCTCTCATGGAAGCTAAGAAGGCTGCTGATACATGGGAGGTACCAGTTGGGGCAGTTTTAGTGCAGAATGGGAAGATTATAGCACGTGGATGCAATCTGTGAGTGCTACCTCTGTATTTTTCACTTGCTTTTGATTCAATTTTTTAATTGAATGTAAAAAGTTAAGCTTTGATTCTTTGTTTTATTCAGAGTGGAGGAGTTGAGGGATTCAACAGCACACGCAGAAATAATTTGTATACGTGACGCATCTAATTTTCTTCGGACTTGGCGCCTTGCGGTATGATTTCATGCTTTCTTCTATAACCTTAATGCGTACTTACTCTTTTGTATTTCATATTAATGGGGTGTTAATATCAGTCCCTCGCAAATCCATACTTCCAGTGAGTCCCTACAGCATGAGGTCCATGCATTTCTCTGTATCTAGAAAAATTGGAAAAGCTCCCCCACTGGTTAACCACCAAACAACTCATGAATTAAAGGAAGTCCATCTCAAATACTACAGTTCATATTATTCTGTCATTAGTGTTAAAATCTACATTAGGTTGGCTATTGCATGATGATTAGCAAGTATTTCCATTAATGAACATGGGAATTAAGTAGGTGCAAAGATGAGAAAGCTATAAAATTGGGAATAGTTAGTGTAATTAACCATGGGGCTGGTAAAATAGCAAGTCCGACTTCCATGTTGGTTTGTATAGAACAACTAAAGAATAATGAATCAAGGCAATATTCCTAAGTATTTATGCTCAACTTAGTTTGGATCACCTTTATGCAGCGTGTAAGCTCAGGAGTTTCTTTTGTGTATTAACAATAAAGATCTTGGCAGGCGGCAGGATTATGTACTTATGTTTTCGGTTATTCATGATTATGATTCCAGTGTCTGTCACCTATTATCAGAAATCAGAAAAATTAGCAAAAGATGTAGCAGAAAGGCAATGTTTTTGTTATGTTGCTAACAAAAAGATAGGTCTTACCTGAAAAGGAAAAGGACTCGTTATTGGGGAGGTTCCAATTAAGTTATGTGTTTATTGTCTGAACGTTGATTGATTCCACAGCAATAACAATCAAAGAAACTGATTCCAGAATCTTTCTTAGCAAATATTACAAATGTAAAATTGTACTTATGGCCTAACACTCACCTTCAAGTTTGCTTTATAAATTTTGTCAACTGTATACATCGATGATAAAGGAGAGTGGATTCCGCTGTTCCAGATTCTGCTAAACTTTTCGGGTATTACGGGTCCTAAGCCATGGTTTTTGGACACTATCCATGCTATGCCTGCTACTTTGTGTTTCGCTAATTAATAAATTCCACATGGTTGTATCATTGTGCTACTTACAAATTCTTTATTTAAGAAAAAAAATCTCTAAATTTCTAGAATTAAATATTAATAGATCACCTAGACTATATGGCAAATCAACTATTGTGTGGTGTAACTGTTACAGTCGAATTTAGGGGGTGAAACCATATATGCAGGAAACTTCTTCCTATTAAAATTTATCCTTGTTAAGCACTTGTATGTACCACTTAGATATGTGTTTACCTTCATTGTCAGAGACATTTTTCTTTAAAAGAGAAAAAAAGATGATTATATTCAATTATTTTGTTTGTTGTTTTTGCTTTGTAAGGTTCGTCATTAATCAAGAAATTTTAAATATGTCTATTTTGGAGCTTTTGTATGAAACCTCTATTAGGAAACTATGTTGTATGAAACAAATGCAGGGCAATTGTCTGCTACATGTAATTGACATGACTACAACTTAGGGGGTGTTTGGCAACACTCAAATGCATTGCAAATTTGCAACTAGGCTCACATTACAACTAATTTTCAAAATGCGTCCTATTTACTATGGGTGGGAAGGCACTGATAAGGTTGCAACTTTGAGTTGCAAAACAAAGCTCACTCACAACTTTCAACTCCCATTTTGGGTGCAAATAAGCTGCAAGTGGAATTAAGTGATATTATTGGTCTAAGTTGCAATTGCCATATCACCGCTCTCAAAATATTGCAGTTGTAACTGTAATGGTAACTACTAGTTGCAACTACAGTTGCAATACAAATGAGGTTACCAAGCGCCCCAGTACCTATATGAATGAAGTATTTTAAAATTTCAGTGTGTCAGTGACTGAGGGTTTATCTGTGTCTTAATTTGAGGTGCAAACTGGCTCACATTCATTAATTAGAGCATCCACAGTCGTTTGCTATAATTCCCATTTTCTCATAATTTGAGAAAAATTTGAGAATTGAGCCTCTGCAATCGTTTGCTATTTTCTCAAAAAATAGCAAACGATGCACAGTGACTTCTCATATATGAGAAGTGGAGAAGCGAATATAGAAAAATAGAGGACGAAACATGATGTGTCGTTCCAAAGATAAAATAATTTTTTATTATAATCGGATGGGACTAGTTGTCTCGTCCCGTAAATTTTTTTTTTTTTTTTAATTTTTTTAAATGGGTCGGACGATACAAGATGCATCGTCCTTCCCGAGTTGTAAAAAAAATTTGGTATTATCCTCCAACGGGACATCATGTCCCGTTTGATCTGATCGTCCTTCCCTTTTTTTTGTGTGATGTTTTTCCCTAAATGAAGCTAAATGAAGCCATACAATATGAAGCCATACAATATTTCAAGACATAAATGAAGCCATCCAATATGGACGGGACATCATGTCCCGTTCTAATTTTTTTTTTTTTTTTTAAATTCTTTGCGGACGAGACACCTTGTCTCGGCCCGCTTAAAAACAAAATGAACCGACGTTACATGATGTCTCGTCGCAGGCAGTTTTCGAAATTTTTTTAAAGCGACGATACAAGGTGTTTCGTCTTACCGATTTTTTTTAAGGGACGATACATCTTGTATCGTTCCACACAAAAATAAGAAAATTTTGAGAAATTACCATTGCAGACGATGCAATCTGTTCTATTTCTATTCTTTTCATTTTGCCAAAATATAGCAATTGCCATTGTGGATGCTCTTAGCAAACTCAAAATTTAATTCTTTAAACCATTGGTCGGGAGATGTGATTTCTAAATATTAGATATGATTTTTATATTTTAATATAATATGTGCCTAAAACTTATAGAACGATATTTCTTGTGTCTGGAATTTTTCAATCCTTTTATAGAACGATATTACTTTTATATATATATATATATATATATGGGAGAGTTTGTCACTTTGTCACTTTGAGTTTGTAACCAAACAGATAATTTTTTAATATTTTTTTGTCACAAATGAAACACATACGTTGCACGTATAACTCTAACTCTAGTTATTAACACGTGCATCACGCGTGTAAATCAAAGTTTTTTCCTTCACCAAACAAATAATTTTTTAATTTTTTTTCACAAAGCAAATACGTACGTTGCACGTGCAACTCCAAATATATCAACACATCACCGTACGTACAATTCAAGGTTTCTCTTTCAAAAAATTTTAAAAATTGCGTGCAGTGCCCATTCAACTCTAATTTTTTAGAAGTTTTAAGGCATTCATCAGAAGTGCTGATTACTACCGACCTACATGTATCGCACGTTCAACTCCAACTTTTTATCAAAACGTGCATTGCACGTGAAAATCTCTAATATTACAATGGGAGAAGGCCTTAGTGTCATTTGTCATTTTGTCATTCTACCAACATGTGCAACGCACGTACATAACTAATATAAAGGAGGTTTCCAGTTCAAATCCTCCCTGGGTCAAAGTTTTTATTTTTATTTTTTGAAATTATTAAAACGTGCATCGCACATGTAAATTACTAGTCTTTAATAATTTACAGTTTGTCACTTTGTCACTTTGAGTTTGTAACCAAACAAACAATTTTTTAATATTTTTTTGTCACATACGTTGCACGTGTAACTCTAACTCTATTTATTAACACGTACATCATGCGTGTAAATCAAAGTTTTTTCCTTTACCAAACAAATAATTTTTATTTTTTTTGTCACAAAGCAAATACGTACGTCGCACGTGCAACTCTAAATCTATTTCGTAACACATCACCGTACGTACAATTCAAGATTTTTCCTTCAAAAATTTAAAAAATTGTGTACAGTGCCCGTTCAGCTCCAATTTTTAAAGTTGAAGGCATTTATCACAAGTGTTGATTACTACCGACTTACATGTATCACACGTTCAACTCCAACTTTTTATTAAAACGTGCATCACACCTGAAATTACTAGTATATATATTGGGTTTTTGAAACTTCTACTTTTCTTCTAAAAATATTTCATAATGATATTGGCTTCAAATATATCTTCCAAAAGTTTAGGATTGCAGAGATCAGTACACCTCATATGTGTTGAAGTTGTATGATAGTTGTGAATATTAACCAAGTGAAATACTGCTCGGTCTTTCAATGGGAGAAATAATAGCAATATCTTTCTCAAAATGTTGAATTTGAAGTTAATTCTATACCAAAATTTCAACCTTGATTCATGATCTAGGGATAATGTAGTTTGGAAGGTTGCAATCCATGTGTTTTCCCCATCTTAACTATATACTGATAATTTGTGACTGATTTAATACCTCATGTAGATAATGATGATCAATTCTCTATATTACTTCAGTGTAGGAAAAGATTCCACAAGCAGCACACATGCAAAAATTTATTTCGTATAAGTTGTAACTCATGTGCAAATAGCTCTTTTTCTGTGGGAAAAAGTACATAGTAAATTGCTGACCTCTTCCTTATTGTATTTTATGTTTCACCATTCATGATTTTACTTATATTAATGAAAATGACATCTTCATCATAAAAGACATACCAATTATTTTATTTTTATTTTTTGTTAAATATATATTTAGAAGGTATTTGACACATATCTTCTTTTTATGTATAACTGTTTATATAATTTCAGGAAACAATCCTTTATGTGACACTTGAACCATGTGCGATGTGTGCGGGGGCCATTCTTCAAGCTAGGGTAGGTACTGTTGTATGGGGAGCTCCAAACAAGCTACTAGGAGCCGATGGCAGTTGGGTTAGGTATGCATTATAAATATTCTACCTTGTTTGGACATGGTTGTAGTTTTTGTTAAACACTTGTTCCTTTCAACTAAAACTTGCTCTTGCTAATTATTTATTTATCTATATTGTATGCCTTTGTGACCTATATGTTCAGGAAATGAAATTCAATTTGATGTGGGTTGCAGGATATGGTAGAGCCCTGCCTTGGTGAAGGTTGCCGGATATGGATCTAACTTTTTGCTAATATATATAATTGAGTTTAATTTAGTTTTTCCGCCCATTCAATTCTTACATCATTCTGGAAAATGGACAGGACATATATGGCAAAAAATCATATGCCCAATTGGGCATAGCAAGTTCATTGAAACAAGGCAATAAATGCCTTTAATCCTCCTAAAAACCGTGCCCCCTACATGATCCCCTCAAAATCTGGGAAGGATCATGTAAGGGGGCACGATTTTTAGGCAATCCAAAGGTGGTTTCCTTTTTTTTCATCATGCTTTCTTTTGTCCAATTGGGCAGATGTTTTTTTCTCTACATATATGATACCTGACTGTTACCTTGAGCTATGCATTCAATAACTTTCTCCTGCACAAAAATCAATCATCACACTACTAAACAATTCAGGTTATTTTGCGTAGCCAAATCCAAATACACATATCTTTTATCATAAAATCCTATTTCGTATTATCGAAACCTTAAGAAGGATGGAAACAGTGTCACACAGCACACTGACACGGAAAAGGTTTTGAAAACTACTCTAAAATATCAAGTGTTGTGTTAGATTCAAGTGTTCGACACGTGTGCAACACGATACGGCTACCAAATAGAAGTGTCCGTGCAATATAGTCGATAACCTACAAATACAACAACAATAGTCTTTTTCCCAACTAGTTGGGGTCGGCTACTTGAATCATGATTTTCCATTCTGCTCGGTCTAGCGCAATATCGTCTAGCGCAATAATGCAATATCGTCTGTAAGGCCGCAAGGAATCATATATTTTCTTACCGTTTCCACCCAGGTAAGTTTAGGTCTTCCCTTACCTTACCACTAACTCTACCATCAATAATTATTAAATCAATCTTTTTAATTGGGGCACTACTAGGTCTACGTGTGACATGTCCAAACCATCTATCTTAGATAGGAGCTACCTTTACCATGTCTTTAGCACGTCTTGTATATACTTGTTTCTAATTCTATCATTCCTGGTTTTACTACACATCCATCTTAGCATCCTCATCTCCGCTACACTTATTTATTGGACATGTTATTTCTTAATTGCTCAACACTCAGCTCCATACATCATTGCTGGTCTAACAACTGTTTTATAAAAAAAATTCTTAAACTTCAAAGGTATACGTTTGTCACACAAAATACCACTAGCGCTTCTCCACTTAAGCCATCTTGCTTGGATCCACTGTATAACATCTTCACAAATCTCCCCATCTCTTTGTATAATTGAGCGTAAATATCGGAAACAGTCTCTCATAGGTATCTCTTGACCATCATGCTTCACGACTTCCTCATTTGTGTTATGAATATCACTAAAATTATACTCCATTTACTCTGTTTTAGTTATGCTTATTCTAAAGCCTCTAGTTTCCAAAGTTTCTTTCCACAATTCTAATTTATCTTTAATTCTTGCTCTAGTCGATAACCAACAAATATCATACTTAATTTAGTCTTTAGCTTTGAAATTGTTCCTTGTTCTATGTTTACTTGGTTTTAAGAATGATAACAACTCTGTGCCTGGTATCTCTTCATTTGAACCCTCATTATCTCAACGTTTTTTGTCAATTGGTAATGTTGCTCACAGTTTCATGTCAAAAATCTATAGTCGCAGTTAATCAAAATTTGATGATTATAGGGTTAAATATATTGTGATTGGGCTATTGCCCCACTATGACTACCTGTAGCAACCTATTATATTCGCCTTCATTCTAGAGTCTAGAGTCCAGTCTATTAGTCTCATAAAATTTTAGGGGGTAGTTCTTTAGTTGCACAAGCTTAACTTGCATGACCAATAAGGTTTGCTTTTCTATCCTTGAATTAGCTTCTATGACTTGTGGAAAATCTCTCTTAGAACGATGATGATGTGAACTCTCTAAATTGGTGGCCAATTTTGGCCGAAGAAACTGAAGGTAAAAGCACATGGACGCAATCTAGGCTATTAGTAAAGAAACGAGCAACCAGGTTTTTTGATAAAGAGATGGTCTCAGCCATCGTTTCATTAATGAACTATTAAGGAAACAAAGTAGAACATACATAAGCGATTACAAAATATAGGAGCAAGTACTAAAGACAACATAGCATCGAAATAGACAAATACAAACAAACCCAGAATCTAGACCACTGGTACACCGGTCATAATCAAAAGCAACCCCCAAAATGCAGACAGCTATCTCCATCAAGCTCGAATATGCTTGAAGATACGCTCCAATCCCAATCCGACTACTCTCCCTCCGCGATCCTGAGCCTCTTGTTTGCCTCCATGGCACCTGCCCAATCATGAATCAACATAAATATTTTATTCATAAAGTGAGGAAATCTGTATGAAACATTGCGGAAAAGAAGATCGTTTCTTTGAAGCCATAATGACCAAAGTAGAGCAGCAATCGCAATATCCCAAGCCCTTCTATCATCTATTTTAATGTTAATTTCTCTAAATGCCCCCCAAATTTCCGTAGGTGAATTAGGAACCTCTACTGACAACCTCCCAAGCGAGCCTAGCTCTAGGACAATGGAACAGGATGTGGTTGACGTCTTCTTCCGCCGACGAACAGCTCCCACAGCTCGTATCAATCTGCAAACCCCTCTTTTTAAGGTTTGCTTTTGACAGGATCGCGTTTTTGTTGACCAGCCAGCAAAACACTTTGACCCTGAATGGCGCTTTGGTACCCCAAATGATCGATTGAACCTGACATCTCGTCCCGCCGTCGTTGATCCATTTATACATGGATGACACCGAGAAACTCTTAGAGTTGTCTCTGTCCCACCACCACCTCTCATCTTCTGTCGAGTTACCCCCCTCTTCTGTCTGCAGAATAAGAATAAGATCGTTTAACGCCTCGAATTGCACCACACTCTCTGGGGTGATATTCTGGGACAATAAAATTGAGTTTACCACTCTTTCTAACGTCTGCCACCGTAAGATCTAAATTGATAGTTGCTTCAGCGGCCAGAGGGAATTGATTTTGCAGGGTGGACATTCCGCACCATTTGTCTTTCCAGAACCTGGTGTTCTTCCCATTACCTACTTTGCACCTAGTGTTGGAATAACGAGCAACCAGGTTATTACCAGGTGCAGTGCATTTTTAAAAAGTTTTTACACTGCTAATCTTTAAAAACTTCGTATTTTTTTTTGGGTGTCTGCAACACTATAATTGTCATCAATTTTCATTGTTCCTTCAAATTAAACAATGAAATGGAAGAACAGGCACTAAACATGCTATAGCTCAATATAGTATTATATATAGATTAAACTATTCTCGTATATGCTTTTTTTGGTTATCCCTCTTAAGGTCATGTTATGTTTAGTACTCCAATTTGTAAAACCACAGGCTATTCCCTAGTGGTGATGGAGGAACCACCAGCAGCTTGGACCCCCAAAACCAGATAGCAGGCCCTGTTCACCCGTTCCACCCAAAAATAACAATAAGGCGAGGAATCCTTGCAACTGAGTGCTCGGAGGCCATGCAACAATTCTTTCAACTAAGGCGGCGCAAGAAGAACGTCACAAAGCCAGAGCAGCCTTCGTCTCCTCCTCCTTGCCTTCCAGTACAAGCAAACCCTACAAAGCTATTCTCCAAGATGCATGACCTCTTCTGCATCATGTTTTGCTTGTAGTATTTTTTTTTTCTTGTTTTTTGTAGGGTTCTTTTTGGGGGTTGATTAAGACTGTTAATGTGTGTAATTTGTCCGTTATGGTGGCCTCCTGTTCTTTGTTGTATCACATCGGAATAAAATTCATTCTCGTAGGGACTTCTATAGTGATCTTAGAGCCTGTCTGATTTGATGAAGTTGGAATGTAGCCAGAATTTCTTGTTGATGTAATTATTGCATTTTAGAGCACCGACCAAGTCATTTCATTTATGTAGCTGTTTGAATTATGAAGTTTGTAGTTCAATTTGGGAGATTCTGTCAATATTAATTTCCGGTATCTTAACCATTCTTACAACGTAAATTGGAATTGCTCTTGGAACGTAAACATGATAATACACATGATAATACGAAGCCAATTCTCTCATGTCTTTACACTTTGAGAATCTTGAAGGTTTGGTTATGGAATTTACAGATGAATAACATGTCATCAGTAATAGTAATATAATGGTTAGGTTCTCTTTATTTCTCCTCCTCCAAAGTTATAACTTGAGTTGGATTTGCAAAGTTCGAATAAAAGTAGAATCAAACACAATTTTAGTCGATGGATGCACTGAGTTTCATGTTATTCTTCAGTTTTTATGCACTCTGGGTCATACTTTTTTATGTTATTCTTCAGTTTTTATGCACTTTGGGTCATACTTTTTTAATCGAGCGACGCAACTCGAAGTTTCGTCCGATGATTTAAAAATAATATTTTTTTGAACGATTTTTAAAATATGCATAATTTTCAAATTCTCTCTCATATATAGCAATCTATTGTAGCTAAATATGCATATTTAGCAAACGGCTGCAGTGATAATTTTGAAAAAATATACATATTATGCATATTTAGCAAACGACTACAGATGCTCTTACACCAGTTGCAAAACCTTTAGCCTGTTTAGGTAGACCATTATTCACCAAAAAGTGTGCAATATGCCTATAATTAACCAAACTTGCAGTAAAATTAATAGAAAATAAGAATTTTGAAATTATATCGAGAATAACTCGAAATCTTTCTAACATGGTTGGAAAACAAAAACAAATCTAGATTGATTTTTAACACAATTCAGGCCATACTCAACTACTACTCAAGCAACAGTCAACATCCAGCATTTGTGAGGAGCTGCCCTTCAAACATTGATTGTTGGCTTTCAAGACTTTCTACCCACTCTGTTAGCTGTTTGGTTAAAAGTATGAGCTAGAAGAGCATTGTTGAGTATGAAGGTAATACAAGCAACCAAGATCAGAAGGCGTTTCCTCCCAAGATAAGGAAACAAGACCTCCATTTATTAGTATACTCGGAGATTTTCAATTGTACTCAAAATCATACGTACACTCGGCAAGGAGTACGCATCTTTATAGAAAAGACGTGCAATGTCGTTTCTTGATCCCAACTGACTGCTCGTCTCCCTCCATTGCACGTGCCTAAACCATCTCAAATGGTCTTTCTTAAACGAAATTTTTTTTTTTAACCGTCGCCATTGTATGTCTAAACCAACTCAATCGATTCTTCCTCAGCTGGAGCTGCCTTCAAGATTCAGAAACATTCTAAAAATGAACTGATAAATGGAACAGTCAGAGTTAGCTCAAACCTCATTGTAGTATTAATCAACCACCATCACTTGCAATCAAATCAACCCTCTCTTTAGTGGTTACAACAAATTTAGAGTCCAACAGTTTGAATTCAACCCAGAAACAAAAAGAAACTATCAATCAATGAAAATCATATGGAAATCAAGCCACAACCTAATCCTGGTGTAAAGAAACAGACATAATAATCAAATGAATTAAAGTCCAAAGATGTGTGATTCCCAAGTCCTTTCAGCTGAGAGCTCAACACGACCAAACTGCTTTGCCTGCTTTAGCTTTCTTTCATTCTTCTACTGCTTTTTATACCCAGTATCCCTTCTCAATTGAACAAACAGAACAACGATACGTAACATGGACTCCCTGTGGTATTGCCTGTATCTCGTTGGCTCTCTCTTCATCCATATCAGTCTTGTTGGAGCCCAAGCTCCGGCGGCATCACCAACTCAAAAACTAACACCGGTAGCTGCAACACCTTCTGCAGCAGCGACCCCAACAAACTCGCCACCTCAAGTGTCTGCTAGCCCCCCTCCGGTAACACAACCACCAGCACAAACACCATTAGCATCACCACCACTCTCTGTATTGCCACCATCATCTTCTTCTCCTGTATCACCACCTCCGGCTCCGGTTGCTTCACCCAAGTCACCGCCTCCTGCATTGCCACCACCAACTCCAGCACCTCTGACACCGCCACCAGCACTGGCCCCACCGGTATCGGCACCGGCGCCAGCACCAGCTCTGGCTCCCACCGTGTCGGTGCCAGCACCAGCGCCTGCACCGTCGAAGAGTAAAAATAAGCACAAGAAGAAAAAGCATAAGAAGAAGCATGCACCGGTACCGGCACCAGTTGCTACCAGCCCGCCAGCACCACCAGCACCTCCGGAGGAGGACGTTGTGGCCCCTGCACCATCGCCTGATGCGGTATTGCTCACCTTGTTTCCTTTGATCTGCTACTAACTATTTGAATGTATATGATATAATGAAGGAAACGGGAGGGAGATTCAAATCATATCACAATTTAAATGAGACCCACAAAGATATTGACATATTCGATCACATTACGAAAAGAGATCAGTAAAAAACAGAGTAGATTGCAGGAGATGAAGTAAACTTTATGTTAGATTTATTAATATCAATATACATAAACAAATTTTATACATAAAACATATTTTCAGAACATCTACCAAATTCTTCACATAAATATATGCACGCACAAAGTTTCAGTTTTTTTAAAAAAAAAGAAGACTTCTATCATGCAGACTTGAAATTCAGACAACCAACAAAGTTAAAAATATTAATGGTTTTCAAAAAATAACTCATCATCCCCTTCATTGACATAAAAAGTGCAACACAGATCAGAGGCCACACATTCGCATATCCACACAACCCTCCCACCCAGTGACTCTTTGGTTATAACGGTAAGGATTAATTAAGAAATCGCTTAATAAGCATCTTGCTATATTATACAAAAAGTTTCAATTCCTTTTCTCTTGTCTATGTTCTACTAATTTCTAGATGAACTTCCACTTTACCTATTCTCTGTTTTTTTTTTCTTTTCAATTTGTTGTCTGCAGAATGGAAGCAGAAGAATGTATGATCTGAAGATGTTGAGACAATGGGCAACTGTGATAATGGCTACATTTCTTGTTCTAACAACCATATAGACGAGTTTCATGTTCTTTTTGTGCTGTTGGGGATCGATTCAATTCGACTGGAATATAGAAAAGAGCAGATGCAGTATCCTTATCACTGTTTTAAATTTCCTCCGATACGGCCGAAATTTCGGCCGGAATTTCGTTTCGGCGAGCTTGCCGATACGAAATCACATATTTTATACTCTATATCGTTTTGGACCGAAATGTGTGGATTTCAGCCGAAATTACCGAAATATCGGCCGAAATATTGCCGAAATTGGCGAAATATCAGCCGAAATAGGCACATGCTATTGTGAATATATTTAAAAATTTTGTTTTACTTTTGCATGTCTTTCAATATAGGACATTAAGCTAAATAATGTGAGGATTTCGTATCACTATTGTTTGTATATATGCAAAGTCAAGTAAGTTTATTAACTAATACATTTTTTCTAATCAATGCAAATTCAATTTAGTTATATACTTACATTACATTCTCTTTTATATTCTTGTTTAATTATGTGAAGATTTACCGCAATTGATTCATGTCATTAGTTACATTATACAATATTTTATATGATAAAGGACATGTAGGACATATAATATCTTATTTAGTAACAAAAAAATATTTATTGAGTATAAAAAATGAACATCCGAAATGATCACATTTCCCCGAGATCTCCTCCGATATCTCCGATCCGAGACGAAACACCCCTTACCGAGACGAGTCCGAAATCCGAGATTTAAAACCATGATCCTTATTTATTCGAAGCCTAGGTTGAGTGTGTGAGGCAGAGTTTGCGTACATTATTCAAGCATTTTTGTAAAATAAATTAAAATGTGAAAATAATGAAGATTGTTATAAGTTGAAAAGCTTTCAGAGAACTTGATGGTCAGGTATTACATCTTATTGTAGAAAGGAAGAAAATGTTCAGTAAAGAAATAGTAAAGAAATAGCAACCGTTGATATGAGGAACTGCATATTATATAGCGTAATACAAGCTAAAATATATCTACAGTGAAAGGTCTCATTGATCTAGTTACGTAATCAGGTAAATAGGACAGGTAGTAAGAAGGAAATGAGAAATAACAACTAACAGAAAAAGGGTTTAAAGCTTAAGAACTTGAAAAGGGACCGTAAAGGCATATCAGTTTGGATTCTAAATACGCAATACCAATAACTCAATCCAAGAGTAATAATGTATCTATAAAGCAGTCAATATATTTGCATACTAATGTATCTAAATAGAAATCAACATATGAATTGCTCTGTAAAAAACATGTCAAATAAATCTCAAATATCATGAGCTATATGTTGACAAAATTCTCATTAATCAAGCTCTCATGCTTATCAATTTCTCTAAAATGAAAACTAATAAGAATAAAGAGCACTAAAATTGAAGTGTATAATAAAGTATGAACACAATTATGCTATTTTATAATTTTGATTGTAATAATTTAGTTTCTTCTGTTTCCCCGGAAACAAGTGATACTTGCTAAACATACACGATTCTACAAAAGGAATTTATCTAAATAATTCATATGTTCATAGAAATTAACATATGAAACATGTCAAATAAATCTTAAATATCATGAGCTGTATGTCAATAGAATTCTCATTAATCAAACCCTCATGGTCATCAATTTCTCTGCAGTGGAAACTAATAAGAAGAAGACAAAAACTGAACTGTAATAATGAAATGTGTACACAATTTTGCAATTTCATAGTTGCATTGCAATAAATTAGTTTCTTCTGTTTCCCCAGACGATACATTTTAAACGTAATAATTATACAAAAGAAATTAATCTAGAGAATCAATACGTTCCGAATATCAGTGTTATAGCTATTCCACATAAGATAACACATATAAATGTTTGGGTCTGGATTCGGATTTCACATGCATTCAGCCTGAATCTTGATATTTACTGTGAGTAGCTTCTACTAACCGAATGAATTGCCAGATTGCAGTTGGAAGTTCCAGATGAGCAGACCCAGTCAACTGCCCCTACTTACATCTCACATGGACTTATTTTCATCACAGCCAGAATCAATCTCCTTCTGTAAATTGTTGTTCACATCTATGTCCTTTCGCAGGTCATACTCAACCACAAGACCGAGGTTGTCGACTAGTTTGTGATTCACGAGACAACCTGCACACTATTTGAATGGGGATATCAGTTATAAGGGTTTCACAGCCGATTTAAATGCTAGATATTTTTGTGTATACCATTTTTTGAGTGTATATGTAGGGTTAGTGAAATAAAAGAATTATCAGAATAAATGTTCTAACTGACAACAATTTTAATTGCAAATCCTCACCATTTGAAAAGACAAGTTCGGATTTTCTATCAAATACAAGGAAGAATGAAGCAAAACATATAAATCAATAAATATAAAAATCACACTAAAGAAAGCTTCACAAAAGAATTGAGTTGAGTTTGGTTACTGCAGCAAAATTGAGGTCCTTGAAAGGTGTGGAGCAAGGTTCGTGGCTTAGGCAAAGGGAATGACCCTACCAAATTGCCAGTGCATGTGTATAGAAATAAATCCTTATTCCATAGGGGAATATTCAATGCATGTACAAACAATACATGCTACATTGCCTCGATTAAGTATTTTGTTTTATTATATTCTCTTTGTCAGGGGTCATATTCCTATTCTAGGAACATGGTAACATATAGTAATCATAAGCATGTTTATCCACTGTTTATTGCTAACCATAATAATCTATATAAACATACGAATGGGTGAGCATAGCAAAAACAAATTAAAGGTAAGGAAAATAGCAAAGAAGGTACCTGTACAAAAACAGTTCCCCGCTCATAAGCTACTCTATTTATTGTGCGTTCTGTTCTTTCCCCACACGCATTGCACGTAAATTGCACGAGCAAACTTCTTCGAGGAAGCTTTAAATCAAATGATGCTTCCTTAAAGATAACACATAAACAATTTTGAGACCATGAAGTTAGAATAAAAAAATAAAACCATCACTTAACCTCTTAAATACCCAGGACATAATGCTGAAATATGTTAGAATGCAGTAAAATAATACGCTTCTTGTCCATGATGCACTTTCGTGCCTACGATATAAAATACTAGATATATTTAAAATTAATAACTCAAATCATATCTGAAGGTTTATGGATGACAAATTCGTCCAAAACCTTTTTTTTTTTGCGACCTGTGCTAAATCATATTTAAAAATTCAGCCGTCAAAGAGACTCTAGACTAGATGCTTCCTAACATAAACTATTCAGTTACATCCAGACCAAGTAAAAACGCCGTCCTCCATTATATAGTAGTATAGATATATTTTTGTGGCTTCAAATGGAGGAGACATGGGGATGCGTAAAAATTTTAGGTGTTTGGTGTAAGGTGCAGAAAAGGGTGCATTAAGAAACTATTTTTTCTTGTAATGAGGACATCAGTTCGAGACGATTTGGACGCTTCTATCAGCGCATGCATCGTCTAGGATGACTATTCTATTGGCCTCGTCATTTTTATAAATTTTGCTATTTGCACCCTTTATTTTATGTATTTTGGAGATTTATTTTGAGCCTATATATAGGCCTTTAGACTAATGAGAAGTTATGCTTGGATTGATTAAAAATTTTGTGTGATTGAGTTTTGCCCTTCATTCATCTCTTTTGTGTGAGACATTGAGAAAACATTAGGGTTTGTGAGAAACCCTAGATCCCACCTCCATCTCCATCCCTATACCCCACCGGCCTCTCTCCTTCCTCTTTCTCTTTCTTTCCGAAACCCTAATCCCCAAATCTTCATACAAACCCTAACCTTAATCTTCACATCAAGAGAATGATCTATGGAGGAGTACAACACCATTGACGTCGACGACTAGCACCTTCTTCCTCTCCATCCGTGGCGCGACACGTTCATCGAACCCCGGTAATTTCTTTCAATTCCTTCATTACTTGTGGTACTGCTTATTATCTCTATAATAATATCTGAATTATCTGTCATCCACAAATATTAAGGGTATGTGCTTCTACTTGCCAATTAGTGTATGAATCATTATTGAATATCTTACTTGCTAAGAAAGCTTAAGTATAATTGTTGATTGTTAGGCTTGAATCCTAAATGGGACTATTAACTTATTCTATTTCTTTAAAATCTATCAAACCAATCACTAGTTTTAATTTCTAACATAATCGGCACTAGTTGTTGGTAAACTTAATCTTTTAATATTTTTGGAAAATTCTCTACCTAGGGTTAAGTTTACATCACCTTGTCTTGATTTTATTATTTAAAATTATTTTTAAAAATCCGACCTCGAAACTTAAAAGGGAAATTTTCAATATTGTTCCACTCTTCCCGTTTCCTTTGTTCCCGACCAAACACAGACCCAACCGAGCTCCAAGTTATTCAAAGAAATTTATCACAAGTTTGCTCAAGAAAGCAAAGTGCAAAGCATTCTCCATTGGTATACTTTAGGCATCCTTACTAGTTGGTGTCACTATATAATATGCTCCAAATACATCTTTTTCCAAATAAATACACTTCACAATGCTCGAGCAGTCAGAAAATTGTGTCCAATAGTGAAGGAAAATTTAAAAAAATAACAGGGGGGAGAGCATAACAAACAAGGCTCTGTCCATTTCATTGCCCTAGAATTACCACATATATTGCAGGCTATTTCCATGACTATAAGCATGGTTTCAAATCTCGGTTGCTACCAAGATGCACTGGCTGTACTGAATCAAATTGGGGTTTTCCTCCAGATGCTTCCAATATATTACCAACTAATGTCAGGCTAATAGCCTAATACTCAAACCAAATATCGAGGGTTTCTGACATAAGAAAAATAGTGATTTCTACGTCACTTTTGGGAAGCATTACCCTTGTGCCAAATATTATCTTCAGAAAATATACAAGTGCAGTTAGAGGAAGATTATGCAGCTGGATTTTATTGGTCTAAATGAACAATATTTTTTTTGCAATTCAATCAAGTTCATCTAGGTACTTTCCCTCATCCAGTTTCTGACAACTAGAAACAAACATCCACTTCTCCACTATCACATGCTGAGCCACTAAATTTTCACTTGAGCACTTTATCAAATCCTTATAAAGCTTTTCGAACTGTCTTCTCAAAAAAAAAACTCATCTTCTCATGTCAAAAGAGAAGTTTCCCAAATCCACAATATAAGATACTGCACAATTGTTTTCAAAATAGCAATGTTAACCTCAAAGACTGTTTGATTTGGTTTTGGTTCAAAAGTCGATTTCAAATACAGTTTAATTACATCATTACTTTTATCACGATAAAGTCCGAAAACACCTTTTATGAAACTTCAAAGTTCAAAAATTTTATTGTGCACAACTAGCATTGGTATCGGGTCGGGTCGGGTCCTTCACTACCCGGACCCCTACAGGTCCAAAAATTGGACCCGACCCGGACCCGGACCCGTGAGGACTAGGTCCGGTTCCGGGTCCGGGTCCTATTAAAATATTTCTACCCATTCGGGTAGGAGCGGGAGTGTGAGCGTGTCAGGGATTCGTTTCTCGAAAACGCTTGAAGTTGCCATTACAGGAAAAGTTGGAAGAACTAGGGTTGAGATGAGAAGATTTTGGGAAGAAACTAGAGATTTGGGGAAGAACTAGATTGATTTTTATTCATTGATATCTTTCAGAACTTACAGCTCATCCTATATAGGGAAGGAAGGGGGGTGGTTACGCTACAGGACAATACAGTAGACACGTGCGATACGCACTAAAACGTCCCCCGCCCTCTTCCCGCCATCAGCTATTTGAAAAAGGTGCGTTAAGCACGTAAAAACTCAAATACAGACTCGAGTACAAAAACAGGATAAAGAAAGGTAACCAGCTGATCAACTGAACCCATGGCGTTGCTGGCTTGGTCGATGACTTCTCTGGCAATACTCCGATGGTCAACACGATGATCCTGACAACTCCACCCCCCTTAAAATGAGCTTGTCCCAAGCTCATTACCAGGTTGGTAAGTTCAAAATGGAACCACATAAGACAGTTGATATATTTCCAGCTCAGGCAAATAGTAAGCCCTAAACTGGAAAGAGCTCAGACATACTTTCCATATGTTTTCCATTCCTTCAGCTAGAAGCTCTACTGCCGTTGCACTGTAACGATCATTCGTGGACATAACTAACTTGATTGGTTGGGTAATTACCAGATTGGAAAGATTAACTTTCACTATGGTTGGGTACCAAACAACAAGTGCTGCTGCAACTATAATATAAGAGGCAGTTGCATCCGGGGTTGTCCCCCCCATCCAAGAGATCCACTCGATACTAGCTATAATATCAGCTGATCTTTTCTCCTCGAGCAATCTGCATAACTCAACCTTTAACCAAGTCACATGTTCTTTCAGATCAGGTTCAGATTCTAACCCAATGTCAATTGCTAGATCACTGAGAAATCCTTCTATCTTTGTAGAATCAGACTCTGAATGGAGTAACTCCCCATTTGAAGGCCTGTCACTTAAGCCTTCGGTTGGATTTGATTCTAGAAGCAGTGATCTTGGGTCATGTTTCAAACTATACAGCTTTGAGGAAAGACCCTGTGAGTCCCTCCAGGCACGAAGTCCTTTGGACCTCTCCTCCATAGAGACCAAAACTATTGGCCTGTGCTTTTTCCTCAAATGATGAAGTCTGCTTTCATTTACAGCTTGATATCCCAACTTTTTCCCAACAAGACTAGCTGCAACTGATTCACAAAAACTGGGATGTACTTCAGTCAGTATCTTATTCACGTCAGGAACATCACAACGGATAACTCATTTATTGCATTGATATGGGAATTGTTACTAGCATGACTACGGTGGTCTTCACTGGGATGGTTATGTACACCATTAACAAAAGGCCTGCTTCTAGAAATCTCACCATTCCAATCACCTGATCTGCCAAATACATCACCAGATAAAAGTGGATTTGGCCTTTTCAATCCAATTCTAGGAGGAGCTATCCTGGAAGGAAGCAGTGCTCCTTCAGCTTGGATAATTGATGAAGCTTCAGTTCTTCCAGATCCACCAACTGGAGAAAGCAACTTCAAACGATGAAGACTAGAACTGTCCTTGGCAAAGGAAGATGTCTTCTTGAATGATCGAGAAGAAGATGATACCATTGCACATTGATCATCCACTTGAGTATTTACAGGTTGGTTGTGGATGTCTTTATTTTCCAAATTGCTACAAACTCCATGTAGCAAAAGAGCAGACTCAGATCCAGTATGTATCATATTATCTGAGCATACCGATTTCTGGATTTCTTGTAGATGGAGTGGCAGCTCATCCTCAATTTTCTGAAGAACTGACAAAGGAAAGTATTCCCGCCATGTTTTGAAGAGCTTAACCAACTGAACACCCAAGGAAGTATCAGCTTTCTTGAATGTATCAGTTTTAAGGATTTTACTAGCAACATCCAGTGTGTTTGGAAATTGCCTTAAGCATGTAATAATATAATTATAACCAGAGGCATCTGAAAAGCTTCCGACATTACTAACTTCCCATTTGTTCTGGCCAGCCACATAATATGAAGCAGTTGTCCGAATGGCATTGTCAATACCATACAATGTTCCATCCGTAGCCATTATACTTTTACTGCCACCACATTTAATTCCAAAGGAATAATAGATCGGAGAACCATGATAGCATGATCTGTCCCTTTGAAGACAGTTTAATCCAGAAGGCAAAACACTGCAATGCTCAACTGTTAGAAACTTCTCATATGAAAATTTCCTGGGTTTTAGATGAGCAACTTTGTGAAATCTCAAAATCATCTCTGCACAATCCCTGAGTTGTGATTCTTCATAGCGAGCATGTTTCCTCATAAGACCTGTCCAAGCTGGGGCTATTTGGAGGGTGCATCGTGCAACGTAAATTGCCGATGCACACAGCAAGGATGGCTTATATTTTGAAGCTTCATATTCCATGAGACATAATTCAATAAGATAAAATGCTAGTTCTTCAAGCTTTTTGTCAGATTGTGCAGCTTTCAAAAACCTCCACATGAAAACATATGGGGTGGGCATGTTTAACCAAAAACGTAACTTTTTGAGGATAAGCTTCTCCATGGCAAGCATCTGATCTCTTGTGTACAAATTTGCAGAGATACTGATCAATTCATTGATCTTTGGATGCCAGTAGTCTTCATAATTAAAGTCTAGCAGAAGGGAAGTAAGACCAACCATCTGCAATTCATCCTTTTTTGAAGTGGCTTTAGATGGATTCCTCAAAACACTGTGAACTGAGAGAACTTTAGCATCAGGAAAATATCTTTGTATAAATGTTGCAGCAAGATGAAGAAATCCAGTCCCTGAAGGACCTTCAACAGTAGCAACTTTGCTTCCACCAGGATCAAAACTGAGTATACTTATCTTTGTAAATATCGTTGTTTCCATGTGGTATGTTGTAGCCTCATACAAAGGACTAGCAACAAAAGACCCATCACTTGATGAACCTGAGCCTGCTGGTGACATGTAGTCAAGGACATATGGGCTTGCAACCATAATTGCAAATATACATTTTGATAGCGCAACAGAATACCCTTCTCGTGCATTGCTAATGGCCATAGTTAAAGATTGCAGATTCTCAACATCAACCATCTCATTAACAGGATGTGTCTCTCTATTATCTGGTTCTAGCATTTCATCAAACACCTTGAATGTCTCATCACCATTCTTCTCAACACTCTTTACCTTAGCTTCAAAACTCAACAAATCTTTACCAATTACAACAACTCCATCATTAATTTGAGCTCTAAACACATTCCCCCCGTCACCACAACCATTAGAATTAAAAGAGTTGGAGTTAGGATTAGTTACCTCCCTCCTTTCAATCCGTTGCGGAGCTATCAAGAACAGTGGAGCAGTGGAAATCAGTGGCGTGGTGTGTGGTTCGGATGGTTGAGGGTGAATGATCGGAATCTGAGGAACAGTGAGAAGCTGTGGAATGGATTGCTGCAATATCGACATCATCGCATCAAATTTCTCTTCCAGTTTGGTCATCCTCATCTCAAACTCTCCATTGAGAGAATCGAGTCGCTTCTCTATCAATTTCGACTGCAAATTGATCGCTTGAATCCCCTCCTTCACTGATCGGATACCCTCTCTCACTATCAACGTGCCTCCGACGTCTCGCGAGTTGCCTATGGTAAAGGACGACTCTGATACCACTTTGTCAGGAATTCGTTTCTCGAAAATGCTTGAAGTTGCCATTACAGGAAAAGTTGGAAGAACTAGGATTGAGATGAGAAGATTTGGGGAAGAAACTAGAGATTTGGGGAATAACTAGATTGATTTTTATTCATTGATATCTTTCAGAACTTACAGCTCATCCTATATAGGGAAGGAAGGGGCGGTTACGCTACAGGACAATACAGTAGACATGTGCGATACGCACTAAAACGTCCCCCGCTCTCTTCCCGCCATCAGCTATTTGAAAAAGGTGCGTTAAGCACGAAAAACTTAAATACAGACTCGAGTACAAAAACAGGAAAAAGAAAGGTAACCAACTGATCAACTGAACCCATGGCGTTGCTGGCTTGGTTGATGACTTCTCTGGCAATACTCCGATGGTCAAGACGATGATCCTGACAGAGCGGCGAGCGGAGGCGGCGAGTGAAGGATTTAAAATAGATGAGAGAATAAAAAGGCATGAGTTTTTAGTTTGGAAGAGCAAGATTTATAATTGAGAAGGAATGAGGGGAGGGATGAGGATTGAACATTTATTTTTATGTTAATTTTTTGGGTTTTTTTTAACAGGTCCGGGTCTGGGTCGGATCGCTTTTGAGCAGACCTAGACCCGGACCCGAAAGTACAACGGGTCCCATTTTAGGACCAGGACCCGGATAGGCCGGGTCAGTTACTGTCCAATGCCGGGTTTGGGTCGGATCCGGGTTTCCGGTATTTATACCGATGCTATGCACAACACCAATCTAGAATAAAATGTTCCAAACAAAATTTACAACTAAAGTTCAAAATCCTCTTTGTCGCTTTAACATGAGTATTTTACACGCAATTACATCCCAATTTTGCTTATTACTATTAAACTAACATTGATAGCGATTATTGTACACTGAGGGCGGCTTTTGCTAACTAGCAAGAAAACCAAAGAAACATAAAACTATACAAAATATAAAAAATTCAGTAACCTTTGAAGATGGACTACTGTGGGGCAGCACATTCCCCTCCTCTAACCCCGAGTTTACGAATATTCTAACTTTTCGTCGATTGTTTGAAACCCTCAAACTGCAATAATCAATTCCAATTTCAAAACGAAAGGGTCTACAAATTCCAAAAAATATGAGAAAAAAATGGAAGAGGGACCTGGAAAATTGCAGCTTTGAATTCGGAATGGATAAGGAAGAAGAGGACCGGAAACTAGTATGGGATTGTTTGGCGGGCTTCGGTGCAAAAAGGGTCGGAGAGAAGAAGGCGTTGACGGTGGTCGCTGTCGCCATTTCTAAAGCTCTGAGTTTTGGAAAGGAGGGGTTTTGAGAAGAAGGGTATAAATAAAAGGTTCAATTCCACAGTGGTAACTGATAGGGGCGGATCAGGATTCAAAAGAGTGGAGGCCGGAAGAAAAAAAATCACACAACTAACATGTAAAATATATATAAAATTACTATAAATACTATATAGAATAAAGTTGGGCTTCGGCTATAAAAAAAAATAGAAGACTCAAATATATATGAGGTGGGCTTTAAAAAATATTTTGAGAGGGCTAAAGCATACATCCCATGCTAATATACCAAAATATATATATATATATATATATATATATATATATATATATATATATATATATATATATATATATATATATATATAAATACCAAAATGTTGGGGGGCCTATAGCATACCCCAGCCCCCCTAGATCCGCCCGTAATCACTAACAAATGTGGAAATTACGTATATCTCACTCACAATTTGATTTTTCCATATAACTCACTAACTTGCTATTCTGACTCTTCTTATGTTAAATTTTACCACGAGTTTAAAAATGAATATTTTGCCATCTTTTAAAAACCTAACCCTGAGAGCATCCAGAGTTGGGGTTTGCTAAAAAGTTGTTAAATGCATATTATACCTATTGTAGCGCCCCGAGTTCCACACACTGGAAGCTCGTGATACTTGCCCAGAATCTTTACTTCAATGAGTACACAACACAGAAAAACTACAAGAAATTAAAAACTTACATTTGCACAAAAAAACTATATCCTGCACTTGGTTGCTTTCCGCAGCTCGAGTCCACTGCTCCACGATCAGCGATCCTGTATTATCAAACTGTGGGCACGTCAGTTGAATACAACTGACGCAATACGGATGAAAAGCTGCAATCTCCAAAATCCTCAACAATCAATATTTGATGTAGAAGAAAAGAAACGTGAAAGTCATACAAAAATAAATGTCAGTGTATGTCATGATCTAGATTCTAATGCACAACTCATATGCACCCCATGCTCTTAATCTAATGCAAACTTGAATTGGAAACGTATGCATCCCCTACTACATACTTTCCAAATTGAGTTCGTATTTTCCAAATAATAGGGTTCAATCCCTCACCTTGCATCCTACTCGTGTACTCATTCCTGTTTCTGACATTCGTCTAGTGATTGGTAGAGTCTGCAGCACATGCGGTCCATTTTCGCTCCTGCAGTCGGATCGTGGTCCTTCTCTACTTTAAATGGCAATGATCACCCTATTCGTTCAGATCATGGTCCTTCTCCACTCCAACAGGATCGTGGTCCCTCTCCACTCCCAGTCAGGCCGGTGATCATCCGCTCTGCCGGAATCATGGTCATTCTCCACTTCTGCCCCTACCAAAGTTATCATGAACATAAGGCGAATCGATCGGGCCACCCCTACTCCGGCCAGAGACTTAGAGTTACACTCTTGCTCCTTATTCGTATTGATAGCCCAGAACATAGATGGAAACTTAAGAGTCCATCTCATAAGTTCCGACAGGACTTGTGACTTACGTCTGCATCTCGTTCTGTAGTACCCCGTATTTTTAAATATAATTTTGAAAATTTATAAATGAATTAAAATAATTTTTTGGAGATTTAATAAATATTTTCTGAAGATTTATCTTTTTACACGTGCAAATATTTTCTAGAAAAGTTCAAAAGGGCAAAATTATTTTGTAGAAAATCATTATTTAATATATGGAATTTATTGTAATTTTTCTAGATTTTTATGATATTTATTGGACCTATTTGCAAATATTACAAAAAAGAATGATCTTTTTGCAAAATTGTCATTTTGAGGGGTGAAAGTGCAAAACTATTTTTCTGGACTTTTCAAACAGTGCCGGCAGACTTAGGATGGTTATTTTTGTGTTTTAAATCTCAATTAAATTGGTTTTATCAAGTTTCCAAGTGTAGGGATCTATTTATGTAAAGATATATTTTAAAAGAATTATTTTGCAAATGTGTTCAAAACCGTAATTCTCCTAATTCCGGCCTATTTAAAATGTGAAGTGTAGCCGTCTTTCGCTGCACAATACAAAGGTTTTATTGTTTTTATTTTTTTGGAGATTTAAAGAGGAGATCTTGGATTCTTTGCAAATGAGGGATTCTTCGTCTTGCTTTGTTACATTCGTTTGATCTCTCCATCGAGGTGAGTGATGTAAATTATTTTGTTGTTTTGTTTTATGTATGTGGTATGCGGTGTTTCATCTATTAGAAAGCATGCTAGGGTTGGGTATGAATATGTATGTTGGATGGATGGTAAAATTGGATCTTTGAGAAGAACCCTAGTTGTTGTGAGTAGGATTGCATGTGGATGGTTTTGGAAGGAGAACCTAATATAAATTTTGAGTAGGCTATTTCTTTTGGATTTATTGCTGATTTGATTGCGTATGATGGATGTTATGCATTAATTGATCAAAGAAGAGATTTTTGGACTATTGGTGAGTTGGATGAATACAAATTGACCATGTAAATGATAAATTTGCTTATGGATCAACTATTGAGAATAGTTGAGATTGAGTTTGAGGAATTTTGAGAATGAGTAATGGATTAAAAGACCATGTCTTGAGGATTTGAGTTGTGATAACTAAATTTGGGGATTGATACATTTTTGATTAAATTGGGGATTTGTGATTTTGTGAAAGATTTTACTTGAATTTGGATTTACACAAATACTAAGTTTGATATCTGAATATTTTGTTATTTTAGTTTATGGATTTGTGAAGCTCTTTTGGTGCACAGGTATGCACAAACGTTTTTCCTAGATATCGTCTTTTTGCTGTTTAAGAAGAAATTGAGTTTTATGCGGATTTTACTATATCTCAACTTATTTTGGTATTGATATGTTTTGGAATATAAAACAAGGTTATTTTGATGTATGATTGATTCTTAAAAACTCTATTTTTGATATATGCACACATTCATGTTTTTAATTTGAAGAAGTTCATCAAAAAGCTATTTTATCAATTCAAGTGGTTTTTAATTGGTTTTTATCGATCTTTGTATATCCTATAAGTTGTATTTGATCATATTAGAAATATACTTTTTATAGATTTCGTTTTCGTAAAGTAAATCTTCGTATCAGTTGAATTATACACAACCCAAATTGCAGTATGTAGGTAAGGCAGTCGACTGGTATGTTTCGGCTGTCGACCGTGGCTACCTGGCTGTTGTGTTTTCCCGTTTTTCTTGAAATCAAGTGCGGAACAGTCAACTGAACTATTTCTCCAGTCGACTGTCTCTACTCTGTTTTGATATTTTCTCGAGGTGTTGGATTTCCGCTCTGGACAGTCGACTGGTGTCTTTTACAGTTGACCGTCAACACTTAGAATTATTTAATGAAAAATGTTGGATCTTCGCTCTGGACAGTCGACCGACTCTGGTTTGCATTCGACTGTTACTGATGTTCCTTGAGTTTTCCAGGTGTTCTTTAAATGGTTGATTCTTTAAAAGTTTTTGGATTTATAACTTACTATTCTAAATATTATTCTTTCTACAGAACATATATTTTCAAGATATTTTATTATTGAATCTGGATTTTGAAATTTTATAAAGTTTTGGATTTTGTTGATTGGAGTGGTTTCTCCCTTTGATCGTTTTGACGATGGATTAGTGAGTTTTGGTCTTGTTGAGATCTCTAGGAGTTGAGTGGGAGTCCTGGTACCGGCAGTTGAGATTTGTTGAGTTAGACCTGGAGGTCTTGGTTTAGTTGTTGTTGAGTATTTAAGTCCGGCGGGATATACTAACTTTAGAGATGAGGATTTTTGGTGGTTTAATAATAATCAACTTAAGGACAGGCACTAGTGGGGATGTGATGGAACTTGGGAAACGTAAGTATAGGATCATGGTTTTGTTAGTCCAACGAATGCGTTCCAGGACTGTTTGTTGTTATGTCCCGAGAGGACAATTGTATGTTCGCGTGTCGAGGGTCTGCAGGTCTATTCACGGAGCATGCAGGGTGCATTCGTGTGTCGAGGGTCGGTAGGCCTATTCACGGAATGTACCTGGTGTATCTGTACGTCGAGGGCCTTGTAAGCTTATTCGTGGGGTACACGGGTTTGGGAGATGATTCTCCGGTTGTTTTTTTGAGCTATCATACATGATGCTTGCGCGTCGAGGGCTGTGGTGCCTATTCGCAGAGTATTCTGGATCTTGTTTTCCATCGCCGTAGTAGGATTAGTTGCATAACGAGGGGTTATCCCTATAAAGTGGAGATCGCTAAGAGCTTGCACCGGACCTATGTACTATGGAATGCATAGAATCCGACAAGTACGCATTAGAGAGTCAGCATATAGAAAGATGTTTTCTTGACTTGGTTTTATGCTTGTGTTTTCCTGTTTTTTTTACACTTGACACTTAGTCTAGAATCACTGGACGTTTTCATGAATGACTATTTACCATCTTATATTCCTTGATGTTTTCATGCTTTACTTATTTGTTATTTCTCGTTTCATTTATTCTTGCTGTTAATACATGTTGTTGATGACTCAGTGTTTTATGATTAATTGTGTTGCTTGTTTTATGTCACTCACACATTTATGGCTGGCCCCTTTAGTTTTGGGGTTAGGGTTATCTCTAACCTCATGTTTTACAGGTTGTCGTTGCTTACGAGCTTGGGATTTGGATGCTTGAGATAAATTGATGTAATAGAGCTTTTGTGTAAATTTTGTAAAAGAAGTGTTGTAAAAAGAAAGTTTGTAATTCAAAGTGTTTTGTATTCCGCTGTGTTTGTAAAGATTGTTGTGATAAAAGTTGAAATAAAAATTATCAGTGTTTTTGGACTGTGTTTAATATTACATTGAAGTTGTTGCTGGGAATTGTGCCACATATTTCTAAGATATTATATTGGAAATTCGGAGCGCTACACATTCTTATCACTAAATCCCGTAAATTAACAGTCGAGATCACGTCGCACGTGTCCCATTGACATGTGAGTACACGCCCAACTAGTACCCGTCCTTACCAATCACGAGTCACACTACTTAGGGCTAGCACTTTACTCAATTTAGGTCAAATCTCGTCCGCTTAATTCCTTCATTAATCACCACTTGCTTTTTAGGTGAAATTATCAGTACTCAATGTCTCATTGTTCACATTTACAATAAAATATCACAATAAAAATATCACTGTAGTCTTATTCTCAATTATTGACCCAACTTGGCCCTTATCCGACCCATAGAAAATAATTACACTACTTTATACTAACTTCACAAGTTAATCACATTCTTGATTCAACCGTCCTTCCACCTAATCTTGAACTTGCATTTTCGTTATTAAGACCGAGTGCTTACTAACTCCTTCAATTTGCTTACTAGCATAACAAGATCAAGTCTATATTTCCAACTTCCTAACTTCTCATTAACAAGACGTTCTAGCATATTTACTTTATTAATTTACTACCATACTAATATATTTAACTTACTAACTTACTAACATTACAACTAAGTTTACTAACATCATAACTAAGCTTACTAACTCATTAGTAGCTTACTAATACAATGTTAGTAGCTTACTAACACAAAACTAGTAGTTTGCTAACAATGTAAAACTTACTAGCAAGATGCTAACTTGCTAATAAAAAGGACTTTAAACATTCAAGCATGAAAAATTTAACTAAACAATTCATTAATTAGACAATTGCCGCACAAGGCATCACAAAATCACATCTTTATGTTTAATAATAATCAATGCAATCTATCATGCCCAAGACATGGTTTTTATTCATGATCTTGTATAAAAGACTCATCTTTCACACTTATACTGTCATTCTTAACACAAAGATTGAAGCTTTATTTATTCACTAGTATATTTATGCATATAAAATTCACACAAGTAAACACTCACTACAATTTCTAGTAAGCATCAATCATTCATTCCATATATGAAGAAAAATAATAATAATAATAACACAAGAGGTATGAATAATACCCACTTTGTCTTGTTTGCAAGCTTCAATTGCCTTCTCCTTGCTTCCCTTAATTCCTCCTTCTCCAATAGCTGTAGTAGAATAATATAGTAGTAGTAGTAGCAGTGGGTAGTAGTGAAGTAGCAGTGGGTAGTAGTGAAGTAGTGGTGCAGTAGCAGTAGGAGTAGTGCAGTAGTGGTACTGCAGTAGTAGTAGTAATATATAGTAGTAGTAGGAGCAGTAGTATAGTAGCAGTAGTAGTGCAGTAAAGTAGTAGTAGGAATTGTAGTAAGTAGTAGTAGTAGTAAGGTAGTAATAGTGTAGTAGTAAAGAGCATTCATATATATAGAGAAAAGGGTAAAAAAAGCTGCAACTGCTGTTGTCTGCTGCCGGCAGCAAGGAAAAAGAAAAAGAGAGAGATGTGGAAGGGTGTAGAATGGCTTAGGTGTCATTCACTTTTTGTACATAACTCCTCAAGCTTTATTTAATTTACACTTTAACTATATTAGGCCTTAAGAAAGGAAGTGTTGGACTTTTAAAAGAAAACAAGTTGGGTTTTTAAAAGAAAACATACTAGGTTTTTTATAATATAATAAAAAAATAATAATAACAATATATAACAATGCATGCATATATATAAATTAACATTACAAGAATTTAGGGGTCTTACACCTATAGGAAAGTGAGTTTGCTGCAGTGGTAAAATAGTATAATATAGCTATTTTTTAATAAAAGATTTGACGGTTCTTCGAAATCTGTCCCACGATTTTTAAATAAATTTTTTGAAATTTTAATAATTAAAACAAAATTTTTAGTTTTAAAAAAACAAAACAAAATAAAATTTGCCCCCTTCACTGGAAGCGGGGGGGGGGGGAGTTTTTGGTTTTTTGGCAATTTATGTTGCGAAAAAATGGCAAAATTCGTGCGACGGACTTTCTAGTTCAGTCTGACGAAATAAAAAATAATTTTTTTGTGGAACAGATCTTAAAGATCCGTCCTGTATAATATGCATTTTCTTATATCCGTTCTCATATATAGCCATTTACTGTTGCGAAATTGTCAAAATATGCATAAATAGCAAACGACTGCAGCGATTCGTCTGCTAAAAAATGCATAAAGTGGATAAACAGCAACCAATTATGGATGCTCTAACCCTAACACATTAAGCCCTGAACCCTAATCCTAAAAAGAAGACAAAATAGTCATTTGTTAAACTCAAGATAAGGTTTAACATAAGTAGAGTAACAACATTTTTTTTATTGGTCAATATTGTGAGTGAGCTATATGGAAATATCAATTTTGAGTGAGGTATATGGAATTTGAGTAATGCTTTAGCCACTACCAATTTCACTACCATTTTCTTCATTACCTTATGTGGCATACTCCTATTGGAGAGTTCCTCCACCTACTCTATCTTCCTCTACTTATTGGAGTGTGCCACCTAAGGTAGTGAAGTGAAATGTAGTGAAATTGGTAGTGGATGTAGCATTACTCATGGAATTTTCATATTTGTTAGTGACCCATATGGGGAAAACCCATTAAAAAATTGGTAATGCTACACCTACTACTAATTTTACTATCTTTTCATTTACTACCTTAAGTGGCACATTATTAATGGAGATTATTGTAGAGTAGGTGGTAGAAATATCTAATAGTAGTGTGCCACCTAAGGCAATAAAATTGGTAATAGGTGTAGCATTGCACTTAAAAAAATCAGTAGGGATTCACCTACAACTTATTCTTATAATATTTTTCTTTACAACCTTATGTGGTACAATCTTATTAAAAATGTCTTACAGAGACTTGTAGAGTAGGTTGTAGATATCTAAAATAAAAATTTGCCACAAAAGATTGTAAGGTTGTAAAAATTATAGGTGTAGCACTACCCCAAAAAATAAACTATTAGGGGTTGGAAAAAAATATTAACGGGAAACGACGGGCTCAAATAAAATTTGTAAACTGATTAGGTCGAAACTTAATAATAAAACCCGGACCCGGATCCGACCCGTTAAGTACCTCCCAGGCCCTTCCATCATCAATTAAAACCCTAGCTTTCATCATTGATTCCTAATTTCCCCCTAAAATCGAACGAGGGTTTGGATCGAGATGGATGAAGACGAAGATGATTACGTGTTCTTCGGCACTCCAATTGAGCGTGAGGAGGACACGTCAGCTCGGAAGCGAAAGACCTTCGCCGACGCCGGCCAGCTCCGTGCCCTTCCTGCTTGGAAACAAGAAGTATTTGTCTAGAATCTCATTTTAATTTCGAATTTGTTTGTGTTTTCAGTTCATATTCGATTCGTAACAATTTCCTTGACGTCGGAATGAAATAGTACGGAGAGGTGTTTGATTGTGAGTTGGGTGTAGAGACTAGAGAGTGGAGGATTACTACTTGTGGCTTCGAGTTGGGAGAATTTTGGAGGATGCAAGCTGGTTTTACATGCAATGCACGTGTTTTCCTAGGTGGTGTTCGGTAGCTTGTAAGTGCAAATTACAATTGCAGTTGCAAGTTTTGGAAATAGACCGGGCTTAGGGTGTTACTTGGTAAGGAGGACCCTTGGCAACTTTAGGGTTAGGGTTTTGTGCAATGTCTAATGTGTGTCCTCAATGCTGAGCCCTTAGCAAGCAACACCCTGAGCCCGGCCCATTTCCGCCCGGACTTATCACTTGTGAGAATTGAAGTTTTCCATCCTAAACATTTTGATACAATTACCAAAATGTCCGCTACTTTTCACCTTATGCTCTACTAGTAATTTACACGTGCGATGCATATCTTAATAAATATATATTTTTAAAATAAAAATTCAAACGTAGTCTGGATTTGAACCTAAGACCTCCTTTATAATAGTTATGCACATGTGTTGCACGCTTTGGTAGATTTACAAATGACACTAAGGCCTTCTCCCATTATAATATTAAAGATTTCATATTTTAAGATCATCAGTGCGATGTTTTCATAATAAAAAAAGTTTTGAAAGAAAAAAAAATTTACTTTTCTCTTGCAAGTGCATCTGCAATTTGCACCCACAGGCTACCAAACACCCCCATGCATGATAATTTCTCAGATGAGTAGTATAAGTAGAGATGGAATTTACGTGTAGTACACATGCGAGGTGACACGAACAATGTCGGCCCAACCCCATCCAGTTCCCCTTTATCGTCAGTGGAAAATATGGTGAATTTGATTGCATCTCCTGAAATGGCTGAAGAAGAAGGGCAAATAGGTTTTTGAGGCAATGGAGGTAACCATCGTAGAAGAGTAGTTGATTTGGTTTGAAATATTTCTTGCGTAAAATTATATATATATACACACACACACACACACACACACTAGATTTACCCGTGGGCACGTGCCTACGGGACGTCTTCGAAACGATACAACACATGAAAAGCCTTGTAAACAGTAAAACAACAATTATGTAGTTCAAGTTTGAATAATATGATAATAATTAGTTGTAAATAATAGTCCATGTTTCTATTAGTATATGTTGGAAAATAATTATAAATGAGGGTGTAAAATCCAACTTCTTAGAACTTTAAGTGTGGAAAATAATTATAAATATATCTTTAACTGTTAAAGAGATATTTGCTATTTTCAATATAACATGTGCAATAAAAAAAGCATAAAAATTCTGAAAATTTTACAAACCTAAAATCTTAAAATCTAAATTTTTAAGTAATGAAAAAAGAATGGGAGAGAGACGGAGAGGGAGAGAGAGGGGGAGAGAGAGAAAGAGAGAAATATGAAAAAGTGAAGAGAGAAGAGAGAGATAGTAATAAAGTAATGAGTTTTTTAGTTTTGGGGGAAAATTTTAATTTTGGAGTTTGAAATTTTGGGCGAAAAAATATGTTTTGTGAGAATCAATGTAGACCATTGATTTTAGGAGAGATTGAATGAGAGACACTTGATAGCTTTCTTTGTAATTTATTATATATATATATATATATATATATATATATATATATATAAAGAGAGAGAGAGAGAGAGAGAGGGAGAGAGAGAGAGAGAGTAATGTTCCGTTGTGCACTAGGCCTCCATGTGCACTCGGCCTTCCCACCTTCGTATCGACGATCCGAAACTTTCACATTGATCTACACATCTAAATTAGTCAAAATATGTAAAATCAAATAATTTGAAATTCATTTGCCCATCCATTGAAGTGTTAGAAAATTGTATGGCTGGAAATCGTTGTTTTTTTATAGTCACATGATGGATGGGCAAATAAATTTCAAATAATTTGATTTTACATATTTAGAATAATTTAGACGTGTAGATCAATGTGAACGGTTCGAATCGTCGATATGAAGGCGGGAAGATCGAGTGCACACGGAGGCCTAGTGCACAACGGAACATCTCTCTCTCTCTCTCTCTCTCTCTCTCTCTATATATATATATATATATATATATATATATATATATACACACACACACATAAATAATTTTGAGGTTGTGATAACCCAATGGACAACCTTGAGCATAAATTGTTGTACTAAGTAATCAACTAACTTCATGGCTTTATACCCCTTAAGTTAATCTGACTAGCTAGTATGTCTGAGTAACGACTACAAAGATATTCATTCCGCTTTAAGAGTTACTAGAAGCATTGAGCATATCCGACTTCTTACGTCTCAATTAAGAATGATTTGGGGTATTCAATTGGTTTAGACAATGGCAAGCACCACCCTTGTACGTGGAAAATGTAGTGGATTGATTTCATGATCTCTAAAAATTGTTTGAAGAAAGGCTAATTGGTGCACGAGAAACTTAGGGTCATATTCATTGAATTTTGTAAGTTGTCGATTGGAAATGAGGCGCGTGAATGAATTGTCAACTTCTAAGTAACAAATAACTGGTTGAATGTAGACATTTCAGAAGAATAATTGATTTTGTTATGTTATATTTTCCAGCTCCTTGTAATGTAGTTATTGTTGTTACCAAGTTGGAGATAATTGATCCTAGTCATATCGATTAAGATTCCTTCATTTGTAGCAAAACTAAGTATGTATTTTTATCAGGGAATAGGCCTACACAAACTGTTGTTTAATCCTTGTCATTGCGCATGTTATTAGTTACATTTGTCAAGTAAAAAAAATAAAAATAAGAAGTTTGTGATTTTTGAACATAAAAAAATGTGTTAAATGGTAGGCCCATCCTTTTCCTTTTTTGTTGTTGCTGGCAGTGTATTTCCCCGTCGCCTCTCCTCTACTTGTTTTCCCTTTTCAATGTCATTGATTCCTCAATTTGGTCAGACTAAATTCATGAACAAAATCCAGGTAACTGATGAGCAAGGGCGTAGAAGATTTCATGGTGCATTTACAGGAGGATATTCTGCTGGATATTACAATACTGTTGGCTCAAAAGAGGGTTTGTTACATTGCATTTGAATAGTTCCTGATTGGAGGTATATAATAGCGCACGCTTTCTCAGCTGTGGTGAAAATATGCAGGATGGACGCCTCAGACTTTTACGTCCTCTCGTAAAAACAGGAGTGAAGTGAAAAAACAGAGTATATATAACTTTTTAGATGAAGATGATATAAAGGTATGATTTGTCTGCCTCCCACTTTTCTTTCGGTTATGCACTTTCCTTACAATTGTTGACAACAAATTATATGACATAAATACAAACGTTTTTATTAATATTCCTTTTTTTTTCCTACCGTGACACGGCCTTAGGACATGGGGGGCAATGCATTGGAAACATCTTCTCAGTTTGACACCTTTGGATATACAGCTGCAGAAGTTGCTCGGAAACAAGCTGAGATAGAACAGCAAAAAAGGTCATATTAATGCACATATTGCATTCTTCACTGAATATTACAGCCGTTTCTGAAATTTAGCTACCTATATTCATCATATGTTGACATTTGATTTGTTAGCATACTGTACACTTCTTTGGACTAAGATGAACATGATGTCTGGTCTGATAATTACTTCAGAAGTTTTAAATAGGAAGGATTCTTGATTAATAACATCAATTTATGAACAAGTTATTTCTTAATGTAAGTTACACTTTCGTAGAAGTGCATGTTAGTATATTATGCATATGCATGTAAATGTCTATAGTAAGTTATGTATGGCAGATAAATGTGTTCCCTTGCCTTGGACTTTTGGCACCAGTCTTGATGTTGCTGGGTTGGTAAGTGCATGTTTTGCAGGCTAAAATTTGACAAGATCATATGTATGAGCCAAGTTGACACATGAATGTGCAAAACACACACACACACACACACACACACAGGCTCACAGAATGAGGATTTACATTATATTAGTTATACGTGGATATGGATGCATGCTAAATTGCGTGTTCCTTGCAAATCATGATTACCTTATAACTTCTAAGCAAGTTCTACTGCCAAGTCATACGCATGTATACACATCACATTTTTCTACCAAGTTTCAAATGTCAGATCATACATACACATCACAAGTTTCTAGTGAATGGAATGTCAGATTTTGATTGCACTTGTTTAAACCTTTCAAACCTATGCATCATGTGGAACACATTGACGGAGTAGCAGACTTCCTTTAAATCCCAAGCATCATTATCATAATGTAAGATTCTGAAACTTTCTATGACACTTCATTTTGGAGGGCATGTCAGACACAATTATCCAACACGATACTACCGTTTAGAAATTTTTGCTTGTCAATCTATGCTGTCATGCTTTGTCCAGGTCAGCGTCTTCATGTCATATGAGTATTTGGTTATTGCTTCCGTCTACTCATTTTCAGTTGTTAGGAGAGATGTATGTGTGGTAAATTTGTAATCAGATTACTGCTGTCCGGCCTAAAGATCCTACTAGTAATACACTCTTACTTTGGTTAACAAAAAAAGGAAACCTATAACAGATCAGGGAATTTATGTTGCGCCCTAAGTTCCTGAAAATATATTGATAGTTATTTAAAGAGTTGAATGTGTCATCAAGTAATTTTTTTATTCCTTTTTATTTGAAAAAAGTATGCGATTAGAATTTATGATTTGGTTTGACTAGACTGGAACATAACATGATATGTACAATTCTTCATTCTCCCCACTGATAGGGACATCCGGAGGAACAAAATCGCTGGCAAAGGAAATCGTCACCTTTATGATTTATCGATTATGGTTCTCAATGTTTCAAATTAATTCAAGAAAAATGTCATTATTAGATCATAAGGGATAAAATATTTTATAGTATACTTTATTAAATTAAATTTTTCATATGTGGTACCACATTTAATTGTGCTTTCTTTATGTGAGTTCTACTTGATACTTAAATACAAGAGAACATGAGTCCTTGAGGTGACATCGATAAGGGTAGATACTCCCTTCCACGTACTACAATGTCAAAACTCTGATAATAAGTGATATTGCGACTTTATGAATTGTTTAAGCCTTCACGTCTATTCCTTGGTCTCAATTCTCTGACAAACTTTTTCCCCAAAAAAACTCTTCAAACTAAGGCGTATTAACACTTTAACCATAAATGAATTCAATGGAAATGAAGAAGTATTATCATACCCATTAATAAACCAAATATGATCGCACAATGTAAAATTCCAGTTGTGCATACAAAAATACTACACAACTTAAATATGATCCAAACATGTGAGGTTGCTTCATTTTAGGCAATGAACCCAGGCTCCATCGTGGAAGAAGCAATTGTCCTTTGCTCAATGCTTTTCCACGATATGGACCACTGACAAGTAAAAAGATCCATGTAGTAGATTGTTTACTTTCAAACAACCAGTGAAATCTGCACCAGAGTAACCAATCACCTCGAGATGGTTAGATTCCTTATATGTGAGCATGAAATCTTTCTCCCTTGTAGGTAGCACATGACTTTCTTAGCAGGCTTCCAATGCTCCATGCTTGGGTTACTTTGATGTCTCCAAGGACCCTTACAACATAAAAATTGTCTAAGCTGAGTACAAGTTTGTGCATATTGTAGACCCCCAACACCAGAAGCATTGAGAATGCTACTTATTTGCTCCTTCTCTAGTTCATTCTTAGGACATTGAGGCCGATTACAAGTTGGTGCATATTGTAATGCCCCAACACTTGAAGCATAGGGGATGCTAGTCATTTGCTCCTTTATCTCATTCTTAGGACACTAATGTTAACTGAATCTATCTCTTTTTACTAGAGGTGCTACTCCTGTAGAGCAATTACACATTCACATTCTGAATCTCAAGCACCTTAGAAATGTTAAGACTATTGAGATAGGTCTAGAATACCCTTGGACCTAGTACAATGAATTATACCCTTGGGCCTAATACAATGAATTTCAATGCTAAGTATATAACTTGCTTCACCTATGTCCTTCATTTCATAATATTCAATAGGCTTAATCTATTTTATAATGTAATAAATGAGTCTAACCCGGCATGTACATCAATATTGAGTATACACTGCCTTTGGGCATTAAATGCTACTCCATTTGATATAAATCATGATATCTCATGCTACTTAGGTTCGACCACAATAGCATATGTTTGGAAATAACAATTCTTTTCAATACCTAAATACAAGATTTGTGCTAATTTTATTCAGTTATGTTTACCTTTAAGCTATCAAGTTTACATGTTCATTGTCACTTTGGTGATCGTATGAACATTTAAACTTAGTAACTTAAATTTAATTAGGATCGTTATAAGTGCTTGTAGATCAATTAGGACAATGAAGCACAAATACGTAATAATTTATTTCCATACTAAACTTGATCACTTTTAGGATTGTCTGACAGTGATGTTTGTAAACCATATTGGATAATCAAACCTGTGTTTGAGGATGCTTAGTAGATAATCAAACAATCATAATCTGTAGGGTGTTTGGGATAATCACACAAATATTGTCTGTAAATCCCATGGGATAATCAAAACAAGTAGTACTTGTAGATTTATTGGATAATTAGACAATTAATTGTCTGTTGATCCTTTTTGGGATAATCAAATACACAGAGTTTGTAAGTTCGTAGATCCCTTTTATCAAAAGAATTAATCAATCTAGATAATCACATAATTAAAGTCATCAAATGTACATCAATTACCAATAATACCAATGATATGCATCAAAGCAATAATATGCATTTATGAACATGTAATAATATAGAAATCGTGTATAAAGAATAAGTTAACATGACAACATCTATCATTATGTACTTGCTTGCAAAAAATAATTTACGAAGTATTTTAGTCCAAATATCCTTTAAAACATGTTTGAAATGATAAGCATAACTTCATGCAATAATATACATTCTTTAGACCTTATTTGCAAAATTAACAACATGTGGAACAACTACTAATAAAATAATTATACAAAATAATGTAAAAGAATGGACTAAACTGCAAAAGTTGAACATAATTCATGCACATATGATCTTTTACTATTACGAATTTTATGTCATACATGCTACTACATAGGCAGGCTCGCGTAATATGTACTAAATGACAAAATATCATGATGCAGTCACAAGATTTGCTAATTGGAAAGTTGTGTGAAATTCGAATAGTAAGCATCTTTCTTTAACTTGTAATATAAAACTACAATTAGATACAAGAAAAAATATCTAATAATGCCATATTTTGTGAAATATTATTTTGCAGTCCGTAAGCAAAATGATCTTTAGATAATGATACAGAGAATTATCAACTGGGTTTCATATGTTCCATATAGTAGTTGTCTTGTATGACATAAAATTGTATGACTGAAGGGTAGGTATAAAGAAATAGCCTTTATAAAGTGTTTAAAGTACTAATTACTTCCTCCGTTCCTAAATATAAGTCATTCTAGCCTTTCTTTGTTCCATAATATAAGTCACTTCAGGTTTTCGATGAAGATGTCATCATTCATAAATGTCCATGAATTAATTTTCTATGATTTCACCCTTACCTCTTTTGTAAGAGGGATAATAGAATATTATAGAGGAGAGCAAATATGACATTTTACAATAGATGGCTCGTTTAGAGCATCTGTAGTCGTTTGCCAAATATCGATAAAATGGATATTTGGCAAACGAACGTGCTGCACTCGTTTGCCAAATATCCATTTTATCGATAAATCGCTACAGTCGATTGCTATAAATGAGAATCGATATAGCTTTTATCGATATTTGAGGGACGGCACTTCAAGTGCCGTCGCTTGATTTTTTTATAATTTTTTTCGATTAAAAAATCCCCCAAATCCCTCGGACGGCACTTCATGTGCCGTCCTTTGATTTTTTTTTTTTTTCAATTAAAAAAATCCCATCGCTCCCCAAATCCTCGGACGGCACTTCAAGTGCCGTCCGAAGGGTTTTGTATTTTTTAATTTTTTTTTGCAATTTGTGAAAATGTTTTTGCAATTTTTAAATTTTTTTGCAATTTCTGAATTGTTTTTGTAATTTTTTGGAATTTTTTTGTAAATAATGAAATGTTTTTGTAATTTCGGAAAAAGTGGAAATTGTCAAAAACAAAGTCAGCTTGGTCTTGGACGGCACTTCATGTGCCGTCCGTCCCTTCGGTGATTTTTTTTTTCCTTCTCCGACGGCACTTCATGTGCTGTCCGTTCTTTAAAAAAAATTATTTTTTTATTTTCGCGCTCCGACGGCACTTCGAGTGCCGTCCGTCCAAAATTTATTATTATTTTTATTTTTTTCCTCTCCGACGGCACTTCATGTGCCGTCGCTTATTATTTTAATGTAGATTGCTAAAAAATAACTTTTGCACGAGTGCAGCAAAAGTAGGATTCCTATTTCCATTTATCCATATATGGGTATTTATACATTCAACGACTACAGATGCTCTTATGGGCTTCAAAGACCTAGAATGTCTAGTACTTTTACGTTATCCTAGGTTGTTTCTTAATAGTCATGTAGAAACCTTGAATGACTTATATTTTGGAACATAGGGAGTATAAAAGAGTCATGGCATTGTAGTACATGGAAGGAAATACAAGTTGTATATGATGTGACCGCTATGGCTCATACCATTAATCTTTTGTGATTAAGTATTAAAATTGACTTGCATAAAGAAATAGGCAGAAGATATCCTTTAATGGTTGTACCGCGTATTTTTTTTTATCAAATATATGATACTTTCTATAGAGAGATAATTTTTATATTTGAAGTTTATTTTTGGCCAATTTCACTTAACCCACCCTAGTTTTGGGTGATTATCAACGAACCTACACACTTATGAAGATACTAATTAAATTTAAGTGAGTTATTAAGTTTTAGCTATGAAGCACGGATACAAGTATGTGTATCTGGTACGGTACGTATTCGGTATACAGATACGCCAATTTCTCAAAAACTAGGATACATGTATGTTAGGATACGCTAAATTAGAATAATTAAACATAATAATATTATAGATATATAAATAGTAAACTAAAATATTCAATTCAATACGAACATGAAAAAATAAGAAACAATAATATGATAATTGAAATTAATACAAGTCAATGTCAAACAAAACATACTAGTGGATCATTCCAACTTTCCAACAATTCCAATACCAATATTACATAACCGAAATATTCAAATAAAAGTAGGCTAGTCTTAAACCTATTCAATAGAATCAAGATCATAACTACATCTATCATAACTTCATAAGTCATAACCATGAATCAACCAAGACCCTTCAATACCACATCCTACTGTCCTATATCTATCATCTTAAACAAATCTAACACTCAAACACTAAAGCGAATAAAGATGCAGCAACTTGTACAATAATAGCAAGTAGTCAATCAACCAAAATAATATCAAGAACTACATTCTACATCTATCATTTTTTCGATGTCTTTTAATCAAATGAAACAAAATAATATATTTTAATCAAATAAAATTAGGATTTGAAAGGAGAAGACGAAGAGAATAGTGGAAAATATATGTATCCCCCCTCCCTCCGCGTATCCAAACAATATCCAAGAGTATCCCGACGTATCCGAGAGTATCCCCAGAGTAACCGATATTTTTTTAAAAAAATTAATTGCTGGGATACGTATTTGGTACATATCCAGCGAGTATCCCACCGGATACGTATCCGGTACGAGATATGCATCCCCAGGAGAGTATCCATGCTTCCTAGAGTTTAAGTGTTGATATGATCGCCAAAGGCCCAAAGTAACTATGAACATGTAAACTTGATAACTTAAAGGTAAACTTAATTGAATATAATTAGTGTGGATCTTGTATTTAGGTTATTGAAAACAATTGTTATTTTCAAAGAAATGCTATTGTGGTCGAACCTAAGTAGCATGAGATATCATGATTTTATACCAACTTGAGTGCATCTAATGCCCAAAGGCATAGTGTATACTCATTATTGATGTACATGACCTTTTAGTCTCATTTATTAAATCATAAATTAGATTAAGCCTATTGAATATTATAGTTCTTGCCCAAAGGAGAGAACTGTAACGATTCGCTAGGTGTATCTGGTAGCAAGTCATTTAATTATTTTTGGCTTATAAATTGGTCCTAATTTGAGCATATTTTTTAATTTGCAGTTTTTAATCCTGTAGTTGCTGCTGATAATAATCGAATTCCTTTTCTAAATGGGTCAAATTTTGAAGAATGGAAAGAAAGAATAATGTTCACATTAGGTTGCTTGGATTTAGACTTCTGTGTGGACGAACCTCCACCTACAGCAGAAGTTCAGTTGTTCTTGTTCAAAACTGCATATGAAAAGTGTTGAGCGCTTGAATTGTCTTAGCTTATTGCTTATGCAATCTCACGTGGCTAAGAATATTCATGGGTCAACTAACTGCTGAGGAATTCATTGAAGCAGTTGAATATTAGTGTATAACTTCTGACAAATCTAAAGTCAGTACCTAATAACGAAGTTAAGTACAGTAAAGTTCAAAGGCAAAGAAAGCATCCTTGAGCATATTATGGAGATGAGAGACATAGCCATGTACATTCGTGGAAAGACACATATACACTTACTGTAAGAATGTGTGTACATGCATATGGATATACTTACAAACACATACACACAGGGCCGGCCCAACACTTAGTGAGGCCTAAAGCGAACTCTGAAATGAGACCTTTTAAAAGCTTATAATAATATTTTGTTAAAATTAATATTTTTTAATTTAAATGTTATCTTTTGGGCTTTTTGAGATGCAAAATCATTTATTATATTATTGTAATCAATTTCATTTAACATTTCTTTTTCAATTGATAATAAAGCCAATCCATTTAATCTTTGTTGAGACATTGTTGATCTTAGATAAGATTTTATTAATTTTAGTTTTGAATAACCTGATTCAAATTTTCGAGTTGACATTTATATATAATATATTTAAAATTAAAAACAATAAAAATTAAGACTAAATTAGGAGACTATAGAATTCAAATAAAAGAGGAGATTAGAACAATAAAACCTGGCGGGAGAACGAGCGGGGACCTGAGGTGATGGCGATGACAAGGTGGTGGACCTGGTGGTGCACAGGGCAGCGGGGTTGTTGACGGGGCAAGAGGTCGATGGAGTGAAGAGGGATGGCAGGGGGAAATTTGCGGTGGTGGTGCTGGTGCTGGGTGCAGCCGAGCGGGGGAAGAGTCCGAAGAGAACAACGGATGGTTGCAGGCGATGAAGCAGGGGATGGGTGCGGGTGGTGAGATGAGGAAGGCGACGAGGTTGGTGTGGTGGGGCTCGGGCCTCGGGGAGGTGCTGGCGAGGGCAGTCGCTAGTCGAGGGTGGCTCGACGAGGAGACGATGGCAGTGACGATGGCGACGGGAAGGCGTAGGCGGCGATGGAGGCAAGGCTGACAAAGGGACTCGGTGGTTCGGTGGTGAGGCTCGACGGTGAGGAAGAAGACGACAGGGACAACGACAATGGTGGAGGGGGGTTGCAGGTGGAGAGAGATTGAGGGCGAGCGTTGGGGAGGGAGAAGGGAGAGAGAGAAAGAAGCGGCTGAGAGATGAGAGAAAGACGAAGAGAAAAGATTGGAATTAGATGAAGAGAGAGTGAGAGGCCTTTCTGGGAAGAGGCAATTGGAAAACGGGAATTCTGGGAAACCAAAGAGGCAGGTGAGGTATGTGAGGAGGCGGGAGGCCTTTATTCTTTAGATAATTTTTTTTTTGTTGGGAGGCCTAAAGCCCTAGCTTTGGTAGCTTTGGGCTTGGGCCGGCCCTGCATACACAAATTTATACATCCAACTCTTTGGGATAAAGACATTATTGTTTGTACAGTGAGATTGTTTTCTGTTTCGCATGTGCCTTCATCTGTTCCTAAAAGTTGTGCAATTTTGAATAGCACATATTCACCTCCTCGTAGATGTTTTACTGCAGTTGGGAGAACTTGGAGGAAACAAATTTAGGATTATAGCAGGCTCCTCTCTCATTCAGTCGTTCATAGAATCATAGTTTTCTTGAACATAATTTGTCACTTAATTGGGGAGGATTTATGTCCTGCTAGCTAGTTATTAAATTTTGTCATCTCTTTCATAAAGATTTACTCTCAATATTGGAACCCATTTTTATGTGAAAATTATAACACGTATATGCATTTGTACATGCAAACATATCTGATAAAAAAAGTACCTTTACAATTATGGTACATCAAAGGTCCATCCTCTTGGCAACATGTCAGTTGAAAGTTTGGTTAAACAATATTTTCTCCCTTCTTTCTTTTCTTCACCGCTTTTTGGTGATTTAAAGATTGTATGTTTGATTCACATTTTTTCTTGTATTTTTACATCTTCTTGCCTTCCTTGAATTGTAGACCATCAGCTATTCCTGGTCCAGCCCCTGATGAAATAGTTCTTCCTGCAACAGATTCTATTGGTATCATCCTCTCTCGAACTACCAGGAGCTTAATTTCACTAATATCCATTAAAATGTTTACTTATCTAAATTTTTGTCTTACTCTGCTGTAGGTGTCAAATTGTTGGTCAAAATGGGATGGCGCCGTGGTCATTCAATTAAGGAGACATTTGCAGATTCATTATATGGTATGATTTGTGTGTTTCTAGGCTAAATTATCATCTAGTGCTAACTATAGCAAGTGCATCGTATAAGTGCTCTTAAGAAATAGGCATATGTTGCTTGCTACTCTTTTATGATTTTTTTTGGTTGGAGTTCGTTTGCTAGGTTATGCACTATGTCAATTAGATTGTTCAATTGTGGTTTAATTTATGGATGTCCAGCTTTTTCCATTAAGGAGACGCTTGCAGATTCATTATATGCTTTGGTTTTTATTTTTCTGGGATATATCTCATTTAGTGCTAACTTTATGCAATTGCACAGCTTTAAGTGCTTTTAAGAAATAGGGCATGTTGCTTGCTATCTTCTGTGTTTTTTTGGCTGGCGTTTGCTTGTTAGGTTATGCACTGTCAATTAGCTTGTTCTAATTATGGTTTAATGGATGTACAACTTTTAACATTACAAAGATGTATGACATAACCTTTTGTTACCTTTTGATGGTTGTGGTAAGAACACAAACAGTGATTAATACTTGGCAGAGAAGTTTCTTCCCCTTCAGATTGCAATTTTACTGGGATTGTGGGGGTAATGCCTTGGGGTAATGCCTATAACTTGGAGAACATGGGAAGATTATAGAGATTTTGAACTGCCTTAACATATTTCATTTCTGATGCAGTAGTGCCACATATTTAGTTGATTTTACTACTATTGCCTGGCATTATATAGTTGTGCAACACATGCATCACAACTTAGCAATTCCAAACCATTGATGTAGTCAACATCTACTCTAGGTTATCCTATGGCACATTGCATATTTTACTTTATTGGAATAAGGAGCTTTCTGGTAATAGCGTCCTTCCTTTATGAATGATGTTTAAACTTCACAGTGTTACCTTCTCATTGTTATCCATGCATTTTCATCCTTAAATCATACAAGATGCTTGCCTTCTTTCTCCTTGAACTCGGGTCTTCCATTATTCTCTTCTGATGGTTGCTTTAACTACAATTTCTGATTACTTCTGCTCATTTACCATTGTTATACCGTATGGTTAATGTCAGTAAGAAGACATTAGGTATTCTGTAGAGAACAGAGAGAAAGAGGAAGAGTAGAATTGTTGTAATTTTTCTAGTAATTGAAGTTGCAAAGTGAATGCACGAATAACAAGTGGATATGAAATGAGGGATTAAGGGGACGCTGGAAAAAAAACTGCAGCATTGGGTTTTAGCTAAACTGAAGGATCAAAGTTTGACATCCAGTGAGAAATTTAATGTTTTTATCAAAAGGCTATGCCCTTAAACTTTAGTGTATGGGTTCATCATCATATACAAATTGGGTTCCAGACTTCTAGTAACTGCAAGAACATGTTCTGCCCAATTGACTTTTTGCTATCCAACAACAGATTACAGGTATTTGAAAATTGCATTATATATGATGCTTACTATCATTTAATATATAATAATCCATATGATTAATTGATGGGCTGTATAAGGACTTCATTGCCCAATATTTTTTTTGGAGTTATTCTCGCGATATTAACGTTTCTCTCTCTATAATATAACGTAATGGTGAGTGTTAAGGTTCAGAGTTTTGGGGAACAAGATAGATAGATATTGATATGTATAATGGCAGGGTGCATATATATATATATATATATATATATATATAATGACAGGGTGCCTATATATAGGCTTACAAGGAGTGCTTACCAAGTTGGGCTTTACAACATGTTACAATGTTACCGAAATACCTTTTACTATTCTAGTTCTCCAATACTTCGCCTCACGTTGTAGCGTAGACAATGTCTAAGCCCAGGGTGATTTGAAAAGATGCTATGTATGATCTGAAATAAATGAACGAGTCTTTAACAAGACAGATGAAATAAAAACGAGAAATCTTGGAGCAAAAAATCAAATAAATCATCTAATGCTTTCCCTGAGTGCAAGGTCCAATGAGCAAGATAGATATGCCGGCAAAACAAGCCAATCGAGAGTGTCAGCGAAATGAGCAAAATCTGAGGGATGAGATACATAGTCCCACCAAATTCGAGGTAAATAATCTGAGAAATAAGTTAAATGCCTTTGGCTCCATAGCACTACACTTGAACTCCAAAGTTGTGATGACTGTTGAGGTTTGAGGGTTTATATTTATATTCAGCATGCCTCTGCAGGTTAAGTGCCTTTTGGGTTGAGACCTTGCTATGCACGATGGTGATTTTTTTAAATCCGTATATATGGGCTGGTAAGAACTGACCTGGGTTGCTCAACTACCATGTGAAATGTTTGTGCCACTACACCAAAACTCAGAAGTCGTTGGTGAAGGGTGAGGGGTTTATAAACAGGGAGGAAATTCATGTTGTTTTCTTTACATGATTGACACAAAAGAACAAGTATAAGACTTCTCACATCCGACACACAAAGATGTCCAAATTTTTATAAGTCGTGCATTCAAATATAAAGATACATAAGCGGTGGCCAATTCGCTTTTAGGCTACTACAAAATGAGCTAAAGCAAAAGCAAAGGAAATATTCTAAGCTGCAAAATCAAGGCTCCACATTGTCAAACGAAACCAAAGGAGTGGGGATATCAGTTTCTCCGTCCATCTCCTCTTCGCCTGGTGAGCCGGCCCGAGCCCCATCTTCGTCAACCACCTCTCTCACCAACTCCATCGGGGGAAGGAGCTTTGGACAATACCCTTTCCCATCAAAGTTGGGAACACATTGCATCACATCTGCAATGACCTTGGCGTATGACTGATCCATCACATCATTAAGGTGAACTAGGGCTCTCGGCTCAGCCTCGGCCACTCCATCCGCCAGATTATTCGCGACCTCCTTCCACCTCCTTCACTTCGCCCCGAATATGTTGGCAACTTTCTCGGATTTGAAGGTTGTTTTTTTTGAAAGTGGTGATTGGTTAAAAATATATGCTCAAGATAATTTGTTAAAAAAACTGTACGTAGGATACTTGAATGCATTAAAATCAAAGTGGATGATGCATTGATTCCTGAAGCTTTTGGCTCCCACGTATGAGAAAGAAGTCAAGAACAAGTTGAAAGTACCGAGAACACCTGTTTGACTTTGATGGTAGTACCCATGTTTTTAAATCCCTAAATTGTTTAGGAATGCCGCCCAATGGATGAGCGTTATGAGTTCAAGCCATCTGATCGTCATTGGTTTCGACACATTTTGGTTGCCTATAGTCCAGGGGGTATGGTTCCACTTCCCCTTCGAATGTTGGCTAGGATTTCATTCACTCTCGATATGCATATTGATCAATCGATCTCCGCGTCCTGCCAGTTTGCTAAGTAGACCCACATACGTGGGTTTGGTCCTCCAAGGCCTGTTAGAGCTCTCTTCAACCTGCTCATGGCTAGATCGATCGGTTTCGGGTCAAATAGGAAGAACTATCATCTTCCACCTCTGGAAAGCACCTACACCTAATGGCTTAAGCCGCTGTTCCCATCTATTCCCATGTTCCGATCTTTCCATTTTATGCACCCTTTTCTTGGGGAAAGTCTCCCAACTATATTTGAAAATGGATTGGTTATCCATAAATATGAAGAAAACGCCGATTTTGGTTCCGCTTCTTGCTTTAAAAATGAAGAAAGACTTAACAAAGAAAGGGGCATAAACCCACTAAAAGAGTGCCATCGCGGCTCTTCAATCGAAGCTGAGCAGACAATGAGAGGAAGGATGGCTCGTTCTAGACAGAGCCCCTGCATTGGAGTTGCGGGAGCCTTTCCTATAAATAGGATAAACAGGAATTTCCCTAGGACCTAAGAGTGATGAGATCGATTTACTACTCATCTAGTGATGAAAGTAAGAAAATTAGTCCGATAGCTATGAAACTTAGCTTGCCAAAGCAATAGTAAATTGAGGTCCCGTGCCAAAAACACGGCCTATAAGGGACAGAGATGTAGCGCCCCGAATTCCACACACTGGGAGCTCGTGACACTTACCTAGAATCTTTACTTCAATGAGTACACAATACAGAAAATTACAGGAAATTAAAAACTTACATTGCACACGGTAACTATATCCTACACTTGGATGCTTTCCGCTGCTCGAGTTCCCTGCTCCACGATCAGCGATCCTGCAATTAGCAAACTGTGGGTACGTCAGTTGAATACAACTGACGCAATGCGGATGAAACCCGAAATCTCCAAAATCCTCAACAATCAATATTTGATGCAGAAGAAAAGAAACGTGAAGGTCATACAAACATAAATGTCGGTGTATGTCATGATCTAGATTCTAATGCATAATTCATATGCACAACATGCTCTTAATCTAATGCAAACTTGATTTGGAAATGTATGCATCCCATACTACATACTCCCCAAATCGAGTTTGTATTCTCCAGATGATAGGGTTCAATCCCTCGCTATGCTCCTACTCTTGTACTCCTTCCTGTTTCTGACATTCATCTAGTGACTGGTAGAGTCTGCAGTACATGCAGTCCATTTCTGCCCCTGCAGTCGGATCGTGGTCCTTCTCCATTCTGAACGGCAGTGATCACCCTGTTCGTTCAGATCATGGCCCTTCTCCACTCCGACAGGATCGTGGTGGCTCTTCACTTCCGGTCAGGCCGGTGATCATCAGCTCTGCCGGAATCATGATCCTTCTCCACTCCTGCCCCTACCAAAGTTATCATGAACATAAGGCGAATCGATAGGGCCACCCCTACTCTGCCAAGAGACTTAGAGTTACACTCTTGCTCCTTGTTCGTATTGATAACTCAAAATATAGATGAAAACTTAAGAGTCCATCTGCTAAGTTCCGATAGGTTTTGTGACTGTAATATCCCTAGTATTTAAGATATATGCATTTGTTCTTTTTTTTCTTACAAAGAAAATATATGTATACATTGATTGTATATATAGATATATGTGCATTGTTTATGTTAACACACTATGCCTACTTTCTTTATCTGATAAGTTTTCAAAAAAAAAAAAGGCCCAACTTTCCCTCTTAAAGTCCAACCCAACAATATAACCTTAGGTAAGTGTAAATAAGTAAAGCTTAGGGGGGTAAAAGTAAAAAGGAATGACACCTAAGCACCCTAGAAGCCTCCACACTCCTCCACATCTCTCTTTTCCCTTCTCATCCATTCTGGCCGGCAGTAACCAGCAGAACCAGCAACACCATTCACCCATTTTTCTATATATATGTGTGAAAACTTGTTCCTTACTACTTTTACAGAACCCTACTTCTCTTATAATAACCCTAGCCTAACTTTCTTCTACTCTTTCTATCTGCCATACTTAAATATCTATATAAATATATATATATAGCTTTACAACTTTAGAAAAACATAAGCTAAGGAAGCTCTTGAAGCAAGGAAGAAGAAGCATATCCTTGAAGAAGAAAGTGGGTATTTTCCTTATCTCTTGATTACTTTTGTGATTTTTTTTAGAAGATATGGTTTGATAATATTGTGGTTTTGAAAGTAGTAAAATTGTGTTAAGAAATATGCTTGTAAAGTATTATAAAATTTAGTCTCTATAAAATAAATATACCATTAGTAGTGGTAGTATTATACCATCAGTAGTACTACTAATACTAGTAAGTATTAGTGCATCAGTAGTAGTAGTAATATTAGTAGTATAAAAATATAAGTAGTAGTAGTAATATTAGTAGTATAAAAAGCATCAGTAGTAATAGTAATGTTAGTAGTATTAAAGTATAAGTAGTAGTAGTAATATTAGTAGTATAAAAGCATCAGTAGTAGTAGTAATACTAGTAAGTATTATAGCATCAGTAGTAGTAATAATATTAGTAGTGTTAAAGTATCAGTAGTAATAGTAATGTTAGTAGTATTAATAGTGGCACTAATAGCAGCAGCAGTAGGCATAATAGTAGCAATAACAGTAGTAATAGTAGTAGTAATAGTGGCAGCAGTAATAGTAGCGGTAGCAGTGTTAGTAGTAAGCATCAGTAGTAGTGAATAATAGGCATGAGAAGGCATCACTAGAAGCAGTAATTTAAAGAAGTAGTAATTCAAAAATAAAGCTTGTAGTCCCTTAAAGTAATAATAGCAAAGTACAAAGGAATAAAAGCTATAGTTGTATACTTAGCTAACTAAAATTTAAGATAGTTTAATAATGGTAGTAAGGTAGGAAAGCCACTCGTAATTATATACTTAGCTAATCAAATTTATAATACGTAGAGTAGATTGTAGTAAAGTAAAGAAAGGATTGTAAGACTTTATCAAGTGCTATGCATATGGTGGAATTTGGTGCGTTGAGCGCACTAGTGTTGATATGCATATGGAGATATTTAGTGCATTAAGTGCCTTTCGGTTATGCATATAGTGATAGTAAACACGTATTAAGTGAACTAGTTTTAGTATATGTCAAATAACAAAATATCCAAGCTAAAACGACTCTTAGCTTAAACTAAGAATTGCATTGAACCCATACTTGGGCTAGATAACTTGTTGTAAGACAAGATTAACCTTTGGATCTAGGTTTAAATCACCTAGTAACCAACTATCATTGGACAAGAAACTAAGTAGTATTTATTAAAGTAAGGATAAATGAAATAGGAGGGAAAGGACAACAATGATGATGGAATCACGTGACCAATAAAATAAGGACAGGCACTAGTTGGGGGTGTACTCACCTGTCAAGGGGATACGTGCGGCGTCGTCTCGTCTGGGACACGTACGACGTGGTCTCGACTGTTAATTCCTGAGATTTAGTGATAGAGATGTTGAAATCTAGGGGAATGGATCCTTATGAGTACGTTATGTCCTAAGTTATCCATATGAACAAAGAGCTAGAGTGTAACTCTCAGTCTCTGGCGGAGTAAGGAAAGGCCCTGCCGATTTGCCCTATGTTCGGATAACTTATGGTAGAGTCCGGGTGTGGAGAAGGACCACCGATTCCGACAGGATTGCAGCAGAGCTGAATGATCACCAGCCTGTCGGGAGTGGAGAGAGACCACCGGCCGGGCAGAGTGGAGAGAGACCACCGATTCCGATAGATCGAGGTGATCACCGACTTTTCGGGAGTGGATAAAGACCACCGATCTGATGCAGTAGACGGAATAGACCGTATTTGCTGCAGTTCTACCAGTTACTAAATAAATGTCAGGAACAGGAAGGAGTACAAGAGTAGGATGCATGGCGAGGGATTGAACCCTATCATCTGGAGAATACGAACTCGAATTGGGAAATATGTAGTATGGGATGCATACGTTTCCAAATCAAGTTTGCATTAGATTAAGAGCATGGTGTGCATATGGATTGTGCATTAGTAACTAGATCATACATACACCAATACTCCTATTACACGATTACCACGTTTCTTTCTTTCTACATTAAAGATTGTTTGTGAAGAATTAGGAAATTGCGGTTTTCATCCGTTTTGCGTCAGTTGTATTCAACTGACGTGCCTACAGTTGGTTTGTAGGAATTGATCGTGGGAACAAAAGAATATTGAGCTGTGGAGTATTCCAAGTGGGAAGTGAAATTTTTCTGAACAATGTAAGTTTTAAATTTCCTGTAATTTCTTTTCTGTGTTATGTACTCATTTGAAGTAATGATCTTGGGTTGTGTCACGAGTTTCCTGTATGTGGATCTCGGGGCGCTACAGTGACTTACGTCTGCATCCCGTTCTTATCACTAAATCCTAGAAATTAATAGTCGAGATCACGCCACACGTGTCCCAGACGAGACGCCGCCGCACGTATCCCCTTGACAGGTGAGTGCACGCCCAACTAGTGTCTGTCCATACCAACCATCCTAAATTAATTTCTTAATTCACCAACTTACCCGATTCTATTTGCTTTATTATCACGACTTCTATTTTCTAAGTTAATTAAACTGTGCTCCTAGTTTCCACTTTCATTTTTTAGCTAGTTTACATAACTAATTTAACTTAATTCACTAATTAGGTTCTAAGTGAATCCAACCTAGTTGAATCTCAACAAGTCTCATCTTGATTTAGTTAGGGTTCAACCTAGCCTCCAATCATGCTAAGAATTGACCCACACATGCACCAAACTAGCGCACTCAATGTGCACCACTCTTCACAACAAGTACGTATATAATCATGCATTGATTATATACATACCTATGCATAACCGTATTTCATCTAACACCGCATTCCACGCTTATTAAAATTATTTCCATACTAGGATATTGCACACATGTGTATGTACTACCTCACATGCACATAATGGTAAATACCTTAGTTTGCCACTTATTCATAGGTGGTTAATTTCCTAGAATTCTTATTGTATATGTGCATTTAGACATTTCATCAAGCACTTTACATAACTTTCCATTGCAGAATTCCATAACAAGACCCTATTTAAATTATGTATTCTCATATAATTGTCGTTGCGTTACAAGTTCTAGTAATGACATCGTCTCCTTTTTAACAATTTCATCTACTACAATATTCGTTCACTTTTTATTGCTATTTTGCTAAACATGAGTTTTAAGCATACTACACTTATAAGCATATATGCTTCAATCTACTAGCAATTCCCACATCAAACAACAACTAAACTACTAATGAGAATTGACATACAACAATAAATCAACTAGTTTAGTAATAAGGTGAGGAGGACGCATACCATGAATTTTCCTACTACTACAAACATGATTTCTTCCACATAACAAATACTATACTTAGTGTAATCAAAAGCCATTTCACATACACACATACAACAATTTCTAGCAAACCATCAATCATTAAATTCATAAATTGAATACAAAAGGAATGGAGAATACCCACTTTGATTTGTTTTGTAAGCTTCAAGTTGCTATCTTCTCCTCCTTGCTCCTTGATTCTTCCTTGACTTCTTGCTCCAATAATAGTATAATAGTAGTAGCAGTAAAGTAATAGAAGTGGTAGTAGTAGAAGTAGATAGCAGCAGTAAACAGTAGAAATCAGCAGTAGCAGCAGTAGAAATCAGCAGTTGTGGTAGTAGAAGTAGTAGTAAGTAGGAGTAGTAGTGGTGCAGTAGCAGTAGTAGGTAGTAATAGTAGTTGTAGCAAGCAGTAGTAGTAGTAAAGTAAGTAGTAGTAGTAGTGCAGTAGTAGTACTGCAGTAGTAATAGTGAGTTGTAAGTAGTAGTAATAGTAGTAAGTAGTAGTAAGTAGTAACACACATATATATATAGAAAAAGGGGGAAAAGAGCTGTTGTCGGCCAGTGCAGGAAGAAAGAAAGAAAGAGAGAAGTGGAGAGAAGTGTGGAATGGTGTAGAAAAGGCTTAGGTGTCCCACTTTTTTACATTTAACCCCCTTAGCTTTACTTATTTACACTTACCTATGGATACATTGTTGGGTTGGGCTTTAAGAACGGAAAAGTTGGGCTTTAAAAAAAACATATCAGGTAAAAGAAGTTAACCATAGTGTATGCTAATATATATATATATATATATATATGCATATATAATCAATGCATACATATTTTTATTGTAAGAAAAATACTATATACCAGGGATATTACAAGCGAAGTCGAGACCTAACAAAATAAGTAAACCAAAAGTGTCGTGAAAGACTGGGATGGGAAACGAAACGGAATGTACCGGATTTTTAGCACGTACAACCATCAAACCAGAGACCAAAGCAGGGCTCGACGAAATGGAAAGTATCATGGTACGTTGTCGCTTTCTCAGTGGCCTTATATCAGTATTATGATGATAGTGGCTCTCTTCGGTACCATAACATGATGTTCAGTCTACATAATTCGCTTACAGAACCGTTTAAGATAACGATAGTAGGATTTTGGAGACGATAGGAACAAAACAAGAGCTCATCTTCTGTACGAGAGGTAGGATTTCATTTATTCTCAAGAGAAAGAGTGAGTCTGCCAAGGATGAGTTCGATCCATTAGGTTCTTCGATTTGTTCAGAAAAGAAACGAGAGAGAAGAAAACATCTTTGATTACAATGAAAAGGAACAATATAAAATAGACCGCCTTATAAAATAGTGCCATTTTCGGGTCATTTCTTGGTGATAGGTACTGAGCTAATTTGTTGAGTTTGCCTGGTAACAGATTCAATGAATCCTTGAGACAGAAGACCACCTTCTTACCACTTGAGACAGAAGACCACCTTCTTACCACGAGAAACAACCAACCCGTAGAGCTTGTTATTCTGTCACACCTTAAGGCTTCGATTGTTGAAGTCATGGTGGGTGTGCCTGCTTCTTCCGACCTCTATCCAAACAAACCATCGAGGAAGTCACGTAGGTTCCGGGTAGCACTTCAATGCGAAGCGCACCCTTCACCTTGTAATATAAGCTTTTCTAGAGTTTAGATAAGGACTAATTGTTTGTGATCATTTAATTCTCGAGTCATAATTAATAATGAGCTAGCCATCCTAAATTTTGTTGAAAGAATATTTTGTTTCCCTTTTTTCTTTAAACGAGCTAGCCATCCTAAATTTTCTTGTAACTTATGTTCACCAGCATCATTGCTTTTCATTTCCTGGTGGTAACCTAAAGCTGAGGGACTTTTTGATTCATGTGCTTGTGATTGATGCTATTGCCAGTCTTCTGACTGAGTAAAATCTTTTTGTTGTGTGTGGGGTAATTTTCTGTGATTATGCTGTTTAATTTTTACCTATGGAATTCTTAATAGTCAATTTTATTTAACTATATACCTCATGCCTCATTTTTTGTTGTTTATATATCAGATGCACGTAGAGAGGCGAGAAAGGCATTACTTGCATTTTCTGGAAATGAAAAGACTTCAGAGCCTTCTGAGGTTGAATCAAGTAAGCCTGACTTGGAAGATACTAGTGACAGACCAGATGATGGTATCCTTGCTTCCCAGAGCACCCCTGTGAGTTACTTAACACGTAGATGTTTTATTCTAGTTCCTTCTCCTTCAAATTAACGTCTTCTTTTAGATTAGATATATATGGGAAACATTTTTTTATTCTTTTCAATAACTTGATGCATAGTGATGGTGCCTGTCTTAAATGCATACCATTATTCTTGTTCCTGCTACTAGATTCTCTTTTTCTTAGTATCATACATTCTATTCACCAGCTTCTTTCTTGCTTTTTAGGTTTGTGTGTGGATGTATGCACACACAGACACTTGCAGTTGCGAAAGTTCTCTTAAGAGTCCAAGTAATGACTCAAATCTGAATAGCTTCAAAGTAATTGGACAAAGTAATTGGACTAAGTAACACTTTAAGATATATAAAACCCTTTATGTGTTGTTTTGGCACCAATGCTGTTGTTTTAAGTGGCCCAAATTTTCAGACTCAAAACCAAGGTGCTGTACTGGTAATTTTCTTCACTCTTATTTTAATAACTAAACCTGAAAAGTTCATGTATAAAAACTGGCTATCAACCTTTCATCTAATAAAATGAATGATTGAAATACACATCTTCTATGTATCAGAAATGAACTTTAAGAACATTTTTTCACTAAAAAAATATCATAGCTTTTAATTGTTAAATATCCACATTCGTTCTTGAGAGAAGATGGATAAATCATAGAAATCAGTAGAAAGTTACTCAAGCCATCCAAACCCAATTTTAGCGGAAGACCCAATTGAAGCTGAAATTCGCTGAAATTCAGTTGAAAGCCATGGATGGTTTCAATCCTTCTAGATAATTACTATAGTTTCAGGTTTGTGTACAAGTCAATTTACTGAAATTTCTGTCAAACCTGGTTCATTCACAGTTTCACACTCTTATATACATCTTTCCTCCCCTTTTTAGATCTATTAGAAGTTTTTAAAAAGTCCCAAAAGTTGACATTTTTGGCACCGAGTCACTTCACTTTTGGTAGAAGCCCTTGTTGTAAGTGACTTTTTTTACTTTACTTTTTTTAGGAAATAGCGTAAAAGCGGGACAAATTGGGCCTGTTGAGGCTTTTAGCAATGTAGGAAGTCAAAGAAGTTATTGTTGGCACAATAAAATGCACTTTATTTGGTATTACTTAATATTACTGTCAATTCGACAAATTATGACAATCGCCTTTTTTAAAACCTTAATTATCATAATAACTTCTTTTCAATGCAAGTAACACTAGATGGGGGGGGGGGGGTTTGAATAGTATTATGTAAAAAATAAATAATAATTTAAACTTGACGCAACTGTTCGACTGGAAAAGAAAAACAGTCGACTGAAACGCCAGATAAAGATAATTAATCAACTGAAGAACAGCGAGTCTGTTAAGTCGACTTAATACAGAAATTAGCCGACTGATCAGACACAGATTACAATAAAGTGCAGCGAAATTAAAAATGCAAGTTAGAAAATTCAAACCACAAAGAATTAACAATGCTAACACGGCGATATATCCTGGTTCGGTCCTCCCGACCTACATTCAGTTCCCAAGTAACCCACTTGAGATTTCACTATTCTTGAAAAAAGCACAAGAATACCCTACGACCTTTGGCAATAACTATGCCAAATCCGTAGACCTCTCTCACCACTAGAGAGCAAGACCCCACTCTACAACCTAGAGTGACACTGACTCTACACCAAGAGTCCTCTCCAACCGAGAGGACCACTCTCACAACCCGAGAGTGATCAACAAAAAATTGAAGATTACAACACCTAGAGCCTTGATTTTTGAGTGTGCTTTTGTATAGAGGCTACAAGTCAACTTCTAATTGCAGTCTTAAACTTAATCTTAGTTATGCAAGACTGAAATTAGAGAACCAAGTCTAGAGAATGATAGTACTTGAAAGCTTGAGTTCTTTTTCACAAAAATAAGCAAAGACTTGATTAAAACAATGGGCAACCTTTTTCAAGTTCATTCTGAACTCTATTTATAGAGTAAGAACTCCAAGGACGTTGGAAAACGATTCACCAACTGCCAACAAACGTCAGAAAAAATTTGAGTTTGAAAATCAAATTTTAAACTTCAGAAAACTGTCAAAACAGCTCAAACAGTCGACTGGGTTGCCAAGGGAGTCGACTGGTCAGAGCTTGAGTAAGTTCAATTTGTTTCGTACTTGTATAGTCGACTGGTATTTTGACAGCTGGACTTATACAAGCTTAAATTTGATATTTTTGATTTTAATAATTTTTATTTTAATCCTAGGGGATGTGTGAGTGTGTGCATCAAGGCTATTACAAGATTTCTAAGACATCAAAAATTACAATAAATTTACAAGACACTCTTTTGAGCTGATCACTTTGAGAATCTTTTGAAGCTCTGAATAACCCTTGTCTTGTATCTTGATAATGAGTCTTTAAAAAACTTCCTTGTCTTGTAGCTTGATCTTGTGCTTTGAAAGCGTTAAGTACACACTGCAAGAGATATGTAAAATAAAACGTATGTGTATCGTGTTGTAGTCATCAAAATCAAGAATCAATATTCTCCCCCTTTTTGATGATGACAAGTTGATAACACAATAACTAAACAATATAGAATATTAATTGTAAACATGCTTCTCACACATATAGATATGCAATTGAAAGTTGCTCCCCCTAAATAAGATAAAACATGCACCCAACAACCAAGCATGATAGAATTTGCATGTATAAATTTGTACAAAACCACACATGATTAAACATTGTAAACTAGCATGATAAAAACTTCCCCCCCTTTGGCATCAACAAAAATAGAGAGGGAATCCAAATTCATATATAAACAATAGATCATAAAAGACAATCCAAAGCGAGAAACATAAAGTTTTACATAAATAGCCAAACATAGAAAACATAATGCAAAAGAAAGAAAGAAACAACTTCAATCATCGTCTTCGTCGCTATTGGAGGCAGGAGAAGACTGAGGAAACTGTCGAACAACCATCTGAGTGAGGTTAGCAAGACTAGCCTCAAGAGAATCCCGTCGATCCAAAATGAGATCCTGACGGTCCATAAGATAGTTTACAGACGTATAGAGGCTCTCAGGATGAGAAAAACTAGCCCTAGGACGAGCACTAGAAGACGAACTAGATGCTGAAGAACGATGAGGAATGGAAGTGGCTAAAGATATAGGTGGAGTATTACGAGGAGGTGAATGAGGAATATGAAGCAATTTCATACGGGCAAAGACTGGCTCGATCAAAAGTTTCAAAACGAGTCACAACACTAGACTCCAAATCTAAATCTACCTTAAAGTGGCTAAAGATATGAGTGAAAAGAGCCCCATAAGGTAAGGAAGAAGTGTGAGCTTTATGGAGACGACTAAGATCACTGGACTCCAATTGATTTGAATATTCCCAAAAATAGCATACAGAGCCGCTTGTAATTCGTATGAAAATTTATCGTAGCTCCCCGATTTAGGGATAATATTATACGACAAAATTTGTGCAACAGGTTTTGCAAGTGGGGTGATGTTCTTATTGGTCATTGGAGGACCACGGTTGGGAAGAATGTTTTTAGACAAAATAGAGTGATCATCAAGTTCAATTTCTCCTATATCTAACCCATCAAAATGAATGTTCAGAATTTGTCCTAATTTTTGTGCATTCAATTTTAACCTTATATTCTTAACAGAAGTAGTAAAATATCTCACTACCATCAGCAGTACTAGCAACTTTCATATTTGTATAAAACAAATAAATCAGTTGCGGGTAGTAGTAGGGTTGATTGACTAGGGATAAGAGATCAAACAATCCACATTGTTGATATAATGGAGCAATAGGATATCTATCCAAGTCAGGAAAATTAATAAACCTACTCAGAAAGATAACAATTTGACAAATGATAAAATACTTCTCAACTAGAAAAGGATTCCTCAAATCTTGAAGATAGTTAGGATGAGTTTGTTCATCCTCAACATTTGAAGACCTAGATCTCTTAGACTTCGGCATGATGGAAAGCTAACAACCTAAAACACCTAAAGATAGGAGAATAATAGATTACCCAACAACAAAGAGAGACAAAGAACACCTAATCAGTGAACTCCAAAGCTTCACGGATAGAGATCTTTGGAAGTGACGAGCAAAGAAGCAAATCGATTTGCCAACTCCAATCAGCAATCACCGAGCAAACGAATTCCAAGAACTCCAAGAGTACTGTAGCAGTCGACTGGTCTTTGAGGAAGAAGAGTAAAAAAATAAAAGGGGAAAGTGAAAGGGGCTAGGGTTTTACAAGAAATTAAGGGTGGAGATTAAAAGAGAGGATGGATTGATGGTGTAGATCAAGGAGAGGGTAAGAGTAAAGATCGGGTCGAGTCTAAGAAAAGCAAAACAAACCTCAACTAGTGACGATTTAATTTTAAAAAAATCGAAATATAGTCGCGACAGTCGACTGGCTTTGAGAGCAGTCGACTAAGTCGAGAGCAAAATAAAACCAAACAATAAACAGTTTGATGAAGTTATCGTCAGTCGACTGTTAAAGCAAGACAGTCGACTGAATATAAAAAAAATCAAGAAAAGAAATAAATACAAATGCTCGGTATAAGTCAACCGAAAAACTAAGTCGACTTAAGACAACAAAAAATGTTTAGGAAGTATCATTAAATGAGCAAATTCCTAGTTCTCGTCTAAACTTGATAAAAATGTCTTCTTTTAATGGTTTGGTAAAAATATCTGCTATTTGTTTATCAGTGGAAATAAAATCCAATAAGATATCTTCTTTTAAAACATGATCACGTAGAAAATGATGCCGAATACCAATATGTTTCGTACGTGAATGCTGAACCGGATTTTTAAACAAATTAATGGCACTGGTATTGTCACACATTATAGAAGGTTTTGAAAAAGAAATACCATAATCTAATAGAGTTTGTTTCATCCATAAAATTTGAGCACAAGCCAAACTTGCAGCAATATATTTAGCTTCTGTGGTAGATAGAGATACGGAATTTTGTTTTTTACTGCACCAAGATACTAGCAAATGTCCCAAAAAGTGACAGGTTCCACTAGTACTTTTACGGCCGGTTTAACTTCCAACAAAATCAGCATCACTATAAGACAATAACTGAAAATTATTGGTGCGAGGATAAAATAAACCATATTCAGATGTGCCTTTAATATATCTTAAAATCCGTTTCACAGCTTTTAAGTGAGATTTTTTGGATCAGACTAATATCTAGCACACAAACATACGCTAAACATAATATCTGGTCTACTAGCAGTTATATATAAGAGTTTGCCAATCATGCCTCGATAGAGCTTTTGGTCGATACTCTTACCTAATTCATCTTTGTCAAGTGTAGTAGTAGTAGCCATAGGTGTGGTCTTACTACTAGTGCCATCCATGCCAAATCGTTTGAATAATTCCTTAGCATATTTTCCTTGATTAATAAATATGCCATTTTGAGATTGTTTGATTTGAAGTCCAAGGAAGTAATTGAATTCACCCATGTGACTCATCTCAAACTCATTTTGCATGGTAGTAGCAAACTCTTGACATAGATTATTGTTAGTTGATCCAAAAATTATGTCATCTACGTAAATCTGTATGATTAATATGTCTAATTTTATTTTCCTAATAAACAATGTAGTGTCTACTTTACCAATTTCCAACCCAGTTTCTAAAAGAAAAGTTTTTAAACGATCATACCAAGCATGAGGTGCTTGTTTGAGACCATATAAAGCCTTTTTTAATTTAAAATATGGCTAGGGAATTGTTCATGTTCGAAACCTGGTGGTTGCTTAACATAAATATCCTTCTTAATGAAACCGTTTAAAAAAGCACTTTTAACATCCATTTGGAAAAGTGTGAAATTCATAAAACATGCAAAAGATAACAAAATTCTAATTGCTTCTAGTCTAGCAACATGAGCATATGTTTTTTCAAAATCAATTCCTTCTTCTTGGTTATATTCTTGGACAACTATTCTAGCCTTGTTCCTAACAACTTGTCCTGATTTATCTAACTTATTTTTAAATACCCATTTGGTATCAATAATAGTATGATCAAGAGGTTGTGGAACTAAATCCCATACATCATTCCATACAAATTGGTTAAGTTCATCTTGCATAGCATTCAGCCAAAATTCTTTCTCACATGCTTGAATATTTTTCGGTTCAAAATCCTATAAGAAGGCAATATGAAAAATCATATTAAAGTGTGATCTTGTTTGAAAGCCATGTAAGATGTCACCAATAACTAAGTCATGAGGATGATCTCGAACTTCAACAAATAACCTTGGTAAAGTTGGAGTTATCGCTACAGGATCAGACGTCTTAATGAACCCATCAGCCGACTGATTCAACACATCGGTCGACTTATGAAGTCTATCAGTCGCCTTATCTAGAGTAGTTTGCTCAAGTGATTTAACAATGTTATCTAGTGGTGAAGATTCAATTTCATCATCTTGAATAACACTAGATGAAGGTAAAGATTCATCAAAAGAAACATGCATAGATTCTTCAATAGTCAAAGATAACTTATTGAAAATTCTATAGGCCTTACTCCTATTTGAGTATCCAATGAAGATACCTTCATTAGATCTAGCATCAAATTTATCTAAGTTATTTTTTGTGTTAAATATGAAACACTTACAACCAAATACTTTAAAATAAGAAACTTTAGGTATTTGTTCATAATAACTCAAAACAAGTCTTCTTAAGCTTTGGCCTAATTAATATTCTATTTAAAACATAACATGTTGTAGACACAGCTTCAGCTTAGAAGTATTTAGGCAAATTACTTTCAACAAGTATGGTACGTGCACATTCTTGCAAAGTCCTATTCTTTCTTTCAACCACTCCATTTTGTGGTGAAGCTCTAGGAAATGCAAAAGTATGTGTTATACCATTCTTGTTGCAATATACTGAAAAAAGTTTTGTTCTCAAATTCTTCACTATGATCACTTCTAATAGTGACTATGGTAAGAGTTTTTTGATTTTGAACACGTTTGTAGAAATTTGCAAATTCTTCAAAAATTTCATTTTTATGTCTTAAGAAGAATACCCATGTAAATCTTGAAAAATCATCTACTACAACAAATACATATCTACTTTTTTTAAAGAAGCAACTCTAGTAGGACCAAATAAATCCATATGGATCAATTCGAGTGGCCTACTAGTAGGAATCATTTTCTTTATTTTAAAAGTGGATTTTACCTGTTTCCCTAGTTGACATGCATCACACATTTTATCTTTCTTAAAAGATAATTTTGGCAGTCCTTTAACTAGGTTATTCTTAGAAAGTTTAGCGATATTTTTCATGTTTACATGTCCAAATCTTTTATGCCAAAGCCAAGAATCGTTGTTCGAGACAACTAAACAAAAATCATTCGAAAACTCATTTATTTTTAAACAAAGTTCATATATGTTATTCTTTCTAATACCTTGAAAAATCACATTTTTTAAAGATGAATCATAAATCAAGCATGCATCTTTTTCAAATACTATCTTATAACCCTTATCACATAATTGACTAATACTTAACAAGTTATGCTTTAAACCACTAACTAAGAATACATCTTCAATAATAGTAGTATTCTTACCAACCATGCCTATTCCGACGACTTTTCCTTTGTTATTGTCACCAAAAGTAATGGTTCCTCCATCTTTATCTTGAATGGAAGAAAGCAAGTTTTCATGGCCAGTCATGTGTTTAGAACATCCACTGTCAAGTATCCATCGTTCCCTTTTAGGTACCTACAAAATATTATTTGTGAATATGATACCCTTTTCATTGGGTCCGAGAAAGATTAGTGCGTGGGAAACCAAACCCAAAGTGAGTTTGATTTACCATCATATGCAGGCTTAAAATTAACAGAATTACAAACATTATTTACAAAAGAATTTATATAAGAGACCATTTCATTAAGACTCAGATTGACTGGAACTCAAATACTTTTGCACTGTCCAGTCGACTTCTTTTTAGCCATCAATCGACTATTTTGTGGATTCAGTCGACTGGGATGTGAAACTAGTCAACTTATATGAGGCTGTTGTCTTTTTGAATAAGACTTCATCCCACTGGACATGCGACTTATTTGAGGGGCCAGTCGACTGGTCTTTTTGGAAAAATTTCTATATTGATGATTAAAAAGAATTTTTGGTTTTTCAAAGAAATCATACAACTTATTCTTTACACTAGAAACAGAATAAATCTTATTATTACTAGTGTTATTAGAAGAATGACATTTTTCAAGAATTTTTTGAAAACTAAGTCCAAATCTTTTATCAGACTGAACTTGATTTTGAAGAACTTCATTTAAATTCTCTTTTCCCTTATTGAACTTAGATACATTCTTAGATATCTCTTCATAATTCCTTTTAGAGATGTAAGATCTATATCCAAGTTGGAAATACGAGAAGTTGAAGACTTGACTTCAACTTGTAAATCAAGAGTTTCTTGAGAAAGGGTTTGATTAGCTTTTTCTAGATTTTTACCTTTTATTTTCTCCTTTTTTAATTCTTGAAAAATTTCATAAAAAACTTCTAACAAATCACTAGAATCTATATTATCACTTACATCGCTTTGATTTGCCATGAAGCTCACGTTTTTCATTAGATTCCTCATTGTCTTCTTCTGAAAATGAATCACTATCATCCCACGTTGCTTGGTAGGCCTTCTTGTTCTTCATATATTTGTTCTTGGTAAATTTGTCCTTCTTGAAGTTTGAAACTTTGCCTTTGGATTTTGCATTCTCCAATGGACAATTCTTCTTCATGTGATCTATCTTATTGCATTTGAAACAAGTACGAGGTTTATTAGTATCTTTTAATCTATAATTAAATTTACCTTTGCTAAGAAATTTCTTGAATTTTCTTGTGAACATAGCCATTTCTTCTTCATCATCTTCTGATTCAGACATAGCCTTGAAAGCAAGAGTTTTTTTTTGGCTTGTTGCGGTTCTAAGTCCTTGTGCTCCTCCAATTGTACTTCATAAGTCATTAGATTTTCCATCAGATTCTCAAGCGAAAGTTGTGTTAAATCATTAGCTTCTTCAATTGCGGTAGTCTTCTTTTCCCATTCAGGGGTAAGAGCACGAAGAACCTTTCTCACCATCTCTGCTTGCGTATATGTTTTGCCAAGAGCCACAAAGGAGTTTGAGATGTCGGTGAATCTTGTTATCATCTCTGATACATTTTCATTTTTCTTCATTCGGAATATCTCGAACCTGTGAACAAGAACAGAAATTTTAGATTCCTTGACCTTATTTGTGCCTTCATGTGTTACTTCAAGAGTATGCCATATTTGGAATGCCGTTGTTGCGTTTGACACACAGTTGAATTCTTCTTTGGTAAGTGCACAAAAGAGAGCATTCATTGCCTTTGCATTGTTCATGGTATCACTCTTCATATCGTCATTCCATTGAGCATAGGGAAGAGTAGGCACTGTATACTCCGTCTCGGTCATGTTCCAAATCTCATAGTTGATGGATTGTAAGTAAATCTTCATTCTACATTTCTAGTAGTTGTAGTTTGTTCCATCAAAGAGAGGCGGCATTTGTGTAGATTGACCTTCGTGGTATTGATTTGCATTTGAGGTAGATGCCATTGCGATTAACCAGGCTCTGATACCAAGTGTTGGATCCTGTATGTAAGGCAAGTAACACTAGAGGGGGGTGAATAGTGTTTTGTAAAAAATAAATAATAATTTAAACTTGACGCAACTGTTAAGTCGACTGGTAAAGAAAAAACAGTCGACTGAAACGCCAGATAAAAGATAATTAATCAACTGAAGAGCAACGAGTTTGTTAAGTCGACTTAATACAGAAACCAGTCGACTGATCAGACACAGATTACAATAAAGTGCAGCGAAATTTAAAATGCAAGTTAGAGAATTCAAACCACAAAGAATTAACAATGCTAACACGGCGATATATACTGGTTCGGTTCTCCCGACCTACATCCTGTCCCCAAGCAACCTACTTGAGATTTTCCACTATTCTTGAAAAAAGTACAAGAATACCCTACGACCTTTGGCAACAACTATGCCAAACCCGTAAACCTCTCTCACCACTAGAGAGAGCAAGGCCCCACTCTACAATCTAGAGTGACACTGACTCTACACCAAGAGTCCTCTCCAACTGAGAGGACCACTCTCACAACCCGAGATTGATCAACAAAAAATTGAAGATTACAACACCTAGAGCCTTGATTTTTGAGTGTGTTTTTTGTATAGAGGCTACAGGTCAACTTCTAATCGCAGTCTTGAACTTAATCTTAGTTATGCAAGACTGAAATTAGAGAACCAAATCTAGAGAATGAGAGTACTTGAAAGCTTGAGTTCTTTTTCACAAAAATAAGCAAAGACTTGATTAAAACAATGGGTAACCTTTTTCAAGTTCATTCTGAACTCTATTTATAGAGTAAGAACTCCAAGGACTTTGGAAAACGGTTCACCAACTGGCAACAAACGGCAGAAAAAATTTGAGTTTGAAAATCAAATTTTAAACTTTAGAAAACTGTCAAAACAGTTCGAACAGTCGACTGGGTTGCCAAGGGAGTCGACTGGTCAGAGCTTGAGTAAGTTCAGTTTGTTTCGTACTTGAACAATCGACTGCTTATCGAAGTAAGTCGATTGGTACTTTGACCGCGTAACTTATACAAGCTTAAATTTGACATTTTTGATTTTAATAATTTTTATTTTAATCCTAGGGGATGTGTGAGTGTGTGCATCAAGGCTATTGCAAGATTTCTAAGACATAAAAAATTACAGTAAATTTACAAGACACTCTTTTGAGCTGATCACTTTAAAAATCTTTTGAAGCTCTGAATAACCCTTGTCTTATATCTTGATCTTGAGTCTTTAAAAAACTTCCTCGTCTTGTAGCTTGACCTTGAGTTTTGAAAGCGTTAAGTACACATTGCAAGAGATATGTAAAGTAGAACATGTGTATCGTGTTGTAGTCATCAAAATCAAGCAGTATTTCCTCCTTCAAGTGTGCCATATTTCTGTCATTGCCCTCGTATGCTCTAATGCTCTCGTATAATCTTAGTCCCAGCCTTTTCCCATTCTTGGGATTCCTGTTATAGGTATTGCTTTTCTGCTTCTTAAAACCCCGTCCACAATAGAACGGGGTGAAATTGGTTTGACTAGTCACATCAGATACTTGTCCCTTGCTTCCTTCACCTCCTCACGGAAAGAGATGAACTCTCCATCTAGCGAGTCCCCAAGATCCACATGCAGTTCCTTATGCCCGGAAATTAGATTGTCAAGGGAAGTCGTCTGGATTCACACCCGATTCTTTCATTTTCCACCTCAAGGAAAGATAGTGGTACACCCTTATCAGATGTGTTCGAGATTCCTACTTCTTACTAGGAGCCGGGATAACCAGCCCCATGGAAGTGGGATTCCTGGCGAACACGTACCTCGGCGGCTTGGCCACACACATCCTAATAGTGGGCATCGTAAAGTAGTTTGGTTTTAGTTCTTCACTGCCCTCTTCTGTCTGCACCCTAGAGTTGCTCTCCATGCTTTACCGCTTAGTACCCTCTATGGAATTCAAGTCCATAAATCACTGGTTATATTGATTAGTTTACTCCCACCTTTAAATTAAATGTCTGAAGAGACCAAGGCCTATGAGTTCCTTACCCCTTGATAATGGCTCAGCCCTTTTACTTTTGCATGTTGAATTTATATATCGCTCTCATTGTGAGTATATAATTGTTAGAATATAAGTGCAATTTTCCTTGACCCTTCTACAACTTCGAAGTTTTAGTTTAGTGGTAGGGACGTGGTGGAATGCTATGATCCAATTTAGTCCCACATCGGTTATATGGGGAACCAATGTTGGGTAGTTATAAACTTGGGTTCCCTCTCTTTAACAGCTAGCTTTTAGAGGTGAGTTCCTCTAGGTTCGTAACGATGGTATCAGAGCAATCCAGGTTCGAATCCCACCGGCTATGCAATTTAAATGCGGATTAAAAAAAAATACCACTGCGTATAGTCCAGGTTTCAGCCCACAATTTGTTGGACATTTATCTCATTTCTTAGCCCATAAAAAAGTGCAATTTTCCTCAATCCTTCTACAACTTTGGAGTTTTAGCTTTGTGGCAAGGACTTTCACAATAATGTAATTTTGTATAATTAGATCTATCGTAATGCTGGGTATGTAAACTGAAATATCCTGCCCTCCCATATTATTCTGGTCCTTCTAGTTCCCAAGTTCCCAAGTTCCCAAGTTCTTTTTGTTTGTATCTTTAGTATATTATAACTTGGCAAATTTACTGCTTTATTCCTAAAAGTCCCTAGTCTCCCACTTCACTACGCTTAGCCGAGTCTTGATCTGATATCATTTTAAATAACTTATCAAAACTTTACACCACTAATTTACAAAAATGAAAAAAAGGGGTTAAAAGAAAATGGTCTTGACAGTTCCAAAAAATGGTGGAAATGTCACCGTATCATTATTTGCAACTTTGCCTTACATTAATCCTCAATATCATTGGCTATCACTTATCTTTCAAAATTGTCTCATTTGTTCTTTTGGCATCTCTATTACATTCCCATCTAGATTAAGCTACACTTTGAAGTTCCTCACTCCACCTCCATATTTCATTAATATCCTTGGATTCCCAAAAGAATTTATTTTGATACTTTCTTTGATAATACATGACCTATTTCATTATTCGTATTCCAACTACTTTCTTTTGTCGTTTCAACATTAAAATGTTTCAAAGTTTCTCCTCTCTAATTCCTAACCCATCCTTACTGATCGTAGGTGAATTTGGTGCCATTAGTCAATATATAATGCCATAGCAAACTAACCTTGCTCACTTAGTTTTGCTCTGGCTGTCATAACTGAAAATTAACCCTCCTTAATAATGTGGCTTGCTTCAACCTGTGAATAAACAAGACTTTAACGTTGCAGTTGCTATCATGACCAAATTATCATGATATCATGACTGTCATGATCAAATTTTGATGTCTCTCTGTCAAATTGATGTTAATCCCTCTCTGTCAAATTGATGTTAATCCACATCTCTCTGTGACGATTCACTGCTTAAAATGTAAATACTTATTAATCAGTTTGTTGTTGCTGGAGGCTTGGATCATCTCTCAACCGTTGTATAAATAAATAGATCATATTTGTTTCTTTCTTGTATTTTCTTTTGAGCTAGAGTGTCTGAAGTTCTCCTTTTCTCTTTTGGTTTGGTTACAGGAAAGACAATGTAAGACTAATGGGGGAAAAAAGATCACAAACAGTTCTTTGGATTTAAGTTACTGCACTTTATCATTGTAGTTTCTAAAAAAATAACAGTTGCATTTTCAGAACAATTTGTAGTTTTCTGAAGACACTAGCTCTCCCTTCTCTTTTTATTATTTACCTTTTATTTTCTTAAATTGGGCAGTGCTGAACCGTATAATTCTGTGGATTTAAGTTAATGCACCTTACCATATGATGTTGTTATGAACAATATTATGATTGATTTTGTATGGAATTGTCAAAAGAAGTCAACTTCTCTTTTTTCAAATCTTTGTATTAGGTGTATGTACTGTATCCAAAGCAGGACTTGCATGGCTTGGGTTACGATCCTTTCAAGCATGCTCCTGAATTTAGAGGTGATTGTGCTCTTAGTGTAATTGATTTTTCTTGTCGTTGTCATATCAGTTTTGGAATTTGGTTCACCCTTTTCAGATAGGAAAAGGTTGAATGATTCAAAATATAGAAGTCTGAGCACTAAAACCAATATTTCAGCGAGGAGCAAGCTTTTATCTTCAAACTGTAAGATACCTTTTCTCTACCTATATTTTGTTTTCAATTTTCTATCAGTTTCTTGATTTACTTTCAATGAAACATTCTTCTGTCTAAAGGAGTAGACTATAATAGAAATAATATTGTATTAAAAAAATCATGAAATTAACTGAAAATATTTTGTCTCAAAGAGTAGAAGTTAATTGTTGCCTCGTACATCAGCAGGAAAATATGCTCCAGGCTTTGGAATCGGGGCGCTCGAGGAACTTGATGTTGAAGATGAGGATATATATGCATCTGGTAAGCACTGATATAATTTCAGACTTACATTATGTAATCAATAATTACTGATTTCTCTAACTGTGTATTCCTTATAAAAGGTTTGAGATTTTTGATGAGTTGGATTGAAATTGAAATTTTTAGATGCATATGTTGATGGTTCAGAAAACCATTTGGAATGGAAATTGTGCACACTATGAAGATAATCTTTTAGGAACCTGATGTGTGGAATTATGATACCTGAACTTAAAAGTGACTACATTGTCCTTGGTGGTGGTGGCGGCAAAACATTGACATTAAGCGTAGTGTTTGAATTTTAGGTGTCGGAATCACATTGTGAGTCTGAACCTTTGGACGACCATCTTTATTCTTTACACTTTAGAGTTTAACATAAAATAGAGAAGGACTATTTCAGCTTCTGTTGTCAACTACAGTTTTCTCAAAATAATCCTCTATTACAAACCAATGTAAAAGAAAAAGTGTTTTTTCTAAAATAATAAAAATAAATTGTTTACTGCTGCTCAATTAAAAATAAGGTAGTGGATTATGTACATTTAGCTATTGTTCCAGAGTACTCTCTGAATTTGAATTTGAAAAGATTATATATAGAGCATTGAGTTGCTAGAACTAGGAGTGGATGTGCAATTTCTGCTACTTACACAGACATTGTTTAGTCTTGGAGATGTGCCTGAGCTACCCTTGAGGAAACAAATTTGCATTATTTTTTCAGTTTAAAAAAAAAACTAAATGTAAGGATTATATATCGGATTAGTACTATTCTTTACCTAAAAAATCTACTTTGGAATCAGTATTTCGAATAGGAGTTTGATCATCTGGTTACGAAGGCCTCTAATATAATCTAACATCTCACATTAAAGTTTAGTTACCTTTTATGAAAGATTACCTCCCCGATTATTTGCTCAACATTCATTGATTTCCTAACCTGTATTTCTTCTAATTTTGACTTAAAATCCATTAAAAGTTGTGTTGAGTATTTTTATTTTACTTAACTCACTTTGATCTTCTTCCTTATCTACACAAATTCGTCAATTTTGTTTGATAGAAACTTAATTATGTATTTTTTTCGTTTGAAGTATATAGTTCAGCTGTTGAAGCGTCTGTTACAGAGTAATTGTACTGGTTTATCAAACTAATATTATTCTGACTTGAAACACCTTTTGGCGTGTTATGTTGCCGAGTATGTTTTTCATATCTGATAGAGGAAATGAAGTAGTGGTGATTTAAATATATTTATCTACACTTTTAAGATCAATGTTTTTCTGGTTTCTAAGCCATTGTTACTGTTAGGTTTTGACTCTGTAGCGACAGTAGTTGAAGATGATGAACCTGCAAGTGTAGCTGTTGACGACAAGCTTAAACTGGAATACAAAAAGCAGGGAGTTCTCTCTGGTTTCAAAGTAGCATCAAGTTCTGACTACAATTTAGAAAGGTAGTAAAAACCCTTTATGAATCAAGTTTATGTCTGTTGTGGTTAATTTGATATTTAACAAGATAAAAGAGTTTTTTTTTTTTTTTTTTGATCCAAAAGATGGTCCGAGCCATCGTTTCATTAATGAACTATTAAGGAAACAAAGTAGAGCTTACATAAGAGTTTAGTTAATAGAGGTTACATAACATTACATAATAGAGGAGATAATAAAAGCAAGATCTAATCCATCGAGGGCATCTACTACACCGAGATCCCGAAGGTAGCCAAAAGATAAAAGAGTTGTTGCATTATCTTTTTAATTTTTCTTTTGGTAAGTAGTGTCAGGTGTCAGACGTGTGTGGTATCTTTAATTTTTCCTCAACAGTTGAATTCTATTTTGTTTATCAATTTCTACAATCTTTGCTTTGCTTTGCTTTGCTTTCCTTTTAGACTTATTTCTAGTCTAGAGGAAGTTGGACGCCGCTGACTGGTTTCTTAGGGTTATAAATCAACTCTGTTGTCCATAGTCTCCTTGGTCAGGATTTGATATTAATTGGAAGACAGTTGCTGATAGTTAACTGCATTTAGTTAATCCTTGTGCTCCGTAGCCAAATCTATTTTGATGAAAAAAGTTTAGACGGAGATGAGTTCTGTTTCGATATTATTTTTATAGTATCCATGCAATCTTTGTATCTTCTACGATTGGCTAATGTTTAGTACTAACGGAACTTGGTTTCTAAATGATTGGCATATTCACCTTTCTAGAGAACACGTATAAACAGTACCGGTGATACTTGAACATAATCCTTAACATATGAGCTCTATCACACCTTGGTGATAGTTTACATTCTGGAGAACTAATAGCAGATGTGAATCACCTTCCAGGTTTCATCCTCCTGTTGTTCCTCCTGATTTCGAGGCACTTCACAAATTTGTTACTCCTCCAGAGACTCTGGATGAAATTTCTGAATCTCCTCCTCTGGAGGTTCCTCCCCCAGAAGACAACAGTTTGAAATTGTTAATTGAAGGGTTTGCAACTTTGGTAGCTCGGTGTGGTAAATTGTTTGAAGACCTCTCAAAGGAGAAGAACAAATCCAATCCATTATTTTCATTTCTGAGTGGTGGAAATGGTCATGATTACTATGCTAGGAAGCTGTGGGAGGCTAAACAAAAAAACATTGATCGACAGAGAGTGGTGGATATGACATCCATGTCATCTGAAAGGAAGATGACAGCAGAAAGTCGCGGAAGAATCTTAGGTGAAAAGCCCTTGGATAGAAGCTCCAGCAATTCTGCCACAGCCGTTGGCCATAAAGAAGTCATTGTTCTTCAGTCCAACCTTTCAGATACTTTTACAAAACCCACGTCAGTTGTAAGTAACTTTTCCTTTACATTTGTAAATAGTTATTTGTTTACTTCCCACAAATGAGTTCCCTTTTACAAGTATTTATTCGACCCCTCGTCCCTCTTGTTAGATTATTTTAAATCGGCTCCCCCTTTAATTAATGCTCGACTTAAATTCCATTCAAATTAACAAAGTTTGGTGTTCTAACGCTTCCCTTGTTCTATATTTCTCTTAGTTTCTAACTAGGGTTGGGTCAGTTTTAGGCTTATTTAAAAGGACATCTCCTTGTTCTATATCTGTAAATTGAGGGACTTAATATATATTAGCATTTATTGGAAACCTAAAAGAAAATATAGCAAATTAGAGGACTCATTTGAAATAAAACTGTATAATTATTATAGCATATTTTTTATTGTCACAATCAGAGGATTAAGGTCCATTTCACACTACTATATTATCACAGTACATTAGATTATTTACAGCAGGGGAGGATTCATTTGAAATAAAACTTTATAATTATTGTAGCATATTGTTTATTGTCACAATCAGGGGATTAAGCTCCATTTCACACTATTATATTATCACAGTACATTAGATTATTTACTGAAGGGGCTTATATTTAGATTAATTATTATTTGACTAAATAGGTTGACTTCTCAGAATGTGCAAAACCTTTCAAAGATGATCTGGCAAAGCAGACAAGATTTGAACAATTTCTTAAGGATAAGTATCATGGTGGCCTTCGTTCCACATATTCTGGAGGTACAAGAACGATGTCAGATAATGATCGTGCACGTGAAAGACTGGACTTTGAGGCAGCGGCAGAGGCGATTGAGAAAGGGGAATGGAAAGAAAAACCTAATCTTCAATCAACCCAACAAGTTATGGACTTCCTTGGCAGAGGTAGTCGTTTTGTATCGTCAGCCACTGTTGAGGTAACAGTTTCCTCTAATTTTTTCATAGTTTAAAAGTCTTGTTACATATTTACAATTTGGCCTGAGATGTTTGAAATGTGTTCAAGCAGAAACAGCAAAATTCTCAAGTTGAAGAGACAATGAGCAGTAAAGGCTACCCAAAGAGGGAAGAATTTCAGTGGCGCCCTGCGCCCATCCTTTGCAAACGCTTTGATCTGATTGATCCCTTTATGGGAAAGGTATTTGGTCAGATCTACTACAGAATTAGTTTAAATTTGAAAAGAGTTTTCAGTAAGAAGCTTTTCTAGTTGTGCTTTTATTTTCAAAACATAGATTTCTATGTAAAGCTAGATGCTTCCTGTGTTCCATGCACTTCCTGTATTTTTATTTGGTGTTTATTTATGGTTTGATTGTCAAAAAGTTTGGCTGAGATCATCTAGAAAATTCCTTGGTCAATAGAGTATTACATTTTTTCCTATAATTGTTCAGCAACTAGAATTTTCTTTCCGCTCAGGTCTACTTTTAGACGCCAACCCATTGGTTAATTACATGCTTGGAATTGCCCGGGCTTATGTGCTTTGCCTATGAAGTTAGTTCTGGAAGTCTAGCCTGTTTAACCTTGCTCTATGTCCGTGCCTTAGTACAAGAACTATGACAAGTCTTGTACAAGAACTATGACAAGTCTTACACTGTTTAATACCAGGCCTTTCTTTTCTTTCTGTGAATAAGCTGGGCCCAATTAGCAATTCTATTTCGAAAAAATGCTGTATATATTACCAAAGATGAATGCATAACAAATAATGCATTCTTAAAGGACAAAATATTAATAAACTCAATCCAGCGTACTAATAATGCATAACAAATATTACATTCTTAAAGGCTCAGTAAGTCAGTATAATAAGCACAACCCAATTTTCAATGCTTCTTAACAGTCTGAATGGGAGTTTTGTGTTAAGGCTGATATCTATAGGGACTGTACAATAAAAATTTATAGAAAGAGAAAACGGACCGTGAATCAAATGGTAAAAGATAACAGCAGGCTTTTGATTAAATTAATTTTTGAGGGGGTTAGGGGAATCTAAATCCTAACATTATTAACAGAGGGAGATTGGTTGGCTATTTCATGTGGTCGCAAATCCTATCATTCAATTTTAATATTTCATACTGTTAAAATGTGCTTTGATGCAATAATATATTCTTAAGCTCATTTAATGCAATCTTAATCCCTTCCATTAAGATTGTGATGGTTTGGCTTTTAAAGGCGAAAAGTCTAGGTAGGCTGGTTGAGGTCTCAGTTGTTACATATTTATTGGTTTGGCTTTCTTTTATTAAACTACAAGAGGGATTTGGTTGGCCCACATGGGAGTAATATTCAATTGCTAAAAGATGAAATTGATACATTGGGTAACTTGGATTTTAAGTGTATGTAGATTATTTGGTATATTGAGATAATTTGGCAAAGTAAAGTGGAAGTTAACTGACAGGGAAAACCTACAAAAGCTAGAGAAACTTGCTAAAACTCTTGTGACATTTCTATGGTCTTTTGCTCTTGAGTCTAGGTAATATACAAATTTTATTCTTTATTGATTGTTGAATCTTTTATCTTAATTTTAGGAGTGATTGATTAATCCAAACTAATCGCCAATAGCATTTATAACATGGTTCTAACATTGGAAATGATACAAATCTCCCTCATGTATGCCTTTTAATCAATCCTAATAAAATGGATGTTCCTGTTTAACTTTTATAGATTATTACAATTTAGCTCTAGGTTCAAATTTCATTTGATCCCAAAATAACTAGAAAGGCCCTAGCTTTTTACTGTGATTTTGATTGTCCTGGGGTGTGATTTTCTTCTTTAATATTCTTTTTACGTATCAATATATCTAACCATAAACTTCCAACCATTTGCAGCCACCACCTATGCCGAGACCGAGAAGCAAGCTAGACTCACTCATTTTTATGCCAGATTCTTTTATGAATATAGATGCTCCAAAAAAAGATTCATTGACTACGTCTCAGTCTGAGCCCAGAGAAGCTGAAAATAGACCTAATAAGGAGAACAATGAAATTGAGCCTGACATTACAAATGTTGAAAGACCTGTTGACCTGTACAAGGTGATTCAGCTTTCTGCATAAATTCATTTATACTTGACCTCTCCTATCTTGAGAAGCTCCTTACTTGTCAATTGTGAAATGTAGGCCATTTTTTCTGACGACTCTGATGATGACGAAGTGGATAATACTGGCTTCAGCAATGCTGAAGACCCGGAGAAGATCGAAGGGGTTAATACTACTCTAAACCGTTTGGTAGCAGGAGATTTTCTGGAGTCATTGGGTAAAGAGCTTGGGCTAGAGGTTCCCCCTGAAAAACCCAACTCAATGAATATGACTAACTCCACTTTGATAGAAACTCGAAGGAATCTCAAGACCGAATCTATAGTTGATATCTCCAACAAACATCTGAAAGCTGAAACAAAGAGCAGTTCTGTAAATATGATGGAAAAAAATTCAGCTCTGAATGAAGCAGCTGCTCGTGATGGTGATTTGCCTAATAATTTAAACTCCAGGGGAATAGAGCTAAGTAGGGAAGGCAAAGTGGAAGTTAAAAAGGAGAAGGAGCATCGATCAAGAAAGCATAGATCTCATTCAAGGCATCACCGTCACCGATACAGCAGTTCTTTGGATAGTGATTCTTCATATGATCAATCAAAGTCCAGGTCTGAAAAGAGTACTTCATCAAAGGGAAAAAGTAGGAAGCGGTCCGATCACCATAGTCACAAAAGAAGTAGAAGTAGATCTCCTTCTGGATATCCCAGCCATGGCAAGGGCAGAGATGTCTCCGATGATGATAGAAAAGATAGGAGATCGAGAGACCGAGAGAAGCACGCACAACGGAGGCACCATTAAGGTAGATTTGGGTGAATATTTATCAATTGGACTCGATGATGTTGAATAAAATTGATGGCATTGAAAGAAAAAACAAGTTTACTTTGAAAGAAAAAAGTAGAACAGCACTTCAGTCCTTTAAATTGGAATCTATGTTACTTGCAATTGCATTCAGATTATTGTGTTGCATGACTTTTCTACCTAAAGTGTTATATCGAAGGAAGCACAGATAGGACTACAGAGACTCATCAGTAAATTTTAGAGCTGTATCATTCATAGATGGATCTGTGGCTGTTGTCGACTAAAGTGTTATATAGACTTTGCTTTTTCTAACTTTTTCTTTAAAAAAAATTACAAAACAATATCTTGAATGCAAATGAAAGAAATGATGGATTGATGCATTATGAGTCTTGTGAACAACATATTTTACTTCTCTTTATTCTTAACCTAATTGTCCGACATGTCACATATTGCATTTGCAGTCCTAGGATATTCTAAACTTTCCTAAACGATACTCTTTCCTTCCTCCAGCAAGCCCACAGACTTAGCTGCATACAGTAGTGTACTCCAAATGGCAAGCTTACAGATTACAATAAGCTATGAAGTATTTCGTTCCAGTAAGTTTTAGTATACAGTATACAGTAGTGTACTCCAAATGGAAAAAGTAGAAATCTATTAACCTTTTGTGCATTAGTGTTGTATACTTGTATGGACCCAACTGCACATTTCCAATTCTACCACCAACCTGATGGAGTAATTCTGAAATTTTCTTTCTTATAATCATTGTTTAAACTTTCGTGACAACTTCAAGAAAGGTTTTGTTGGATAGTACAGTCATTGTTTGCTATAATTTTCATATAGTTCTTGATTGGCCCCTTCTACGTATTCACTTGTACTCTGTTTGGCCCTCCCTTTATTTTGTTTTCTGTAACTGAATGACGCAGAAAACCTTACAATTTTTGTTGAGAGTATTTGTAGTCAGAAAGAGAGATGGAATGACTAGAATTTTAGAAATTAGAAAGTTCTCAGTCTGGAGTCTATAGAATTATATATTGTGTTTGTTGCAAATACAGTTTATACTGTTTTGGAGTAAAAACACTATTAATTTCATGGCTTATCAAAATTGTCTCCAGTCCTTAACCCAGTGTGTAGGTTCAGTTTCATATAGGGATCTTACAATGTTGCACATGAACTTCAATGTATTTTGGACACATTCGTCTGAAATATACTTGTTAGAACATGTTACTTTGAGAACCATGTATCTTTACAAAGACTGATTGATGACTGCAATTCATTAGGGAGAAAAAAGAGAAAAATGACAGTTATCCCATCTCTGATGGAATAAGATTTTTTATGGGGGAAAAACACCAAATGTCCTGTAGGCCTTAAAATTGGTATCCCTTCAGTGTTGCATTACTTTTCTCCGCAAGTGTTGTATGACATGCTTTATAACAGCATTATCGAGCTGTTAGTCTACATTGGCTCTTCATGATTTCTAGAGCTATATATATGCTCGATGCAGCTGAGGTTTCTATGGTCTGCCTCTTTCTCATCTTTTTGTTGTAATACATTTTCGTGAATGTAAACATGAAAGATAAGTGATGACCCTTTGGGCAAGCTTCATGTAAAATTATGTCATCGGAAAATTAAATTGAATTTACAGTTATTTTTTTGTTTCTGTTTTGGTATTGATTTACTGCATCTTGATTCTGATAGATTCAAGTTGGTTTTTTCTTTCTGTTAATACATTTTGTAGGTTGGTGTCCCATCATTATTTTCTGCTTCAGTTTTTGTGTTTTAAGGGCAAAGTATAGACATCAACTCCGAAGTTCAAAGCTTATGCCGCAAGTGTCAGTGTACAGCTTCTTGACCGCAGCAATATGTAGCAAAAACTCCATTCAACATAGGAAACACTGTAATGTTGAGATCTTCATCAATATTTTGATGTTCTAAATTTTATATCTGAGCAGAAATCACGATAATAAGGTTAAGTGCATAATAGAATTGTATTATTGGATTCTTTTCGCTGTGTTTTTTTCTTCTTTCGGTAATATATAAAGCCAATCTATATTCTTCCTCGACATTGCAGACTCCATAAATTCTGTGATAGGATGCAAAGATTTATCAGGGTATGACCTTCTATATGGCCGGATCATTACTAAGGCTTGTTTATGACTTATTAGAATATTGCTCTGCTTCATATGCCGTTGAGTTTACGTAGAAGATTATACGCTTGACATGGTTTCTGATAGTTGTTGCAGAACCCAGGCACTGTGATCTGAAATGTGAAAGGAGTCTGATACATTACAAGATGTTAAATGGTCTACAGGGGGTCGAAGATCTAGCTTGACATGGTTTCTGATACAGCTGCAGAACCCGGGCACTGTGATCTGAAATGTAAAAGAAGTCTGATACAAGATGTTAAATGGTCTACAGAGGTTGAAGATCTAGCTAGCATACTATGAAATCATCGGATTCAGATTCTTTGTTCTTGGTTGGAAGCTTAACTGAAAAGTCCTTGCTCTAGGCCGAGTCAGAAGTAGAAGGGTATTTCTTGTAAGTGACCAGGTGCCTTCATTTTAAACTTTATTCATGAACTTAATCAGTATCAATATCTGTACTTTTTTGTTACCAATATCCGAACTTTTATGTAAAGAAAAGTAGTCCACCTTGAGTTAGTTCTTCAGCCAATTTCGTTGCAACTTGAATTTATAAGCATCTAAAATGTTCGTATGCCCTATTTTTTCCGAATGCACCTATCATCTATTTGTCACTCTATAACCTCATCATCTTTACCAGCACTAACCAACCAACTACGTCAGACTCAACACTAGAAATTTATAAATCAAAACTCAAACTTGCTTGCAGTTCGAACTATTTGTAAATTCATATGGATAAGGTATCTCTGTTTTGCTTCAAAAAGAATATTATTGCTATCGATAAGGTACGATACTTTACAATTTACATATGTTTATGAAAAGTTCAATATCTTTAGCAAAAAAGAAAGAGAAAATTTCATCTTCAAAGTGATGCTGGGCTTAACAGCCTTAACCTACTCCCACCTATCCCTGCCTTTGTGGGGCCTACACTACTGTGACGAGCCACACACAGTTATCCAAAATAATTCAGCAAGCTTTAAGTTTGTTCACTATCTTTTTTTGTTGATATTTATTTTTGTTTGTTTGATGACATGTTTTTTGTTAGTATTTTTTAATTCATGTGATTGAGTCACTAAAGACAACCGATGATGGGTACACCAAATCATACAAGATTTTTATATTGACTCGACTCTGGCACGTGCTATACATGTGCTACCACGAATCTTGATGCATGTGCAGTCCATCCAATGGCAGCCGCAACCTTTGCCATTATCAATTATTAAACATGAGCAATATTTTTGCCAAGGGTTGTGTGAAAATATTTGCAATTTTAAAGGGGTTAAATTTTTTAAAAAACCCACAGAAGTATTGGCCAGTTTAAAAAAACTTCATTAAGCTTAAAAAAAAAACCGTACTCAACTACGATTTTTAAAAAAACCACATCGACAGAGTTTACTTCCGTTAGGTTTTTTGTCACGTGTACGTGAATTTTTTTCGGACAAAATTGCTCATCAATCAGGATTGCTGGATTTTCCAGAAAAACGTGCATCTATGATAATAGCAGGCCAAATTTCTTTCAAGTATGATTTATTGTTTTTAATTTTTTTTTAAAATTCGGATGAATCAATTAAAAAATTTCAAAATTAATTATAATTTTGGATTAGTTAATTAAAAAATCTAAAAAATAATTATAAATTAGGAAAATATGAAAATATTCAAAAAAATAATTACAAATTTAGAATAATTAATTTAAAATCCAAAATTTAATTATAAAAATAGGAAAATTTGAGTTATAATTTTGAAAGAAATGATAAAAAGTTGGAACAAAATAAGGAAAAATCTAGAAAAAAATTGGGAAATTTTCTGAAAGTTCTACAAAGATGCAACTACTTCCAAAAGCTCAGTTTATGGTATTGCTTCTTTATATACTAGTAATCTCCACGTGCGATGCACGGTTTTATGTCATGTGCATCGCAAGCGATTTTTTTCACCAGCGATCAGGAACGCTGGGCCTCCGAGAAAAGTGTGCACCTATGATCAGCGGTCCAGATCTCTTCAAAGTATGATTTATTGTTTTTAATTCTTTTTATTAATTTTTAATTCGGATTAGTTAATTGAAAATTCACAAAAATAATTAAAATTTTGGATTAATTAATTAAAAAATATAAAAAATTAATTATAAATTCAAAAAATATGAACATATTTGAAAAATAATTAGAAATTTAGAATAATTATTATTAAATACCAAAAATTAATTATATATATTTTTAAAATGATTAAAATTGAAAGAAAAAAAGAGGAGAACAAACTAGAAAAACTGGAAATTCAAAAAAAAAATTTAGAAATTTTAAATAAATAATTTAAAATCCAAAATATAATTATAAATCCTTAATCTACATCCAACAAAGCTATTTCAAGAAATTAAAACCATAAATTTGCTTTCGTTACAGTGTTCCAAACCACCCCTTAATAAACATAATACATGCATCAGATATTTGTAGAGTTTTGATTGACATGGAATCTATAATAATAGTATTGACTTGTCCGAAGGGGGAGATGGGTTCATTAATTTAAGCATTTTTGTTTTCGTTTTGACTTAAAATCTTTTGTTTGGTTTAGTTATCAAACAAAACGAACCATATAAAATTTATTTCAAGGAGATTCTACTGTAATTTCGATTTTTTTGAGGTAAAAGGTATAATAAAGCCACATGTTTCATTAATAACGCTACTTTGATTTTCCGCCCAAGATTTTCTAACAGCCAACAAAACGCCCCCTTCACCATCTGTAAAATTTGTGACATACTCCAATTAAATATATATTCAAAAAGCTTCAGTTAAGAATTGGTTGGGGTGCGCCCGGCCCATGCAGTAGTGCAACGCATAGGCGACGCCCGAGAGCCCCAGTAGCAAGCTACTGTAGTGGACCCTCCCCCTTTCAAAAATTAATTTAATATCATTGTGAACCAATGGTCCACGTATCAGATATTAAACTGATAAGAACAGATACTACACTTGATCTTAGCCAAAAGGCCGAGAAAGGTATGAGTTCATCAACCAAACTACGGGTTTTATTTATAGCAGCTGGAACGCTTTCACTCTTTGTCACTGCCGATGTGGGACTAAAATGAATGCATACCACTGCTTAAGGCATAAGCACGTGAGGCACGTGGAGAAACGGTCTATTTTAGTTTTGCAGTTTGTCACTTGCTAGTGGGCCGGCCCAATACCCATATTATCAGGGCGGCAAGTTTCATTTCCTTTTTTTTTCCCTCTTTACTTCAAAGTTTTTATTTTTATTATTTGATATTATACATTCTACCAATCTATACGTGGTATGCAGGTGATCTTTTTCCCCTTAAGCTCCTATTCTTAATAAATTATTTCTAGTGACATTTTTATAAATAATTATATCATAAATAAATTTAAAATTTGATGATGTCTCTAATATTATAATGTGAGAGATGTGATTGTGTAATTTGCAGACAATCAACTATTTAATCTCAACTATTCATTTTTTAAGTGAGAATTATATTAACCATTCATTTACTTAACTGTTGTTAGGTATCATAATACCCTAAAAATTTAAATTTATTTACGACATAATTATTTATAAAATTGTCACTTATATAAAATAAAAGTTGGTACAAGTAGGGGTAATCTATAAAGAGTATGTAACGAGTAAAGAGAGGCCTCAGGTTCGAGGGCAGACTACATCTTAGTATTTACTTTAACAAAGATATTTATTAGGACGTGCAAAGCACGTGCAGATTACCAGTTAGGGTAACTAGCTAATTATTTAGAAACTGATTGTTAATATTGTTGAAATATAGTAATTGTATATTCTGTTTTGCTAATCTATAGGAAACAGATTCCCCAAATCTCTCATCTCCCCAATCTTCTCTCAATCTTCTTTCTTCTTCTCCAAGAATGTAATTCTTATATATAGATGTATACAGTAGAGAAATAAATGAATAAGAAAAATATTATTTTCTCCCAAATCTATTTTCAACATGGTATCAGAGCCTAAAAAGATCTAGACTAGTTGATGAAGAAGAAACGGAAGTGACCGGATCTGACACCTCTGTTGCACCCGACCCCACCTCGACAACCACCACCAATCACCAACCTCGCCCCTGACCTCTGTCGCACCACTGATCCTCGACCTCTGTCACACCCGATTTTTGCCCAACTTGAGACGCTACCACCGATCACTATCTAACTCCAGACCTTGCCAAACTCCACCGACTTCGACGCCTCCATCGACTTCGAGTTCCACCTTAACTTTGATCGATCCATTAACCGACTTCGACCACTCTCATCGTCCCTCGAAACCACAGATCTGATCGATAGCGCTGCGGCCAGATCTGATCGACACCACGGCCCTCATCATCCCTCGAAACCATCGCCAGTCATATCTGAGTCCAAGCCACTGCCAGATCTGATCGAGATCCTACACAAACTTCAATTTCACTTTTGAAGGCAAAATCAAATATGAGTCCATACAGTTGTTGTTGCTCAGGATCCAGTTGCCGTCCAATCTCCGTCGATTCTTCCATCCGTCGATCCATCCACTCGATCTCCAACCCAAAATCCCACCCGACCTGCTACCTCCTTCAGATCTGATCCACTACAAGAATCTCCTCGCCGCCGCTGATCTTCTCATCCCGTAACACCCTGAATTTCAAATAAGCCTGAATTCGAAGTTCCACAGGATCTTTACACTTCACTTCGTACAATTTTACAATGAATTTAATTTTTTTTATACAACAATGTTTACATCAACACAGCGGAAATAAAGTACAACATAATACATGAATAAAATAACAATTGAAACATTTCTTTAAGCAACATTCCTTCTTTAGTCATTTCATTCATTTTATCTTTCATAGAAACTGTGGGCACATCAGTATCATACAACTGACGTTAGGATATAATACATCAATTTCTCTTACTTGGAAAACACACACTTGATCACAAACAAAGCTAAGGGGGACTATCTTATTGATGTCGTGTGTGAATGTACACTTAGTCTTAAATGCAATTACTTATTATTTCATGACACTAATGCACACTTGTTAGAATTTTTGCATCCCATTCTACATAAATCCGAAGGCAAGCCCTTAGTCGTACTTCATCTTGTAGGGTTGGATCCCTCGCTATGAGTTTAACTACTTCGGTAACTACGGTAAGTATCCTAGATGTTTTATGAGTTACGAGCCCATGTCCAGACAGCCTGGAGGGAAATCCCACATCATGACATGACGCATCATGTAGCCAACTTATGGACAATTCGCTTCCGTCATGGAACGATGACACTACGTAGTCACCAAGCACCCCACAAGTGTCGCCACGGTCCCGATAATTCCGGAGATGTATCCACGTCATGACATGACGCATCATGTAGACAGCCTGTGAACACTTTCACACCGTAGATTCGAGGCCCTTATACTTGTGTTTTTCTCTTACTTTCATCACATCTTCAATATAGTGTAGTCCTTAGGTATTTGAATCATGAGTAAAATTAACACCCTAGAGTTAGCATTACCTCTACACCAGTCTTAACCATCAATTAATAACAACGACCCAATCTTGGTCTTTTATTACAACATTTCTCTTCAGAATTCATTCATGTCGGTATAAGGACTTAGCTACACTCTAGTTCTTAACCTCTTTTCATGTTCACCAAAAATTGAGTGTTCATACTCACAAATTTTCATATTTCATCATGATCTTTTTATTTCATTTTCCATGCACAATTATATGTACAAAACACCAATTCCATATTTAACTTACCATATCTCATAGTTTAATCTCCACACAAATTTCTTGCATTAAAATATCTTCTCTTTCTTTAATTATACTAAAGCCATATTTTAAAGAAAATTTATCAAGTTTTTTAATCCATTATTTTAATATAAAAAACACATCCAATTCTCACAAAATATATTAAAATGTTGTGGAATTATTTTTTTCATAAAACCTAGATAATATTTGAAGAATAATAGATTTTTTTCCAAATTTTTATTACTCTTAAAACTCAAGAATAGACCCACAAATCAAAAAAATATCAAAAGACAATAAAAGGACCGGGGTCGGATTCGAACCCAGGACCAAACCCCCCGCCTATCTACAGTAACAGACCCAAAGCACACCCAAAGACCAAGAAGTCCAAGAGTGACTAACTGATATGATCCTGCTTAGTTAATTTATGTATCGACTGCACTGTATTTTGAGTGTTAGATATTATAGTCCCACACTGGGTAGTTGGCTAGTTTTGTATTTGGTTCCTCCTATATATAGGAGATATTGTCCTCAGTTATTTCTCAATTCAATATTCAGTATTGTTTTCATCTCTCTGATTTATCTTAACATGGTATCAGAGCAAATTATACAAATTTTATTCTCTTAAAATTTTTCCATCCAAAAATCCTCAAATTCCACAAAAAAAAAAACAAAAAACCTGCAATCAAGAAGAAGTGAAGAACAGCAATCATCATCATCATCATCATCAGCATTTTCTAGCAAACCTTTTTGCTGCTGGTTTTTTGTTCGAGGCCTGTGGCAAGAACTTTCTCTTTTTGTCTTTCTGTTCACGCTACACCATGTTTGCCTTTTCTATGGACTGATTTCCATAGGACCTGTGAGCCTTGTGATTCTCCTCTTCGATACGCAACCTGACAATGAGGTCTTCAAGAGACATCTCATTTTGCTTGTGCTTGAGGTAGTTCTTGAAGTCTTTTCATCCAGGTGGAAGCTTCTCGATGAATGCTGCAAACTGGAACAGTTCGCACAGCGTCATGTTCTCTACAGCGATTTCATGCATTATCACCTGCAGTTTCTGGATTTGACTCACAACTGTCTTGGAGTCAACCATCTTGTAGTCCAGAAATTTACCGACTACAAACTTCTTGAAGTCGATGTCTTTTGTTTTGTACTTCTTCTACAAGGACCCCCACAAAAGCTTAGAAGTCTTGAAGACACAGTAGACGTTGTACAGCGGGTCTACCAAGCCGTTCAGGATGTAATTTCTGCAGAGATAATCACCCTGAGTCTATGCATCAACTGCCGCAACGGAGTGTGCATCCATAGGTGCCAGCATCGAGGCAAATTCAGTGAGAAACCTGTCCAGCTTCAAGGTGGTCAGGTAGAACAGCATCTTCTCTTGCCACTTCTTGAATCCCGTTCCATTGAACTTCTCTGGTTTTTCTCCCACAATTATGTGTGTGGCCAGAACGACCGTCTGTGCCGCAACCGATTGTGCAGTCACAGTTTGGGTCACTTGTGTTTGTTCATTGATAAGTCCACCGACATTATCGATTTGTGTATTTTCCATGTTCTGAAACAATTAAAATATAACTGTTAGTTGTTTTGTTTTTCCGAAATAATAACAGAACCTGTAAAGAATCTTCACAAAAACTGTTAGAATAGAGGAAAAAATATGCTTTAAGATTGTTAGAACATGAGTTTCATAAAACAGAAAATGCTAACAATAATTGTGAAGAGTTACAATTACAGAAAATAAAAGAACAAACCATACAATATAATACAGAGTCGAGATTTGAATATCTCTGTCCTTAAAGCAAATTTCGCTCCGTAGTGTGATGGTGGTTGACGAATTGCCTCTTAGGATACAACTGTATTACCTTTCCCTGAAGAGCAGCACCCTAACTTCAGAGATCTGAACGAACCGAAGCTATGTTGTATTCTCAGAACTGACTCAGAGGAAGAAGAAGAAGAAGATTCGGACTGGTTTTGGAAAACTGCCTTGTCTGGCAGAAAAAAATGGACTGGTTTTATAGGAGAATGAGAGTAACTGAAGGCTCCATTACTCTGTAATAGCAGAGTAATGGCTCATCAGTTATGCTTTTGAACCATTACTCTGCTGTTACAGAGTAATGGTACCAGCTGTTACAGAGCCTCAACAGTAACTGGGGAAAATTTTGGAGAGGGGCAAAAAAAATATATAGGCCAGAGCCAAGTCAGACCAAACCGAACCGAGCCGGGGCCGGGCCGGGCCGGGCCGGGCCGGGCGCGCGCGTGTGTTTGTTATTTTGGCTAGGTCCTATTCCCACTACACATTAGTGGTAACCCCAGGGCTACGCCCTTTAGTCCATTTCTTTAGTTTATATACTAGAGAAAATCTTTTCCATCTTCCGATGTTGGATTATTCATTCCAACTGTTCAAGTTAGTACATTGCGAGCACCCAACTTTGGACCTACATTTCTCATTCATACGGAAACCGTTTTTGGTAAGTGAGTACATTACGAAATAGTACTCGACGAGAGAAATATGATCCAATCAATTTCCGGCGCCTCAGGTGGCCGGATCCCACCGGAATCCGACTCGGAAAATCTGCAAAAAACTTTTTCCAACAAGTAGAAGAAGGCTCGAGAAAGAGATAGTTCTTGGTGGGTGAGTTTAATTTTTTGTATCAAGTGAATCAGTAACTTCTTGTAATCTCTTCTAGTTGAATATCAGATCTCCCCATATTTTCCTCCGGATTAAGCAAAAACTAATCGGGATAAGTCATCGTTATTGTGTTTGTGTTAGTTTAGTGGATCTACTTGCTTACTCAATTTATTCGCCTCGTCTACTTCGACTTCCTCATTACTCTAATTAGTTCCGCTGTGATCAGAGGGCATTTGTTGACGCCCCAATCCCAACACTCGATGCAGCTGAGGTTTCTATGGTCTGCCTCCTTTTCATATTTTTGATATGATACATTTTCTTGAATGTAAACATGAAAGATAAGTGATGACCCTTTGGGCATGCTTCATGTAAAATTATGTCATCGGAAAATTAAATTAAATTTACAGTTATTTTTTTTGTTTCTGTTTTGGAAAATTGATTTACTGTATCTTGATTCTGATAGATTCAGTTGGTTTTCTCTATCTGTTAATACATTTTCTGGGTTGGTGTCCATCATTATTTTCTGCTTCAGTTTTTGTGTTTTAAGGGCAAAGTAGAAACATCAACTCCGAAGTTCAAAGCTTATGCTGCATGTGTCATAGTTGACAGCTTCTTGACCGCAGAAATGTGTAGCAAAAGCTCCAATCAACATAGGAAACACTGTAATGTTGAGATCTTCATCAATATTTTGATGTTCTACATTTTATATCTGAGCAGAAATCACGATAATAAGGTTAAGTGCATAATAGAATTGTATTATTGGATTCTTTTCTCTGTGTTTTTTTTCTTCTTTCGGTAATATATAAAGCCAATCTATATTTTTGCTCGACATTGCAGACTCCATAAATTCTGTGATAGGAGGCAAAGATTTATCAGGGTATGACCTTCTATATGGCCGGGTCATTACTATGGCTTGTTTATGACTTATTAGAATATTGCTCTGCTTCATATGCCGTTGAGTTTACATAGAAGATTATACACTAGACATGGTTTCTGATAGTTGTTGCAGAACCCAGGCACTGTGATCTGAAATGTGAAAGGAGTCTGATACTTTACAAGATGTTAAATGGTCTACAGGGGGTCGAAGATCTAGCTTGACATGGTTTCTGATACAGTTGCAGAACCCGGTCACTGTGATCTGAAATGTAAAGGAAGTCTGATACAAGATGTTAAATGGTCTACAGAGGTTGAAGATCTAGCTAGCATACTATGAAATCATTGGAATCAGATTCTTTGTTCTTCATTGGAAGCTTAACTAAAAAGTCCGTGCTCTGGGCCGAGTCAGAAGCAGAAGGGTATTTGATGAGTACATCCATTCTATTTAGCTTAGTATTTTATTTCAGTACCATATTTGTTTTTGGCAATTATACTATATGTAATCTTTTTTATATTTTTTTAGATTTTGAGAATATTTTGAGATTTGTATCTTGATTTGTTTTGAGCTTATAGGCCTTGAGATTAATGAGAAAGATATGTCATTCTTGATTAAAAAAATTGTGTTGAGTTTTTGCTCTTCCTCTCTCTTTGTATGATACAAGTGAGATCCAAATTATTAGAGTTTGTGATAAATCCTGTTACAATTTTAGGGTTTATGATAAACTCTAAAATCTATCCCAAATTAAAAAAATCCACCAAACAAAATTACCCAAACCCTAATTTTCCAAATCCCCAAAATCAAAACCCTAATCTCACCTTCTTCTTCCTCCTACCCTACACCCCGACCAAACCCATCACCCCCACTCATCCTCGAATCCCCATCGCCCCCTTCCTTCAACGTCGACACCCCGGCACGCCCCGCTCTCACCCTCGTCTCCTTCACCCGACCAACAACCCGATCGACCACGTCGTCGCCTTCACCCTTCCCTCTCCCCGTCGCCTTCATCCCCGAACCCCTCCCCTCCTTCGACCGAAACCCTAGCCCCCACGTCGTCATCCTACAACCACCACAGCCACCCCCTTCGCCACCGACCTCATCATTGAACCCATCTCCAACCGCCGACCTCCTCGCCCCTGTGCTCCTCCCGAGCGCCCACGTTGGCCAGATCCCGAGGCCCCTATCATTGTTGTTGCCGCCATTGCTCGTGAGGTTCTTGCTACCATTACTGTCTCTTTGATTGTTGTGCTTTTCGCTGCTGTTCAACCCAATATCTACACAGAGTTCTTCGAACCCTTGGTATACTCTTTCCACTTTTGAATATTTGTGTTCTACTGCTCTGTTATCTATTATATTATCTGATTTGCCTGTCGTTTAAAAAACAATTGAGATTGAATGTTCCAGTTGCTTGATTAGAGTACGAATCAAAATTGAATCTTTTACTTGCTAAAACACTTAGGGATTTAATTATTGATTGTAGAGCTGAATTATTAATTGGAATTGTTAAACGTGATTCAGTTCTTGAAAATCCATTAAACCAATTAATTGTTTAAAATTTCTAACTTTGATCCACACTACATGTTGGTAAAATTAACCCGTTAAGATTTTTGAAAATTCTTTATTTTAGGGTTAGTTTTACATCAGTATTTCTTGTAAGTGACTAGGTGCCTTCATTTTAAACTTCATTCATGAACTTAATCAGTATTCATCAAAAAATGAACTTAATCAGTATCAATATCTGTACTTTTTTGTTACCAATATCCGAACTTTTATGTAAAGAAAAGTAGTCCACCTTGAGTTAGTTCTTCAGCCAATTTCGTTGCAACTTGAATTTATAAGCATCTAAAATGTTCGTATGCCCTATTTTTTCCGAATGCACCTATCATCTATTTGTCACTCTATAACCTCATCATCTTTACCAGCACTAACCAACCAACTACGTCAGACTCAACACTAGAAATTTATAAATCAAAACTCAAACTTGCTTGCAGTTCGAACTATTTGTAAATTCATATGGATAAGGTATCTCTGTTTTGCTTCAAAAAGAATATTATTGCTATCGATAAGGTACGATACTTTACAATTTACATATGTTTATGAAAAGTTCAATATCTTTAGCAAAAAAGAAAGAGAAAATTTCATCTTCAAAGTGATGCTGGGCTTAACAGCCTTAACCTACTCCCACCTATCCCTGCCTTTGTGGGGCCTACACTACTGTGACGAGCCACACACAGTTATCCAAAATAATTCAGCAAGCTTTAAGTTTGTTCACTATCTTTTTTTGTTGATATTTATTTTTGTTTGTTTGATGACATGTTTTTTGTTAGTATTTTTTAATTCATGTGATTGAGTCACTAAAGACAACCGATGATGGGTACACCAAATCATACAAGATTTTTATATTGACTCGACTCTGGCACGTGCTATACATGTGCTACCACGAATCTTGATGCATGTGCAGTCCATCCAATGGCAGCCGCAACCTTTGCCATTATCAATTATTACTAATAATTTACACGTGTGCGATGCACGTCTTAATAAATATATATTTTTTAAAATAAAAATTTTGACGTAGTCTGTCCTCGAATCTGAGATATCTTTGATATTAGTTATTCACGGACAATGCACGTCTTAATATTTTTTTATTTTTTTAAATAAAAATTCTGACGTAGCGAGGACTCGAACTTAAAACCTCCTTCATATTAGTTATGTATGTGTGTCACTCGTGTTGGTAGATTGACAAATGACACTAAGGCCTTCTCCGATTATAATATTAGAGATTAAACATGAGCAATATTTTGGCCACGAGTTGTGTGAAAATATTTGCAATTTTAAAGGGGCTAAATTAAAAAAAAAACCACAGAAGTATTAAGTATTGGCCAGTTTAAAAAAACTAGGAAAAATGATAAAAGAAATTGGGAAAAATTAGGAAAAATCTAGAAAGAAACTGGAAAAATTCCTTAAAGATCTACAAAGATGCAACTAATTTCAAAAGCTCAGTTTATGATGTTGTTTCTTCAAATACAAGTAATCATAAGTGATGCACGGTTTTATGTCACGTGCATCACACATGAATTTTTCCGGACTAATTGCCTATCGATCAAAATTGCTGGATCTTCCAAAAAATGCGCACACCTATGATCAACGGTCCAAATATCTTCAAAGTATGATTTATTGTTTTAAATTCTTTTTATTTTTTTTAATTCTGATTAATTAATTAAAAAAATATTAAAAATAATTAAAATTTTGGATTAATTAATTAAAAATATGTAAAATAATTATAAATTCGAAATATATGAAAATATTCCAAAAGCTAATTAGGAATTTAGAAGAATTATTTTTAAAATCCAAAAATTAATTATAAAAATTGGGAAATTTTAATTAAAATTTGGAAAAAAAATGATAAATTTTTTAAAAATATTTCGTAATAATCTAGAAAAACTGGAAAAGTTCAATAAATTAATTACAAATTTAGAATAATTAATCAAAAATCCAAAAATTAATTATAAAAATAGGAAAATTTGATTTATATTTTTTTGAAGAATGTTTAAAAATTGGAAAATAATTAGGAAAATTCTAGAAAAACCTGGAAAAATTCCTAAAAGTTCTACGAAGATGCAACTATTTTCAAAAGCTCAATTTATGATGTTGTTTCTTCATATACTAGTAATCTCCACGTGCGCTGCACGTGACATAAAACCGTGCATCACACGTGGAGTTTGAGAATTTTTAATTAATTAATCCAAACTCAAAATTAATAAAGGAAATTAAAAAAATAAATCATACTTTGAAGAGATCTGGATCGTTCATCATAGGTGCACGCTTTTCTAGGAGATCCACCGATCGTGATCAATGAGAATTTTGGTCCGAAAAAAATCACGTGCGATGCACATGGCATAAAACCATGCATCACAGGTAGAGATTACTAGTATATGAAGAAGCAACACTATAAACCGAGCTTTTGAAAATATATGCATTTTAAAGAAATATTAGGATTTTTCCTGTTTTTTTTTTCTTGATTTTTTTTCTAACTTATTCCATTCTTTAGATCAGTTTAGTCTAATTAGTTTAAACTATAATTAATTGAAATAAATTTCAAATATAAGAAAAAGTTAAAGTGATTTTTTAAACCCTACCCTAATCCAACCCTAACCCTAACCCTAACTAACCCAGTGAAGTTCTTTGAAACTTTGTGTCCTTTTTTTAGACAAAAAAAAATTTCAGTGTACTTTTTTAAACTGTCCAAAATTTTGTGTAATTTTTTTATATTTAGCCTTTTATAAAATCAGAACTACCTTAGATAATTTGTCCATTAGTCTTCACCAAGGGTTTTGATATCGTTATCTGTAGATAACATAATAGAAATTAAAAACATAAGTAAATCACAATTATCAGTTTTTCTTCCTCCAAGCATTGCTCTCCCCGTGATTTTCACTATCAATCAAAGTATCAAGGCGTAAAATTAGGTTAGTTAAACTATGCTCGAGTGAGTTAGGAATCTCGATACACAATTAAGTCAAGTCTTGTCAACTCCCCATATCCATATGGACCAGACCGGACGACCTAGGGTTATCTGATCTCATGGTGGCCAAAACAAGCTAGCCGCCTCAGTCGAACATAGGGTCGTCGACCAGATTGCCTACTATCATTTGATAACACTTGTAAACGAGTTCCTCTTCAGCGTCTCATTGTTCCTTTGTGTTCGTTGGAGTTCTCTAGATCACGAGACATTTTTTGTTTTGTTTTTTTGAATAAAACTTGACTAACAGTCGTCAGTTTCATTAATAAATGTTTTTTTTTTTTTAAGGTAAAAGGTGGAATAAAGCCACTCTGTTTCATTAATAAGCAGTTAATAAAACAACCCCGTGTAACGAGAAGGTTCATTAATAAATGTTAATGAAACAATAGTCTCATAATACCTAATCAATCAAAAGCCTACTACATTCACAACTACTACTAAGGAAATAAAAAAACATATACTTCAGCAGCTGCACAGAATCCTTTCCATAAGCCAAACGAAGACTTGCTGCAATAGACAGACCTCAAGATCTATTTAAGATTTTGGACAAATGGCCGGCCTGTACGTATGTTTTTGGTACATGAATTATGAGATGGCTGCTGCTGCTATATGCCGGTTGCAGGGAAACCAAAACGGTCCAAGAAGCCGGCAATCAATATTTGTGTTTATGTAACTCATGCTTCATTTTAATAACTGCACGCACCTACGTCTATATCACATTGCGAATTAATTAATAGCAATAGTCCAACATTTTGTATTTAATTAATGCTAATTACATTAATTATTTGGTTACTCAGGAGATTGACAGTACAATATTTCTTGGCTTATTATGGAGACTGTATAGTTTTACTCTATATCTGAAACTAAGTTGTGTCCACATAAACTAAGAAAAAGTAATAATACTACGTATATCTGTATCACATTGCAAAATAAAACTAATAATAATAATAATAATAATAATATATATATTTTGAATTTTTTTTTTCATTTGTTTAATTGGTTACTTACAAAATTTTACAGTACACATTTCTTGGCTTATTATGTAGACCAGTTCTACTCGGTCTTAAATCCAGTTGTGTCCATTAAAATTATCAAAAATTGTGTTTATACCCTTTTATTTTCACAACGAGAGACAAGAGATACATATACAGTACTGTTTTTTAAGATGACTTTGTGCTCTGTATAGTAATTTTTTAATATTAACAATATTATGCCTATGGCTGGTTTGTTGGTTTGTTGGTCTGTCTGGTTTCCTCTGTCTGGTTTGTTGGTCTCGGTTGCTTGAGTATTTACTGTTTTTTCCTTGTAGCTGTTGGTTTGTCGATGTTGCGACTCCTGAGCGATAGTGTTTGCTTGGATCTATCGCGGTTTAGCCACTTATTGATTACATTACCTCTCTTTTTCTTGTTTGATTATTCCCTTTTCTGGTGATCCTCTTACATTATGGGCCTCTAATACATTTGTGGGTCATTTGGTGGCGTTCGGATTCGCCTGCTATGATTTGTTTGGTTTGTTCCTGGGTGCTTCGGATTTTGGCCGACTTTGAGTGTATCTGCTTCAGTTGCGGTGCATGTTCCGTGTTGCGCGACTGCTGGTATCGCTCTCTTTCGTTTTTGGGGCCGATCGTCCGTTGCTTCAGCCATCCTCTTCGTTTATTTTTAGTTTACATCTTGTAAATCTTTTCTTTCTTTTTTGATGTATCGATTGTACTTTATTAAGATTAATATATTTGATTGCATGGCTGGAGCCTTTCGGCTCTATCCGGTTCATAAAAAAAAAAAACAATATTATACCTATTTTACAACGATAATAGATTTTTAAATTTTTTTTAAAGAATATTACTAATTGACTTTTCATAATAAGCTGAGCACATGTTAAGTTATGATATACTAGCATAATGTACGTGCAATGCACGTCTAAAAAAAATTGAAGTCATCAAATTAAATGAATATATATCAAATAAGAAAAAAATAGTTTATTTTTGAATGTTTTGAATTGAGCTACACGTGCGGTGCACATTTATATTTGTTGGATATAATTTATACGTGTATCATATGTGTTTATATAGTTACAAAGTTAAGGTTTGTTTGTTACAAATCCCAACTCTCCCATTAAAATAGTAAAGATATGTTTTTGTATTTTTATATATATATAAGGATAACCAATGATTGATCATTTTCGTCTGGTGTGTGTGTTTGTTTTCCCAAGTGAGGCGACTCTAGCCCAAATAATAACAAACACTATCGTAAATTAATTTTTTTTCTCCCTCTTCCAGCAAATTTTATTACAGAAATATAACAAATTTACTAGTAAGAAAATAATAATCTATATATACTAAGGGAAAATGAAAATTAATTAATATGGCATATGAGAAAATTTTCTCTACAGCACTCTAATAAATTCTACCCCTTCCAAATACATAAATACAGAATTTTCACAGTTCAAAGTGTTTATCATATCATAAAACAAGATGATAAAATATTAGCAAAGTAAAATATATTTTGCTAATGCGTTAAGTGATCACAATTATATTACTAAAAAGTTGTTCATTTTACATTCCTATATTGAATGAACAAAATATATTTACATCTATCTTTTTTTTAAATTCTATATTTTATGGTATAAAAATCAATAATGTGGATCATGAATTTTGATAGTTGAAAATGAGATTTTAGTGTGGCATAGTAGGAATGGCATAAGTGACTGTTAGGACCCCATATCCTCGTTTATCATGTAACACCAGACATTGTAACATGTTCTTTATATAGATTTATTGGGAAAAAAAACAAGCCAATAATTGTATTTTATTTGTTTTCACTTTAAAAACTGGAAACAAATAAAAGAGTTCTTGGAAAAAAGGTTGTTCTCTCTAATCAGTTAACTGTTGTACTTGTTAACAAGTTTCATTTAAAATATGAGTGGGCAGCATTACATTAATTCTCTTAAAATATTCATGTAATCTTTTATTTTGACTGAATAAAGAGCTAATTAAGATATGAATAAGATGTTTAATTTGTAAAACTGTCAGTTCGGGATCCCACAGGTGCTCGTCACGGATAATGGAACTCAATTCGCGGGTAAACATTTCCGGAAGTTCTGCGAAGATCTCGGGATCCAGCAGCGCTTCTCCTCGGTATGCCACCCACAGCCAAACGGTCAGGCCGAGAACGCGAACCGCCAAATCCTCGACGGACTTAAGAAACGGCTCAATAACTCTTCCAAGGGATTATGGGTCGATGAGTTGCCGAGCGTTCTCTTGGCCCACCGAACGACAAAAAGAATCTCCACAGGAGAGTCGGCATTCAATCTGACCTACGGCGCGGAGGTCGTCATTCCCCTGGAAATCGGGATCCCCTCACCTCCGGATCATGGCCTTCGATGAAGCAAGCAACTCTGCACAACTGCGAGCCGACGTGGACCTCATAGACGAGGTCAGGGAGAAGTCCGCCATTAGAAGGAACATTTACAAACAGAGGATCGAAAGGTTCTACAACAAAAAGGTGGGTCCCGCCAACATCAAGCTCGGAGACCTCGCCCACCGGAAGCTGGCGGTGTCCAATTCCGGCCAAAAGAGAAAACTGGCCCCAAACTGGGAGGCCCCATACAAGGTATCAGAGGTCGTGCGGCCGGGGACGTACCGCCTAACCAACCCCGAGGGCAGGGCTGTCAAGAGGCCCTGGAATGCGGAGCACCTCATCAAATTCCTGGAAGGAGAGGGAGCCTCCACCCCATGTAAATTATGAAAGAATGTAATCGGCACGTCGTGCCTTGTTTTTTGTAAAATTCAAGTATGCTATAAATATGCCAGCTTTCTTAAAACAAGTTTGTGGCTTCGTAGTGATTCTCATTAAAAACATGCCTCGGGCTCGACGCTGGGATAGAATTGCGAGCCAGAAAAGCTTCCCTTACAAGCTTATGGCTCGGTCCTTGGATAGAATCGCGAGCTAGAAAAGCTTCCCTTACAAGCTTATAGCTCGGCCCTCGGATAGAATCGCGAGCCAGAAAAGCTTCCCTGACAAGCTTACGGCTCGGCGCTCGGATAGAATTGTGAGCCAGAAAAGCTTCCCTTACAAGCTTATGGCTCGGCAATCGGATAGAATCACGAGCCAGAAAAGCTTCCCTTACAAGCTTACGGCTCGGCGCTCGGCTACACGTATACCGCCAGCCGTGCCCGTACCGTCTTCCTGAGAACAAGTGTGGGGGCTCGTCGTCGATACCGAGCAAGGCCAAGGCTTTCTTCAAAGAACCTCGGTCATTACGCTCGGCGACGACCTTCGGCCACGCCCACTACTGGCTTTCTCCCCGGTATGGGGGCTCGGCATTTGTCCCTAGCATGGTTTGGGCTCCTTCCAGCCCATCAACCTATGCACGAGGTGGCAACTGCCAGCCGCGCCCGTACCGTCTTCCTGAGAACAAGTGTGGAGGCTCGTCGTCGATACCGAGCAAGGCCGAGGCTTTCTTCAAAGCACCTCGGCCATTACGCTCGGCGACGACCTTCAGCCACGCCCACTACTGGCTTTCTCCCCGGTGTGGGGGCTCGACATCTGCCCCTAGTACGGTTTGGGCTCCTTCTAGCCCATCAACCTATGCACGAGGAGGCAACCGCCAGCCACGCCCGTACCGTCTTCCTGAGAACAAGTGTGGGGGCTCGTCGTCGATACCGAGCAAGGCCGAGGCTTTCTTCAAAGCACCTCGGCCATTACGCTCGGCGACGACCTTCAGCCCCGACTACTTCAGTAAAATTTTCATTAAGGTTTAGGGCATCCGCCTTCGGCAAACGCCCCGAGCTTCGAATCGTTGGTTGACCCTCCCCTCACCCGCGAACAACTCGAGGTTTGCATCTCTCACGAGCCAAAACCCGAATTGTTCCAGGGCGGCAGGGGAGCTACTGACCCTCGGCTCTCTCCGACCCTCCGAATCAATTGGTCGGCCCACCACTCACCAACGAATAACCCGGGGTCTTACGGCCCTCAAGGTCAAAACTCTAAATTGTTCGAGGCTGATTGGTGTGCCTCCAATCCGGAGCCCTCAAAACAAAGTTTTAATTTTGGGGCGCCCGTCTTCCGTAGGCACCCAAACCAAATGGCAGATCAGCCAATCTCAATTCTTGACAACCAACAAGGGGGCATGGGGGGTTATAAGCCTCCTGAAAGGCGCAGTTACTGCGTCTGGGAACCCCAAACGACGGAAGGCGAAACATCGTCATTAATGCTCCTTGGGATGTGAAACGTCGCCATTAATGACTGTCGAAAGGCGAAACGCCACTGCTTATGCGCCCACACACCATGTCACCGCGTGACCTTTCCACCTCGTCGGCGACCCCCTGCGTACCGAGCCTGGCAACTATCCTCTACCAATGAAATTGACAAGGTTAAAGAAATCGGGAATTCTTCTTATTATTACTCATCGCGCGCCAGTAACGGCGGCACAAATACAATGAACAGCTTACAACTCACTCACACTCGGATTAGAACTCGAATTCGGCACTTCCTTCGGGGTTCCTCTCACGCTCGGCCGACCCGACCAAGGAAGCCACCCCTGCCACCGAGCTTCCCGCATCACTAGGCTGGGCACTCTCCAATAAAAAGGTCGGAGACGGCCCCGGTGCCGAAGTGCTCGCCTCCTCGATCAAACCAGCGCCCAACACCAGCTTCAGCCTGCGAACCTCCAACTCCTTCTCAACAACGGCCTCGCAAAGAAATGACTCCGAAGCCGACCGCCCACTCGAGGCATCCGAGATCGACCAATTCGTCTCGATTACCTACCAGTCCCGATCGGCTATGGCTTTTTTCAGACAAGCGACCTCCAGACCGAGATCCCTAGACTTGTTCATGAAATAATTTACGGCGGCCGCTCGGTACCGAGCTTGTTTTTGCTGGCGAGCCAGAGACGCCTCCATGGCCTCCTTCCCCGCTCGGACCAGGGATTCCCCAGCGAAAACAGGGTCGGCACCCCAGACCTCGTTCGTCTACCAAAAAGACGAGAGAAAAAAACCAGTTACAAAGGAGACTACAAATTGTGCAAGTTACGAAGCCTCGGCCAAAAAAGCTATCTTTCATTACTTTCAAAATTTGGGCTACAAAATTGCGGTGGCCAGTCCGCGCGAGGCATGTACAATCAAAAAAGAAAGAAAAACCGAATCTATGCTTGAGGGGTGGGGGGGGGGGGGTGGTGGCACCTCTTCGTCGGCCTGGTCGTCCCCTATCTCCCTGCCACTAGGAGTCGGCGGAAGGTCCGGCTGCCAGTTATAGTGGATGTGGTCGACGTTCTGGTCCGATAGATCCTCCAAAAATGCTCCTTGACACGGGCGTAGGCCTCGTCCTGCGCCATGATCAGGGCATCCGCCGAGGCGATCTCCATCTGCTCCAAGGCCCTCCGCCCCTTCTCATCCTGGATCTTTTGCTCAAGGCGATCCACATCCTTCTTCTGGTGGTCGAAGAACGAGGCCATCTGGGCTTCGTGGATGGCTTCCATGCTCTTCGCCTCCTTCAGCTCGTCCGTCATCTTGTTCAGTTCGCGGAGATACTTCTCCGCGTTCCTCCTCTCGACGAGGATCTCCTTCTCCAAGCACTTCTGAAAGTGTTGTCTGTGAAGCATCGCCTGTCCGAAGAAGAAAAGGTCAAAAAAAATCATAGAATCCAAACCAAATACAAAGTCTCAAACACTCACCGAGATCTGCGTCTGAGACCACCGCATGAAGGCCTGGTCAGACGTCTGCACCACCAGCGCCATCCGATCCCGCTCAATGGCGATTTTCCTGACGAACTCGATGGCCACAGGACCCTCGAGCAGGGAGTCCCCTTGTACAATCGACCAATCGAGAGCGAAGGGCAGTAGCCCCTGTTGCCCCACCATCTGCTCGGTGGTGGGCCGAGTTGGGGGGAGCCTCTGCTCCGAAATATCGGTAGTCCTCTTGCTACTAGAACTACTGCCCCCCGCCTCACGAGACGCCCTTGGCGTGTGGGGGTGCTGCCTCTTGGTCCTCTTCGGGGATGGCTCCGCAGCCGTCGGGGTTTGTAGAACCCCGTATTTTCAAATATTTTTTTATATTTGAAAATGAATTTAAATTGAATTTTTGGAGACTTAATGAATATTTTCAGAAAAGTTTATCTTTTACACGTGCAAAACACGTGCAAACACTTTTATGAGAAGTTTGAAAATTTAGTTTCTTCATGAAAAATCATTATTTAATATTTGGGATTTATTTAGTATTTTTTCAGATTTTTCTGAAATTAATTGGAACTATTTGCAAATTTTGAGAAAAGAAGGACCTTTTTGCAAATTTGTCATTATTAAGGGTTAAAGTGCAAAATGTGATTTCTGGACGTTCTGAATAGTACCAATTGAGATTTAGAAGTATATTTTCTTTCAAAACCAAATTTAAATGAATTTTGATTTAATTTCCAAGGAATGAACTATATATGTAAATTGTATTTTGGAAGGGTTTATTTTGCAAAAGTAGGGTAAAACCCTAATATTCAATCCCGGATATTTAAGAGAAATTCTCCAGCCGTCATTTGAGAAAATACAGAATTTTGAGATCTTGTTTTGGTGGAGAAAGGCGATTTTGGATCTAGCAAAAAGGAAGAACTTTTCGTAGACTTTTCTCAACTAAAAGGTGAGTGACTTGGTTTTGTTTTGTTTTGATTTTGTGAATGACTTTGTGAGTTTTGTTTTGTTTGTGAATGACATAAATTTATCTTGTTGTTGATCTATGTATGCGAGTGGTAATGATGCTAGATTTGATGTTGTGAATGATGTAGAAGTTGTACTGTGGTATGATTCATATGAATAAAGGATTGTTGTTTACACCATGTTGAGAAATCTAAGAATGATTAGTAGATCTTGTTCATACCACCATACTAATAAGATTTGAGTATGATTTTGATCGGATGAGGAATACCTGGATCTTATATATATATTGTAAATCAGATTTGATTTAGTGTTGTGGAAGAATTTAGTCTTGAGAAACCTTAATGAAGGAATTAGTGATCTAGAACATGAGAACTTGGGTTTTGACATATTTGAGGTTTGGAGTATTATATCCTTAATGAAGATCTTTTGCCTGAATACGAACTACTTTCTTGAACAATGAATCGTTAGAAAACCTTAGTTTTGCTTATTGTATTCAGACCTAAATTTGAGAACTGTAGGCCGATAGCCGACTGGACTACCTATCAGTCGACTGGTACGACCCTACAGATGTATCATTAGCCTTTTGAAAATCCGTTCTGGACAGCCGACTGAGACCCTTGTCAGTCGACTGTTATACTTAGAAATTATTTTGTAAAATCATGTCAGTTTCTTGTCTGGACAGTCGACCTATGATTTCCTTAAGTCGACTTGTATACTTAGAATATTTTTGAGAAGATTATTGGAAAATTACCTCGGGTAAGTCGACTGACCTTCTCTTAAGTCGACTGTTATATGACTTAGTTTATTTTTGTAAAACCTTGATTATTTGTCCTCTGGACAGTTGACTTACTACAGTATAAGTCGACTGGTACTGAAGGATCTTTGTAAACTTTAGTGCTATTTCGAATGATTGATCTTTCTGATAATTCAGTCTCTACTTGACATTCAGTTCAGTATTTGATTAAGCATATGACTTTGAGATATTCAGTTAAGTATTTAAATTGAGACTTTTAGTTGAGCCACTGTGTTTAGTGGAACTTTGGTTTAGACTTTTGAGTTTGAGTCTCTAGAGGTGTGTGACCCTAGTATACCGGTGTTGAGTATATTGTTGAGACCCCATGAGGCATTTCAGTTATTGAGATTTGAATTTAGGCCGGTAGGGTATACCACTCTAGGAGATTCGTTAAGTAACCAATTAACCCAAAATAATAAGGACAGGCACTAGTGGTGATATGATGAACGGGAACATAGGTTATGCACCTCAGTATGGCTTTAGATGTGGGATTTAATCTCCGAAATTATCCAAGTAACTTTCTTGAGATATGGGATGATCTCCAGAATTATCCAGGTAAATTACCTGAGATGTGGGATCTATCTCCGGAATTATCCAAGTGGTTTGCTTGAGATGTGGGATTGGTCTCCGGAATTATCAAAGTCGAGGCGACGCACATGTGGTATTCATGTGGTGATGTGTCTATGTTTAGATGTGGGATGGTCTCCGGAATTATCCAGGTAAAATGCCTGAGATGTGGGATCTATCTCCAGAATTATCAAGCATGGGCTAATTCTCACAGTTTATCTTTATCTCGTAGTAGTCATCGTGTTAGGAATAGTTGCATAGCGCGGGGATCGAACCCTATGAAGTGAAGACGTTAAGGGCTTGCACCGAACCTATGTAGAATGGGATGCAGAGACTTCGACAAGTATGCATTAGAGAGTCCACATATAGAATATGTATGTTTTCTTGACTTAGTTTTATGCTTATGGATTTCCCGGTTTTCTACACTTAACACTTGTTTGGTATCACTTGTTGTTACGTTTCTTGCTATCTCATATTTAAAGTACTTTGGTTCACTATATGTTACTTATGAATCTCGACTTAAGTTTTATTTATGTTGTTTGTAGTTGTCATTCACACCATTTATGGCTGACCCCTTTAGTTTGGGGGTTAGGGATCATCTCTAGCCTCACATGTTGCAGGTAATTGCTTAGAGTTGGAGATGGGATGCTTGAGTGATTTTGAGATATAATTGATTCATAAGAGTTTGGTGTAAAATTTGTAATAACAGTTTTGAGATAAATTGTGTTGTAAAGAAAGAAAATATGGAGTTGAGTTTGTTTTGAATTTCGCTGTGATTTGTAATAGTTTATTGTAATAAAAGTTGAAAAATTTTAGTGGTGTTGGTTATGTTTACTATTGTATTGAAGTGGATCGCTGGGAATGTGCCACGTATTTTCTAAGATATCTTATTAGAAATTCGGGGCGCTACAGGGTTGGTCCCTTCCCGGACCCCGCGCCCTGAGCAGCCAGCTTTTCCTGATCCGCCTTCTTCGCCTTCTCCGACCTCCTCTTCTCGGCGGCAGAACAAGGCACGCCTGTCATCGACCTGCTGGGACGTCATCTCTGCAAAAATAAAAGAAGAGGGGCTAACGTTAACACGAAGGCAGAAAGATACAAAAATTCGAAACAAAAACATACTAGGGTCGGCTGGGCTCAGTTTGGCCCGGGCCAGGTGCATCTCCGTCACTCGAGGCCGCTATGCTGTGCCCTCCAACAATTTTCTCAACCTTCTTCCACTCCTTCTTCGACAAGTCACTACGCTTCGGAGGCCTATGGTTCGGCTTGAAGAAATTCCAGGAGGTCAGAATTTTCCAAGACTTCTCGCTTCGGACTACAAAATATTTCTCTTTCCACCCTTTGATGGAATCTGGATGGCCGTGCATCACCTTTTTATGGGGCCTAGGCGAGAAGTAAAATATCCCCTCCACATCACCTAGCGAGCTTATCTTTAAGATGGCGCGGAAGTATGTCAGCCTCGGCTTAACCCCCTTTTCTTGGCACTTCAAGATAAAACAGATCAAGTGCTTCCAAGAGTTGGGGCCATACTGCATCGAGCTTAGCTTCGCCCAATTCAGAACACGCTTAATGAAGGGGTGCAGCGACAGCCTTAGTCCCGAGATGAAGGCGTCCTCAGGGAAGATGCAATAACCTGGTGCGAGGGTTGTGGTGGGGCGAATGCCGGGGCTCGGAATTAAGACTTCGAACTCTCGGGGAATGAAGTAGGTAGCCCTCAAAATGTGAAGGTAGTCCGCCTTCAAGACACACGGAATGTCATCCATTCGGATCTTCACCTGACTCTCGTCGCCTAGTACAAGAGGAAGAGAGTTGACATCTTTGACATCGTCGGGATACATCCTGATCGACCCCGGATTTTTAAATGAGACTGGGAAAAATTCGAACCCCGATCTAGGGGCATATTTGTCTGGAGGAGGGGGGCTATCCGGAAGGCTTAACTTTCTCTTCTTCCGACGAGGACGAGCCTTCCTCTCAGGAGACGGCGTCGACAAAGGTGGCAAAGGCGGAAGATCACCCTCAACCTCGACTACCCCTCCTACTATGCCTTCGCCAACACCTTCCTGATCGGGCTCTCCTTCGTCCTCATCATCCTCAGCAGCGCCCTGTCCCTCAGGATCCTGATCCTGATCCTCCCCATCATCCTCAACATCTCCCTCTCCCTCGGGATCACGCACCTCTTCGTCGTCCCCCTTTTCCTCTTCCTCCTCCTTGCCCTCGTCCACGGGCTCCTTCTCCAGCCTACGAGACCTCAACGGCGATACAACAAAAACCACATCACCCCCGCCGTCTGACCCAGGGTCTGACAGAACGTCCTCCTTGACCTTATAGTCACCCAAATCCCAAGACGTCTCTGGGGACTCTGACTCCTTACCAGAACGGCCTGACGAGCTTGCCTCGGAGCCGAACTGAGAGCGCGACATTATAAGATTAGAAATACTAACCTGAGATATGGACCATACAATAGTCGAAAAAAGTCGCCGACAGCAAGTGAGAGTGCTGTTCTTAAAAGTTGGAAAATGCAAATAGAGAAATGAAGGAAGGAAAAATGGGGAGGGGGAGATTTATAGCGGAGAAAGCGACTCCTTGATTTTCGCAATCAGATCCGGCCATTGGATCTTAATCATCAAAAATCTGAAGGCCACTAATATCTAGAGTCGCTTCGATTCTTGCGCACGTGACGTCAGCAGTTGGCACGAAATTACCCAAATGCCCTCAGGTCTTTTCCAACAAATCGGCTTTTTCGACAAGTCAGAAAGCTGGACGCTCGGATCTCATCACGAGCCCCAAATTCCTCTTCTATTCAACAGAAGGGTCGACGCTCAGATGGCACCGCGAGCCTCAAACTCCTCCTCTATCTTCACATGAGGCTCAGAGCTCAGATCTCATCGCGAGCCCCAAATTCCTCTTTTATTCAACAGAAGGGTCGATGCTCGGATGGCATTGCGAGCCATAAACTCCACCTCTATTTCACATGAGGCTCGAAGCTCAGATTTCATCGCGAGCCCCAAATTCCTCTTCTATTCAACAGAAGGGTTGACGCTCGGATGGCATCGTGAGCCACAAACTCCACCTCTATTTCACATGAGGCTCGGAGCTCGGATCTCATCGCGAGCCCCAAATTCCTCTTCTATTCAACAGAAGGGTCGATGCTCGGATGGCAACGCGAGCCCCAAATTCCTCTTCTATTCAACAGAAGGGTCGACGCTCGGATGGCATCGCGAGCCACAAACTCCACCTCTATTTCACATAAGGCTCGGAGCCCGGATTTCATCGCGAGCCCCAAATTCCCCTTCTATTCAACAGAAGGGTCGACGCTCGAATGACATCGTAAGCCACAAACTCCACCACTATTTCACATGAGGCTCGGAGCTCGGATCTCATCACGAGCCCCAAATTCTTCTTCTATTTTATAGAAGGGTTGGAGCTCAGATGGCATCGCGAGCCCTAATATCTTCCCCTATTTTCGTAGGAGGCTCGGAGCTCGGATGGAACCACGAGCCCCAATATCCTCCTTTATTTTTCAGGGGGCTCGGCACCCGGATATTGAGGCGAGCTGCAAAAACTTCTACACCAAGTTTTGGGGCTCGGACCTTGGATGAAAGCGTGAGCCCCAAAAGCCCTCCTTCATACTCAAGAGGTTCGGAGCTCGGACACAAGCGCGAGCCCCAAAAATCCCCTCTATCCAACAAGCGAAGGGCTAATCTACCGACCCTCGATGCTTGGCAAGCCGAGCTCCAACTCAACATACTTTGGCGTCCCCTTGCTCTTCCAACTAGCGAGGGGCTCATCTGCTGACCCTCGACACTCGCCTACCGACCCTAGACCCTCGGCAAGCCGAGCTCCCACCTAACGGACCTTGATGCCCCCTTGCTCTTCCAACTAGCGAGGGGATCGTCTACCAACCCTCGATGTTCGATAAGCCGAGCTCCAACTCGACAGACCTCGACGTTCCCTTGCTCTTCCAACTAGCGAGGGGATCGTCTGCCGACCCTCGAAGCTCGTCTACCGACCCTCAATGCTTGCCTACTGGCCCTAGGGGCTCGGCAAGCGTTGCTCCGAATCCTGTGCCTAGCACCTTGCATGACTTCAATAGGGGATCCCCTCATCCTACCCCTCTGGCCTCTTCTGGAAGGAATAGATCCTATTCCTCACCGCACACACCACCCTACTCTTCCTACAGAGGCAAAGAACCACTCCTATACGACTGGATCACCCAGCCCTCTAGGAGTGGAGGGCTCCTGATATGGGTCAGATGACGTGGCCCCTTCTGGGCCACAGGATCCCCTCATGAAACATGCAATGCCGGATCATCCGAATCCACCATGTCAGTAAAAAAAATTGCCTAGGCCTCCACCACGTTAGCCTGGAAACCGTCCAAGCCTCTGCCACGTCAGCCCTATACCGCTTGGGCTTCTTCCACGTCAGGCCAACCAGCAACCGGGTCCAGACCCGGCCCCAATCGAGTCCAGACCCGGTTGGCTCCTCCTATAAATACCAGGCCCTCTACCCCTTATCCAGGTAATCAATCTTTCCCCTCTCAAATCCTAGTTACTGTTACTCTCTCTCAGTAGCTCACTAGATCGTCGGAGGTTCTACCACCGGGACCAACCCCGGTGTTCCAGGCCGTGTGCAGGTACACAGGACTCGAGCCTCCAAGATCCGAGCCGAGCCTCCGATCTTTGCCTCACTCCCGCCTATTCCCGAGCTGTTCCTCTAGCTGAGGGTCGGGACCACCGTCCGCTCTAGATGTTCCTCCACCAATACAAATTGAGTAGAACTCACGCCTGGTGCATCCACATGCCTCCCCAAAAACAAACCGCATCAAAAACATTGATCATTGGTATTAGTGCTGAGTGTTGCAGTTGGTGTTGGACATATAGGTATATTCTCAATATAATAAAATATTATTGTGTATAATGTTCTATGGAGGCAACACGTGCTTTGCATGTATTGTATGTTAATTGTTGGACCGGGTTGACTGGCATGAAGCCTAGTACCCTAAACCCAGTTTTATCCCATATATACTGGTCTAGAGGTAGTGATGTGTGATATTTCAATTATGATAAGTAAGGTATAATATCTTAAGTCAATGGGTTATTAAACATAACCCTAATTTCTATTGTTATTGTCTCTCATAATCTCTAACAATCTCAAGATATTAGACATTAACATTGAGATTAAGAGAGAGAAGTTCATTCATCATAAATCAAAACCCAACACCATTGTTGACTCCCGTCGTTGCCGTCGTCGTCGTCGTCGCTGCCACAGGCACCGCCGCGGGCCACCGACTTTCTTCACCGTTGCCTTCGCTGTCACAGGCATCGCCGCTGGCGCTGTTGCAGGCCACCGATCTTCGCCTCCCTCTTCCCCTGTCGATTTCTTCTCAGGTCGAGCACATCACAACAGGTGGAGAAGAAAACAAATCCTTAATTTTTTGACAATTTTTCGATTTGTGTGTGGTTGGATCTGGTGTTGCGTGTTTGAACCTGGGATCAGATCTCACTAGATCAACTCAGATCCTAATCCTGGTTGCATTTTTTGATTGGATCCAGTATTGGTGTTTGGTGTTTGAGCTGGAGATTGAATCTCTGTGTGAGGCACTACCATGTGCAGTCAATCTTTTTCATTGGCTCTAGATTGGTGTTTCGTGTGTTGCGTGGAGTGCGAGATATACTGTAGTGTCTTCAGATTTAGATCTAACCCTCTAATGCTCCGTGATCTTCATTAAGATTCGGTCGAGTCTAAACTTTAAGATTTGTGCTACTTTATTTAATTAAATTTTTGCATTAGTGTTATTGGGTAGTGTTATTACACAATTTTACAGAAAAACCCTTAATCTTACTGAAATTACGCTAGTAGTAATTATTTAGAATAAACCCTCTAGATTTTGGAATTTACAATTTATTTCTTTAAGATGGAAAAACTTAATTAGGCGTGCAAGATTCTGAAACTAGATACGTGTAACACCCTAGATTTGATTTATGAGATTTTTATGAATTTACGTGTTTTGCACGTATGATTTTATTTGTATAATTTTTCGTATAAAATATTTTTATAGTATTTGTTCTCCCTTATTTTTTCCAAAAAATATTTTCTTTTAAAGCCTAATTAAAATCTAAAGCCCAAATTGTCTTTTAAAGTCCACTTTATTAATTAATTATTTTAATTATTTAAACCCATGGTTAAATTGGCCCATTAAGTGAGCCCATTTAACTTATTTTTCTTTTAAACAAACCAACTTGTAGTGTAGACTCTTTTTCATGAACAAATAAATTTTTATGCACATGTACACTTGTAAGGAGGGGGGGTACTAGTTGGCATGTGCAAGCATTAGGGTGTGCATTGCACACCTTTACACTAGGCCGGATTGTGATGAAGGGATGTGGGAGAGATGGAAGTGGTGGAGAGGTGGTTGTGTATCATGGGTAGTTTTTATAACTCCCTAGTTCATCTAGACCATTGATCTTTAACCATTTGATCACATCCTAGCCCTACATTCACCCCAAAAAGTGTATAAATACCCCTCCCTATACTCTTCATTCTCACACTTAGAATTTTTGAAAGTAAAGAATGGAAAGAAAAGAAAGACGAGTAATTTGAGTAGACAAAAGATTGAGGAGTTGTGAGATTGTGTGCTATTTTGTTCTTCATCCAAGGAGGAGGCCGGACTACACTAGGAGGCAAGGCTCGGGTTGCGGCATCATTAAGAGGAGAAGCTTTTTGGTGGCTTGATTTAGGAGGAGACGGCTTCGCTCGATCGTTGTAGGAGATCATTAGGAGTTTGTTTGTTTTTTTCTCCATCAAAGGTGGGTGATTCTCTTACACTTCTAACTAGGTTCATGCTAGAGTATGGTTGATGCATTTGAAAAGAGACATAGTTATTCTAGCCATATGTTATAAGAACAAGACAAATTAGAATGCTTGATTGTGTGTGAAAAGAATGATAATTAGTTGCAAATTTTGATAGTTAGTTTAATTTTGACATTTCTAACATGCTTTAATTGATAATTGGTGCTATACCAAGGAGACATGATTGTATGCTTAATTGGATTGAAATGTTAATCATGCTTAGTGGTGAATTTGCTATCTCAATGGTTAAAAATGAGAAAAGAGAGATTTTTGTTACTAAAATAATTAAGTAATATTAATAGTCATAATAAGAAGGAAATGCAAGAAGTTTGAATGCCAATTTACAAAAGAAACGACTTTGGTTGTACATTTTTGAAATTATAGACAAATTTGTAGTCAAATAGAAAAAGTGATGTTTTTATGTCAAAAATCAAGATTCAATTTACTGATATGTTAGAAATGTATAAAAGTTATGTTCTGGAATTTTTGAAAGAAAATGGACAAGAAACGAAATTAAAATTAGTTACTTTTCATAAAAAGTTCGAATGAACCGAAACTAAGATCAAACCCCCTAAAAACCCAATTCATATCAGTTGGCCACTTAGCCTAATTGGTTAGTGGGTGTGTTGGGCGTGCTTACTGTATCGTGGGTTCTGTCCTTGGTCTCTTGTTCGAAACCGAACAAGAGACTTTTTCATTTTATTTTCTTTTGGAAAAATCCAAACTCGAGATTGGACTCAAATGAATCCGAACCATCCTTGTGACGTGGTTGCGCTCTGTCCCTTTGGTTAGTGTGTGTGCTGGCTTTGTGTGTGGTCGCTGGTTCAAATCCCGAACTCAGCAAATTGAAAACTTTTGTTTTTTTTTTTTGGGTTTTTTTGGTGATTTTGTGACTTTAAAAATTCGGAAAAAATCCTATAATTGTTATAAAAATATGTAGGCTTCATGAAAAATAATTGTACACTATTTCTACTTGATTTAAATAGCGTGAGAGAAAAAATTGAGTAGAACCTTATAAAATTCGATATTTTGCACAAGTACAAGCATAAAAGTGACTCTATGAGTTATGGTAGATTTATAAAAGGGGATTTTGTGTAAAAAGAACTTGAAGTGTGTTTCATTATGAATTTTGTTATTATTTTGGGTAATGTGTGCCTTGAAAAGTAAATGAGAAATATGATTTTTGAAATTTGGAGGAAAAGAAATAATAGTACGGAAACTAAGACTTATTTTGGTTGAATGAGAATGTTATGAATTGAATTGGAGCATTGAATTATTGGAAAGAATGGAAATCATGTTAATTGTGAAAAAGAACCATATGAGTATGAGAACTCAAATATTGTGATTATGAATTGAAATTGAGAACTATAGTGTAGCTAAGCCTCATACCGGCATCGAAAAGAAATATGTTGAAATGAAATTTGAAATGAAATGACCAAGATTTGGGTCATGTGATAGAAATGGTTGAGACCGGTATAGTGGAAGGGCTAACTCTAGAGAATTGATTTTGTTCATGATTCAAATAACTAAGGACTAGATACTTAGTGATGACGTGATGAAAATAAGAGAAAAACACGAGTATGAGGGCCTCGGAGCTACGGTGTGAGAGTATTCACAGGCTGTCTTCACGATGCGTCGTGACATGACGTGGATATGTCTCTAGGAGTTCGTACTGCAGGCGATGCTCGTGGGGTGTTTGGTGATTGCGGGTGGTGTCATGTCCCATGATGGAGGCTGAATTGTCCATAGATTCTTCACGATGCGTCGTGACATGACGTGGGATTCCCTTCCAAGCTGTCTGTACATGAGCTCGTACTCATAGAACATCTAAGATACTTATCGTAGTTACTGAAGTAGTTTAAGTCATGGCGAGGGATTGAACCCTACAAGATGAAGAACGGTTAAGGGCTTGCCCTCAGACCTCTGTAGTATGGGATGCATAGAATCTGAACAAGTGCGCATTAGTGTCATATAATATACATAACTGTATTAAGGACTAAGTGCACTGCACAACACGACATTTATAGGATAGCCCTTTGTAGTTCTGTTTGTGATTAAGTTTGTGATTGTTTAAGTATTTGAGAATCGTTATACTATTTTCGGCATAGAGAGGATAGCCGTATATAATATTTCGTCGGTTGTAAGCAATTGACGTGCCCACAGTTTCTATGCAGGATAAAGTGGTTAACAAGACTAAAGAATGCATGCTGATTAAAGAATGATTCAAGTGTTATACATTTTAATTTATGTAAATTGTTGTAATTTGCTTCCGCTGTAAATATGTAATGTAATTGTAAACTCCGATGTAACAAAAGTTCTTTATTTCCTTGTAAAATTATACGAAAGAAGTGTAAAGATCCCGTGGAACTTCCAATTCAGTTGTATTTTAGAATTCAGGGTGTTACAATACGTTTGCTAGTTCTGAATTTAACAGCTGGAAGAAAAAGCACAATATGAGATGTGGATGCAATTTGTTGAAGATTGTGCAAGTTGTAGGAATGTTATTTGGAGATTCAAACATGAAGATAAGTTGTTCTTTATACCTATAATTTTAATTGTTGATTAACTGTTTGTTTAAATTTTGTTGCTAAGTGCTAAAGTTCAAAACCGAATTAACTGATGTTTAATAAAATACAAGTTTGAATAACTGTTTTGGCTACGCGCTAAGGATCAAATATTTATTTTGATAAATTAACTTATAGGTTTTGACTATAAATTTGTATCTCCAATTAAATTGTTGTTAGTTAATTAGTGCTAATAATTCGTTTAATTGGCTAATCTTCAACAATTTGATGAATGTAGGAACTTCAAAGTTACTTACAAATTGTGTGTATTGGAGATGATAGATTTGCGTCACGGTAGAATAAGTTTGTATTATGCAGACTTCTCCATCGAATTTGGAAAACACTTCTAACTTGAAGTGTCGGTATGATCTACTCTAATCTTTCTTAGTATTTTCATGTGATGAATGTGTTAATGTTTTGTGTGTCTGATCACATGATTGAGAGTTTTAGATCATAATTATTCTTATTTTGAAACTAACATGTTTTAAATTGTTCAGTATGCCTTGTCATACTATGTGTATAGACATGTTGGCTAAATTCATCGTTTGTAGTTTGTGTGAGATTGTATGTTTGCTTCTCTAATAAAGATTGATGTATAAAATCTATAACAGACGTTTGTAAGTTAGGTAAGAGCATCTCGTAATACATGATATGACTCCATTAGTTACATTTTGTCATTTCTCGTTCAATGTACTATGTGTGCAAAGTTGAATAAAAAACCATTAAACATTATCTCATTTAGCGTTATGAAGATGATGAAGAATGAATAAAGGAAAAAACTCTTCACTCTATGTGTAACATCCCGTATTAAAATTTTAAAATAAAAATACATTTTTATTTTTTTGCACGTGCAACGCACGTGCAATTTTACCTCATTATTTCTCATTCTAAAATTTACTTAAAGTTATGCATAATTTTCTTTCTTTTATTTTTATCTCATTTAGTTGTCTACTTTTAGGACCCATAGGCCTAATGAAAGACTCTAAGCCCGCTAGAATAAATTAAATATATAACCAAGTCCACAAGAGAAGCCCACTAACTTAATCCCCTAAATTAGTTGTACATATTTTTATATAAGTCATGTAACAACTAGTTGATACACAAATAAAAATAAAAATATGTATAAAAAAATGAGTGGTGTGCACTTGTGCACTACACGTGCACATGTATGCACATAGAAGGGGGGCTGACAACTTGCTTTGGAGAGTGGGAGAGTGGAGAGAGTGGTAGTTATGTGGAGTTGTGAGATCAAATCCTAGCCATTCATTTTCCCTATAAATACACCCCTCCACCCTCCCCCCCCCCCCCCCCCCCCCCCGCGTGTTTGTCATTTGTACTAAATTAAGAATCATAAGAGAGAAGAAAAGAGAGAGAGTTAGAGAGTGTTATCTTGCAATTCTTGGAGGCTTGGAGTTGTTCTTGCTAGGAGGAGAAGGGCTAGGCGATCGTGTTGGAGCTAGGAGTGTTCTACGAATTATTTTTCTACCGTTCAATCTTCATCGAGGTGGGTGTTTCTGGAAAACTTTCTAAATTATGTAGAATGAAGCATGCTAGTTTGACATATGTCACGCCCCGCTTCCCACTATACGAAAATACAGGCACGCAACTGAGGTCCAGCGAATGATATACATCATCCATAAGCTGTACAATTATAAGCTCAACAAGATATTTATAACACATTTACGCAGACAAATATAATGATCACATGAGCTGAAAATAAAATAACCATCATCCATATAATACATCAACATCGGGTCAAAATGCCCGGGAATACAAGGTGCCATAATTAAAATAATATGATAAGCAGTTCGTTATAACAACTAGATAAAATAGCAACTGAAAGAAAAACAACATGAAGTAGTAACAAAGCAGCAACGATCATCTAGAGAGTCTGCTCGTCGGGTCCATCAGTACCTGTATAATTATTAACTCAAAGAAAAATAGAAAAGTTTCCGTTAGAGCAAGTTTCGGGCAGCAAGTAGCAACAAGCAGAAAAAGGGATAATATAACAAGATATAACATGGAAGAAACAAGAAGTAGAAGTACAAATACAATATGGAAGTAAGCAAGGAACTGGGACAATATGATCATGTAAGTAATAACTGTAACTAGCGTATTCTAGACTTCGAGATAAAAGCAATTAATAACCTAGGCTCAGTTAATCGATAATCATGTAATCAAGGATCGAGAGTCATGTAATCAAGAGTCTTGTAATCAAGAGTCATGTAATCAAATCATATAATCAAGAATCTTGTAATCAAGAATCATGCTTAGTGAAAATCTCAAGTTTATCTGTTTTATTAACTTATCTAATGCACGCAATCCTGTGTCCCATACCACAAGTTCGGTGCATATCAATCATGTGACGTTTAGACTTAAGTAGTGAATTCTATAGGATTATGTACTCGGGTCTTCCAGTGATAGTATCAAGACATGTAATCATGAATCATGTAATCGAGAATTATGTAATCAAGAATTGTGTAATCAAGAATCAAGAATCAAGAATCATTATTTCGGGAAACACGGGCCCCCTTCTGAGTATACTCCCCTATATTATCCACTATTAAGCCGTACCCTTATAACCCCGGCTTGTTATTCTTTTATAATTAATTATGAACATGCAGTTGGTACGACTAGTGGAACGGTGTAATCAAATAGTTTAGTCAAGGAAAATATCAAGGGCAGTAATCATGGACATGAGACGTAAAACGAGTACATGTATCGAGAGTAGTTATTATAGAATTATCAAGTGGTATAAAATGCATTCTATCAACCTATTATATCTATGCAAGTTATTATTACAAGAACAATAATACACTCAGTTAATTAAATATGAAAAGTAACGGGTTTATATGCAAAAATGTATAGATGAATTTTTAGACAACTTGACATATCTGCATTCAAATCAACTTTCCCGTTGTTACAGAAAAGCAAATCTGATTCCGTCAGAGATTCTAGAAAGTAGACTCTCTTTCGGTTCCAACGCATATTCACACGATACATTCTAAAGACAGTAGCTATGCGTACAAATTCATTCTTCGCTGGTTTCGATGTTTCACGAGCATTCTGGAAATTCGGAGTCACAATACTAAAACTGTGATATCTCACAATCTATACATCGGATTGAGAAACTGTAGGATGTTTCGGATATCTAGACTCGAAGGGCTATGATTTTCATGTAGAAAGTTTTTCGATTCAGTGTCGGGAACATGGTCAAATTCTCGGTACAAGATACCGTTCGTAATCCCGTACAGGTTCAGAAATTCATGATATGTCAGTACTAAAATCGCGATATCTCACAATCTATACATCCGATTGAAAAACCGTAAGATATTCTGGATTCGGGACTCGATGGGCTACGATTTCCGCATAGAAAATCTTCAATCCAGTATTGGGAACATGGTCGAATTCTTAGTGCAAGGTCAAGAAATTTTAGAGATAGTAAGGTTGAATATTCGATATTCGATAACACGATTCGAAATGTGTTAACGGTTCACTCTTGAGTTGATATAGCATGAAACCAGTGACTAGAACAGAGTTTGACAATAAAATATGATGATAACTAGACTACTTGCCATGAGTCAAAGAAAAATGCTTGTACGAGAACAAAAATAGTGTACAAGGTACTTGCCTTATAACGTGACGATTTCGGTGGTGGTGTTAACCACGGAAAGAAGAAGCGACGTCGGCAACGGACGGTGGGGCAACGGCGGTAAGAATGGCTGCAAGACGGTAGCTAGCAAGCAACGGTAGCAACGGTGAGCGAAGACAACAACAAGGTGGCGCGGCATCGGGTTATTTTTCGGGATTCACAGGATCGTAGAAGCGGAGTCGTTGACTCGAAGGTGAAAGGTAAAGTGGAGCTTGGGTGTTGCTTGAGCTCTCGGGTGTGAAGAAGGCAGAGGGTGTGAAAAAGGCAGAGGAAGAGAAGAAGGGAATGAGGTGGGAGGTTCTGCATGTGTGTGTGTGTGTATATATAGAAAGGAAGGGATAGGAGGGGGTGTAGAAAAATCAAACATGTGTGTGGAAAAAATGACAAGTTAGGCGTAGAAGGAGAAAATGAGGGGTTAGTGGGGATTAGGTTGGAAACTAAGACCAAGGAGGAGAAGTCAGTAGAAGTTAGGTTGTAGGAGAAAAATGAGATGGGGGGTTTGGCGTATGTGAGTGATTAGCGGGAGTGGGTTAGGATTAGGATTAGGATTAGGATTAAGATTAATCAGGGTTTCAAATTTGTATTTAAACTCCGGTCGAAAAATTACAAAATTATAGAACTGATCAGAAAAATATTCTGACTTTAGATAAAGAGTCCAAAAGAAAATAAAACTGATCTGGAAATTGAAGTACAAAAATTCACGTAATAAACTACGTACAACTGGGACAGGGAGTTACAACATATGAGTAGTTATAGAATTGTGATGAATGTAGATTGCATAATGTTGTTTTAATTATGCCATGATTTGTTGAAATGAAGTTGTGATTAAAATAAATGACTAGATATCATGTGGATTAGAGAGAGAACAAGAAAATACATTTAGTGGGTTGTTGGAATAAAAATCTCCAAATTGATGCATGTTAGAACGTTCTTATAATAGTCAAATTAATGCAACATGTATGAAAAAGTTTTAAAATGCTTTTATAGTAGATAAATATGGAAATAGTCTCACAAATGTGTATTGTATTGGTATAAAGAATTTTTATAATGATGTTTTGAAGAGGGACAATAGTTTATTTAAAAGTCGATAATGTGAGTTCTTTAATGCAAATTGGGTTTATTATATTGTCAAAAATAAGAGTTTTATAAGGTTTAATTATATGCTGCTATACTTTATTTTTAAAGAAAATATTCTGGAAGAAAATTTGATTTGAACGATACAAACTAGTTGAGAAATCGAAATTTTGTAAAGGAAAATTATAAACAGGCAGAAAGTATAAAGATATTTCAACCCCTCTTCATGAGAGAGAGTGGGCTTGAGAATACTGGTTTTCGGTGTGAGTGTAGAGCGCTGTGAACAGTGCTGTTGGTTTTGAGTTCGAGTCTTGAAGAGGCTCTGTTTTTTATTGAATTTCTATTTTATCACAACTCACCGAAACCTGTGCAAAAGGTTGTCGAGTTCACTTCTATCGCCAGCCGCCTATGGGCTTTCTGGTCTTCGGGTGCGCTTTGAGTTGGTCACTGTAGCAGGGCGGAGGTCTCGGGTTCGAATTCGCCAGCCCACTTTTAATTGTTTTGTTGTTGTTTTTTTTTTTGAGTTTTAAGGAGTATTAAATTAGGAAAAAATTCTATTTATTCCTCTAAAATTTTCTAGACTTTATAAAAATATTTCCACAATATTTTGGTATATTTTGTGAGAATTGAAAGTTTAATTAAAAATGTGACTCTTGTATGATTAAAGAAAGACAAAATTTGAAATGCAATTTGATTCCTCTTGACAAGATTTTTATAGTATTTGACTAAGAATATTTGAATTGCATACAATGCTATAAGTGATTAAATTGTTAATGAAAGTTGAAGGGAGTTACTTCTTGTTATAAGAATATAAAGAAATGTTTTGAGAAAGAGATTGTGAATAAAGAAATGAATAAATTGAATTTTTCATGAATGATAGCTACAAGAGAAAGATGGTTTGATTGATATGAGAATGAATAAAGTTGAGGATATGAATAGAGAGAATTTTTAATACATGAATATTGAAGGGTATGAGTACCCATGAACTATAGAACATGAAAGGTTGTGATCTATAAGTTTAGTGAGACCCGGGTACTGGCACATGTTGAAATAATTGATTGATTTGAGATATGGCTATATGTGCTACCTCGATGTTTTGTTTAAGTCCGGTAGGAGGGGAAGCTAACTCTAGGTATTATAATTTATTCATGACTTGAACTTAAGAATTAGGCACTAAGTGAAGATGTAGTAAACTTGGGCAAACGTGAGTGAAGGGCCTCTATATAGTCGGGCGGTGGATCTCCGGGACTATAGACCCAGTCGGGCAGTGGATTCCGGGACTGTGGTTTCTTGCGATGGAGGCGAGCCTTAATTAAATCCGGGATTATGATTGATCGGGCGGTGGATTTCGGGATCATGATTAGTCGGGCAGATAGTAGGCCGTACTCCACTGTATATGTGTATACCGGGGCTAAAGGGACACTTGTGGGGTGTTTGCACGACGAGGATTCTGTATAGTCGGACGGTGGATTCCGGGACTAGAATCCGTACTCGTGGAATGTCTAAAACTTGTTTTATTACTGGGTAGTTATCATGGCGAGGGATTAAACCTTTTAATGTGGTACGTAGGTGCTTGCCCTCGGACCTATGTAGTATGGGATGCATAGAATCAGAACAAGTATGCATTAGTGTCATCTGTAAAATATCTGCATTAGGCATTAAGGCATCGCATACACTGACATATTTAGAGTAGTCACTTTTAACACTTTGTTTACATTCAAGTTTGTGGTTTGTTAAAGCATTAAAAAATAGTTATATTTTCGGCATAGCGAGGATGGCCATGTAAAATATTGCGTCGGTTGTGAGCAACTGACATGCCCACAGTTTCATATGCAGGACTTGGAATTTACAAGAAGATATAAAGATGAATTTGATGCTGATGATTACTTAAATGCTAAAATTGTTACAATTGTATATTTATCATGTTGTACTTTATTTACTTTCCGCGGCGTTGTGATGTAAAAAGACTTTGATGTAATAAAAAGTTCAAAATTCCTTGTAAAATTGTACGAAGTGAAGTGTAGATCCTGTTGAGCTATGAATTACCGTATTTTGGAATTCGGGGCATTACACTATGTGGTTGAGCATATGGATATTGTTGAAGCCATGAGAGAAAGCAAAGTATTTTGTAAAATGTAGTAGAGTAATTTTGTAATAAATCATATTATTATTATTTTAATGTGCTTGTATAATTAATAACATATGTAAGTTGAGTTTAACAAACGAAGCAATTGACAATAGTAGTTCTAATTTGCGTAGTCCTTAAACACGTCATAATAGGCTAGGACATGTGAACTATATATAAATTATTTGCCATTGTTAAAACTCATAACTCTGCTAAATGTCACTTCATTAAATATGACAAATATGAAAGTCGTTCTCAAATTATGATCACTAGAAAAATATTTAGTATGGTCTCTAAGAGCACACAACTTCTTGAGTCAATACATCCTGATATTTGTGATCTTAGTAGCTTTGTGACTAGATGAGACGATGATTGGTCAGAAGTATTTAATCACCTATGTAGATGATTACTGAATGTTTGTCATATATATATGGAGAATGAAGCACTCGTTATTTTAATGATTCGAAATCTAGTTGAATGCTAAGATCAAAAGGTTTCAGATTTGATAGAGGTGGTGAATATGTTTTAACAATTTTAGAGAAGTTTGTATTTGGTATAATCTCTAGTGCACTCTATTTACTACAGTCAAAACAGTATTGATGAAAGTTAGAATCAGACACTTGGTGAAAATGTTGAATTCTATATTATTGATTGCTGTTTGACTTTGTGTAGTTATGGGTGATGTTGTATTGTTAATCATATTCATAATATGTTACTACACTCTAAATTATTTACACCTTGTAGACTATGGGATAGAAACACAAATAATTTTGTTAAAGTGAAAACATGTGGTGCGGTACATTTGTTAGAGTACATGACCCTAGAAGGCCTAAAGAAGGACCTATAAAAAATATTTGTGTGTGGTTAGAAAGTGCAGAATGTAGTTCTGTGGACAGATATTGGATCTATCTAATTTGTGTTAGAAGAATCTAGACTTGCAGAGTTCTTTGAGGATGTGTTCATCAAAGATAAATGTATGAGATTATCTAGTCCTACTAACACGGTAAATGATCCACAGTTGGAATCAAGAACCAGCCTTACTGACACTTAAAACTTCAATGACAAATGAGCCAAAGGAGTCTTTAGTAGATAATGAAATGAATTTTTTATACAATAATACTTTAATTTAGTTGATTTACCGAAATGGGCTAAAACTATAGTAAGTGGGGTTTGTAGAAGAAACTTAATTTTGAAATGTTCAGTATCAATTTTAATGCAATTTTAGCAGCTAAAGGATTGATTGAGACATGTGGAAAAGATTTGTTTGACGTCTCCTTACATGTCTGTCATATTGCTATAATAAGTATTCTTCTTGCTCTTACATCTATTTAAAATTTTGTTATTTATGAAAGATGTTTAAATAGTTTTGTACTAAAGTTTTGTATTGATAAGTTTTGCACTGGACAATTTTGTACTGAAAAGTTTGCACTAATATGTTTAGTGAACAAGATTTTCAAATTGGTAAAATTATTTTATGATTTAAAACATGTTAAAATTGAGGCACAAATAATTTGACAGACTTTTAAAGAGCTTAGATTTGAATCAAGTAATTCCGATAAATGTCTTTAATTATGTGGTGAGTCAAATATAAATTGCCCTCATTTATTTGTATATATAAATTGCCCTCATTTATTTGTATATCGTTGACATACTTGTTGATTGGAAGTGACATCTCTATTACAAATGAAGTTAAAACTGTGCTATCCAAAGATTTCAGCATGAAACACCTAGGTGTTGTGGACACCATATTACGTATAAGAGTGAGTTTCGGTTGGTAAGGGATAACCCTTAGTCAAATTCTTTAAACCAATAATCCAAAAGTGGGGATATAGTGACTGAAAATGTGTTTTGAAAAAAAATGTGTTTTGAAACACCTTGTGATTATGATAAAGGTTGGCACCTAATGATTGTGCAACTATGAGACAGTTAGATAATTCTAAACTTATTGAAAGTCTCATATATAAATAGATCTGACCTAACAGATATAGCCTTTGAGGTAGGTATGATCTGCAGATTCAGTACTATTCCTATTAATACACATTGGAGAGCCCTAAGAGGCTAATGAGTTACTTGAGAGGTACTCAAGAGTTTGCTTTGTGCTACTTTAGTCATCCTTCAAGAATGAATGGATGATCTGATGCATTATAATGCTCAGAATTTAGTAAAAGTCGATAACTAGTGGATATGTGTTTACATTAGGAGAAACAGAAATGTTATGAAAATTAAAAGGCAAACATGCACTGTACTATCATCCATGAAATCAGACCTTTATGTATTATCCTCTGTAGGGGAAGAGGATGAGTTGATTGAAGAACTTGTTGCTAGTCATCCATTAAAAAGTTTAAGTAACTCTCTAATTCTATTCGTCGACTATCAAGCTACAATGCACTGTAGTTCATAACTCACTCTATAATAGTCAGAGGAGTATATTAAGGATGAAAGAAGCCTAGTTGAATTTTCTCATAAATAAAGTGCAATTGAGACAAAATATGGCTAATGCTCTTACTAAGAGACTTGAAAGTGATCCAATTATCAAAACTGTGGGGGATATGGAGTTAAAAGCTATTGAGCCAAAAGTTTTAACATCCTAGTTTTTTTTGATGAATTAGAATTCAATTGGAGCTAAAGAGAAGTTCAAACTTAAGCATCAATTTTTAGGCAGTTGGCATGCTTTAGATAATTTGAAAAGTTCTATTTAAATTTTGTTAATATATAATTTCATTCCAATTTTGATGATGCTATATATTCTCATAATTTACTTAGAATCATCTCATTATTCCAAAAGAAAGCATGAAAACTTTTCAATGTGTTTCCGATGTTTAGAATTGTCATTATATTATTCCAATTTTGATGATATATCTTTTTTATGGATTCATGTTTCATTCCAATTTTGATGATTCCGAATTAACCATAATTGATTTGACTGTTCTATTATTCCAATATGAAACATAGTATAGTTCTTGTGTAGAAACTATAATAGTTCATGTTCTTTATTTTCTTAAATAAACTTAATTGGGATGCTTGCGTTACATTTTGCTAAGCTATCACTGAATTGTACTAAGTTCTTCAATGGAACTAGATACTTTATGAAATTCGCTAGAATTCTTAGAGATGTGTCTCTTAATATTCTTGTTTTCAATAAGCTAGTAAAGATGGAGGAGTTGAACCTGTCAACATAGATTTCAAAATAATGATTTGCTCAAAATGAAGAAGTAAACATAAAGCAGTTTGGAAGGATATAGTTTTGGTTTATTTCTCTCGAGAATAAATTTGTCACTTGTTTGGTAAAATTTCTATTGGGTTTAAGACTCTTGTATTCAAGAGCTTAAAACTCATATTTTGTTCTTGAAGTTTATTTGTTTTTGTTGATTTTGAAACTATGACAGATTTCTCTAGTTGGTTTAGTCATTGTGAACTATTCTGTTTTGATAAGGTCTTTTAACTATTTGATTATTTTGGTTTAGTCTCATTTGAACTATTTGATTTATAATTGATTTAGTCTATGAACTACATTGTTTTGTGATCCAATGATATAACATGATATTGCCGTATATATTGATAATATAGGAGGATAGAATATTATTGTGTATAATGTTCTATGAGGGCAACACGTGCTTCACGTGTTGTATGCTAATTGTTAGACCGGATTGACTGGCATGAAGCTCAGTACCCTAAACCCAGTTTCATCCCATATATACTGGTCTAGAGGTAGTGATTTGTGATATTCCAATTATGATAAGCAAGGTATAATATCTTAAGTCAGTGGGATATTAAACCGAACCCTAATTTCTATTGTTATTGTCTCTCATAACCTCTAACAGTTGGATACTCTATTCCTCTCCTCAACCTTCGACTTATTTTATAAATAAAATAAGTTATCCTTAATATGCTTAGATTGTTTCATTGAAAACTACACATAATAAAGTATAATAAAATCCAATAATTTAGTCAAATTTATTGTATCTTAAATCCTTTTATGCGTACTTTGGAGAAGCTATAGCTCACTCCAATAAATAACAAAATTTAAATGGTTTTAGTAGATTGATTGTTGCGGCTGAATTCAGTGTGGGGGGCAATAGATAGAATTTGTGAATTCTTGAGAAAACGAACAAGGCAAACCTATGGACCTGTTGACCTTCACCAAATTGTTGACGTGTTTCTTGCTACTGCCGTAAACCTGCAAAAAGTGCGATACACCGGGATGGATCCCGGCGACGCACCCTCCGACGCTCTTGTCAGTAATCAGGAAGATTATGAAAGAGCTTTAACTGGAAAAAGATTGATTACCTTCTTATGGTGGGGGGAGAGGGGTTTTTATAGTCGCCTTAGGGATCCGTTTCGAGATAAGAACAAATCTCTACTTCCCGGTGTGAATAGATAGAAGTGGTTAAGACAACCTCTTAGGGATAATTATGAATCTGAATTCTTCTTTATCCTTCTGAAATGGTTTGTAAGGGGTTGAGATCCGTACCCAGTAAGGCAGATCCGTTCATGAGTTATTGGGCTTTGAAGAAAGTCCCATTTTCCATTTAAGACCTGTTTGTAGGTAAAATTATCGTTTTACCCCTGAGCTTTAAGATTCGTGTCCGATTTGAAAGGTCTCGATTTAATCCCATTTTAGCCATATCACGAGCCCCCCACTCCTAAAGACTGAGTTTAACAGTCTTTGAGGAGTAGTTTGTTGTTCTGATGGCGTACGAGAGTTTATCGGGGTTCTCGGGGGAGTTTGATCTAGCTCGGGGTGTAACGGTGTTATTCTGGGCTTGTAAATTACCCAAAATTATTCTCAGCTTTTTCTGGATTTTTTGTGATTTTTCCAGATTTTTCTGAATTTTTTCGAATTTTTTGTTTAATTTCCGAATTAAATAATTAATTATTGAAAAATTAAATTAATTATTCTAATTTAGTAATTATTATTTTCAGAATTTTAAAAATTATTTTCTGAATTAACAATTATTTTTAGAATTTTTAATTAATTTTTTTCGATTTTTAAATATTTTTTCGAATTTTTTAAATAATTAATTCGATTAAATAAATAAATAAATAAATAAATACCTGATGACATAGCGCGATCCTGTGCATCGATCACGATCAAGCGAGCGCACATCGGGAGGAGGTCATTTTTTCTCCAATGTGAGCTCCGGTGGCAAGAATTGTCGGCAAGATTTGCCGAAGTCCACGTCGACGCCATGCGGCATGGTCAACGGCAAATTGTTGACTTTTTTTTTCTTCTTTCTTTCTCTCTCGTACCTTACTTCTTCTTCTTTTTGCTCTAATCACCACCGTTGATCTTGATTTGAGTGCGGCTCTTGAGGCATATTTTTCCTCCAATTTGGGCCTCGGTGGAAAGAACGCTCGGCGAGGTGTGCCGAAGTCCATGTGAGATGTTTTTCTCACGTTTGAGCGTCAGTGGCAAGAACGCTCGGCGAGGTGTGCCGAAGTCCAAGTGAGATGTTTTTCTCACGTTTGAGCGTCGATGGCAAGAATGCTCGGCGAGGTGTGCCGAAGTCCAAGTGAGTTGTTTTTCTCATGTTTGAGCGTCGGTGGCAAGAACGCTCGGCGAGGTGTGCCAAAGTCGAGGAGAGTTCTTCTCGCATTTGTATTGTAACCGATGTTCCCATTGCTACGGAGGTCGGATCGGGGCGTATGACCCCTTGTTTCGAAGCTATCTCGAAGATCTACAAGTTCTCTTCAGAGATGAGTTGGAGAATCCTCCTTATTCAAGGTCAAGATAGTCTCGCAACATCTTCGTCTTTGTGAAGTTGAGAAGAGCTTTGCATTTCTCTAGGGGAAGTCCGTTCTTAGAAGACAAGTTTGAGGAGCAACTCTCGGGGAGTGTTTTAGCTCCGAACTCGTTGAGATGAGGTCCGCTCTGGGAGTGAGCGAAGCGAAGAGCTTGGCTCTAGGAGAGAGCCATTTGGGGAGACAAGTTTGAGGAGCAACTCTAGAGGAGAGTTTTAGCTCCGAACTCGTTGAGAAGAGGTCCGCTCTGGGAGTGAGCGGAGCGAAGATCTTGCCTCTAGGAGAGAGCCATTTGGGAGACAAGTTTGAGGAGCAACTCTAGGAGAGAGTTGTGCTCCGAACTCGTTGAGAAGAGGTCCGCTTTGGAGGCGAGCGGGGCGAAGAGCTTAGCTCTAGAAGAGAGCCATTTGGCAGACAAGTTTGAGGAGCAACTCTAGGAGAGAGTTGTGCTCCGAACTCGTTGAGAAGAGGTCCGCTTTGGAGGCGAGCGGAGCGAAGAGCTTGGCTCTAGGAGAGAGCCATTTAGGAGACAAATTTGAGGAGCAACTCTAGAGGAGAGTTGAGCTCCGAAATTGTTGTTTAAGTGAGACTCAACAGTTGTGGGAGCAATTCCAAATGGCGAACCACTTCTTACTCGCTTGTAAGCGAGTAGTTGAAGAGGAATCGAGCCAAGTTTTGGACTCTGAACTTGTCGTTTAAAGAGATTCAACAGTTGTGGGAGCAATTCCGAATGGCGAACCACTTCTTACTCGCTTGTAAGCGAGTAGTTACCAAGCTTTGGACTCCAAACTTGTTGTTAGAGGGGGTTAACGAGTTGTAGGAGCAATTCTGAATGGTGAGATGCCCCGCTCTTGCTTGTTTGCAAGTGGCTAAAGCAATGTCGAACCATGTGTTGGACTCCAAACTCGTTTTTTGAGCTTAGTAAGTTGTGGGAGCAGCTATGTAGGAGAAGCTGGACTCTGAACTCACCATTTAACGAGTCGTAGATGTGACTTGGAGAGATAGAGATGAAGCAAGAGCAATAATTTTCAATGAAAAAATACTAAGTTTTATTGAGATAAACTAAGTGGTCGCTTCAATAGGGCGAGCCATTATTACATACTTCTTGGCCGTGTTACAAGCATCGGCCTTATTGAAAAACCGAGATCCTCCTTTTACGATAGGGTGAAGGCCTCTTGGGAGGAGTTGGGTTCTCCCCCCATAGGACCTCCTTGGATGAGGTGGAAGACGGCTCTAGGTTCTTAATCTTGGAACTCGGCAGACCTCTCTCGTCGCTTATAGGTTCCTCGGGGTGGAAGGTTGGCCCCATCTCTTCTGACGAACTTGTCCAGGTGTCCCCACTGTATGAGTTCTTCGATCTCCTCTTTGAGAGCCGAACAATTATCCGTGTCGTGGCTGTGGTCCCTATAAAAGCGGCACCACTTATCCCTGTTTCTTTTCTTGCCAGGGGTATTCATTCTAGGAGGAGCACGGAGTAATCCTTCTTTGTCCACCTCCATGAGAACCGTTGATATACTAGCATTGAGATGGGTGAACTTCTCAAAACGAGGAGCTGTGCTGCGTTGGCCATTATCGTCCCTCTGGAGTTTCTGGGACCCTTCTTGGCTCGTATTCTTCCGTTTGTTCCCGGAAGATGATTCCTCGAGAGTGGGGGGGTTGAGAGCCTCTTCCACTAGAATGTACTTCTCACTCTGGAGTAAGAGCTCGGAGAAGTCCCGAGGGGGCTTCTTGGCGAGGGACGCTCAGAGGTCAACATTGAGGACGTTGGACCGGAAGGCGACAGTGGCGACCGAGGGTTCCAAGGAAGCGACGAACCTGGCTTTAGCAGTGAAGCGCTTGACATAGTCCCTCAATCGTTCGCCCTTCTTTTGACTGAGGAACAGTAGGGAGTTGCTCGTCTTCTCGGTGCGGCGACTGCTCACGAAATGCATGAGGAAAAGACCCTCGAACTGATCGAATGAGAAGATGGAGGCCAGGACGAGTCGAGAATACCATTCTCTCGCAGGACCCTTCCGCGTGGCAGGGAAGGTCTTGCAAAGGAGCGCATCCGAAGCCCGGTGGATCATCATGAGAGTTTTAAAACTCTCGATGTGGTCGGTGGGGTCCGACTCCCCATTGTATGACTCAAAGTTAGGGGGCTTAAAGTTTAGTGGGACCGGGGCTTTCATGATGGCTCGGGATAACAGCAGCCTGCTCGGGCAGAAATTCCTCGCCCGTTGTTCCTCTTCTCTGTCAAATCGTCCAAGGTGCCTTTCCATCTTGTGGAGACGGCAGTAGACCGAGTCTTCCCTTCGGTCATATCCTGTCGATCCCCTAGACTCTTTTCCATGCGAGAGGGGACTAGGAGTGCGGTGGTGACGGCTTGGGGCAGGTTCAGGACTAGGTTCCCGTTACTCGTGGTTGGGAGCGGCGTTGAGGGCCCGCAGAAGGCCTCTTGAAAATCTTAGAGCTCCGCCCTTGTGACTGGTGGCTCTCCAGCTTGGCGGTCCCTATGTGTGGCTCGGCTTATTGGAGAATGAGTTCTCCACCGATGACGCTGAGGGAACTCACTTTGCCTCCTCGGGTGAGGGGATCTTCTGTTCCTCGGTCGGCGGGGGTCCGGACTCTTGAGACCCCTGGGTGCTCAGGTTGATGGACTCCTCCAAGGGCTCAACATCCATTTAGGCAAGTTCGGAGGTCGACCCCCTTTTGGCGATTGGCAATCACTTGACGGATATCCCGCCCGGAAGGGCTTTGAGAAGCCATAGAGTCAACTAGTGGATTATGGACCGCGACATGGTCCTGAGGAGGATGTTGCTCTGGGGGACTCCTGCGAGAGCCTCCCTGGGCAGCTTCCCGAGACCCTGGAGGGGCCTGTTGAGGAAGAGCACCTTGAGCTGGAGGAGGGGGAGGAGGAAGAGAAGTGGTTCTTCGGTTGGAGACCGCTACCTTTCCCTTCTCTTTTGGATGCATGGCTTGAAACTAATCTTGCTGATGAAGTTAGGTAGGGTTGTTTTTTTAGTTCCCACAGACGGCGCCAATCTGTTGCCGCTGAAATCGGTGAGGGGCAATAGATAGAATTTGTGGATTCTTGAGAAAACAAATAAGGTAAACTTGTGGACCTGTTGACCTTCACTAAATTGTTGACTTGTTTCTTACTGCTGCCGCGAACCTGCAAAAAGTGCGATACACTGGGATGGATCCCAGCGACGCACCTTCCGACGCTCATGTCAGTAATCAGGAAGATTATGAAAGAGCTTTAACTGGAAAAAGATTGATTACCTTCTTATGGTGGGGGGAGATGAGTTTTTATAGTCGCCTTAGGGATCCATTTCGAGATAAGGACAAATCTCTACTTCCCGGTGTGAATAGATAGAAGTGGTTAAGACAACCTTTTAGGGATAATTATGAATCTGAATTCTTCTTTATCCTTCTGAACTGGTTTGTAACGGGTTGAGATCCGTACCCAGTATGGCAGATCCGTTCATGGGTTAATATTGGGCTTTGAAGAAAGACTCAGTTCCCATTTCAAACCCGTTTGTAGGTGAAATTACCGTTTTACCCCTGAGCTTTAAGATTCGTATCCGATTTGAAAGGTGCCGATTTAATCCCATTTTTAGGTATATCATTGATATATACTTATTTGACACTATATCATTCAAAAAGTTTTTTGGTTAAATTAGTCACTTTGTCATTATCCAACAATATATATGTAAATAAAATGAACAGAATCAGACAAACTTGTAGAAGAGTATTTAATTCAACCAATTGGATATTATTGAAGGTGATTAGAGTATATAGCAAGTAAAATGAGTTCAACTTTCTGCATGTGAACCCCATTGCATTAAAATAAGAAACATCTAAAATCCTATTAACTATTGGTGGGTGTATATTTTATGTTACTTAAATATCTGTTAGATGTTTCATACACTAATTATTTAGTTGTTAACTAAAATGCTAGCTAGCATGTGTCGTATTCTCCATACAAGTTACAATCTCTTCCTCCATATCATGGCAGTTCTTCATTGGTAAAGTACTGGTCACACACTCACGCATCCGCGCCTTCGATCTCATATGGACGTTAACCATATACAGTCTACCAGTTAGTTACATTCAATTACTAATATAAAATATAGCGATCGTAATCCTAATATTACTATATTCTTTCTTGTCTTAGTCAAACTTTCTTCCGTTGTAATTAATTACTTGAATTAAAGTTCTGAAAATTTTGGCATTGTAGAGTTTTAGCCGACAAAATCGATCCTCTTTTTATCATTTGCATTATTCGGACAAGACAAACACTAACCATATAGCAGACAAAGTACCATGTAACGGCCGAACACTAACAATAACAAAGAAAACAATGTATATTTTACAAATTGCAAAGTACAACCAATGAATGGAGGCACGGGGCAACCGTTTTCTTGCGAACGCCGGCCTACCACAAGGAGACCCCTATCCTCTCTTCTGCTGATGAATAATTGCAGACAGGCTGGTTGAATTTTCCCTGTGACCAGTGGACATAATCGTCTAGGTTGTACAATTCTTCAATATGCGGATGATACTATGCTTTTAGGAAATGACGATATCGGAAAGATCACTAATATGGGTCGGATGACGTGGCCCCTTCTGGGCCACAGATCCCCTCAGGAAACGTGCATCGCCGGATCATCCGGATCCGCCACGTCAGCATCAGAAAACCGCATGGGCCTCTGCCACGTCAGCTTGGAAACCGCCCAGGCCTCTGCCACGTCAGCCCTATACCACTCGGGCTTCCACCGCTTCAGGTCCACGGGCAACCGGGTCCAGATCCGGTCCCAAATGGGTCCAGACCCGGTTGGCTTCTCCTATAAATACCAGACCCCCTACCCTTTATCAAGGTAATGAATTTTTCCCACTCAAAACCCTAATTACTGTTACTCTCTCTCAGTAGCTGACTAGATCGTCATGGGGCCTACCACCGGGACCAACCCCGGTGTTCCTAGACCGTCTGCAGGTACACGAGACCTCGGATCCGAGCCTCCTGGTCCGAGCCGAGCATCCAGCTTCCACCTCACTACTGCCTACTTCCATGCCGTTCGTCCTGCTGAGGATCGTCCGCACTGGAGCTTCCTCCACCAATACAAATCGAGTAAGAACTCACACCTGGTGCATCCACACGCCTCCCAAAAACAAACCGCATCGGTTAGTGCCCTCTGTGGAAACTTTTCTAGTGCAGACACCAACCCGAGCTCAGCCATCAATGGTACCCCATCAACCCTAGCTCACATGGTGCCCAAAGCCACGAAAGCTGTTACCTCAGCGCGTCGGCAGGACGTGCCTCCACAGGGTGTCGGCGCCGAGGCATCCAACAACCCGGGGGTCAGTCACGGGCTCCAACCGGGTGCCTCTCGTCCAATCCAACCCGACCTGCGGGGGGTAATCCAGAATCGACAGGCAAGCCGGAGTAAGGGAGGGGCCGCTTCCAACTCGGACCCGAACCATCCCAAATCTCCGTCCCAAGGGCGGGGGCGGCACTCATCCGCGTCGGCCGGCGCCCACCGGCTCAGCAAAATCGAGCCGAGCGAGCCCCGGTGACCCACCAGGAGTTCCAAGACTTCCGAAAAGAAATCTTGGAGGCCATCCAGGGAACCCCCGTCGACGATGACGTCCGCCGTTCTCACTCCGGTTCGAATGCCGAGGCCAGCATGTCTCGCATCCCGACAGTCCAGCTGGAGTATGACGACGACATCTTGAAGCACCTCCAAGAAATGGAAGACCGCCTCGACCACTTCGGGGATGGCAGGCCGAGGCCAGCCCAGGGATACAGGCCCATCCGACCTCCTTTTTACACCGCCATCTTGCGGGCGGAAATACCCCGGAACTTCCGCCCACCTCAATTCGAGACTGATGACGAGGAGGGCGATCCTGCTGATCACATGGAGGGCTTCAAAACCCTCATGATGATTCACAGCGCATCGGATCCCCTCCTGTGTCGCGCCTTCCCTGCCACCCTTCGGGGTCCGACTCGAGAGTGGTTCTCCCAGCTCGCCCCTGGCTCTATCTATTCTTTCGACCAATTAGAGGGCAACTTCCTCGCCCACTTTGTGACTAGCCAAAAGGCCGAAAGGACAAGTGCGTCCCTACTTGGCCTCTGGCAGAAGGAAGGGGAGTCGCTCCGGGTGTTCATTCGAAGATTCACCGCTAAGGCGAGATCGGTCTCCTCCCTCGACCCAGGGGTCGCCTCGGCAGTATTTCGGCACAACGTCCGTCATGGACAGCTGAAGGCCTCCCTGGCGAAGAGGACCCCGATATATTTTCCCGACCTTCTCAATCGGGTCAAAAAGTACATCCGAGCTGAGGAGGCCCTGAATCCAGAGGACTCGAAAGAAATCCCTAGGAAGGTGAAGCGCAAGGCCGACGAGGTCGAGCCAGCAAAGAAAGTTCCAAGAGACGGGGGAGCCGCCAAAAGGGTTCCTCCGGTCCCTCGCTTCGAGAGATACACTCTGCTGACGCAGAACGTGTCAACCATTCTCTTAGCGATCGAAGACAGGGACCTCGTGCAATTCCCCCCTCGGCTGAACAGCAACAACAACAAGAAAAGGGATCAACGGTTCTTCTGCTACTTCCACCGGGACAACGGGCACGATACAGATCATTGCCGTGCCCTGAAAGACGAGATCGAGGCCCTCATCCAACGATGGTACCTCTGGGAGTTCCGACGGAAAGACACTCGTGACCAGAGGGATACGAGGAACAGGAGGGCTTCCCCTCCTGCTCGAGCGCCCAAACAGCGCCCCGAGCGGGACCAGGAGCCTGAAGAACCCGAGGGTTAGGCCATCCTACACTGCGTCCACGGAGGGCCAATGGGGGGAGTCCAACACTTCCTGCAAGGCGTTCGTCCGGGACGTCAACGCCATCCAGGGTCCCCTCTCCCCCCAGGTCCAGCAACTCCCTGTCTTCTTCTCGGGGGAGGACCTGGAAGGAGTTTGGCTCCCGCACTGTGATGCACTCGTTGTCAGCCTCAGGATGGCGAACTTCGAGGTCCGACGCATCCTCATTGACAACGGAAGCTCGGTAAACATCCTCTTTCTAGAAGCCTTCGAGAACTTGAAGCTCTCCCGTGATAAGCTAAAACTAGCTGGATACACATTGCATGGATTCTCCGGTGTCCCGGTGCCAATAGAGAGGATCGTCACTTTAGACGTCACCTCTGGTACGACCCCACACGGAAGGACCGAGTCAATGGACTTCATGGTTGTCAACGTCAAGGCAGCTTACAATGCCATACTCGGCCGTCCCGGGCTCTGCTCCGTCCAGGCGGTTCCCTCGGCCTACCACCAGAAGTTGAAGTTCCCTACCGACACTGGTGTCGGAATTTTCCGAGGAAACCAAGAAGCAGCACGATCGTGCTACATGACGGCGATCGGGGGCGGGGTATTTTCCTTCGATGCCGTCGAGCTGCAGTCCGAGAGAACCCAGCCGGAACCAGAACCGGCAGACAAGCTAGAAGATATCTTGTTCGAAACAAAGGATGCATCAAGGTGCTTCCGAGTAAGCTGCTCCCTCGCTCCCAACCTCAAGTCCGCCCTGATCGATTGCATTTGCCGCAATATTGACCTCTTCGCATGGAAGCCTTCTGACATGCCCGGTATCTCCGAGGATCTCATCATGCACAAACTCAGTGTGATCTCCAGGTCGAATTCGGTTGTCCAAACGCGATGCAAGTTCACTCAGGAGCGACAGCAGGCGGTAAATGCGGAAGTGGACAAGCTCCTGTCTGCGCGCTTCATACAAGAGGTCAGCTACTCTGAGTGGCTGGCGAACGTCTTCATGGTCAAGAAGGCGAGCGGGAGCTAGAGGATCTGCATAGATTTCACCGACCTTAACAAGGCTGCCCCAAGGATCCGTTCCCTCTCCCCAGCATCGATGCTCTTATCGATGCCACATCGGGTCACGAGCTCCTATCCTTCATGGATGCCTTCTCGTGTAGTACCCCGTATTTTTAAATACTATTTTTTAGATTAGAAAATGAATTAAAATGATTTTCTGGATATTTAATAAATATTTTCTGAAGATTTATATTTTTACACGTGCGAAACACGTGCAAATATTTTTGCTGTAAATATCCAATTTTATATTTTTAATAAATTCTCCTACTTTTAATAGAGTATATTCTAAATTTTGGGATTGTTCTGAGTAAAGAAACTATTTTTATAAATATCTCGAAAGAGAAGGGCTTTTATGTAAAAAGCCGTTTGGATCTCAAATAAATAATGAAAATTCGTTTTTACTGATTTTTGGGCTTTCCATGGTCATCATTGAAATTAAAAATATATTTAAACTTTATTTAGAGTCGATTTGGTAAAGATTTAAACAAATATGATGTTTTTGCAAATATGGAATTTATGTTGGATCTTGTGTAAATATTTTTCTGGAAGGTAAAAGTCAGATATTTTTATTGGGAAATATAATAAGTATTATTATATATTATTTCTGAATTTTCTGGATTTTTACAAATATTTTATGATATATTTGCAAATATTACAAAAAGAAGGACTTTTGTGCAAAATCGCCACCCTGAGTGCAAATCCGAATTTTTCTTATCTCTGGGCTGTGCTGGATTGCTGGACAACTCAGTGGTAAAAGGATTTGATTTGGTTTTGATTTATTTAACTTATTTTAACTAAGAAAGGTTTATATATGTAAAGTAATTTGTTAAAGGATGATTCTGCAAATGCATTTTTAAAACCCTAATTCTCCTATTTCCGGCTATATAAAAGGTGGAGTGCAGCCGTCATTCGCTGCGCAACATAAGATTTATTATTTTTATTTTTTGGAGATTGAAAGAGAAGATTTTGGATCTCGCGAAGGAAATGTTTCTTATCAAGGTTTCTTCATTTAAGGTGAGTGATGTAAATTTGTTTTGTTGTTTTGATTTATGTGAGTGATTGTTTTGTTGTTTGTTTTTGACATGTTTGTTTTTCTTTTATGTTGTGTATGTGAGTAATGTAATGGATTGGTTGTTTGATCTATGAATGTTTATTGGATCTGGGATATTGAATTGTATTGCTAGAAAGCATGTTTAGGATTGAACATGATTATGCATATTATGGATTGGATGAAAAATTGGATCTTGTGAAACCCTAGTGGTATGTGATTACAAATTTGATTATGGTTATGAGTTGTGGTAGAAATTCAGATTTTTGAGAAAAATTGAATAGAAGAGTTATGAATCAAGAGATCGTGTCTTGAGAATTGAAATTTGAGGAATTAATTGAATTGAAGAAATATATCCAAATTGGGGATTTTCTTTGAGTTTGATATTTAGATGGTTTGGATCTGAATACGAATTATTTCAGCGATCAGTAAATTATTTCAGGAAAACTCTATTTTGATTTTTATGCACAAATTCATGTTTTAATTGAAAGAAATCAACAAAAACTCCATTTTTATGATTTCAAGTAGTTGATCTAGTTTTAGGGACTATGTTGTACTCTACCAGTTATATTTGATCATATAAGAAATATGTTTTTCGCAGAAATCGTTTTCATGAAGTAAAACTATGTATCGGTTGAATGTGCACAACCAAAACTATACAGTCTGTAGGCCGACAGTCGACTGGCATGACCTTTTAGTCGACTGATACGACCCGGCTTCTATGTTCTTTAGTTGTATTGAAATTTCTCTCTGGTAAGTCGACTTATGACTTTTACAAGTCGACTTATAACACTTAGAAAATATTACAAGTCGACTTATAACACTTAGAATATTTTCTTAAAGATTACTGGAATTTCTCTCTGGTAAGTCGACCTATGACTTTTATAAGTCGACTTATAACACTTAGAATATTTTCTTAAAGATTACTGGAATTTCTCTCTGGTAAGTCGACCTATGACTTTTATAAGTCGACTTATAACACTTAGAATATTTTCTTAAAGATTACTGAAATTTCTCTATGGTAAGTCGACCTATGACTTTTATAAGTCGACTTATAACACTTAGAATATTTTCTTAAAGATTACTGGAATTTCTCACTGGTAAGTCGACCTATGACTTTTATAAGTCGACTTATAACACTTAGAATATTTTCTTAAAGATTACTGGAATTTCTCTCTGGTAAGTCGACCTATGACTTTTATATGTCGACTTATAACACTTAGAATATTTTCTTAAAGATTACTGGATTTCTCCCTAGACAGTCGACTGGTGAGATTTACAGTCGACTGTAACTACTTAGTGTTATTTTCTTAAAAATGTTGGATTTTCGCTCTGGACAGTTGACCGACTCTGCGTTGCAGTCGACCGCTACTGATATGTTTTGAGATATTTTGATGCTATTTTAACATGATTTATTCTTTAAATATTTCGGATCTATAACTTACTATTCTAAATATGATTCTTTCTATAGAACATATGTTTTCAAGATATTTCTTGGTTGGATTTGGACTTTGGAATTTATAAAGATTTGGTTTTGTTGATTGGAGAGGTTTCTCCCTTTGATCGTTTTGACGATAGTTTTGAGATAAATTGATGTAATAGAGCTTTTGTGTAAATTTTGTAAAAGAAATGTTGTAAGAAGAAAGTTTGTAATTCAAGGTATTTTATATTTCCGCTGTGTTTGTAAAGATTATTGTAATAAAAGTTTGAAATAAAATTATCTGTGTTTTTGGGCTATGAGTACTATTACATTGAAGTTGATGCTGGGAATTGTGCCACTTATTTTCTAAGATATTATATTAGAAATTCGGGGTGCTACATCTCGGGCTATAACCAGATCCGGATGTTCTCTATTGATATAACCAAGACGTCCTTTGTTACGGACCAAGGGCTTTATTGGTACCGGGTAATGCCCTTCGGGCTGAAGAACACCGGTGCTACTTATCAGAGACTCGTTAACGAGTCTTCAAGAATCAAATTGAGCGTAATATGGAAGTGTATGTCGACGACATGCTCGTCAAAAGCAAGCGGGGAAGGGATCACATCGCCGACCTGGAAGAGGCCTTTGGGGTCCTTCGAACCCACAACATGAGGCTCAATCCGGCAAAGTGTGCATTCGGCGTCTCCTCGGGAAAGTTCCTCGGGTTCATCGTCAGCCAGCGCGGCATCGAGGCAAACCCCGAAAAAATCCAGGCCATAATAAACATGGCCCCTCCCAGGAACATCAAAGAAGTCCAGAGGCTAACGGGAAGACTGGCGGCCATCGGCCGTTTCCTTTCCAAGTCTGGAGTAAAGTATCTTCAATTCTTTAAGGCACTGTGCGGCACCGGAGGGTTCGAGTGGGGTACTCAGCAGAAAGAGGCCTTCACCCAATTAAAAGAGTACCTCGCCAATCCTCCTCTCCTCAGCAAGCCTGAACCAGGTGAGCCACTCTGGCTCGACCTTTCGGCTTCGGAGAACGTGCTCAGCACTGTCCTCGTTCGAGAAGAGGAAGGAGTCCAAAAGCCTCTGTACTATGTGAGTAAGGTCCTGCTCGACGCCGAGACCAGATATTTCAGGATGGAGAAAGTAGCATACGCCTTAGTCATGGCCGCACGGAAGCTCCATCCAAATTTCCAAGCACATTCGGTCCAGGTGCTCACGGATCAACCCCTGAAGGCCGTGCTCTATAAGCCCGAGAGCTCGGGATGACTAGTCAAGTGGTCGATCGAGCTCAGTCAGTATGACATCAGCTATCAGACAAGCAAGGAAGCCGACCAGACGTGGGAAGTTTACGTCGACGGTTCCTCTTGCGAAGCGGGGAGTGGTGCGGGCATCATTCTATGAGGTCTAGCGGTTTTCTCCTTCAATACTGCCTCCGCCTCAACTTTCCGGCCTCTAACAACAAGGCTGAGTACGAGGCCATGATCGCCGGGCTCACCCTGGCTCATCAGGCCGGTACCAGACAGATCAGGGCCTTTAGTGGCTCTCAGCTTGTGGTCAACCAGATCACTGGAAAGTACGAGGACCGTGACGATCGGATGATCAGATACCTGGCCGTAGTCCATTGGCTATTAACGTACTTCGACGAGTCGGCCGTCTTAAGGATCGCTAGGGAGCAGAACGCCCAGGCCGATGCCCTGTCAAAGTTAGCTTCCTCATCCTTTGAAGGCCTTGACCGAACCGTCCTGATTGAAGTCCTGCTGAAGCCGAGCACAGACTTTCCTGAGGTTCTGTGCGTTGAAGACGGAGCTCCTCCCGACGAATGGACCACTCTTATCAAAAAATTTCTAATCAAGGGAGAGCTCCTCGAAGACCGGGCCGAAGCGAGGCGGGTCAGGGTCTGTTCAGAAAGGTTCGCCATGATCGATGCAACCCTCTTCAAAAGGTCCTACATAACAACGGATGGCAGACCCTACCTCCGCTGCCTGACTCCTGACGAAGCGAAGTACGCCCTCAAGGAGCTACACGAGGGGATCGGCGGATGCCATTTGGGAAGCCGCTCGCTAGCACGAAAGGCTTTGAATCACGGGTACTACTGGCCCACTATGCTGCAAGACGCCCTCGCCCTAGTGAAGAAGTGCGGTCCCTGTCAACGGTTCTCCCCCGTGAAGAGGGCTCCGCAAGCAAATCTCCGTTCCATGGCCAATTCGACCCCCTTTGCAATGTGGGGGATGGATCTGGTAGGCCCATTTCCGAAGGCAACAGGCCAAAGGAAGTTTCTCATAGTGGCAATTGACTACTTCACGAAGTGGATCGAGGCAGAGCCGTTAGCAACGATCACCGAGCAACAGACCCAACAGTTTTTCTAGAAACACATCGTCTGTCGGTTCGGGATCCCACAGGTGCTCATCATGGACAATGGGACTCAGTTTGCGGGTAAGCATTTCCGAAAGTTCTGCGAAGATCTCGAGATCCAGCAGTGCTTCCCTTACAAGCTTACGGCTCGGCATTCGGATAGCACCGCGAGCCAGAAAAGCTTCTCTTACAAGATTACGGCTCGGCGCTCGGATAGCATCGCGAGCCAGAAAAGCTTTCCTTACAAGCTTATGGCTGGGTGCTCGGATAGCATCGCGAGCCAGAAAAGCTTCCCTTACAAGCTTACTGCTCGACACTCGGATAGCACCGCGAGCCCGAAAAGCTTCCCTTACAAGCTTACGGCCCGGCGATCGGATACGTCCGTACCGTCTTCCTGAGAACAAGTGTGGGGGCTTGACGTCGACCCCGAGCACGGCCGAGGCTTTCTTCAAATCACCTCGACCATCACGCTCGGCGGCGACCTTCAGCCACGCCCATTACCGGTTTTCTTCCCTGTGTGGGGGCTCGGCATCTACCCCTGGCATGGGTTAAGGCTTCTTCAAGCTGATCAATCCATGTGCACGGTGGCAACCGCTAGCCATGCCAGTACCGTCTTCCTGAGAACAACTGTGGGGGCTCGACGTCGACCCGAGCACGGCCGAGGCTTTCTTCAAAGCACCTTGACCATCACACTCGATGGCGACCTTCAGCCACGCCCATTACCGGCTTTCTCCCCGGTGTGGGGGCTTGGCATCTGCCCCTGGTGTAGGTTGGGACTTCTTCAAGCTGATTAACCCATGCGCACGATGGCAACCGCCAGCCACGCCCGTACCGTCTTCCTGAGAACAAGTGTGGGGGCTCGACGTTGACCCCGAGCACGGCCAAAGCTTTCTTCAAAGCACCTCGACCATCACGCTCGGCGGCAACCTTCAGCCATGCCCATTATCGGCTTTCTCCCTGGTGTGGGTGCTCGGCATCTGCCCCTGGCATAGGTTGGGGCTTCTTCAAGCTGATCAACCCATGCACACAGCGGTAACCGCCAGCCACGCTCGTACCGTCTTCCTGAGAATAAGTGTGGAGGCTCGTCGTCGACCCCGAGCAAGGCCGAGGCTTTCTTCAAAGCACCTCGACCATCACGCTCGGCGGCGACCTTTAGCCACGCCCATTACCGGCTTTCTCCCCGGTGTGGGGGCTCGGCATCTGCCCCTGGCATAGGTTGGGGTTTCTTCAAGCTGATCAACCCATGCACACGGCGGCAACCGCCAGCCACGCCCGTACCGTCTTCCTGAGAACAAGTGTGGGGGCTCATCGTCAATCCCGAGCAAGGCTGAGGCTTTCTTCAAAGCACCTCGACCATTATGCTCGGCAACGACCTTCAGCCACGACTACTTCAGCAAAATTTTCATTAAGGTTTAGAGCGTCTGCCTTCGACAGACGCCCCAAGCCTCAGGTCAATTGGTTGACCCTCCTTTTGCCCGCGAACAACTCGGGGTTTGCAGCTTTCGCGAGCCAAAGCCCCGAACTGTTCGAGGACGGCAGGGGAGCCACCGACCCTCGGCTCTCTCCTACCCTCCGAACCAATCGGTTGGCCCACCACTCACCAACGAACAACCCGGTGTCTTACGGCCCTCAAGGCCAAAACCCCGAATTGTTCGAGGGTGATTGGTGAACCTCCAATCCGGAGCACTCGGAGAAATTTTAATTTTGGGCGGCCACCTTCAGCAGGCACCCTAGTTGAGTGAGATCAGACACACTCACTTCTTGACAACCAGCAAGGGGAAGTGGGGGTTATATAGCCCCTGAAACGCACAGTTATTGCGTCTGGGAATCCCAAATGGCAGAAGGCGAAACGTTGCCATTAATTCTTATTGGGAGGCGAAACGTCGCCATTAATGACTACCGAAAGGATCAACGCCACTGCATAGGCACCCGCTGCACCAGGTCACCTTGGCGGCGACCCCCTGTGTGCCGTGTTGGCGACCACACTCGCCCAATAAGACTATCAGAGTTCAGAAAATCGAATGTTCTTAATATACTCATTGCTTACAACTCAATGAACATCGGTACAAAGACAATGCACAGCTTACAACTCACTTACATCCGGCTTAAAACTCGAATTCGGCGCTCCCTTTAGGGCTCCTCTCATGCTCGGCCGGACCAACCAGGGAAGAGACCCCTGCCACCGAGCTTCCTGCATCTTCAGGCTGGGCACCCTCCAATAAAAATGTCAGGGACCGCCCCGGGGTCGAGTTGCTCGCCTCCTCGATCAAACCCGCGCTCAACACCAGCTACAGCCTGCGGATCTCCAGCTCTTTCTCAACAACGACCTCACGAAGGAAAGACTCTGAAGCCGACCGCCCACTTGAGGCATCCGAGATTGACCAGTCTATCTCGATTACCCACCAGTCCGGGTCGGCTATGGCTTTCTTTAGACGAGCCACCTCCAGACCGAGCTCCCTAGACTTGTTCAAAAAATAATTGACTGCGGCCGCTCGGTCCCGAGCCTGTTTTCGCTGGCGAGCCAGAGCTGCCTCCATGGCCTCCTTCTCGGCTCGGACCAGGGATTCCTCGGTGGAAATAGGGTCGGCAACCAAGACCTCGTGCGTCTATCAAAAGACAAGAGAAAACAAACAATCACAAAAGAGAACTAGAAAATGTGCAAGTTACGAAGCTTTGGCCAAAAAACTATCTTCCATTACTTTCAAAGATGGTGATACAAAACTGCGGTGGCCAGTTCGCAAGAGGCATACACATTCAAAAAAGAAAGAAAAACCTAGTCTATGCTGGGGGGGGGGGTTGGCACCTCTTCGTCGGCCTGGTCACCCCCCATCTTCTCGCCAGTCGGCGAAAGGTCCGGCTCCCAACCGTAGTGGAGGTGGTCCACATTCTGTTCCGGATAAATCTTCCGGAAATGATCCTTGGCCCGGTCGTATGCCTCGTCCTGCGCCATGATCAGGGCGTCCGCCGAGGCAGCCTCCATCCTCTCCAAGGCCTTCCGTCCCTTCACCGCCTCCTCTTCGGTCTTATCCTTAAGGCGATCCATGTCCTTCTGGTGCTGCTCGAATATTGAGGCCATCTGGGCCTCATGGACGACCACCATGTTCTGAGCCTCCTTCAGGTCGTTGGTCACCTTGTTCAACTCACGGAGATACTTCTCTGCGTTCCTCCTCTCCACAATGACCTCCTTCTCGAAGCACTTTTGGAAGTGCTGCCCGTGGAGCATCGCCTGTCCAAAGGAGAAAAGGTCAGAAAACATCGTCACAATCCAAACCAAATACAAATACAAAGTATCAGCACTTATCGAGATCGACGCCTGAGACCAGCGCATGAAGGCCTGTTCAGACGTCTGCGTCGCCAGCGAGATCCGATCCCGCTCGGTGGCGGCCTTCCTGACAAACTCGACAGCCACAGGGCCCTCGAGCAGGGAGTCCCCCTGAACAATTGACCAGTCGGGGGCGAAGGGCCGCAGTGTAACACCCCGAATTCCAAAATACACTGAATTCGAGTTCCACAGGATCTTTACACTTCTTTCGTACAATTTTACAAGGAAATAAAAACTTTTCTTTTATCAGAGTTACATTACACTTGTACATTATCACAGCGGAAGCAATATTACAATCAATTTACATGAAACAATCTTTAAATCAATCTTGCGCAGCATGTATATTTCAATTGTCAAGCATCTTTACCCTGCATATAAAACTGTGGGCGCGTCAGTTCATTCAACTGACGAAATATTATACACGGTCATCCTCTCTATACCGGAAATAGTATAACGATTCTCATTTCTTAACAAATCACAAACTTGTCACAAACAAAACTAAAGGGACTATCCTATTGATGCCGTGTTGTGAATGTGCACTTAATCCTTAATACAGTTATTATGATATATGACACTAATGCGCACTTGTTTGGATTCTATGCATCCCATACTACATAGGTCCGAGGGCAAGCCCTTAATCGTTCTTCATCTTATAGGGTTCAATCCCTCGCCATGACTTAATCTACTACTGTAACTACGGTAAGTATCCTATATGTTCTATGAGTTACGAGCTCATGTCCAGACAGCCTGGAGGGGAATCCCATGTCATGTCACGACGCATCGTGAAGACAGCCTGTGGTCAATTCTGCCTCCGTCATGGGACATGACACCACCCGCAGTCACCAAACATCCCACGAGCGTCGCCACCGGGACGGTACTCTGGAGTAGTATCCACGTCTTGTCACGACGCATCGTGAAGACAGCTTGTGAATACTCTCACGCCGCCAATCCAATGGCCCTTATACTCAATGTTTTTCTCTTACTTTCATCACATCTTCACTATGTATCTAATCCTTAGTTTAATTGAATCATGAATAAAATCAATCTCTTAGAATGTAGCACTTCCGCTATACCGGTCTTAACCATTTATTCAACATGACCCAAGTCTTGGTCTTTTCATTTCAAATTCCATTTCAGTTCATTTCTCTGCCGGTATAAGGTTTGGCTATACCCTAATCCTCAATTTCAACTCATAATTACAATGTCATACTCATAAGACCTTTTAATGATTAATCACCATTCATGTTTCAAAGCATAGTATTCATGTATTCACATCTTTCATAACTCATCACAATCAATAATTCAATGCATAGATACTTGAAAACTGAAATTCTTCTAACATGTCATATTCACTAGTTTATAAGCTCACATAATTCTATTTTAATCCATACCAATTCCACAGTTTAAATTTTCAATTGTTTCACAATCTCACACCTTTCAAATTTCTCATTACCAAAATCTCATTTTAAAACTTCTTAAACAATCCCTTCAATTTCCTTTATATAAAAGTTAATAATCAAAATAAGTTTTTCTTTGTAAAAACCGTCTCAAATCTCATTTATACTAAGACATAGGTCATAGAAATTATCTCACAAAGAAAATACAGATTTACTTAAAACTTCGGGGAAGTCGACTGTCACAGATCACCAGTCGGCTGTTCTGTAATGTTTTTAAACTCAAAAATAAAAATGTTCAGGGCAGTCGACTGTTAACCATGACCAGTCGGCTGTTCTGCGAGTTTCTAAAGCTCGAGAATAAAATACTCAGAGGAGTCGACTGTCTTATATGGACAGTCGGCTGTTTCGCTATGATTTTTAAACTCAAAAATAAACGATCAGGCCAGTCGACCGTTAAATGTGATCAGTCGGCTGCTCTGCGATGTTTTTCAACTCGAAATCAAAATGACCAGGACAGTTGACTGTTACATATAGTCAGTCGGCTGTGCTGTGGGGTTTTTCAAGTCTAAAAATATATTTTCTTCTCTTTTTGAAACATAACTTTCCAGATCACAATCTACTTAAAAATTTACAGTAAACCCGTATTTCACAATGATCATTTGCTTTATAAGAACTTCTGTTTTATTAATTAATTACACATGATGCATTCGATCATTTGTTTGCAAAAATGCATTCTTTTTCATTTATTCTAATGGCATAAATAGCAATGGGAAATTTCATGACATCTATTACCAATTATTTCTTAATAATTTATTCTATCAATTCATCTTTTACACACCATTCTACTTTAGCACTTTAATCCATAAACATGATGTTAGTCTTTTACTAGTTAAACCACATAGTTCACATTTAGGACATATTTTGCATACTAACATTAGAAATAACGAGAACATTCACTTTACTCATAATTAATAAATATAGTAATCAATCAACACATATTTGCTAATTTCTCAATTTCCTTCTATTTAGGCAAGCATGCATTTCATTTCAACTAGTAACTCATAATAACAATTCAATTTCCTCCCTAGCATGATTTCTACTTTAGAAGTCATGAGAAACACTCACCTTTTGAAGAAAACCCAATTAAGAAAATCCCTTAGAGCCTCCTAGATTGCGAGCGAGTGCCTTCTCCTCCTAGATTGCAGTGCAACGAACTCCTTCTCTTTTCTCCTTGCCAAAAACCGAGAGCTTCTTCTTGTAGGGATGGCCGGCCTCCAATGGGGGAACACTCACACTCAACTCACACTAATATAAATCTCCTATATAATTGTTCTCTTCTTTCAATAGATTACTAGTGTAAAATACAAACAAATAGGAGGGGTATTTATACTAATTTTAGAGTAGATTGGAGGGCTGGGATTCAATGGATGGTTGTAGAATGGAAGGCTAGGATAGAAGAAGAAGTTATAGCAACCACCCACACACAAATAACTACCCATGCACACAACCCACTCTCCCATTCCTTCCATGCCCAAACCGGCCCAAATAAAGTGTGCATTGCATACTATGTGCTTCGCTCGTGCCACCTAGTACCCCTATTTAAAAGTTGTACAATTTAATTAATCAAAATATTCACCATTTATCTCTACATGACAAGTGTGACCATTTAATTAATTAATTAGATTGGTGGGCTTCATAAATAGAGGGCTTAGGCTTGTGGGCCAAGACAACAAATTAATAATTAATTAAAGTGACTAAAACAATTAATTAGTGTTTTAGGCTTTTAGAAATAGGATTTTAGAAAAATAAAGAAAAATAATTGTTCATACTAAAAATGAGATTTCATATAAAATAAATAAATAATATACACATGAAGTTTGCACGTGCACAACACTTGAAAAATAATATTTTTATTAAAATGAAGTTTTAGGGTATTACACGCAGCCCCTGTTTCCCTACCATCTGCTCGGTAGTGGGACGAGGTGGGGGGGAAGCCTCTGCCCCGGGGCCTCTACAGTCTTCTTACTGCCCGAACTGCCCCCTACATCCTGAGGAGCCCTCGGCGTATAGGGCTGATACCTCTTGGCCTTCTTCGCGGGAGAAGGCTCCTCGGCTACCGGGGTTGGTCCCTTGCCGGACCCCCCACCTTGGGCAGCCAGCTTCTTCTGCTTTGCCTTCTTCCTCCTCTCCGCTCTCGCCTTCTTGGCGACAGCTAACAAGGCGCACCTGTCATCGACCTGCTGGGAAGTCATCTCTGTAAAAATAAAAGAAGAGGGGCTAACGTTAACACGAAGGCAGAGAGATGCAAAAATTCAGAACGAAAACATACTAGGGTCGGCGGGGCTCAGTTCGGCCCGGGCCAGGTGTAGTTCCGTCACTCGAGGCCATGCTATGCTGTGCCCCCCAATAATTTTCTCAACCATCTTCCACTCCTTTGCCGTCAAGTCACTGCGCTTCGGAGGTTTGTGGTTCGGCTTGAAGAAGTTCCATGAGGTCGGAATCCCCCAAGACTTCTCGCTCCGGACCACGAAGTATTTTTCTTTCCACCCTTTGATGGAATCCAGATGGCCGTGCATCACCTTTTTATGTGGCCTAGGCGAGAAGTAAAATATCCCCTCCGCATCACCGAGCGAGCTGATCCCTAGGATGGCTCGGAAGTAGGTCAACCTCGGCTTCATGCCCTTCTCTTGGCACTTCAGAATGAAGCAAATCAAGTGCTTCTAGGAGTTTGGGCTATACTGCATCGGGCTTAGCTTTGCCCAATTTAAAACCCTCTTGACGAAGGGGTGTAGTGGCAGCCTCAGTCCCGAGACAAAGGCGTCCTCGGGAAAGATACAATAGCCCGGTGCAAGAGTTGTGGTGGGTCGGATGCCAGGGCTCGGAATAAAGACTTCAAACTCCCGAGGAATGAAGTAGGTAGCCCTCAGGATATGAAGATAGTCTGCCTTCAAGACACACGGAATACTGTTCATCCGGATCTTCACCCGGCTCTCCTCGCTCGGTACAGGAGGAAGAGGGTCGATATCTTTGACATCGTCGGGGTACATCCTGATCGACTCCGGATTTTTAAAGGAGACCGGAGGAAATTCGAACCCCGGTCTAGGGGCATATTTATCTGGAGGAGGCGGACTATCCGGAAAGCTTAACTTCCTCTTCTTCCGACGAGGACGAGCCTTCCTCTCGAGAGACCGTATCGACAAAGGTGGTAGAGGCGGAAGGTCGTCTCCGATCTCAACCGCCCCTCCTACGGGGCCTTCGTCAGCACCTTCCTGAGCGCCCTCCCCTTCATCTCCATCATCCTCATCATCATCAACGGCGCCCTGACCCTCGGGATCCTGATCCTCCTCACCCTCCTCATCACCCTCGGCATCCTGATCCTCCTCATCCTCCTTACCCTCGTCAACCTCGACATCCCCCTCTTCCTCTTCCACCTCCCCGCCCTCGTCCACGGGCTCCTTCCCCGGCCTTCGGGATCTCAGCGGCGACACTACGAAGGCCACATCATCACCTCCGTCCGACCCGGGGTCTATCACGACTTCCTCCTTAACTATATATTTGCTAAGGGACGAAAATGTCTCTGACTCTTATTCCTCCGCGGAGCGGCCCGATGAACTAGCCTCGGATCCGGACTGAGAGCGCGACATTACTAAGCAAGAATACTAACCTGAGATTTGTACCATGCGATCACCGGAAAATCTCGCCGACGGCAAGTGACACCCTGTTCTTATGAAATTGGAAAGTGAGAGTAAAGAAATGAATAAAAGAAAAGTGGGGAAGGGGGGAGATTTATAGCGGAGAAAGGAACTCCTCGATTTCCGCAAATCATATCTGGTCGTTGGATCTTAAATCATCAAGATCTAACGGCCGCTATGATTTGGCGTCGCTTCGATTCTTGCGCTCATGGCGTCAGTAGTGGGCGCGAAATTACCCAACTACCCCCCAGGCATTTTTCCAACAAACAGACTTTTTCGACAAGTCAAGAGGGGTCGACGCTTGGATTGCATCGCGAGCCACAACTTCCTCTTCTATTTGACAGAAGGGTCGGAGCTCAGATGACACCACAAGCCACAACTTCCTTTTCTATTGGCAGAAGGGTCGGAGCTCGGATGACATCGCGAGCCACAACTTCCTCTTCTATTAGCAGAAGGGTCAGAGCTCAGATGATATCGCGAGCCACAACTTCCATTTCTATTTGACGGAAGGGTCGGAGCTCGGATGACACCGCGAGCCACAACTTTCTCTTCTATTGGTAGAAGGGTCGGAGCTCGGATGACATCGCGAGCCACAACTTCCCCTTCTATTTGACAGAATGGTCGGAGCTCGGATGATATCGCGAGCCACAACTTCGTAATGTATTTTGACAGAAGGCTCGAAGCTCAAATGACATCACGAACCACAACTTCCTCTTCCATATTAACAGAAGGGTTGATGCTCGGATGGCATCGCGAGCCACAAACTTCACAGAAGGCTCGGAGACCGGATATCAACGCTAGTCGTCGATACTTCTACTCCCACAAAGCATTGAGTATGGGGGCTCAGACCTCGGATGACACTGCGAGCCCCAGAACCCCACTCTATTCAAGGGGGCTCGGAGCTCGGATGACACCGCGAGCCCCAGAAGCCCTTCCCTATTCACAGGGGGCTCGGAGCTCGGATGACACCGCAAGCACTAGAAGCCCTCCTCTATTCAAGGGGGCTCGGAGCTCGGATGACACCGCGAGCACCAGAAGCCCTCCCCTATTCACAGGAGGCTCGGAGCTCGGATGGAATCGCAAGCCCCAAAACCCTCCTCTATCCCGCAAAGCGAGGGGCTCGTCTGCCGACCCCCAATGCTCGACAAATCGAGCTCCAACCCGACAGACCTCGACGTCCCCTCGCTCTTCCAACTAACGAGAGGATCGTCTGCCGACCCTCGGAGCTCGTCTACCGACCCCAGACGCTTGACAAAACCGAGCTCCAACCCGACAAACCTCGACGTCCCCTCGCTCTTCCAACTAGCGAGAGGATCGTCTGTCGACCCTCAGAGCTCGTCTTCTGACCCCAGATGCTCGGCAAACTAAGCTCCAACCCGACAGACCACGATGTCCCCTCGCTCTTCCAACTAGCGAGAGGATCGTCTGCCGACCCTCGGAGCTCGTCTACCGACTCCAGACGCTCGGCAAACCGAGCTCCAACTCGACATACCTCGACGTCCCCTCGCTCTTCCAACTAGCGAGAGGGTCGTCTGCCGACCCTCGGAGCTCGTCTGCCGACCCCAGACGCTCGGCAAACCGAGCTCCAACCCGATAGACCTCGACTTCCCCTCGCTCTTCCAACTAGCGAGGGGATCGCCTGCCGACCCTCGAGGCTCGTCTGCCGACCCTAAGGCTCCAATAGGGGATCGCTTCTTCCTACCCCCTGGCCTCTCATGGAAGTAACAGATCCTATTTTTGTCGCCGCACACACCACCCTGCTTTTCCTACAGAGGCAAAGAAGCACTCCTACACAGCTGGATCACCCAGCCCTCCAGGAGTGGGGGGCTTGTGATATGGGTCAGATGACGTGGCCCCTTCTGGGCCACAGGATCCCCTCAGGAAACGTGCATCGCCGGATCATCCGGATCCGCCACGTCAGCATCAGAAAACTGCCCGAGCCTCTGCCACGTCAGCTTGGAAACTGCCCAGGCCTCTGCCACATCAGTCCTATACCGCTCGGGCTTCCACCGCTTCAGGCCCACGGGCAACCAGGTCCAGACCTGGCCCCAAATGGATCCAGACCCGGTTGGCTTCTCCTATAAATACCAGACCCCTTACCCTTTATTAAGGTAATGAATCTTTCCCACTTAAAATCCTAGTTACTGTTACTCTCTCTCAGTAGCTGACTAGATCGTCGGAGGGTCTGCCACCGGGACCAACCCCGGTGTTCCTAGACCGTCTGCAGGTACACGAGACCTCGGATCCGAGCCTCCTGATCCGAGCCGAGCATCCAGCTTCCACCTCACTACCGCCTACTTCCGTACCGTTCGCCCGGTTGAGGGTCGTCCGCACCGAAGCTTCCTCCACCAATACAAATCGAGTAAGAACTCACACCTGGTGCATCCACACGCCTCCCAAAAACAAACCGCATCAATCACCATTTTCAAATGGGCTCAGGGTTAATTTCCACAAAAGCGCTCTAATTCCCATTGTTTTATCCCTAGAGGAGGCAACAGAACAGGCAACCATTCTCAACTGCAAGATTGAGACTTTCCACATTAAATATCTAGGTGCCCGCTAAGATTGTGCAAACTTAAGAAGTCAGATTGGGTACCGACCATTGACCGGGTTGAAAACAGACTAGCGGGATGAAAATGTAAGTCACTGACTGTCCCTGAGAAAGAGAGTGAGTCTCATCAACTCAATCCTCTATAACCTATCTACATATTATCTATCATTTTTCGAAATATCATGATGGGTTATCCGAAGAATTGACCGTATCCGAAAATGCTTCCTATGGAAGTGTGCAGACACAGATAGGGACGGCTACCACCTCATTAGATGAGAGAAAGCATGCATGAAGAATATACACAGAGAAGTGGGCATCATAGATATTCGAGATATGAACCTTACGCTCTTGGGAAAATGGTGGTGGAAAGTCTTTCACCATAACAGCGAAGGGTGGCAAGATTCATCCATTCCTACCTACAAGGGAATGAGACACATAATCTGGGCTTCAGGGTGGGTCCACGTGTCTCTTGGTTCTGGAGAGAGATTGCCAAAGTCTATGATCCGTTCAATGTATGTGTAACTTTCTGTGTCGGTAACGGCATGTTGATCAGATTCTGGTGGAATAAATGGTGCAGTGACCACACACTCAGAGAACTTTTCACAATCCTATATGCACAAACGACACAACCACACAGCATGGTGGCCAGAACTTGGAAAAGAGGCTCAAGGAAACCACTCTTTAAATAAACCCTTAACCTGGATTTCCATCGTAGGTTAAGGAAATTACAGGCTCATATCACCCAATCAGGAGTAAAGTGCTCAAAGGGACCAGATAGGAAAGCCTGGGGACTTAAAAAAAATGGCACCTTCACGGTATGATCGTTCTACAACCACATTCATTTTAGAGGATGTAAACCGAAATGGTCGGCAATTATCTAGAAAGCAAAAATCCTACTTAAAGTGAAACTCTTCCTATTGCTAGTCCTAAAAGATGTGATTTTGACTAGAGAGAACTTGGTCAAACGACAACCGAATATCGATTCAACCTGTGGGTTCTATAATGCTTCCACCAAAACCAGAAATTATCTATTTTTGGAATGTCACGGTAGCAAAGCAATCCTAGTAGAAGTCCTTAAGGCTCTTGGAACTACCGACTATCCCATTAAGTATGAGGACTTGTGGATCAGCATGAAATTCGCCACTGAGATACGTAAAATGAAAGAAGCCTGGTATATCGTCATCACCGCTACGACCTGGTTTTAGCTAAATATAAATAATTTTTATTTATGTGGGACTAGTAATAGTATTTCTGGTAATTTAACCCACATTATGCATTTTATTTTATTCTGGGTTACAGCTGTTGCAACAGGATCAAGAGGGAGGATCACCAACGCCTTCCAAGTCGAGGAGTACGACGACAAAGAGATCGAGATCGGTCCAAAGCTTGATTGAGTGGTGCAAATTTTGATGGATTCCCACCTCCCTTGGTCTGTTGGAGGATCTCTTAAAGTTGTTGTAATTTTTATGATACTTTCTTGTTTGTTTCTATATTTGTCCCACCCTCTCATGTCCGGAGGAAGATCTATGTTTTAAATTTTGTACTGTAGGACTCTGTATTTTGCATAATAATCTGAAATTGTTTTATCAACCTCTTATTAATAATACTTGGTGGTCATACTCCATATTTTTTTTTACCAACCACCAGATTTATTCACAATTTTTTTAATTAAAAAAAAATTCTTTGGCATATCCATGAGAATTTTAAACCATGCACCATCCAAAGCATGCTCTAGATCTTGAAGATAGCAATATTAATTAATATGTTTAATATTATACTAGTATCATAGGAATAAAACTAGCTTTCAAAATATTCCACAGTTAGAGCATCCACAGTCGTTTGCTTATTTGTCATTTTTTTCATTTTTTTTTACTGTAGCTCACACAGTCGTGAGCTATTTTGCCATTTTTTGGCAAATCGGCTACGGTAGAAAGGGAAAAATAGCATTTCATATAGCAAAATGCATATTATAGCAGACGAAATATCAGGATTATTTAATTATTATTTTAATTGATCGGACGAAACATGATATTTCGTCCGAAGTAAAAAAAAAATAAAAACCAAATAAAATAACCGGTTAAATGAATTTAAGCGTGGGAATGAACATGATGTTTCGTCCCAATCCAATTTTTTTTAAAAAAATTATTTAAAAAATTAATTTTGTAAATTTTAATTTTTTTTGCAATTATCTAAATTGATTTTGCAAATTTTTAAATTGTTTTTGTAAATATTTTTTACAAATTATTTTTTAAAATTGTTTCTGCAATTTTTTTTTGCAAAAAAAACTTCCGCAAAATCCGGACGAATCATCATGTTTCGTCCGGTTTTGTGATTTTTTTGCACATTTTGTAAAATTTTAAATTGTTTTTGCAAATTTTTAAATTTATTTTGCAAATATTATTTACAAACTATTTTTAAAAATTATTTTTGCAAATTTTTTTGCAAAAAAAAACTTCTTCCTTTTTGGGACGAAACATCATGTTTCGTCCCGTATTTTTTATTAATATTTTATCCCGTATTTTTTATTAATATTTTATCAGTATAAATTATTTTTTTAATTACAGACGTCTGTTTCTTTTTTAACGATCTTATGCATTTTTTTTGTCATTCGACGACTGCAGTGTTTTCTCAAATTGGATGGACAAAATATATATTTTGTCATTTTTTACATTGAACGACTATGGATGCTCTTACCAAATTGTAAAACTGTTTTTTGGGATTGCTTTTGCTTTTGCCTTTGCCCCAAGCTTAAAAAAGAGATCTAAAATTCACGTGCATTCCTAGGGAAACACGGCATTAAAATGCTAAATTTAGAGACAAACCAAGCATATATAAAAACATTGCATAAATTAACTAAGTCCTAAAAACATTGCTTAAATTAACTTAGTCATATATGCATAGGGAACCCTAAATTTTTATTAGTACAATGCATCGCTAATTTTAGAGTGACTAGTATAATGTACGTGTGATGCATGTTTAAAAAAAGATAAAGTCATCAAATTAAATGAATATATATATTGAATAAGAAAAAAATAGTTTATAATTGAATGTTTTAAATTGGGCTACACGTATATTTGTTGGATATAGTTTGGACGTGTACTATACGTGTTTATATAGTTACAAAGTTAGAATTTGTTTATTACAAACCCCAACTCTTCCATTAAAATAATAGTATCATGCACGTGCGATGCACGTGGAGGGAGAATGAAAAAGACAAAAAAAAACTACCAACACGTGCGCTGCACGTGTTGATACACATACACAAAAAAATAAAAAATTGTTTATTTGTTTACCAACCCCATCTCTCCCATTATAATAGTTATAGATAGATAGTATTATGCACGTGGGAAAAAATTGGGAGGAATGAAAAGGGCAAAAAAAAAATTTACCTGCACGTGTGCTGTACGGATTGGGTTATGGACAAAGGCCTTCTCCCATTATAGTAGTAAAGATAAAGATAAAGATAAAGATGTATGTTACCAAAAGGACAGAGGAGCAGGTATATGGAGTTTTGGCATTGAAATATAAATAAGATGATATGATATCGAGGATGGCATTGATGGAATATTTTGGGAAACATACTTTTAATAAATCGAAATCATATGGAGCATTTAATGTGATTTCTGTTCGGATTTGTGCTCCTTATACTCTCTCAAAACAATTTCGAAGAGCATTGTGTTACTCAGAAATCGAAACTAAGGAGAGTTGGATTTGCAAATCCTATATAATTCTTTTTTAAGGGGGGCTGTGGAGATGTTGCAATTTTGGATCTAACTTAAAACCGCAGGTAAAACAAAAGGAGTATGAAACTTTAATGGGTAAAAGGGATATAAGCAACTTGCTCATTTAGCAAATGAGCAAGTGATGAGGTGGTATGCATGTGAAACATTGAGTATCTAACCATTTTTAGGATTTTTCAATTACATGCATGCCACCTCATCACTTGCTCGTTTACTAGATGAGCAAGTTGCTCATATCCCTTTTACCCAACTTTAATTGCTCGAACATAAAAATTTGAAATATTTACTCTAACTAAGGTGTGTTAGAACCCGAATATATAAATAATAGAAAATCCCAACAGAGATTGCGAAGAAAATGAAATACAACAAAGAAAACAGTAAGTCAAAGAATTTGCACAAAGTCGAGACTGATAATCTCTGTTCTTAAAGCAGAATTCGCTCCGTAGTGTGACGGTTACCGGCGAATTGCTTCCCAGGATACAACTGTACCTTCTCTGAAGAACGCAGCACCCTTACTTCAGAGATTCAGCGAACCGTTGCCTGTGATGTACTCTCAGTTGACACTGACACAGAGGAGAAGAAGAAGAAGAAGAACAGATCAAAAAATTCTCTATCTGTATAAAAGACTCTGTCTGGATTTATAGAGGAAGATTTTGGAGACTGGAGACTGTTCAGATGCCATTACTCTGTAACAGCAGAGTAATGGGGACTCTTCAGATTCATAACTGGTGAGCGATTATTTACTCTGCTGTTACAGAGTAATGGGTACCAGTTACTGAATCTGAAAAGCCTTCCAGTTACTGAATCTGAAAAACTTTTTCAGTTCAGTAGGGGAAGAGTTTTTATCTGGGCAAAAAAAAATTTAAGCCAGACCAGACCAAACCAAGCCAAACCGAAACCGAAGCCCAAGCCAAACCGAACCCGGGGCCGGAGTCGGGCCGGGCGGGCGCGCGCACGCGTGTGTGTTTGTCATTTTGGCTAAGTCCTCTCTCCACTACACGTTAGTGGTAACCCCCGGGCCACGCCCTTTAGTCCAGTTTTCTAGTATATATACTAGGAAAAATCTTTTCCAATTTCCAATATGGGACTATCCATTTTCTCCAAGTTGCCAAGTTAGTACCTTTCAAGTACCCAACTTTTGGACCAACATTTCTCATTCATACGGAATTCGTTTTTGGCAAGTGAGTATACTACGGAATAGTACTCGTCCAGAGGATCGCAATCAACTCATTTTTCGGCGCCGTCGGTGGCCAGAGCCTGCCGGAATCCGGCCCGGAAAACTGGAAAAATTAATTCCAACAATCCCCCACATGAATGAAAATTACCAGACCATGTAATCCAGATACGACAGAAAAAACAAAAAACATGACAGAAAGACTCTGAGAGTACAATCGGAAAATCACTGCATCAGGAATGGTAGTAATTTTTCAACTTTGAACCACCTTAGTAATTAGCTATCAGATTCTCTTGACCAGGTAGTGACCATGATGTCTTGAACTACCCGGGCTTTGATGTGAACCCAGACAATAACTATCACACAGTTTCATCTCCCCACAGAACTAAGTTCTCTTGTTGTGTTCATTTTGGCCTTGAACATCCCTGGTTAATCGTGAGTGAACTTGGAGAATGTAGCCTCTCTTCATTCTCCTAAAAACGGCTTCATTTCACACTCACAAGGTGATTGCCCATAAAGAGTATCCTGCTATACCCCAATTTTATTTCAAAGCTATGGGAATCATTAAAAGCCAAGTTTATCCTAACTATTTGCAGGCATCACTTATTTTATCATCCTAAGAGTGGGTATGAGATGTTAATCTCTCAGTGCTTCCGTCGATTCAACAAGATTTAGTTGTCCCTTTGAACCTAGATCCTGGGATCTCCAATTCCTACGTAGGGTTTCCATCAAGTATCCTCTTTCGTCATAGGCTTTAAACCCATTCCTCTTAATGATCTCACAACCTGCTCTCGCGACAGACCTTTAGTAAATAGATCCGCTAGGTTGTCGGCCGATTATATATATTCTATAGAGATTACTCCATTTGAGAGCAGTTGTCTAATGGTTTTGTGTCGCCTTCTGATATGACGAGACTTACCATTATACATACAACTCAGTATCCATGCTATAGCCGATTGGCTGTTACAGTGTACACATAAGGCAGGCACTGGTTTTTCCCACATAGGAATATCCTTTAAAAAGTTTCGAAGCCATTCTGCTTCCTCTGCCGCTTTGTCTAAAGCAATAAACTCAGATTCCATGGTGGATCTGGTCAATAGCATTTGTTTAGAGGATTTCCATGACACAGCTGCACCACCAAGTGTGAAGACATATCCACTTATAGATTTTGAGTTCTTGGAGTCCGATATCCAGTTGGCATCACTGTATCCTTCCAGTACTGCTGGATATCTGGTGTAATGCAGCACATAACTCTGAGTATGTCGCAAGTAGTTCAATACTCTAGTTATTCCTTTCCAGTGACTTCGTCCTGGATTACTCGTGTATCGGCTCAGTACGTTTACCGAATGTGCTAGGTCCGGTCTTGTACAATTTGTTAGGTACATAGACTACCAATTACACGTGCATATTCCAGTTGTGATATGCTTTTGCCTGTATTTTTGAACAAGTGAAGACTTGGATCGACGGGACTTTTTGCTGTCCCATTGGAGTAATTGTTGAATCTTTCAAGTACTTTCTCAGCATAATGAGCTTGAGACAAAGTAATCCCCTCAGATGTTCTGGAAACTTTGATTCCTAGTATGACATTTGCAACTCCCAAATCTTTCATGTCAAACTTGCCACTAAGCATGCTCTTAGTTTGTTTGATAATGTCGTTATTTCTTCCAATAATGAGCATGTCGTCTACGTACAGACAGACCAGAATGTATCCATTTGGAGTATCTTTGATGTAGATACATTTATCGCATTCATTTATTTTGAAACCATTTGACATCATAATATTGTCAAATTTTGCATGTCACTGTTTTAGAGCTTGTTTCAGGTCGTACAGTGATTTTACAAGCCTGCACACCTTGTTTTCCTGTCCAGGAACTACGTAACCCTCATGTTGTTTCATGTATATTTCTTTTTCTACGTCCCCATTTAGAAATGCAGTTTTAACATCCATTTGATGTATTTTCAGGTTACGTAGAGCTGCAATAGCTATCAACATTCTTATGGATGTTATTTTTGTAACTGGGGAATATGTATCGAAGAAATCTAGGCCTTCTTTTTGGCTAAATCCTTGTACCACAAGTCTAGCCTTATGCTTCTCTATTGAACCATCTGGTTTCAATTTTTGTTTGAAAATCCATTTGCATCCTAGAGCTTTACATCCAGAAGGCAAGTCGACTAACTCCCATGTATGATTTTGCATAATGGAGTCTATTTCACTTTTGATTGCTTCCTTCCACATAGGAGCATCAGGCATAGACATGGCTTCCTTGAAAGTTCTGGGCTCATTCTCTAACAGAAAAGCCGTCACAAAGTCAGGACCAAATGATTTTGATGTTCTAGCCTGTTTACTTTGTCTAGGCTCATCAGTATTATGTTCTGGTTCATCAACTGAAGTGCTTGGATTCCCTTGTTCACGTGTACGTTTGGGGTACGTAGTATCCTTGCACGGAAACATGTGTTCAAAGAAGGAAGCATTCCTTGATTCTATTATTGTATTCACATGGATATCCGGTATATCCGATTTGTATACCAAGAACCGATATGCACTACTGTTGTGTGCATAGCCTATGAATATGCAATCAATCGTCTTAGGTCCGATGGTGACCTGTTTCGGATTAGGTAGTGCCACTTTTGCTAGAGACCCCCACACTTTGAGGTATTTATACGAAGGTAAGTTACCTTTCCACAGTTCATATGGTGTCTTGCCAGTTTTCTTGTGAGGTATTTTATTAAGAATGTAGTTGGCAGTCAGCAACGCTTTCCCCCACATGTTTTGGGGTAAGCCAGAATTCAACAACAAGGCATTCATCATCTCCTTTAGAGTTCGGTTCTTGCGCTCGGCAGTACTGTTTGATTCGGGTGAGTAAGGAGCAGTTGTCTGATGAACGATTCCATGTTCTGAGCAGAATATGTTAAAAGGTGCATCATATTCTCCTCCTCTATCACTTCTAACGATTTTAATCGTTTTGCCAAGTTGATTCTCAACCTCAAGTTTGTATTCTTTGAATTTATCCAAAGCCTCATTTTTGCTATGTAACAAATATACATAATAGAATTTTGTGCAATCGGCTATGAAAGTCACAAAGTACTTTTTGCCTCCTCTAGTCTGCACATATTTTAAATCACACAGATCCGTGTGAATTAGACCTAGAGTTTCTGTGTTTATTTCTACAGAACGTGATGGGGTTTTAGTGAGTTTGGCCTCCGTGCAAACTTCACATTTTTCTGAGTTATCTACCTTAAATTTTGGTAGCAAATTCATGTTAATTAATCTACGCATAGAATTTACATTAACATGACATAGTCTTTCATGCCAAACAGAGGAAGACTCAACAACATAGGCAATAGGAGTTATTTCATTAACTTTGGGAACAACAGGAACAATAGTTTTAGGGATGACTGTCATTACATTAAACTTGAACAGTCCATCCTTTACATATCCTTTACCCAAGTATACCCCATTCTTAGACAGTACAAAATTATCAGAAACAAGAACAACCTTAAACCTATTCTTGCTTAGCAAAGAACCTGATATCAAGTTCTTTTTAATGTCTGGAACATGCAGCACATTTGTGAGTGTTAGCTCTTTGCCTGAAGTCATTTTCAGCACTATCTTCCATGTTTCTTCAATTTTGGAGGTGGAAGAGTTTTCCATGAACAGTTGTTCATCTTTGTTGCACTTCTGGTATGAGGTGAACATTTCCTTGTCCGAGCAGATATGCTTGGTGGCCCCAGTATCGTACCACCATTCACGAGGATTGCTCTCCACAAGATTTACCTCTGATACTACAGCACAGAGGTCCAGGTCAGAGAGACCAGTGGACAAGTTCTCAGCTATGTGTGTGTAGGATTTTTCATTCCCTTTTACATGTCCTGTTCCTGAACGATTACTGTCCTTGCTGCGACACTCAGAAATTTTGTGCCCCAACTTACCACACTTGTGGCATTTCCCAGCAAACCTCTTTGCATGAGGTTTTTTGTTTGAGGCCTGTGGCAGAAACTTCCTCTTCTTGCCCTTCTGTTCGTGCTCCACCACATTGGCCTTTTCTATGGACTGATTTCCATAGGACCTGTCACCCTTGCGATTCTCTTCTTCGATCTGCAACCTGACAATTAGGTCTTCAAGAGACATCTCCTTTTGCTTGTGTTTGAGGTAGTTCTTGAAGTCTTTCCACCCAGGTGGAAGTTTTTCAATGAACGCTGCAACCTGGAATGGTTCGCACAGCGTCATTTTCTCTGCAGCAATGTCGTGCATTATAACCTGCAGTTCTTGGACTTGACTCACCACAGTTTTGGAGTCAATCATCTTGTAGTCCAGAAATTTGCCGACAACAAATTTCTTGGACCCGACGTCTTCTGTTTTGTACTTCTTTTCCAGGGACCCCCACAGGAATTTGGACGTCTTGAAGACACAGTAGACGTTGTACAGGGGGTCTACCAAGCCATTCAGGATGTAGTTCCTGCAGTGGTAGTCGCCCTAAGTCCATGCATCAACTGCAGCAACGGAGTGTGCATCCATTGGCGCCAGCATCGGGACAGATTCAGTAAGGAATCTGTCCAGCTTCAATGTGGTCAGGTAGAATTGCATCTTCCCTTGCCACTTTTTGAATCCAGTTTCATTGAACTTTTCCGGTTTTTCTCCCACGGTTATGTGCGTGGGCAGAACGACCGAATGTGCCGCAACCGATTGTGCAGTCATATTTTGGGTCCCCAGTATTTCGGTACTGAGAAGCCCATTAGCAATGCCAGTTGGTGTGTTCTCCATGTTCTTGTTTTCTCTGAAATTGTTCGAAATAGATACTGTTAGTTTTTTTTCTTCCGAACAACACCTGTAAATAGACTTCACAAAACTGTTAGAATCTGTGAGGAAAACATTTTGCTTTAAGATTGTTAGAACCCGAATATATAAATAATAGAAAATCCCAACAGAGATTGCGAAGAAAATGAAATACAGGAAAGAAAAAAGTAAGTCAAAGAATTTGCACAGAGTCGAGACTGATAATCTCTGTCCTTAAAGCAGAATTCGCCCCGTAGTGTGACGGTTACCGGCGAATTGCTTCCCAGGATACAACTGTACCTTCTCTGAAGAACGCAGCACCCTTGCTTCAGAGATTCAGCGAACCGTTGCCTGTGATGTACTCTCAGTTGACACTGACACAGAGGAGAAGAAGAAGAAGAAGAAGAACAGATCAAAAAATTCTCTATCTGTATAAAAGACTCCGTCTGGATTTATAGAGGAATGGGTACCAGTTACTCTGTTCAGATGCCATTACTCTGTAACAACAGAGTAATGGTTACCAGTTACTGAATCTGAAAAGCCTTTTCAGTTCAGTAGGGGAAGAGTTTTTATCTGGACAAAAAAAAATTTAAGCCAGGCCAAGCGAAACCGAAGCCGAAGCTGAAGCCGGGGCCGAAGCCGGGCCAGGCCGGCGCGCGCGCGCGTGTTTGTCATTTTGGCTAAGTCCTCTCTCCACTACACGTTAGTGGTAATCCCCGGGCCACACTCTTTAGTCCAGTTTTCTAGTATATACACTAGAAAAAATCTTTTCCAATTTTCGATATGGGACTATCCATTTTCTCCAAGTTAATACATTTCAAGTACCCAACTTTTGGACCAACATTTCTCATTCATACGGAATTCGTTTTTGGCAAGTGAGTATACTACGGAATAGTACTCGTCGAGAGGATCGCAATCCACTCATTTTCCGGCGCCACCGGTGGCTGGAGCCTGCCGGAATCCGGCCCGGAAAACTGCAAAAATTAATTCCAACAAGGTGAAATATAAAATTTTTATACCCTTTTGTAGACATTCTTTCTTAGAGCATCCACCTCGTGGTTACTAAAAAAAATAGCAAAATGTATATTATACTTATAGTAATCGGATGTTTGCTATAATGGTGAAATGCTATAATGAAGGGGAAATTTTTTTTTGATCGGACGGAACTCTAAGTTCCGTTCCGCGAAAAAAAAAATTATGGACAATTTTTAATTGTTAATTTGAATATTTTAATGATTAAAAAAAGTTTAAAAAAAAGGGTGGGACAGATCTCAGTGATCCGTCCAAGGCTTTCACTGATTTTTTTTATTTATTTACTTATTTATTTATAGTTGGGACGGAACTCTAAGTTTCCGTTCCATATAAAAAAAAAATATTTTTTATTTTGGACGGAACTTAAAGATCCGTCCAATAAAATTTTAAAAAATAATTTATTTTGGGACGGAACTTAGAGTTCCCTCCGCTATAATTTGCATATTCTCATATATATCTGCTCTCATATATAGTATTGTTCTGTAGCGATTTTGTCAAAATATGAATAAACAGTAAACGACTGCAGAGTCCAAAATGCTATAATATGGATAAAATGAAAAAAAAAAATTAGTAAACAACTGTGGATGCTCTTACATGATTTGCTCCAAAATCGCAAATATATAGATGACACTTTTTTTAGAAATATTGTATTAAGGCTCCTAAATATGTCATCTAAAAATAGAAATATATTCTAGCGGTCACCATGTCTTTCTCGCATAGTTTCACTCTTATAGTAAAAGTTTATATATTTTGATGTAGGTCTCAAAGCCTACCTTTCTCTGGTAAAAAAAGAAAAAAGAAACTCTAGTGAAAGTTTAAAAGTATAATAACTAGCCGATCTCGATCACCGATTAATTAGGTAATTCTGTTGTTTTATTTTATGGACTTGTATGCAATTAAGAAAAATATCCTGGTCAAGTAAACATGCAAGACCAAGGCCAACATGCAATAGAATCAACCTTGTTCACATCATCTAGTTTTTCTTTTGGTTTGGGTTTTTGTCCTACTATTTGCTCATTTATTATAGAGTCATTTCACACAAAGCCCATTATTGTAAAACTTTTGATGCATGTGCACCAAATACCATTTCTGTTTAACTATGTGCTGATTTGTAAATGAAGTACATGCCCAAAAAATTGTTTATGTAAAAGGCCAATTTATTTGAACTGAAGGGAAAAAGAAATAAAGAAAAGTAAATAACGATTGATCTACTAATGTTAAACAATTAATTGAAGTTTCATGCTAGTAACAAAAAAATGTGTTAGTGAATTACGAATAATTCAATATGTATTTGAATTTTGAAGTGTTTAAAGACTACTAGTAATTTACACGTGCAATGCACGCTTATATATATATATATATATATATATATATGGGAAAAGTAAATAACGATTGATCTACTAATGTTAAACAATTAATTAAAGTTTCATGCTAGTAACAAAAAAATGTGTTAGTGAAATACGAATAATTCAATATGTATTTGTAGTGTTTATAGACTACTAGTAATTTACACGTGCGATGCACGTGTTTATATATATATATATATATATATATATATATATATATATATATATATATACTATTTTAATGGGAGGGTTGGGGTTTGTAACAAACAAACCCTAACCTTGTAACTATATAAACACGTATAATACACGTCCAAACTATATCCAACAAATATAAATGTGCACCGCACGTTCTCATTCAATATATATTCATTTAATTTGATGACTTTACTTTTTTTAGATGTGCATCGCACGTACATTATACTAGTGTGTGTGTGTGTGTGTGTGTGTGTGTATATATACATACATACATATACATATATATATATATATATATAGAGAGAGAGAGAGAGAGAGAGAGAGAGAGAGAGAGAGAGAGAGAGATGTTCTGTTATGCACTAGACCTCCGTGTGCACTAAGCCTCCCACCTTCGTATCGACTATCCGAACCGTTCACATTGATCTACACATATAAATTAGTCTAAATATGTAAAATCAAATCATTTGAAATTCATTTGCCCATCCATTGAAGTGTTACAAAATTGTATGGTTGAAAATCGTCATTTTTTATTGTCACATGATGGATGGGCAAATAAATTTTAAATGATTTGATTTTACATATTTAGACTAATTTATACGTGTAGATCAATGTGAACGGTTCGGATCGTCGATATGAAGGTGGAAAGGCCGACTGCACACGGAAGTCTAATGCACAACGAAACATTTCTCTCTCTCTCTCTCTCTCTCTCTATATATATATATATATATATATATATATATATATATATATACACACACACACACACACACACACACAACAACAACAACAAAGCCTTTTTCCGAACAAGTTGGGGTCGGCTACATGAATTCTCGTTTTCCATTCTGCTCGGTTTAGTACAATATCTTCTGTAAGGTCACAAGCTATCATATCTTTTTTCACCGTTTTCATCCAAGTTATTTTAGGTCTTCCTCTACCCCTAACTCTACCCTCAATACTTATCAAATCACTCTTTCTAACGGGGGCACTACTAGGTCTACGTGTGACATGTCCAAACCATTTGAGGCGGTTATCTCTTAACTTATCTTGGATTGGAGCTACCTTTAACATGTCTCGTATATGCTCATTTCTAATTCTAGCCTTCCTGTTTTACCACACATCCATCTTAGCATCCTCAACTTTGCTACACTCATTTTTTGGACATGTTGTTTCTTTGTTGCCCAACACTTCGCTCCATACATCATTGCTGGTCTAACAGCCGTCCTATAAAAATTTTTCTTCAACTTCAAAAGTATACATTTTTCACACAAAATACCACTGGCACTTCTCCACTTAAGCCATCCTGCTTGGATCCTATGTGTAACATCTTTACAAATCTCTCAATCTCTTTGTATAATCGAGCCTAAATATTGGAAATGGTCTCTCTTAGGTATCTCTTGGCCATCAAGCTTCACTACTTTCTCAGTTATGTTCCATATATCACTAAAATTACACTCCATATACTATGTTTTAGTGCTGATTATTTTAAAGTCTCTAGCTTCCAAAGTTTCTCTCCACAATTCTAATTTAGCATTGACTCCTGCTCTAGTCTCGTCAACTAAGACGATGTCATCGGCAAAAAGCATACACAAGGGCACCTCATCTTGTATTCCTCGCGTCAATTCATCAATAACCAAAGTAAAGAGGTAGGGGCTTAAAGCCGAACCTTAGTGTAGACCTACTGTAATAGGAAAGTCGCTGGTCTCTCCTGTGGTTGTTCTAATTGTGGTTATTTCCCCTTCATACATATCCTTAATTACCTCAATATACCGAATAGTTACTCTTTTATTATTTAACACCCACCATACTATGTCTCTAGGAACTTTATCATATGCTTTTTCTAGATCTATAAAAACCATATATAGATCTTTTTTATTCTTCCTATATTTTTTCATAAGTATCCTCAGTACATAAATTGCTTCCATTGTTGACCTCCCCGACATAAACCCAAACTGATTCTCAAACAATGTAGTTTCTAGTCTCAGTCTATGTTTGATCACTATCTCCTAAATTTTCATCGTATAACTCATTAATTTAATTCCTCGGTAGTTTGAGAAACTTTGTGTATCTCCTTTATTTTTAATATATAGGTACTAAAATACTTTTTCTCCATTCATCGGGTATCTTCTTAGTCCTCAAAATTTTATTAAATAATTTTGTTAGCCAACTCACTCCTACATCCCCAAGACACTTCCAAACCTCAATGGGTATATCATCCGACCCTAAAGCTTTTCTTATTTTTATCCTTCCTAAAGCATTTCGAACCTCTGAGGACCTAATTCTATGAAAAAATATATGCTCTCGACTCTCCATCGAGTCCTTTAAAATTAAATTTCCCACAATCTTTTCATTTAATGACTTCTCAAAGTAATTTAGCCATCTTTCCTTAATTTCCTCATCTTTTACTAGGACTATTGAATCTTCGCTCTTAATACACCTAATTGTATTCAGGTCTTTTGTTTTTCTATCTCTTTGTTTAGCAAGCTTATAAATATTATTTTCTCCTTCCTTTGTTTCTAATTTTGTGTATAAATCATCATAAGCTTTTTCTTTTGCATCTCTTACCGCTTTTTTAACTGCTTTTCTAACGGTCTTATATTTCTCTAAATCCTCTTCATTTCCACTCTTTTGCCACATTTTGAAGGTTGATCTTTTTTTTTCTCTCATAATATTTTGGAGTTCTTCTTGCCACCACCATGTTTCTTTATTTAGCAACTCTCTACCTTTAGACTCTCCAAGTACCTCCTTTGAAATTTCTCTTATGTATGTAGCTATTTTAGTCCACATCATATTTGTCTCACATTCCCAATTCCATGATGCTCCTTTAATGACTTTGTCTTTAAAAACTTCTAGTTTATCTCCCTTCAAGTTCCACCACCTAATTCTTGGGTTCCTAGTCTCCTTCCTTACACATATGTGTTTTCCAATCTTCATATCCAATACCATTAATCTATGTTGTGAGGTTAAACACTCTTCCGGTATAACTTTACAATCTTTACATATCGAGCGAATTACCTTTCCAGTGATGAAAAAATCAATCTGACTCCTATTTGCCCCACTTTTAAAGGTTATCAAATGTTTCTCCCTTTTCCTAAAATAAGTTTTTGCTAGTATAAGATAATACGAAGCCTCAAAATCTAATAGAGCCTCTCTACCATCGTTCTTATTTCCAAATCCAAATCCTCCATGCACCATCTCATATCCCATATTATCTTCTCCTACATATCCATTGAAATCTCCTCCTATAAATAGTTTCTAACCTAAGGGTACTCCTTGAATTATCTCATCCATATCTTCCCAAAATTTATTTTTAGCTTGTGTATCTAATCCTACTTGAGGCGCATAAGCGCTAATGATATTAATTATGTTTTCCCCTAGAACAAGCTTAATTTGTATTATTCTATCTTCTTTACTATTAACACCTACTATATCTCTTTTGAATTTCTTATCTACTAAAAATCCTACTCCATTTCTATTTCTAATTTTACTAATATAATATAATTTAAAACCATCAATCTCGTTAGCTTTCTTCCATACCCACTTTGTTTCTTGTAAACAAGCTATATTAATATTTCTTCTATTCATGGTATCTACTAGTTCTATACTTTTTCTTGTCAATGTTCCTATATTCCAAGTCGCTAACCTTAGACTATTTTCCTAGACTAGCTTCTTTACCCGCACACATCCAGATTGGTGCAGGAACTCTTGCCCATTTTTCACCGCACCCGGGTGCCAGTGCGACGCCCCTTGCACATTTTTTGAATCACCCGGAGGCAGGCACAACGCATCGCTTTCAGGGAATGCCCTATCATTTGCACGTATATTATTAGGATTCATGTTCATAAGATTTGACAAAATTTTATGCTGGCTGTCAACTACCTAACGCAACCCTCCTCCTTATCCGGTTTGTGGCTGGATTCCTGGCTTGGGACAGGCAATGGCGGGTAAAATTTGCACGTATATTTATATAGGGAAGTCTTCCGTTGTGCACAACCTATGAAGCACATGGCGTGTGCACTCGGCCTTCCCACCTTCGTATCGACGATCCGAACCGTTCACATTGATCTACATATCTAAATTAGTCTAAATATGTAAAATCAAATCATTTTAAATTCATTTGCTCATCCATTGAAGTGTTACAAAATTGTATGGATGAAAATCATTATTTTTTATAGTCACATGATGGATGGGCAAATGAATCTCAAATGATTTGATTTAACATATTTAGACTAATTAAGATGTGTAGATCAATGTGAACGGTTCGGATCGTCGATACGAAGGCGGGAAGGCCGAATGCACACGAGTGCACACGGAGGGGTGGTGCACAATGAAAGATTTTCATATATATAGTCCCCTTCCAGTGTGCACTAGGCCGTCGTGTGAACTCGGCCTTCCCGTCTTCCTATTGACGATATGAACTATTCATATTGATGTACACAACTAAATTGGTCTAAATATATAAAATCAAATTATTTGAAATTCATTTGCCCATCCATTGAAGTATTACAAAATTGGATGGCTGAAAATCATTGTTTTCTATAGTCACATGATGAATGAGCAAATGAATTTCAAATGATTTTATTTTACATATTTAGACTAATTTAGATGTGTATATCAATGTGAACGGTTCGGATCGTCAATACGAAGGTGTGAAGGCCGAGTGCACATGAGTGCACACGGTGGCCTAGTGCACAACGGATTGGGACTATATATATAAAAAATATATATATAGTCCATATATATATATATATATATATATATATATATATATATATATATATTCCGACATTGTCTGACATCAAACCTAAGACCTACTTTATATTAGTTATGCATGTGCATTGCACATGTTTATTGAGTTACAATGCACGTATTTGTTTGGTGACAAACTCTCCCATTAAAATAATTTATGTAAAATCAAATCATTTAAAATTTATTTGCCCATCCATTGAAATGTTACAAAATTGTATGACTGAAAATCGTCATTTTTTATAGTCACATGATGGATGGGCAAATAAATTTTAAATGATTTGATTTTATATATTTAGACTAATTTAGATGTGTAGATCAATGTGAACGGTTCGGATCGTCAATACGAAGGTGGGAAGGCCGAGTGCACACGGAGGTGTAGTGAACAACGGAACATTTATCTCTCTCTCTCTCTCTCTCTCTCTCTCTCTCTCTCTCTCTCTCTCTATATATATATATATATATATATATATATATATATATATATATATAATCCCCTTCCGTTGTGCACTAGGTCATCGTGTGCACTCGGCCTTCCCGCCTTCGTTTTGACGATCCGAACCGTTCATATTGATCTACACATCTAAATTAGTCTAAATATGTAAAATCAAATCATTTGATTTTACATATATATATAGAGAGAGAGAGAGAGAGAAAGAAAGCTTCGGTTGTGCACTAGCCTAGTGCACACAGCCGTGTGCACTCGCGCTCAGCCGTGTGCACTCGCGCTCAGCCGTCCAATCTGCATTTTGATCATGATGTAGATCTAACAGCTCGCATTCTCTCCCGCTCTTCTCACACTTACGTAGGGGTAATTTGGTCATTTACTCCTACCCTACCCTCTCTTTCTCTCTGCCCTTTCAGATGAAAAGTTTTGATCTGCCCCATTACCCCTACCCTACCCTCTCTTTCTCTCTGCCCTTTCAGATAAAGGCTTTCGATCTACCCCTTTTTCCGAAAAAAATAGAAACCCTAAATATCCTGAGCGACCTCTCTCTGTCTCTCCATCGACGTGAAACCCTACTCCTTCTCAGATCAATCGATTTTCGATCTCCGATCCCTAATCTCTCTCTCTCTCTCTCTTGAGCGAGCTCTCTCTGTCTCTCCATCGACGTGAAACCCTACCTATCTCTCCTCTAGCGACACGATCACCTCTACCTCTCTCTCTCTCTCTGTCTCTCTTGGTCGACGACGAATCTGCCCCTCTCTTCTGCGACGCTGCAATCTCAATAATCGAAACCTAAAGGTATAAAATTTTTCCTTCAAATTACTTTAAATCGAAACCCTAGTTTCTTCTTAGTTTAATCTTGTTAAAAATAAATTTTGGTAAGTTGAAACCCTAGTACACACTTTTTAGATTATGGTAAACCCCAAGGTATAAAACTATTCCTTCAATGGAGTTAAATTGAAACCCCTAGTTTCTTGTTAGATAAATCTTGTTTAAAAAGCTTATTCAAGTATAAAGTTTCATTGGTTCTTGAAGTAGTAGTGCGGTGGTGGTGGTGGTGGTGGTGGTGTGATGGTGGTGGTTGCGTCCCTTCAAGTATAAAGTTTCGTTTTGGTATGTTGTACTGGTGATGTATTTTGGTGGATGTATATATCATCTATGTTGGTATTTTGGTATGTTGTAGTGGTGGTGGTGATGTATTTTTATATGTTGTAGTGGTGATGTATTTTATTTCTTCTACTTTGTAATATTTAATTATAAGTGACTTTGTCAAGGATAGTAGAAAGTTAGTATGGATGTTGTAATGCTTATTTATAAGTTGACTTGTTTCATTTTCTATATGTATTGTGATGCACATTTCATATTTGGTTACTTGAATACCATTTTCTTTTTTTTCGGATACATTAGTCCCTTCATTGTATATACTTGGAAGAAGTGGGGGTGCTGTAAATTGGTTTGGTACTAGTAGGCTTGGCATAGTAAGTTTATTTTGTTATGTTTTGTAAGTTTGTCTTTTTGTTTGTTTGTTTTGTAGTATCAGTAAAGTATCAGTAAGTTTGTTTTGTTATGTTTTGTAAGTTTGTTTGTAGCTTCTGAAGCTTGAGAAGCGTAAGAAGCTTGTTCATTTTGAATTTTGGTACTAAGTGGAAGTTTGGCTTCAAACAACCTTATATTATATGCCTCTAAGATTGGCTTCATTGCTTTGAAAGGTGTCCACTTATACCATGTAAAGGACCATCTCCACAGTGCAGCAAGGGTAACACATTCCCAACTCGATAACAAATAACCCCCACGACAGTTTATACATAATATACCTCAAAACCACCCCTCTAAGTTGGCACACTCATAAAGTCCGGCGAATACATGGACTACTCAAAAACAGGGAGTGTAAAATAGAAGCTGCATATAGTGAACTGAGTCAATTCTATCTTGTTATTATTGTAATGTTTTGGAATTCAGATGAGCTTTCTTTGGTGATGCTAAAACATGCAAATGGCGAATAAAGGTTTCCAGATTAAAAACATATGTCTGCTTCAAATTGGTCAAATTTCAGAAGAATGCATTCTGCAACAACCATCCAAGACCATTACATTCAAAATTACTTGCTCGAAAAAAAGTATGATTACAACAATGATAAAAGTGCTTGAATCTTTTATAATGTTTAAACAAGTATCATACAATCTTTCAGATTACAACAAGTCAATGTAACCGCTCACCGATCTCAATGTAACTGCTCTTTTTTCATTAGATCAAAGTAAGTGAAAGCTTTGTGAATATGATCATCGTTCCCTATCTTTCTGAGGTGCACTGATATGCCGACAAATTCACCATAGGTTAGTGTTCCACTTCCATCAATATCAGCCTGTATTTGGCATAGTAAATCAGGTCAGCTATTGGCATTACCATAAATAGACGATAACAAAGATGCAAACTTATAAGCATAACCATATTATTGCAGGTACAACAGCAACAACCCCTTCATCCCATCTCAAATTTTAGGGGTGTATAAATCCTTCTTTCTCAAGGCATAAAACTCTGTTTCAATAAGAAGTAACAATTCCTGTAGGTATATTTCAAGTGGAAACAGAACCACGCTACCTATCATGTCCACCTCTACATCCATTTAAGATATGTCTGTAGATTAAAGTCAGGTATATTAACTTTTGTGCTGAGATAACAAGATTTAGCTCAACTCCAAAATTTTCCCAAATGGACCAAGAGAACAATAGCCATATGTCATCTTCAGATACCTCCACATTCCCACTCCTCTTTTTCCTGAGTCTAACTATACTATCCTTTATAATTTCCTAAAAGCAGGTTAAACATCTAGCCAAGTAATTGTGGTCATCTACATAAATCCTCTCTATTTCGGTCACTGTTAAGGTCTACTTCTATTAAATCAACCAAAAGAAGAAAACTAACAGAGGTAAGCATATATACCACAAGTTCTCTTGTATAAGGATAGTACCTGAAAAAGATCACTTTTTTGGTGAATGTCTTGGAACAAAGTGTAAGAAGAACAGCCTGATGGTAAACAGTCTGATGCTACTAATGCAGAATATAATGTTCTGACACTGCTACTGCTGCTACTACTTCTAATGCTACTAACGCTGCTGCTTCGGTCTCTGAAAATATCATCAATCAGGCATAAGTATAGGCTCAGAATAGAAATTTAGATAACAGAGAGCATGTTTATGCTAATAAAATGAAATGAAGTAGGCTCAGAAGTCACATGAATTCACAACACTAGGTTATTTCATAAGTGTATAAGTGTATCAAGCATTCCCTCAAAAAGTGTACTGGTTTAGCACTACGGCTGTATTAGATTGCCACGCCTAATAGATGCAACCTTCACAAACCCCCACCTCTGTTTCTGATTTTTTGGGGAAAAAGGGGCAGATCGAAAAGCGATCGATCTGAAAGGGCAGAGAGAAAGAGAGAGTAGGGGTGAATGACCAAATTAGCCCTCCATAAGTGTGAGAAGAAAGGTAGAGAATGCGAGCCATTAGATCTACATCATGATCAAAATGCAGAATCGGACCGCTTAGCGCGAGTGCACCAGCCTAGTATATATATAAAAAAAGAGAAGCACAGAGATATATTTGACTTCATAGGTGGGGAAACATTAAACTCAACTTAACCATTTCATGCATTCATCACTGCCTATTGATTCATCCCTAAAATAAAAGACAATAAAGCATCAAATTTACCAAATTGTTCGCGAATCAAATACTTCCCTCAATTCATATAGTCGTTACCATCCTCGGAGCTATCTTCAGTACAAGAATTCACCTCTTCTTCAATGAATGCACTGCTGCCATTGAAAAGATGAAGCCAAAGTAAGTTACAATGAAAATTTAAACAAATAATAAGAAAATGTATCGAAAATTTTGATTTTCAAATATGGAAATTTAAACAAATAATAAGAAAATGTATGCTAAATTTTGATTTTCAAATATGGAAATTTAAACAAATAATAAGAAAGTGAATACACAAAAAATTATCACCGAGTGTGAGCAACCTTCCCCACTCTCCATACCTATTACAAATTCCAATATATAACCAGATTACTATCACAGTATACGTCTGCAAATTACTATCCACTATATAAAATCAAATATCTATCACAGTATACAATCAAATAGCTATCCAACATTAAATCACCTTCTTGAATTTTTTTTTACCATAATCTAAAAAATCTGTACTAGGGTTTCAATTTACCCTAATTTTTTTAAACAAGATTTATCTAACAAGAAACTAGGGTTTCAATTTAACTCAATTGAAGGAATAGTTTTATACCTTGGGGTTTACCATAATCTAAAAAGTGTGTACTAGGGTTTCAACTTACCAAAATTTATTTTTAACAAGATTAAACTAAGAAGAAACTAGGGTTTCGATTTAAAGTAATATGAAAGAAAAATTTTATACCTTTGGGTTTCGATTATTGAGATTGCAGCGTCGCTTAAGAGAGGGGCAGATTTGTCGTCGACTAGGGGAGAGAGAGAGAGAGAGAGGTAGAGGTGATCATGTCGCTATAGGAGAGAGAGGTAGGGTTTCGCGTCGATGGAGAGATAGAGCTCGCTCGCTCGAGAGAGAGAGAGATTAGGGATCTGAGAACGAAAAGCGATCGATCTGAGAAGGAGTAGGGTTTCGCGTCGATGGAGAGACAGAGAGAGGTTGCTAAGGAGATCAGGGTTTTTGTTTTTTTGGGAAAAAGAGGCAGATCGAAAGCTTCGATCTGAAAGGGCAGAGAGAAAGAGAGGGTAGGGTAGGTGTAATACCCCGCAAAATTGGAAATGACAATTTTGCCTTCGGGTGTTACGCACGTACATTTTGTACCATTATTGGTGATATCCATAATGCATTTCGATATGTATTCTGAATTCTAACTATTTATGCATTTCCCGTATTCTTAAAATTCCATTTGAGTCAACTCAAATGCTAAATTTCAATCTTTGTATTTTACGTTCTTTTTACGTATTATCGATACACGTGTCGATTTCAGGTATTCTACCGTTACGTGCAATGTTTTCGATGAGTTTCAATTATTTATTTCTATGACATGTTTAAATTCGTTTTACAAATAGGAATTTACTTTTCGTCTGTTTTGATTGAAATACGTTTATACGAGTAGTGCACGTGTTTCTCAATGTACATATTAATTACATTATTAGATGCGTATATTAAATATATTTTTCTTATATTGTATTCCGATTATTTGTAAATAATTTTTCGGTCGATAAAATCAACTTTGTATTTTTTAGATTTTACGGGCGATGCACGTATTTTCTACGCATGTATTGATTATGTGCGGAATATGTATAAATTAATAAATATATTTTCTTATATTTTATTTTTATTATCTTTAACATTTTTCTGTTAAATAAACGTCGAAATTCGTATTTTTAATATTTTACGTGCAACGCACGTGTATCGGTGCACGTATTTGGGCGTGTCCTTTTCCAAAATAATTTTCATGAAATGTGTGTCTATTTTATTCGTGCATGAAAAGTATAATTTTAAGTAAATTTTTATATACATATTTCATATATAAACACACGTTTTAAATTAAATAAATAAATTAATTTGTAGTGTATACGAAGCACGTGCACGTGCACACTTAATTTGGGGGGAAAATCCAGCTGACATTTGGAGTGGAGGGAAAGTGTACAACTTTTAAAATTATGTTAGTGGAATTAATGGGTTAGTGGACAATTAGTTTTATTAACTACCCACTAAATTAAACCTACTAATACCCCTTCACTTCTTCTACTTCCCATTCATTCTCTCTCTCTCTCTGTTCCACTTCCGAAAGCCCCTCCTGTCATTTCCGAAAGCCTCCAAGCAAACAATCCAGCATGCATTGCTTCCTCCACCATACTAATGGTATATATATATATATATATATATATATATATATATATATATATGGGTAAAAGGGATATGAGCAACTTGCTCATTTAGTAAATGAGCAATTGATTATGTGGCATGCATGTGCTACATTGGACAACTAACCCTTTTAAGGCTTTTCCAATTACATGTATGCCACATCATCAATTGCTTATTTACTAAATGAGCAAGTTGCTCATACCCCTTTTTCCCTATATATATATATATATATATATATATATATATATATATATATATATATATATATATATATATATATATATATATAATTGTATATATATGGATGTACATTTATATGCTCTCCCCATTCCTTCTTTCCTCTTTCTTCTTACTGTCGAAAGCAAGCATCAAATCCCATCAGCCTAGCCCATGTGCTACAACCTACTCCTCCACCTATCCAACTATACATACATTATTCGTAGGTGTGTATATATATATCTATGTATATATGCACATATATATAGTATGTGCACATGAATGAGAATGAAGTGCTATACTTGCGGTGCATTTTGGGGACTTGATGGATGCTTGTTGTCCTTGCCGAAATGTGGAGTTGGAGTGCTCTTTGGTGCGCGGATTTCGAGGAGCGAAGCGGGATTTTCTAGGAGCTCTTATTTTAGGAGTTCAATTGAGTACAATTACAAATTCTTCAACCTTGGGTGGGTGTTTCTTAAATCCTTTCTAATTTAGGAGTAGAAATTTTATGATAGATAATATATAATTGGTATGATGAAATTGCATGCTAGCTAGTTAAAGTTTAAATTGCTAAATTTTAGTTTGTGTGGTAGATGTGAATTGCTTAATCTATTCTCTAAAAAATGTTATGATTGTTAGTTTGAAATGCTAGAATTGAAGAAACGTGATTTGTATGGAAATTGACGCATGTTAAGACATTGGTTAAAATAATGTAAATGTGTAGAAAAGAATTGTTTGATGCTAATGTGGTAAAGAAGTGCGGATCTAATCTCACTAATATTCGTTTTTATGAGTATAGAAATTTTATAAGAAAAGTTTTGGTGAAAGAAAACATTTTTATTTGGAAAATTGATTATATGTATTTTTATGCATTTTGAAGAAAAGATTTTATTATATTGCAAAAATGAGAAACTTATGAATTCGAGAACAAGTACGATATCGTTTTTCAAAGGAATACATTCCGAAAATGATTTATATTTTTATAGAAGTACTAATCAATTTTGAAAGATCAAGTTTTAATAAAACTCCCTTTTTTGAAGTGTGTTGTCAAATTGTGAAGAAATCATCGTTGCTTTTCAAATATCGAAAATATATTTATGATCCACTTTAACTGCAACCTGGTGCAATTGACAGTCGACCGAATTAGAGTCGACAGTCGACTGAACTAGAGTCGACAGTCGACTGTCAGGTATTAAAATTCCAATTTTTCAGCAAGACTGTCGACTGTCTACTTTTCCACAATTGACTGCTACTGTCTTGATTTTTGGTTCTTGAGTTTCAAAGTTTCGCAGGACAGTCGACTGACCCTTTGCCAACAGTCGACTGAACTGACTGTGTTGTTTTTGAGTTTCAAAGTTTCGCAGGACGGTTGACTAGACATTTTTCCACAGCCGACTGAGCTGATTTTTGGTTCTTGAGTTTTGAGGTCTCGCAGAACAGCCGACTAGCCACTTTTAACAGTCGACTGCTAATGTATTGACTGATAGATTTTCTTGAGTTTAGATTTGATTTATGACATGTGAAAGTTGAATAAGATTGAATATGAGATTTTATGATTATTAATACTTGATTGAGATTATTTTGAAATGCGCACAAGGGTATGAATGATTAAATTTATTAAGAGGTTGAATTGCATTATGTTGTGAGATTATAAAAGAAAAATTTTTGGGAAAGAGTTTGTGAATAAAAGAAATGTTTTTGAGAAAGAGTTTGTGAATAAAGAAATGGAAATGATTATTATGAGATTGATTATGGCATATTGTTGATCTCTAGAAAGAGATAATTGTGGGAATCTAGAGGCTAGGCGAGATCCTAGTGACCGACAATTTTATTTATGAATTTTTGAGAGCTAACCGTTGAGGATTGAGCGTCTCTTGAGAAGTAGCCAGGTAGGCTGATTGTCTCTGTTGTTTTGATTTAAGTCCGGTAGGGTAAGCAAGCTCTAGGTTGTGATGATTTTCTTTTAAAACAAATAAAACTGTAAGGATAAGATACATAGTGAAGATGTGGCGAAAGTAAGAGAAAAACATTGAGTAAGAGGGCCATTGGATTGGCGGCGTGAGAGTATTCACAGGATGTCCCATGATGCATCATGAGTAGGACGTGGATACTGCTCCAGAGTACCGTCCCGGTGGCGACGCTCGTGGGGTGTTTGGCGACTGCTGGTGGTGTCATGTCTATGGTAGGAGGTGAATTACCACAGGATGCCTGCATGATGAGTCATGTGTCAGTGCGTTGGGATTCTCTCCAGGGCGCCTAGACATGAGTTCGTAGTTCGTAGAACATCTAGGATACTTTTCGTAGTTACAGTAGTAGATTAAGTCATGGCGAGGGATTGAACCCTATAAGATGAAGAATGATTAAGGGCTTACCCTCGGACCTATGTAGTATGGGATGCATAGAATCCGAACAAGTGCGCAATAGTGTCATGTAATATTAAATATCTGCATTAAGGACTAAGTGCACTGCACAACACGACATCAATAGGATAGTCCCTTTGTAGCCTTGTTTGTGATCAAGTTTGTGTTTGCTAAAGTATTTAAGAATCGTTATACTATTTCGGCATAGTGAGGATGGCCGTGTATAATATTTCGTCCGTTATAAGTAACTGACTTGCCCACAGTTTTATATGCAGGACTTGGTGTTTACAAGAAGAAATAAAGATGATTTTGATGCTGATGATCATTTAAATGTTAAAGCATTACAGTTGTACATTTTTTATTATTGTATTTTATTTATTCCACTGCTTGTTGATGTAAAAGACTCTGATGTAATTGTTGTTGAAATAAAAGTTTTAAATTCCTTGTAAAATTGTACGAAATGAAGTGTAAAGATCCTTTGGAACTTCGAATTCAGTATGTTTGGAATTCGGGGTGTTATAGTAAGGGTAATGGGGCAGATCGAAGCTTTCGATCTGAAAGGGCAGAGAAAAAGAGAGGGCAGGGGTAAATGACCAAATTACCCCTGCGTAAGTGTGAGAAGAGCGGGAGAGAATGTGAGCCGTTAGATCTGCATCATGATCAAAATGCAGATCGGACGGCTGAGCGCGAGTGCACACGGGTGTGTGCACTAGGCTAGTGCACAACCGAAGCATCAGACTTTTATCATTGTTGTAATCATACTTTTTTTTTCGAGCAAGTACTTTTGAATGTAATGGTGTTGGATGGTTGTTGCAGAATGCCTTCTTTTGAAAGTTGACCAATTTGAAGCAGTCATATGTTTTTAATCTGGAAACCTTTATTCGCCATTTGCATGTTTTAGCATCACCAAAGCAAGCTCAGCAGAATTCCAAAACATTACAATAATAATAAGATAGAATTGACTCAGTTCACTATATGCAGCTTCTATTTTACACTCCCTGTTTTTGAGTAGTCCATGTATTCGCCGGACTTTATGAGTGTGCCAACTTGGAGGGGTGGTTTTGAGGTATATTATGTATAAACTGTCGTGGGGGTTATTTGTTATCGAGTTGGGAATGTGTTACACTTGCTGCATTGTGGAGACGGTCCTTTACATGGTACAAGCGGACACCTTTCAAAGCAATGAAGCCAATCTTAGAGGCATATAATATACGGTTGTTTGAAGCCAAACTTCCACTTAGTACCAAAATTCAAAATGAACAAGCTTCTTAAGCTTCTCAAGCTTCAGAAGCTACAAACAAACTTACAAAACATAACAAAACAAACTTCATCCTTTACTGATACTACAAAACAAGCTTACAAAACAAACAAACAAACTTACAAAACATAACAAAACAAACTTACTGATACTTTTCTGATACTACAAAACAAACAAACAAACAAACAAACAAACAAACAAACTTACAAAACATAACAAAATAAACTTACTATGCCATGCCTACTAGTACCAAACCAATTTGCAGCACCCCCACTTCTTCCAAGTATATACAATGAAGGGACTAATGTATCTGAAAAAAAGAAAATGGTATTCAAGTAACCAAATATGAAATGTGCATCACAATACATCTAGAAAATGAAACAAGTCAACTTTTAATAAGCATTACATCATCCATACTAACTTTTTACTATCCTTGACAAATTCACTTATAATTAAACATTACAAAGTAGAAGAAATAAAATACATCACCACTACAACATACCAAAATACATTACTGTTACCACTACAACATACCAAAATACATTACTGTTACCACTACAACATACCAAAATACCAACATAGATGATATATACATCTACCAAAATACATCACCAGTACAACATACCAAAATGAAACTTTATACTTGAAGGGACGCAACCACCACCACACCACCACCACCACCACCGCACTACTACTTCAAGACCAAATGAAACTTTATACTTGAACAAGCTTTTTAAACAAGATTTATCTAACAAGAAACTAGGGTTTCAATTTAACTCAATTGAAGGAATAGTTTTATACCTTGGGGTTTACCATAATCTAAAAAGTGTGTACTAGGGTTTCAACTTACCCAAATTTATTTTTAACAGGATTAAACTAAGAAGAAACTAGGGTTTCGATTTAAAGTAATTTGAAGGAAAAATTTTATACCTTTGAGTTTCGATTATTGAGATTGCAGCGTCGCTCAAGAGAGGGGCAGATTCGTTATCGACCAGGAGAGAGAGAGAGAGAGAGAGGTAGAGGTGATTGTGTCGCTAGAGGAGAGAGAGGTAGGGTTTCACGTCGATGGACAGACAGAGAGAGCTTGCTGGAGAGAGAGAGAGAGAGAGATTAGGGATCTAAGATCAAAAAGCGATCGATCTGAGAAGGAGTAGGGTTTCGCGTCGATGGAGAGACAGAGAGAGATCGCTCAACAGATTTAAGGTTTCTGTTTTTTTGGGGAAAATGGGCAGATCGAAAGCTTCGATCTGAAAGGGCGGAGAGAAAGAAAGGGTAGGGTAGGGGTAATGGGGCAGATCGAAGCTTTCAATCTGAAAGGGCAGAGAGAAAGAGAGGCTAGGGTAGGGGTAAATGACCAAATTACCTCTCCGTAAGTGTGAGAAGAGCGGAAGAGAATGCGAGCCGTTAGATCTGCATCATGATCAAAATGCAGATCGGACGGGTGAGCGCGAGTGCACACGGCTGTGTGCACTAGGCTAGTGCACAACCGAAGCTTTTCCTATATATATATATATAGGGAAGTCTTCCGTTGTGCACTACCTATGGTGCACATGGCGTGTGCACTCGGCCTTCCCGCCTTTGTATCATTGATCCAAACCATTCACATTGATCTAAACATCTAAATTAGTCTAAATATGTAAAATCAAATCATTCGAAATTCATTTGCCCATCCATCATGTGACTATAAAAAACAATGATTTTCAGTCATACAATTTTGTAACACTTCAATGGATGGGTAAATGAATTTCAAATGATTTGATTTTACATATTTAGACTAATTTAGATGTGTAGATCAATGTGAACAGTTTAAATCGTCGATACGAAGGTGGGAATGCCGAATGCACAGGGAGGGGTGGTGTACAATGGAAGATTTTCCTATATATATATATATTCCGACGTTGTTGTCTGACATCGAACCTAAGACCTACTTTATATTAGTTATGCATGTGAATTGCACGTGCTTATTGAGTTACAATGTACGTATTCATAAATATATATATATATATACCTAAGACCTACTTTATTTTAGTTATGCATGTGAATTGCACGTGCTTATTGAGTTACAATGTACGTATTCATAAATATATAAATATATTTATGAATATATATATATATATATATTCATAAATATATTTATATATTTATGAATACGTACATTGTAACTCAATAAGCAGGTGCAATTCACATGCATAACTAAAATAAAGTAGGCCTTAGGTGTATATATATATTAAAAATTCCGATTTTGTCTGGGATCGAACCTAAGACCTCATTTATATTAGTTATGCATGTGCATTTCACGTATTTGTTTGGTTACAAATGGAGTTTGTCTAGTGACAAACTCTCTCATTAAAATAGTAGATATATATATATATATATATATATATATATATATATTAAAAATTTCGACGTTGTCTGGCATCGAACCTACGACCTCATTCATATTAGTTATGTATATACATTGTACGTCTATGATTGATTACAAATAGAATTTATTCAGTGACAAACTCCTCCATTAAAATAGTAGATAGAGATAGAGATATACTTTACTCGCATACAATAGCAAAAAGTTATTAATTATAAGCCTAAACCAACTGCACATATATTCATTTGCAGACTTTTTCCTTTTTTTTCCCCTTAGAAAGAGGAGAGTAAGGTCATGATCCACGCTAAAAGAAGTATGATTGTATTGTGTGCCAACAATTTGTAGGAAACTTGTATATTTTAGGTTATTGTCTTATTGACATAAAAAATTGTCAGGAAAATTCATAATAATTTCTGATTGTATTTTTTATTGACCTGAAATTTTGGGAAACTTCTAAACGTGTGGAAATTTCTGATAAACTTGAAAATTTTGAGGAAACCTGAACGTGTGGAAGTTTCGGTTCAATATGGGTCATGTTGACTAGCACATGACCTCTTCCAAGAATCTGTATGAACCTTTCATTAGACTTTGAATTTTCACCAAACCCTTGTATTTACTATTAGACCCTCTTATCCAAAACATTTTGGAAACTTACTTTTGTCACGCATAATTAACTATTGAGGAAGTTTATTATTACTCCCTCCATTCGATATTATGGCACTTACTATATGTCAAAAATAATAGTAATAATAATAAATTAGGGCACCTAAAATTAGGCCACCACTCTATAGATATTAGATTGTCATTTGCGATAGTGTGTGACGACTATCGGTTTGTCGGTCCATCCTCCAAGGTTGTTGGAGAGATCTGTTGTTTGTACGGGTCATATTGTTTCATGTTTTATTTTCTGTACGTAGTTTGTATATTGTGTTAATTTTTTATTAATTAATGAAACAGGGTTGTCACATTTCATATTTTTCTTTAAAAAAAACTTTTATGAGTTATCTATATATGCATGTAAATTTGCGAATATGAAGCTTCTTGTCTTATAATAGGACTAGTATGATGCACGTGCGATGCACGTGGAGGAGAAAGGAAAAGGACAAAAAAAAAAAACCTACCAACACGTGCGCTACACGTGTTTGCACACATACAAAAAAAAATAAAAAATTGTTTATTTGTTTGGAACCCCATCTCTCCCATTATAATAGTTATATAGTATCATGCACGTGCAATGCACGTGGAGGGAGAATGAAAAGGACAAAAAAAATCACCAACACGTGCGCTGCACGTGTTTGCACACATACACAAAAAAATAAAATATTGTTTATTTGTTTGGTACCCCATCTCTCCCATTATAATAGTTATAGATATATGGTTTTTAGTAGTGCATTTCGTTTTCAAATACCGAAAAGCGAAAAAAGATAACATGAAATGCTTCATGCTTGAAAATGCTAGCTACATACATGACTAAAAGCTTTAACATGAGCTTAGCCGCTTAGGGTTTGAAAGTGATATATCTACCATTTATTCCGATCCCACTTGTGTCTCATAATTGGCCTAACGTTTTAACTTTTACTTAAGTTGTGTGTGCATATACTAGATAGTTGATCACATATATGTAAAAGAAGGTAAAAAAAACGGATCGTATTGTTCAAGATTTTTGTATAACATTGTATTTATTGCTTAGATTAAAAATTACTTCCGTATTGAGAGATGTATGCATGGTAATAAAGAGAGTGAAAGATATCAATATGAGCTCTTTTTATATGCATATCTTATATACGAGTGTTAAGCTAATATATCAACCCATTACCCATCCATTAATCTCTCCATGCATAAGACAAGGATGATATAATGCCTCCAACTACTTCCACGTGCAGTATTTAAGTCTTGTATATATTGGATATTTTGTAGTTTCCCTTTTAAAGGATGGGGTGTTAATTTGTTGATACATCATAGTAAGAAATGTCTAAAAACTCATCAAAAGTTGGGTTGATTTTAAATAGCATGAATTGGCAAGTTTGGTGAAGACGTGAAGTATCCAAGTTTTGCTAAGTTCTAATTAACTCATCAAATTAAATTTTAAGTTTGTCATACAAAGGAATCGTTAGGTTCATGCCATGTGTAGGATTTGATGTTAATTTGACAACTAGTATTGTTTCTTTTCTTCGAAAATTATGAAGCCCTACAGGTCCTACATAGTGACACTTTGTTTTGCTCCTATGTGGGACTTCTCATATGGAATTGTCTAATCATGTGATTAACAAGGTGGGTGAAGATGATGACGAGTATAGAGACACATGTTTCATCGCTAGGGTTTATGTGAGAAACAAGGTGGGTGAAGATGATCACGAGTACAGAGACACATGTTTCATTGCTAGGATGTATGTGAGAGCTAGGGCCGGCCCTCAGTTTACAGGGGTCCGAGACAAACTCCTGAAATGAGGTCCCCAAACAATTATTTTTTTAAAAACTTGTAAAATGTTTTTTAAAAAATTTGCTACAATTATAAAAAACCGATATACATGAAGAAATAGATAGAGATTTAGGGTTTTGAGAAGAAAAAAATCTCCTTACAAATACAAACCCAACTAAAATAAACCAGTCCAAGTACTAATTTTAAAAATAAAAGCCCAAAAAATTAAATTTGAAGACCCCTAAATAACTTTACGCGAAGAATATGTATATGTAAATGCTTGGAAAGAAATTGGGGGTCCCTAAAATTGCAAAAAATTCGGCAGCCCAATGCGACTGCCTTCCCGGGGGCACTCATTTCAGTCCTAATTATCCTTTTGACCTTAGTTTTTGAAAATATTTGTCAAAATGATCTAGTTTCATAAATATTTATCTTATGACCAAGTTTTCAATTAAATTTCTATAGTACGCTTTCTATAATATTTTCTATAGGATGTGTAACTTTTTATTAAATACTTTTAGTTTTTGGGTTTTAGAATAATTTCTACTTTTTATATTAAATATTTCGTTTCTTATTCTCCAGTGTATAAATTAATGTTAAAGTTGTGAAAAATTATATAGAGTTACTTACTTTTAAACCAGACTCTGATACCAAGTAGTTGCGAAGCGTGAAATAGTTGTGATTGCCTATAAAAAAAGATACAGAATAGTATAAAAAAACTTTACAAATGATATTCTTCTGCAAAATAATATTTTTGGAAATAACATACATGATCATCCTCAAAATATTAAAATAGTCAAGCATAACATCAAAATCTCTTATAACTTCTGATTCTGTTTCTGATAATTCACTATCACTATCATATGGGGTTTTTTCCATTTGTTCGTTTCCTTCTTCTATATGTTCGTTTTCTACAAGATATTGCATATATATTGTTGTAGGATGTTGGAATTAATTTTTGCAGTTTTCCGGGCCGAATTCCGGTAGTCTCCGGCCACCGGCGGTGCCGAAAAATGAGTGGATTGTGATCCTCTCGACGAGTACTATTCCGTAGTATACTCACTTGCCAAAAACGAATTCCGTATGAATGAGAAATGTTGATCCAAAGTTAGGGTACTTGAAATGTACTAACTTGGCAACTTGGAGAAAATGGATAGTCTCATATCGGAAATTGGAAATGATTTCTTCTAGTATATATAAAAGAAAACTGGACTAAAGGGCGTGGCCCGGGGGTTACCACTAACGTGTAGTGGAGAGAGGACTTAGCCAAAATGATAAACACACACGCGCGCCGGCCCGGCCCGGCTCCGGCTCCGGCTCCAGCTCCGGCCCCGGCCCTGGCCCCGGTCCTAACCGTCACACTACGGGGCGAATTCTGCTTTAAGGACAGAGATTACAAATCTCGACTCTGTGCAAATTCTTTACTTACTGTTTTCTTCCTTGTTTTTTGATTTCTTCGCAAATTCTGTTGGGATTCTTTATTATTTTATATTCAGGTTCTAACAATCTTAAAGCAGAATTTTTTCCTCACAGATTCTAACAGTTTTGTGAAGTCTGTTTACAGGTGTTGTTCGGAAAAAACCAACTAACAGTTTCTGTTTCGAACAATTTCAGAAAAAACAAGAACATGGAGAACACACCATCTGACGTTGCTAATGGGCTTCTCAGTACCGAAACACCGGTGACCCAAAATGTGACTACACAATTGGTTGCGACACATTCGGTCGTTCTGCCCACGCACATAACCGTGGGAGAAAAATCGGACAAGTTCAATGGAACTGGGTTCAAAAAGTGGCAAGGGAAGATGCAGTTCTACCTGACCACATTGAAGCTGGACAGATTCCTCACTGAATCTGCCCCGATGCTGGTGCCAATGGATGCACACTCCGTTGCTGCAGTTGACGCGTGGACTCAGGGTGACCTACCTCTGCAGGAACTACATCCTGAATGGTTTGGTAGACTCTCTGTACAACGTCTACTGTGTCTTCAAGATGTCCAAACTCCTGTGGGGGTCCCTGGAAAAGAAGTACAAAACAGAAGATGCCGGGTCTAAGAAATTTATTGTCGGTAAATTTCTGGACTACAAGATGATTGACTCCAAAACTGTGGTGAGTCAAGTCCAAGAACTATAGGTTATAATGCACGACATTGCTGCAGAGAGTATGACGCTGTGCGAGCCATTCCAGGTTGCAGCGTTCATTGAAAAACTTCTACCTGGGTGGAAAGACTTCAAGAACTACCTCAAACACAAGCAAAATGAGATGTCTCTTGAAGATCTAATTATCAGATTGCGGATCGAAGAAGAGAATCGCAAGGCTGACAGGTCCTATGGAAATCAGTCCATAGAAAAGGCCAATGTGGTGGAGCACGAACAGAAGGGCAAGAAGAGGAAGTTTCTGCCACAGGCCTCAAACAAAAAACCTCTTGCAAAGAGGTTTGCTGGGAAATGCCACAAGTGTGGTAAGTTGGAGCACAAAATTTCTGAGTGCCGCAGTAAGGACAGTAACCGTTCAGGAACAGGACATGTAAAAGGGAATGAAAAATCTCACGCACACATAGCTGAGAACTTGTCCACTGGTCTCTCTGACCTGGACCTCTGTGCTGTAGTATCAGAGGTCAATCTTGTGGGGAGCAATCCTCGTGAATGGTGGTACGATACTGGGGCCACCAAGCATATCTGCTCGGACAAGGAAATGTTCACCTCCTACCAGAAGTGCAACAAAGATGAACAGCTGTTCATGGGAAACTCTTCCACCTCCAGAATTGAAGGAACAGGGAAGATAGTGCTGAAAATGACTTCAGGCAAAGAGCTAACACTCACAAATGTGCTGCATGTCCCAGACATTAGAAAGAACTTGATATCAGGTTCTTTGCTAAGCAGGAATGGGTTTAAAGTTGTACTTGTTTCTGATAATTTTGTACTGTCTAAGAATGGGGTATACTTGGGTAAAGAATATGTAAAGGATGGACTGTTCAAGTTTAATGTAATGGCAGTCATCCCTAAAACTATTGTTCCTGTTGTTCCCAAAGTTAATGAAATAACTCCTATTGCCTATGTTGTTGAGTCTTCCTCTGTTCGACATGAAAGACTAGGCCATGTTAATGTAAATTCTATGCGTAGATTAGTTAACATGAATTTGCTACCAAATTGGAGGTTGATAACTCAGAAAAATGTGAAGTTTGCACGGAGGCCAAACTCACTAAAACTCCATCACGTTCTGTAGAAAGAAACACAGAAACTCTATGTCTTATTCACACGGATCTGTGTGACTTAAAATATGTGCAGACCAGAGGTGGCAAAAAATACTTTGTGACTTTCATAGACGATTGCACAAAATTCTGTTATGTATATTTGTTACATAGCAAAAATGAGGCTTTGGATAAATTCAAAGAATATAAACTTGAGGTTGAGAATCAACTTGGCAAAATAATTAAAATCGTTAGAAGTGATAGATGAGGAGAATATGATGCACCATTTAACATGTTCTGCTCAGAACATGGAAAAGTTCATCAGATAACTGCTCCCTACTCACCTGAATCAAACGGTACTGCCGAGCGCAAAAATCGAACTCTAAAGGAGATGATGAATGCCTTGTTGTTAAATTCTGGCTTACCCCAAAACATGTGGGGGGAAGTGTTGCTGACTGCCAACTACATTCTCAACAAAATACCTCACAAGAAAACCGGCAAGACACCATATGAATTGTGGAAAGGTAACGTACCTTCGTATAAATACCTCAAAGTGTGGGGGTGTCTAGCAAAAGTGGCAGTACCTAACCCGAAACAGGTCACCATCGGACCTAAGACGATTGATTACATATTCATAGGCTATGCACATAACAGTAGTACATATCGGTTCTTGATATACAAATCGGATATACCGGATATCCATGTGAATACAATAATGGAATCAAGGAATGCTTCCTTCTTTGAACACGTATTTCCGTGCAAGGATACTACGTATCCCAAACGTACACGTGAACAAGGGAATGCAAGCATTTCAGTTGATGAACCAGAACATGATACTGATGAGCCTAGACGAAGTAAACGGGCTAGAACATCAAAATTATTCGGTCCTGACTTTGTTACGGCCTTTCTGTTAGAGAATGAGCCCAGAACGTTCAAGGAAGCCATGTCTATGCCTGATGCTCCTATGTGGAAGGAAGCAATCAAAAGTGAAATAGACTCCATTATGCAAAATCATACATGGGAGCTAGTCGACTTGCTTTCTGGATGTAAAGCTCTAGGATGCAAATGGATTTTCAAACAAAAAATGAAACCAGATGGTTCAATAGAGAAGCATAAGACTAGACTTGTGGTACAAGGATTTAGGCAAAAAGAATGTCTAGATTTCTTCGATACATATTCCCCAGTTACAAGAATAACATCAATAAGAATGTTGATAGCTATTGCAGCTCTACGTAACCTGAAAATACATCAAATGGATGTTAAAACTGCATTTCTAAATGGGGACTTAGAAGAATAAATATACATGAAACAACTTGAGGGTTACGTAGTTCCTGGACAGGAAAACAAGGTGTGCAGGCTTGTAAAATCATTGTACGGCCTGAAACAAACTCCAAAGCAGTGGCATGAAAAATTTGACAATGTTATGATGTCAAATGGTTTCAAAATAAATGAATGCGATAAATGTATATACATCAAAGATACTCCAAATGGATACATTCTGGTATGTTTATACGTAGACGACATGCTCATTATTGGAAGCAATAACGACATTATCAAACAAACTAAGAGCATGCTTAGTGGCAAGTTTGACATGAAAGATTTGGGAGTTACAGATGTCATCCTAGGAATCAAAGTTTTCAGGACATCTGAGGGGATTACTTTGTCTTAAGCTCATTATGCTGAGAAAGTACTTGAAAGATTTAAGAATTACTCCAATGGGACAGCAAAGAGTTCCGTCGATCCAAGTCTTCACTTGTTCAAAAACACAGGCGAAAGCATATCACAACTAGAATATGCACGTGTAATCGGTAGTCTGATGTACCTAACAAATTGTACAAGACCAGATCTAGCACATTCGGTAAATGTACTAAGCCGATACACGAGTAATCCAGGACGAAGTCACTATAAAGGAATAACTAGAATATTGAACTACTTGCGACATACTCAGAGTTATGCGCTGCATTACACCAGATATCCAGCAGTACTGGAAGGCTACAGTGATGCCAACTGGATATCGGACTCAAAGAACTCAAAATCCATAAGTGGATATGTTTTCATACTTGGTGGTGCAGCTATGTCATGGAAATCCTCTAAACAAATGTTATTGGCCAGATCCACCATGGAATCTGAGTTTATTGCTTTAGACAAAGTGGCAGAGGAAGCAGAATGGCTTCGAAACTTCTTAGAGGATATTCCAATGTGGGAAAAACCAGTACCAGCCTTATGTGTACACTGTGACAGCCAATCGGCTATAGCACGGGCACTGAGTTGTATGTATAATGGTAAGTCTCGTCATATCAGAAGGCGACACAAAACCATTAGACAACTGCTCTCAAATGGAGTAATCTCTATAGAATATATAAAATCGGCCGACAACCTAGCAGATCCATTTACTAAAGGTCTGTCGCGAGAGCAAGTTATGAGATCATCAAGAGGAATGGGTTTAAAGCCTATGACGAAAGAGGATACTTGATGGAAACCCTACCTAGGAATTGGAGATCCCAAGATCTAGGTTCAAAGGGACAACTAAATCTTGTTGAATCGACGAAAGCACTGAGAGATTAACATCTCATACCCATTCTTAGGATGATAAAACAAGTGCTGCCTACAAATAGTTAGGATAAGCTTGGCTTTTAATGATTCCCATAGCTTTGAAATAAAAGTGGGGTATAGCAGGATACTCTTTATAGGCAATCACCTTGTGAGTGTGAAATGGGGTCGTTTCTAGGTGAATGAAGAGATGCTACATTCTCCAAGTTCACTCACGATTAACCAGGGATGTTCAAGGCCAAAATGAACACAACAAGAGAACTTAGTTCTGTGAGGAGATGAAACTGTGTGATAGTTATTGTCTAGGTTCACATCAATGCCCGGGTAGTTCAAGACATCATGATCACTACCTGGTCAAGTGAATCCGATAGCTAATTACTAAGGGTGGTTCAAAGTTAAAAAATTACTACCATTTCCGATACAGTGATTTTCCGATTGTACTCTCAGAGTCTTTCTGTCATGTTTTTTGTTTTTCTGTCGTGTCTGGATTACATGGTCTGGTACTTTCCATTCATGTGGGGGATTGTTAGAATTAATTTTTGCAGTTTTCCGGGCCGGATTCCGGCAGGATACGGCCACCGGCGGCGCCGGAAAATGAGTGGATTGCGATCCTCTCGACGAATACTATTCCGTAGTATACTCACTTGCCAAAAACGAATTCCGTATGAATGAGAAATGTTGATCCAAAGTTAGGGTACTTGAAATGTACTAACTTGGCAACTTGAAAAAAATGGATAGTCCCATATCGGAAATTGGAAATGATTTCTTCTAGTATATATACTAGAAAACTGGACTAAAGGGCGTGGCCCGGGGGTTACCACTAACGTGTAGTGGAGAGAGGACTTAGCCAAAATGACAAACACACGCGCGCGCGTGCGCGCCTGCCCGGCCCGGCCTCGGCTTCGGTTCGGTTCGGCTCGGCTCGGCTTGGCTTGGCTTGGCTTCGTCTGGCTTAAATTTTTTTTTAGCACAGACAAAAAAACTCTTCCCCTACTGAACTGAAAAGGATTTTCAGATTCAGTAACTGGTGCCCATTACTCTGTAACAGCAGAGTAATGGCTCACCAGTTATGAATCTGAAGAGTCCCCATTACTCTGCTGTTACAGAGTAATGGCAGCTGAACAGTCTCCAGTCCAATTTTTCCTCTATAAAACCAGACAGAGTCTTTCATGCAGATAGAGAATTTTTTCATTTTCGTTTTCTTCATCTTCTCCTCAATGTCAGTGTCAGTTGAGAGTACAACACAGACAACAGTTCGTTGTCTCTGAAGCAAGGGTGCTGCATTCTTCAGAGAAGGTACGGTTGTATCCTAGGAAGCAATTCGCCGGTAACCGTCACACTACGGGACGAATTCTGCTTTAAGGACAGAGATTACAAATCTCGACTCTGTGCAAATTCTTTACTTACTGTTTTCTTCCTTGTTTTTTGATTTCTTCGCAAATTCTGTTGGGATTCTTTATTATTTTATATTCAGGTTCTAACATAGGACTCCATATATATATAGCTACTGAATTCTCCGATATTTTATGGAAAAGTTAGGTGATAATTATTTGAACATTTATATTACAAGTTTGTTCCAAATTAACTTAATTTCTTATTATAATTATTACCCTCTATATGTTAAAGAAAAATAATTTAAACTCACAAAAATCAACTAGTCTTTTTAAACTTTGAGAATAATAAACATAAAAAACTCGCATTCTATCACATCCTTGATAGTTAGTCATTAATTCATGAATTAACTCATGATTGGAACTATTATTATTATCCATTCATCTTTTCAATGATTTTATGGTTTTAAAACTTGAAACAATAAGTGTGAAATCAAGAGTAGCGAGAGGTTTCTAAGGATACCATAAAATCAAATAGAATGGCCCAACATACTTTTGACCTAGCTAAGCCTCTTTGAGCTGCTTTGTATCAGTTATTACCAGTGAATAAAATAACTCTGGTATGCACCCCAATTTTAGTGCTGCTTTTACATTTCTCCTATCGCAGGACTATTATGCTCTTCAAGAGAGCTTCATCCAAGGGATACGTCTGGAAAAACTAGTAGCACTTTAGTATAGGCAACCACAACCTAGTTCGTTTTCTTCGGCTAGGTGTACAGCTTAACTATAGAATGTTGCAAATGAGTCTTTTTGCAAGATCAGAGCCTTACAAAACTCTCCCCCAGGGAAAAAGCTTAGTTATTCATACCTTATATTGATCAATAGCTGATTGAAAGATAATATTTATTCATTCAAGACCTTTTACAGACCGAACTCACTAAACTCTCCTTACAAGATTATATGAATTTTTTTCTCCTAAAATCATCTGCCCTCTTTCTTCCTAGGCCAACCATTTTATAGAGGAAGAGATGACTTTATATTCTTCAGATCTTACATCAGTGATTCATTATTGCTCTGATTACAACAGTGCTTACGTCAAGGGTCAATAATTGTGGTTAATACGTTACTGCTTACGTTACTCTAGAAAAAGAGATCGCACCTGACCGACATCTTCACTTGCTCTACATTTATGTTGGTGCTCTATTTTCATCAGGCTACAGTAGTATCCAGCTGTCTGTTCTGTTATTGGCATTGATCTGGTAGATAATATATGGTACTAGCTGTCAAATAGCCCTTGTTGTTGTTTTATTTTTAATGTTCTATACATTGTTATTTTCTTTGGGACTGGACTGTCATAGATCCATATGTTGATGTCACTTAACTTTATGTCTTTTAGTTCACAGTACAAGTTTCTGAATCCCATTGCCCTCCTTTCTGGGATTAACTTATCAATTTTTTTGGCTTCGTATGGTATAATGTTAGATTCTCCATAGATTACTTGGGTAATTATCCCTATTTTTATAACATGTTCTGCTGAAAGTTCTTCATTTTCTTCAAGATACCCAGGGATTGCTGAATACATTATGACATATATTTTTGGGGTCAATTGTAAGACCAAAATAACTCTTGGCCGCTTTATATATTTTTCTTGGCAATGAGATAAGTTCTTCACATTCTCTGTATGGATAGATACAATGAATAAGTCATCTTTCAAATAGTACCCGCATTGTTCTTGGATTAGCTCATGGTATGATGATGGCCTTGTTCATATGCTGCTGTGATATAGTCTTAATGAACTGGTTCACCTCAGTTACTTGACATAATTTCTCAATATATTGTAAATATAATATTTTCTTTGATACTTTGGTAGGAGATTTCGTAGTGAGTAAAGTCTCTTTATATGTAGTTTTATTAGAAGATGTATTTGCATATTCTTTTATTGTATGAGTATGTTCGCCCATTTTACTCATTTTTTCACTAACATTGTCCAATATATTTTCTGTAGTTGCATGCTGATTGATGTGTTGATAGAATAGACTTTGGAGTCCGCATGTTTGTAATTGTAATTGATTAAACGCTGCCTTAATCTGCTCCACATTTTTCTGGAGGAAAATTATGTTCTCTTCTATTTGTTGAACTCTAGTTTTCATTCTGCAACAAATGAAACAGTAATTCCTTGATAGAAAACCAGCTAAAATGTTATCTTTTTCTTTTATATTTTTTTTATTGTAAAATCATAATGTGCTAATTCCATTTGCCTTATCAATCTTTTATTTTCTATAGTTGGATATATTATTTTGTTTGTCCATGATTTTGCTTGAGTATTATCTATCCTTACTGTGAATTTGGTATGTATTATGAATAATTCAAACTTTTTTATTGCTTTTAAAATCTCTAATAATTATTTTTCATTTATGTAGTAATTTTGTTGGGTTTGTGTGAATGATCCAGTAGTGCATCTGGCTAGTCATTCATCTTTTTCACCTAATTCAAAAAAAAAAAATACTGATCCCCAATTATCTTTGCTTGCAACTATTTCTATTATCCATGTACAATCTTTAACATGTAATCTTAGTTTATTTAATTCTGAAGTTTTTTTGTTTTAATATTTCAAGTTTTTCTTCATCTTCTGAGGTCCATTCCCATTTTTTGAACTTTTTCAGTTTTTGTTGTAGCCAATTTATTTTTGCTGAAAAATTTGGTATATATCATCTTGTTTGATTTAGTAGTCCGATTATGGATTTTACTTCTTTTTTTTCTTTTAAAATATTTTGAAATGTCTTTATTTTTTTCTATTATATGTGGTTTTCGTTCCATTCCTTTCATGCGATAATTTTGTTCCTAAGAATTCTATCTCTATTTTAAATTGTTCCATTTTCTTTTTTGATAGTATAATTCCTGCATTTTTTACTATTTCTATAAATTTTACTAAATGTTCTTTATGTTGTTGTTCATTTTCTGATCCTATTAGAATATCATCTATATATACTAGTATAAAATTATTGTATTTTTTCAAATATCTTATCCATATATTCTTGAAATACTCCTGAACTGCTTTTATATCCGAATGGTAATACATTTCATTCATAAAATCCTTGCGGTGTACTAAATGATGTTAACTGTTTTGAGTTGTGTTAGCTTTACGTGGTAAAATCCCATTTTGCAGCAAATTCTGAATATATTTTCCTTACTATTACCGTGTTTAATAGTATCTCCATATCTGTAGTGGATATCCAAATCTTTTAGTATTTTTATTTAATTCCTTATAATTTATTATCATTCAAGATTTACCTCTTATTTCTTCTAAATGTATTCTTACTATGGATACTGGTGATGAATGTGGACTTCGTGATTTTCTTATGTAATTGTTTTCCATTAGTTCTTTTATATGTATTTTGAATTCTTCTAAATCTGCTGGAGTATATATGTCTTATAGGTTTAATTTTTATTTTGCTTTTATCTAAACTTTATATGTGTTGTGGGTTTATATAAGTACCATGTTGCTAAGGGGTCTTCTAATTGTTTTTTGTAAATTTCCGATGTAATTGTTCTTTGGACCTGCTGTATTCTAGTTTTATTTGGTAAATAATGATATTCACCACGCTGGGTTGAAGAAACTTTGATATGCGGTAAGTCTGTCCTAGAATAAGGTTGCGTTATTCTAATTGCTATTGTTTGGTGTTTACAAGGTGTTGTAAAAATAACTGTTTTGTGAGATATAGTCATATGATAGTATTGTTGTAAAAAGTCGTTTCTTAATTATACATCGTTATTCATATCATCAAATTTTTATATTATTGGTATTTTTAGGATGTAATTTTCTACTTGTATCGTAACATTTTGTTGGTACTTGTCAAGTATAAAGGTTTGTCATGTCAATTCAATTATTGTTTTTTTATTATTTCCATCTTGTTTTCATTTTGGTAGTATATTTTCATGGCACTAGCCTTTCGTAAACTTCAGTCGGGTTAATAGGGGCTTGTTTCGTAAAGTAAACATAAATAAAACTCGCTTCTTTCTAGCGACTAGCTTCTCCAGTGGGTTGGCTTGCTAAGCAAGCTACCTTCAGCATCGGTCAAATCCCTTAATAGGTCGGAAGGGTGGGGAAGGGGGAATCGCCTATTAAACTATGATAGTTTCTTGATTTTTATCATTTGTATACAAATTCGGTTAGTATATATAATGCCACGTCCCACTTTCCAAAAGAATACGGAATACGGTACACGACTAAGCCCAGCGGATAGTTTTCACCATCCATAAGCTGTATGGATCTTCTTGACTCATCATAACAGTAAACATAACATTACACTCCAACCAAGCATGCAAAAACAATCATAACTCAATAGTATTTATTACATCAATAATAAATGTTCCAACAAATACTAGATCCGAAACAAAACAATAATCCTGGGATAATAAGCCCAAATACAAGTCTCAATACAGTTCATGAAATAAAATAGTTCATCAAAATATTTAAGCAAATTATTCCAGTTACGCAACTCAATACTTTTACTCACCAACTCCAGTAGGCAACTGATCAGCAAAACCTACTCATATGGCAATTATAAGAAAAATAGGAAAATAGGAAAATATAACGCTCGTTAGATGCAAGTCCGGACCGCAAGCAATACAAGTAGGAAAATGAAGGAAAATCTAAACTAAATAGGCAATGCTAACATGGAGAGTGTAGCAAACATAACAGTCTACAGATGACAGTAAGCAGTGTAATGATAACAGGAGAAACATAACAGTAATAGTGTGTCAACGATAGCAGTAATCAACAGTAACAGTAAAGTTCATAGTAACCGTAACAGGATGTGACAGTGTAAATAGTTATTCTTATGTCTAATGTTTATTACTAACTAGGTAGCACTTCATGCGTCCCAGATTTTACCACATGGTTGCTGCAGCAAATAGTTTCGCTTTAAGATTTTGTAGTGGAACTTCTATAGGGTAATATATTTAGGCAAATAGTAACAGTAACAGTAATAACAACAAACGGTGTCATAGATCATGCCCTCATGCATCCAGAGATAAACAATAGCTACCACAGTAAACAGTGGGGAAACGAGTCCCTTCTGAATATGTATTTCTATATTGTCCACTACTCGATCTTTTCCCTTAAAAATCCCGGCTTGATTTCTTTTATTATTAATAAACATGTGTGAACGAATACAAACAAGCTAAAGATATGGCAAAAACAAGAAATAGGTTTAAGATAAAATAGTGATTGCAACGGTTGACAAAAACAACTCATAATAGTCAAAACAACGAAATTTTCAGTTCTGGACAACAAGACACTACTGTACCAAATCTGAGATTCCCGTTGGTACAGAATAGCAAATCCAGATCCTTCAGAAAATATAAAAACTAGACTCGCTGCCGATTCCAGCACATATATTTAAGTCACATATCAGCCACAGAAATAGGGTTGAAAACAGCATTTAATACACAAATCGTGTTCAGCTAGAAAATGCAAAATCGTGTTTATAAGCATGAAAAGAGTTTAAAATCATCGTAATAAAATCTGAGAAAAATCTGGTAGATTCCTTAACACATCTAGTCTCAAAATATAAAATATCATAAAATTGTATTATAGATAATATAGTCAACAAAATTGGACAAACAGAGTAATGCAACAAAATCTCAATTATGAAAGTTCAGACACAGCAGTACCAAAATAGAGATAATTCATAAAGTATAATTCGAAATCAAGATCCATCAACAGATTAGTAAAATATAGAAATAAGGATACAGTTTTTATTCACAAAGTTTTCATAAAAAATGAATAGAATCAGGTTGAAAACATAATTCTTTACTGAACAGCATGCAGTTTGGAAATATTTCGATTGGTTTCAAAAGCATAAAATGAGATACAAAAGTCATTAATTAATTCCAAAAAATTTAGGAATTGCTTCGAGTCATATCTAAACATACTCAGCAAAATATAGAGTTCAAATTCTACATTTAATATCAGTTTTAAAATAAAATTCCATACAAAATACATATAGTTCAGAATCTGGAATATACGATATGACTGCAGTAAAAAGGCAATAACTCATTCATCAAAAATTGGAATTCAGATCCGTAGAAAGTTCTGGAAACTAGAAAACAAAATCTACAAATCATGTTCACAAACTTATTTATTTTACTGATGTTAACAGGGTCGAAATTATTGTACAAAATAGGACAGCAATGAACAAAAATTCTTTTATGTATTTTATCAAACAACTTAACTACAAACAGTCCAGTCTAGATGTCATACAAAGCATGGTATATGTGGGTTACTCAAATTAGCATGGGATATGTATTAAATAGTCCATAATGAGATAATATATCCGACAAACATCTATGCAACAGTCATCTACAACATACGATGTGCCACAAACAACATACAGTCAAGTTGTCCACTAATCTAATTGTTTTCATGCAACGGGTTTCAACTATCGTGACTACTCATAATCAAGAGATAATGTCAATGATTAAACTAACAAATATGGATCATCATGAGAGTACAAATATTTTCATACTAGATTACTTACGGTATTAACTTGTATGACAAAAAGAGCACATACAAGCTACTTGCCTAATATGAAGATGAAAAAAATGAAGAACAGAACAACGGGAAAGGATCCCGAACAACTAACTCAACGAACGCACGAACAAGAACAATAATCCACACCAATATAACCACGAGCGGTGCACATGCTTTCACACGCACACAACAAAGCAGCAGCAACCGCAAGGGCATCGACAGTAGCAAGGGCAGAGACAGCTGCTTAGGCATCGACGATGGCAGCGCTAGGCACAGCGACGCGACGGCAGCGACCTCGACAAGAGATGACGATGAAAGCGACAAGTGACACAGCGATGGCCTGGGGTGCTGCGGCTTGAACGGGGACAGGGAGCACGACGGGATCGGGGGGAGGGGGAGGGGGGGCAGCGGAGAGGGGAAGGGGAGAAAGGATCGGGGGTTGCGGTGGGTGGTCTGGGGTCTGCCGGCGTCGGGATAGGGGACGACGACAGCAAGGAGATCGCGAGGAGAGAGATCGGGAGTGGGGATAGGTCAGAAGACGGCTAGGAGAGAGAGGAATTATATTAGGGTTTTGGTAATTAGGTTTAGGGAGCAATTAAGGTGTTTATATAGGGATAATATGGGTTTGGGTGAACTGTGTAGTATCCAATAGGAAGAAAAGAATCCAATAAGAGACAAATAGGCCATAAAATAGGTTTAAACAATAGACAAGATCAAGAACAAATTGTAGGCCAAATAAATGAGAATAAAAAGTTGAATCAATGCAAAATAAATCACAAGAGAGAGAAGAACAACACACCATACAAAGGGAATGAAATTAAATACAACCAAAAAAATAAAATAAATAATCAAGAGTTTTATTAAATATAATTAAAAATACAAATAAGAGCAAAAGGGGTTATATATAATGTATTTTGTGTTGCTCTTAATGGACTCATTTAGACAACATTCTATTTATTACCATACTTTCATTATTTACTGTAATTGTTATTTTTCTTCTTGTTGTATTGAGTACGGTTGTACTGATGTATGAAAGTCAGTTCCTAATAATATTTCATTAATATTGTGATCTGGTCTACATATAGATGTAATAGTATTTCATTTATACTGTTTATCCTTAGTGGTATTATTACTTTATGGATGATTGAATGTCTATTGTTATAGTAGTCTAAATAGTAATATGGATTTTCTAATGGTATCAATTCCGTTGTTTTTATATTTTTTTGTTTAATATGTGAATTAGCAGCTCATGTATTTACAAGTGCTATTTATTTGTTCTGTTTACCACTGTCATTATATTTTATTTCTATCTTAAGTTGATTATTATTTTGGTTATCTAAAGTATTTATTATTGGTATTAGTTCCAATGCCTATTGTTTATTTTTTATTGATAGTGATCTTTTTCCATACATTATATGTGGTGTTTTTCCTTCTGCAATATATTTTGCTGTGTTAAAATCAAATTCTATATAATTTGGTATGGTCATTTTAGAATTTTCTCTATCTGGTTGGTATCTTATAATTTCTCGAAATAATGGTTTTATTTTAAAGTTATCAGTATTTCTTTTTTTTACTTCATGCTTACTTATAAAAGTATAAATATTTTTTTTTTGTATACTCATAATCTTACTTTTCTTTATCATTTCTATTCCTGATAATCTATGATATATGACTAAAGATTTGTTCTTATTTTCTTCTGTCATACTTATAGAGAAATTAAGTTTAAATTAAGTTTTTTTGTAAATTTTATTTTTTGGTACATTAAGTTTCCTTATATTATTCCTATTAAGGTATCTTGTGTACTTGATATTATTCTATCATCCATTAGGTATATTGCTAAGGGTGTATTTATTCCTTGCTTAAAAATAAGTTTTTATTATTATTTGTATTGCTCATAGATATATGTGTCTTAATATCTTTCTGGGTTTCTCACATAATTTTTTCCTTTTCTTGCCTTGTTATTTTTTCTGTTATCAATGGAATTATAGTTTTTCCTTAAGCATGTTCAATGTCTATAGGTTGCTCATTATTTATATTTATTATTATGGTATTTCTTTTTCTTTCAAATATTGGAAGTTTGAATATCTCTTTCGGATTTATGTCTAGTTTGATTGCTCTTATTTTATCGTATTTTGTATGTCAAAACTCATTCTTTCTCCTACTTCTTCATAATTTTCTTCTATTTCTAATAGTTGTCCTATTTATGTTATTTATGTTATCATATATATTTCGTATTTTTCTATTTTATCCGCACTACTTCCATTATCTTCTTCCATTACCATTATTTCCTTATTTTTACTTATTTCTCACCAATTTTCGTCATATTCTATGTGTTCATAGTTTATGTTATACATTTCTTCAATTTCTTCTACATATTTTATATATATACATTTTTTTATTCTTTTAGAACAGTTTGGTGATATATGTTATACTTCTCCACATATATAACAATGACACTTCTTTGGATTTTTGGATATTGTTTGTTTTTATTTATTTTTCTGAATTATTTTTCATAGGGTTTTTTATTTCTCTTAAAAGTTTTTCTATTTTGGTTTATATCATAGCATTTTGTTTTGATGTTTCTTGTGTCATTCAAAACCAATCGAGATCAAATTCTTACTCAAGTCGGTTGTTTTGAATCCCAGCCATCTGATCTCTCCACGATTTGGATCTCCATCTTGATTAGATCTGATCTCAGCCCTCCATCTTGATCAGATCTGATCTTAGCCGTCCGATCACCATTGTGATTGGAATTTGTAGTTACTGTTGGATCTTGTTGCTGTTTACTATTATGCGTGCTACGTGCTTGGCCGCTCTATCGATCAACGCCTTCACCCAATCAAGGCAAGTATCTTCTTGTACAATTTATTGTTCTAGTACAAGCATTTAATTGAAAATACTGCAAGTAAATTGTAAATGTGACTCTCTTTTGGCTCATCGTTTATTGATCTTATTTTGTTCCTTACCAATTCCATGATCTTAAGAGTCACAACCTTCCGTTGATACCTATTACACTTTTATTTGCATCAAATGTTAATTTAGACCCATATGAATAATAATTATAAGGCTTTTCATGCAAAAACTATCATTGTTTGCTGTTATTCCTGTTTTTATTTGTTGTTTCGACCCCGATAACATCAGAATCTGGACTTGAGTCCTGAATATGAAATGTAGCCCCAGATGTCGAATTTACTATCCTTTTGAAGGAATTAAGATTCGAGCTACGGTTTGTGAGATATCACAGTTTTACTGTTGTTTTGTCTGTAATCGCAGATTCATAAAAACTGCTGCATCACTTTGTTTTACAATTATTTTAACTATGCTACCTGTAAGATAATGACTTAAATTTTTGCATTCTGATACTAGACACCCTAGAGAACATTACCTAATTTTCTTGGAATTAATTAATGAATTTTCAAACCTATTTCACATGTATAAACTCAGTTTTACAAATTTTGGCTGAACACAAATCCTGTGTAGTTTGCTGTTTTGACACCTGATGCCACAACTTTTATGTATTTTATTGATATTCATTGGAACTGGAAAGGAGTCTAGTTTTTAGAACTTCTGATGGATCCACATTTTCTATCTTGTAGCAACAGAAATCGCAGTTTTCGTGCAGGCTGTCCAGAATTGGTATTCTCGTAGTTCTTGATAATTTTAAATTGTGTTGACCCTCGAATATGTCTTCTAATTATCTTAAACTTGTTCCATGTTCTTGATTATATTTACTTGACCTGTTTCGCACACTTTCATGCTTGCTTGATGATAATAATAAATAATAAGCCTGGGTTTAAGAGAAAGACCATAGTAATGGACAATATAGGTAAGTGTACTCGGATGGGGGCCCGTATTTTTCAGTACTTGGTTCATGAACTTGTTGTATTTTGAGTGTATTCATGATTCCACTACTTGGCTCATGAACTTGTTGTATTGTCAGAGCATTCATGAACCCACGGCTGGTTCTTGAACTTGTTAATGCATTCACGAACTTGGTTCGTGAACTTGTTACATTATTTTTGTATTCATGAACCATGCTTGCTTGATACTTGATACCTGAGTACACCGGCTTATAAAATTCACCACTAGGCCTAAACGTAACTATTTGTAAGTAGCAACTATGTGGTAAAAGTATGGACGCATGAAGTGCTACCTAGATAGAATTAAACATTAGACTTAAGAATAACTTGTCACTTGTACACACTTGATACCCTACTTGATGCTTGTTACTTGATACTTGTTACGTGATACTTGTTACTCGATACTTGTCACTTGATACTTGATACTTGATAATTGATACTTGATACAACTACATGCCTACTTGTTACTTGTTCCACTACTTGTACTTGTTATCTAATCTTGTTACTTGAGTTGTCTTACTTGCTAGCTAGTCTTTGGAACTCCACTACTTGTTGCGTCCCTATTATATCATGTTATACATTCTTGATTCTAGATCTTGTTTCATATTTTCTTGCATCTATTTTCATACCCTTGCTGGTACTACTTGCGGCCCTAACTTGCACTAAGGGTGTTTGTCTTTGTTTTCTCCATTTTCCTTATATATATATATATATATATATATATATATATATATATATATATACATACAGACTTTGGAGACGAATTGTCTGCTGGAATTGGTGAGCAGACATTCTAGGCTACGCTTAGGGAAAAACTGCTTTAATTATTTTGTATTTGAGTTATTTATATCTGTTGCTATTTGAAACTTGAAACGAGCTTGTAGTCCCGAAGTTTTATCTTTTGATCCAGATCTGAATATTATTTGGGATATTTATATTTTGTTTCAATTGTTTTTTGTTGATTAATAAATTATTCATACATGCGTGGTTGTGTATATTTTGTTATATTCTTGTTATGATGCTGAGTCGATCCCACAGCTCATGAATGATGATAATTATTCGCTAGGCTTTGTCACGTACTCGTATTCTGTCTTCCTTTTAGGAGGCGGGTGTGACACCAGAACTAGTGTTGTGTTGTTTTTAATATTTATATGCGTGTTTTTACATCTCATGAGTTAGAACATGTTCCATGCATAATTCCTTGATATTCCCTGATCATATCTTGATATCGTTCTCGTTGCATCATGATCATGTTTGATTGTAATAAAAGTAACAAGTCGGGTATAGGGGAAATATTTAGTAATGGGAAATATAGAAGAACGTACTCGGACGGAAACTTGTAGTTTTCCGATGCAAGTTGCAAGTTTGCAAATTACAGGTTTACATGTTTCACGTTAAAAATTTACACTCTACATGTTTCCCATTACAAGTTTGCACGTATCTCGACACAAGATACAATTTATATGTTTTTCCCGAGCACGTGACCTGCAAAATCCACCACTAAGTCTAAACGCTCACTTGATTGCGTGCATTATACATGTGGTATGGGACGCATGATTGACGCACTAGTTAAGTTAATAGACAACAGTAGACTTAAGATTAACACGTGCACTTGCATGATTCAATTATATGTTACATGTTCCTGTTGACTTGTTTACCTGTTTACATGTCACTTGTTTCATGATGTCTTGTTCATGAACCAGTTTATATATTGTCTCCTCTCCTATTACATGATACTTGATTCCTTGCTCTTTTTCCTACTTCTTGTTTTATTTGTGATTGTCCCTCTAGCTTATACTACTTGCGACACGTAACTTGCATTAACGAGCATTTTCTTGTTTCTCTTGGTTTCTTCGTGTCAATATACTTGCAGGCGTGGAAGAAGAATTACCAGAAGGAGTTGACGAACAAGCATTTTAGATTCTGTTTAATTATCATGTTCTTTATTTTTGTTTACTATTGCTACTTTATTGTATTCCGGGCTTATTTGACTCGTAACTACATTTTTATTCCCAACTGTTGGTTATGTTATGGACAATGTCATGAACTTTTGTTATAATATTGTGATTTTACATGCCTGCGTGGTTTTATTGTTATCTTATTGTTAAGTTACTTGTATAGCTTATAAATGATATATTCGCATCATACGCTGGGCCTCAATCATGTACTTGTTTTCTCGTATAACGGGTAGCGGGGTGTGACAATTTTAGCTGATTTTCTATGAAGAAATTAACTATTTCATTTGTTGCAAAATGGAAACTAGAGTCTAGCAAATAGAACAAGATATAATTTGCCCCAAGGAACCATGGAACATATAAAAGGGGCATTTAATCAATTACAGCTACAAATATGCAGACTCCAAAGTCTATTCTACCAACATGTAAGCCAGCATGCAACTACAGAAAATATAATGAACAATACTAGCAAAAAAATGAGTAAGATGGGCGAACCTACTCATTCGCTAAAGGAAGAAGCAATTACATCCTCAAATAAGATCACATACAAAGAGACACTTCTTACTGAGAAATCTCCTACTAAAGTATCAAAGAAAATATTATTTTTACAATATATTGAAAAATTATGTCAAGTAACCGAGGTGAACCAGTTCATCAAAATAATATCACAGCAATATATGAACAAGGCCATCATCCTACCAAGTGATAATCCATATCATCAAAACAATATCACACCAAAACATATTATTATTACAATATATGAAGCAATATATGAACAATATTGTTTTGATTCTTATGGTATCCTTAGAAATCTCTTTCTGCTCCTAATTTTATACTTGTTGTTTTAAATCACAAAAAACGCTAAAAAAGAATAATGGATAATAATAGTTTCAGTCTTGCCTCAGAAATTTATGAATTAATGACAACTATCAAGGAAGTGATAGAATGTTAGTTTTTTCCTGTTTATTATCCTGCCTAAATGATTTTAATGAGTTCAAATTATTTTTCTTTAGTGTACAACGAGTAATAATTATAACAATAACTCAAATAAATCCTGGAGAAGCTAGCAATAAAATGTACAAATAATTAATTATCTAACTTTTTATGAAAGATCTTTATTATTTTATGAAAATGGTGAATTTAATAGTTATATCTGGAGCCCTACAACTGCATATAGCCAATTTCTAGAAGAAAATGAACATATTGAAGAAGGAAATAGACATATGAAGAACTCGAAGAACCCCCATATGATAGTAGTAGTGAAATATTTGAGACAGAATCAGAATCTATGAGAGATCTTGAACTTATGCTTGATTAATATTTTTTAGATAAACAATGCATTCGAAGAATATTATTTTACAGAAAATTATCATCTTTGAAGTTTTTTGATACTCTGTTTAATTTTATTTTTCAGGTGATTTCACACTTCGCAATCCCAGTTAGTATCAGAGCCTTGTCACTATGTAAAGTAATTATTACCTAGTAACTATAGAAAACTTTTAGTACAATTTGAGTAGTCAACATAATTAATTAGATAGAAAAATAGAAAACATTACAGAAATAAATTTTAAAATTACAAAAAAGTCACACATTCTATAGAAAATATTATAGAGAAGAAAGTATAGAAGTTTATTTAGAAACTAGTCCTTATTTACAAATACTTTGGTAACTAGCCCTTTTTTTTTTAGCAAATAATTTTTTAAAAAAAGGCCATATCACTAATTAGCTCAAAATTTTCTACCCTTCATCAGCAATTTCCCTTTTTTCATTTATTTCTACCCAAAAACATTTCTAAAATTTTTTTAAAAAAAATCACCAACCTTGACGTTCTAGAACTTGGGTAAATTTCTCTCTCGCTCTCTCGCTCTCCATACATATATCTTCCATATGCACGTATATGGTGAATAATGTCAAAGCAAAGACCAAAGGCTTTGAAGTTTGAAGGGAGAAAGTTTCTTCTTCTTCCTCATAAGAGAGGAGGGGATACAACATCCATTTAAAGTTCGTGGGCAGCTGCTCTAATCTAATGAGATTGATAAAAGGTTGGGTTTTGCCATCTGGGCATTCATTGGTTTCTTGAACTTTGGTGCCAAGTTTGGATCTTTGTTCTTGATTCTAGCTTTTCAGCTACTTATTCCATCTGGGTTGCCATCAAAATCCCATCTTGGGCTTCTTAAGTTCTTGAAAAGTGTTGCCCACTTCAATTGGTTTTGTAAGAATTAATGGGAGGTGGGAGGAGGAAGAAGCTTCATTTCAGCAAGTTATTCAGCTTTGGATGTGGGAAGGCATCTCTACATGCTGAGAGCTCACAAATTGGAGGCCCCGGGTTCTCGCGAGTCGCCTTTGCCAATGATCCAGAGCGTTTTGAGGCAAGGAATCTTAACTATGGGGATAACTATGTGTCTACAACCAAGTACACATTCGCGAGTTTCATACCCAAATCTTTGTTTGAGCAATTTAGGAGAGTTGCAAATATATATTTTCTTGTCTCTGCTTGTTTGGCTTTCACACCTTTGGCTCCTTACACTCCGGTGAGCGCCGTGCTTCCTTTGGTTGTTGTGATCGGAGCTACCATGGCTAAAGAGGCCATTGAAGATTGGAGGAGGAATCAACAGGTACCTTTTTTTTTCCTATAAGTTAGTTCTGTTGGGAGCCCTTCGGTTGAGAACTAATTTTGGTGAAAACTTCGTGCGAACTCACGGAGTAGATCCCCTGAAAAATCCGAACCTACCATCTCGTTGTACACGCCTTAGATGGCATAACATAAAGTAATCAAATAATTTGAAGTTCATTTGTCCATCCATCAAATGGAGTAGAATTTTCAGCCATACAATTTTGCGATGATGTACAACATAGGCAAATAAACTTCAAATTACTTGATTACTTTATGTTATGCTCATGTACAACGAGATGGTCGGTTCGGATTTTTCAGGAGGGGTCTACTCCGTGAATTCTCACGGAGTTCTCATCAAATTAGTTCTCAACCGAAGGGCTCCCTTGTTCTGTTTATGTTAATTTAGATTTGAGTTGTCGAAGTTGACTTTACGATGTAGTAACAAATCTTAAGTTGAGCTTGACGAGAGATTTCACACTGATTGGTACTAGATTTCAATGCTTCATTTATGGGAAAGTAATTACCTGCCGAAATTTGGGTTTTGGGAGAGGGGAGATGGTTTAATCTTTAATGTGTTGTAGATGGTATTTTATGCTTTTCAAATTTTGGTAAGGATTTTCACAAATCCATGAATAAATGGATGGGTAGTATTATAAAACATTAATTAGGGCAAATTTGAAGATTCATCTGTTGTATGTAACACAATTGACCATTTAGAAAGGTTTCCCCCATGTTTATCCATGTTGCTGATTCTTAGATTGTCCAAGTCTTATTGATAAAAATTATATTATCTTTTTCGTTTCGGTTTGTTGCCCTCTTTAGTGAGTTATTTTTATTGTTCTTAGAAGATATAACAAGTAGTATGTGATACATGATTTTTATTTAAAATTTCATTTCTGTGTTCTTGTTTTAAATCATAATCTGTCTTCCAGGATAGGGAGATGAATAACCGAAAGATTAAAGTTCATCGAGGAGATGGCATTTTTCATAATACAGAATGGAAAAAGCTGAGTGTAGGAGATGTAGTGAAGGTTGAGAAGGATAACTTCTTTCCTGCTGATCTCATATTACTTTCTTCGAGTTATGATGAAGCAATTTGTTATGTTGAGACTATGAACTTAGATGGAGAGACCAACTTGAAGCTAAAACAAGCATTAGAGGCAACTTCAAGCTTACAAGAGGATTCTAGCTTCCAAAATTTCAAGGCAGTAATTAAATCTGAAGACCCAAATGCAAATCTTTACACCTTTGTGGGTACCATGGAGTATGAAGGGCAGCAGTACCCTCTCTCACCTCAACAACTTCTTCTGAGGGATTCTAAACTCAGAAACACCGATTTTATCTATGGCGTTGTTATATTTACGGGTCAGGACACTAAGGTTATGCAGAATGCAACCAATCCACCATCTAAGAGAAGCAAAATCGAGAGAAGGATGGATAAACTTATTTATCTCTTGTTGTTTGCCTTGGTTGTAATTTCGACTGTCGGGTCCATTGTTTTTGGACTCAAAACCAAAGCAGATATAAAAGATGGTAGAATGAAACGTTGGTATCTTCGACCAGATAAGACAAAAGTGTTCTATGATCCCAAAAGAGCTGCTTTGGCTGCAGTCTTGCACTTTTTAACGGCTATGATGCTCTACAGTTACTTCATTCCGATCTCATTGTATGTTTCAATCGAGGTTGTCAAAGTTTTGCAAACCATTTTCATCAATAATGACACTGAAATGTATCATGAGGAATCCGACATGCCAGCCCATGCACGCACTTCAAATTTGAATGAGGAATTAGGGCAAGTTGACACTATTCTCTCAGATAAGACGGGAACTCTAACTTGTAACTCGATGGAATTCATCAAGTGCACTATAGCTGGCACGACTTATGGCCGTGGTGTTACTGAGGTTGAGAAGGCAATGGCTAAGAGAAAAGGATCACCATTGATGTATGATGCGGAAGCGGAGGAAGACGAAATTGATATGCCCGTTGTTAAAGGGTTTAACTTCAAAGATGGCCGTATTATGAACGGAAAGTGGGTGAAGGAGCCTCAATCAAATGTTATACAATTGTTCTTTAGATTGTTGGCGATTTGTCACACCGCCATACCTGAAATTGACGAATCCACGAACAAAATTTCATATGAAGCTGAATCACCTGATGAGGCTGCCTTTGTGATTGCAGCAAGGGAATTAGGATTTGAATTCTATCGGAGGACACAAACGTCAATATCACTTCATGAGCTTGATCCTTCAACCGGCAAGACAGTGGAAAGGTTTGTTAATTTAGCCCTTCTCTTTTCTCTCTATTTATTAACTTTTAAATGATTGAGTACCAGAAAATCAAGATAACAACCTAAGGTTACAATCTTTATGACCTTCAATTGCAGGTCATATAGGCTCCTAAACATCTTAGAGTTCAATAGCACCCGAAAGAGAATGTCCGTGATTGTTCAATCCGATGATGGAAAACTCTTGCTACTTACGAAAGGTGCCGACAGGTGTGTATACAGTTCACCATAGATACTGTTTTTCTTTCTTTCTTTTTTCGAGTTAATTAAGGACTATATAATGAAATGGAGCAATTTTCAGAAATTTTACCCATCCTGTTGCACTAATACATAAGCACAAACTCGACACAAACATGAAGCAGGGGCTGAACAAAAAAAGAAGGAAAATCTCAAATGGGTCATAAGAATAAAAACCTTAATTTATTTATTTTTTTGGAATACAGTGTTATGTTTGAAAGACTTGCAAAGAATGGGAGGGTGTTTGAGGAGAAGACAAAAGAGCACCTGCACGAATATGCTGATGCTGGTTTGAGGACATTAGTTCTTGCATACCGTGAGCTTGATGAACAAGAGTACGAAAATTTCAATAAAGTATTTAGTGAGGCGAAGAATTCAGTAAGTGCTGATAGAGAGGAAAAGATTGATGAAGCTGCCGAGCAAATTGAAAAGGATTTGATTCTTCTTGGTGCCACAGCTGTTGAAGATAAGCTCCAGAATGGTGTGAGTACTTGAGCTTAATACATTCTTTCCGTATTTGTTCTTCGAGGAAACGAGGAGCTTAAAACAAAATTTCTTTGTCAACCGTTTCATGATAAGTTATTATGATAAGTCTTAAGGCTGATTTCATATTTTCCTTTACTGGACAGGTTCCTGAATGCATTGACAAGCTTGCACAAGCTGGAATTAAGATTTGGGTGCTAACTGGGGACAAGATGGAAACTGCCATCAATATTGGGTATGCATATTAATAGTCTAAAAAATAAAAGAAATCATTTCTTTTGCACAATTTTTTGTTCATTGATTTCATATATTATCCCTTCTCACTTCCCTTTGTCATTTTTTCTTCAGGTTTGCCTGCAGTCTACTGAGACAAGGAATGAAGCAGATAATCATCACTTTGGAATCACCAGATATCTTAGCTTTAGAGAAAGAAGGAAGCAAAGATTCGATCACAAAGGTAACAAATACAAATGTAACTAATTATGTTTCGCTTCGCTTTTAATTCATCGTGATTATTTATCAAACATATATATTATTATGGTAGGATGGTAAAGTTTTCTACTTAATTTTTTTTTTTCTAATTGGATGAATAGAAAAAAAATCAACTTCACACTCAGGATTTCTCTACATTTCCTTATAGGCACACAAAGAAAGCGTTAGTCGCCAAATAACCGATGGGAAGAAACTATTGAGTTCATTGAGCTCAGAGTCGTTTGCTTTGATAATTGACGGGAAATCTCTTACCTACGCTTTACAATATGATGTGAAGAGCTTCTTTTTGCAGCTGGCAGTTGGCTGTGCATCAGTCATATGCTGCCGATCTTCCCCCAAACAAAAAGCCCTGGTGAGTTTTCGTTTTCATTAGTTCCCCCCCCCCCCCCCCCCCCCCTCCCCTCCCTTCTCTCAGTGCACCTTCCGATTTTGAAACCCAATCTAATTAGTTAGGGCATCATTTCTAGGTTACGAGACTCGTAAAAGATGGCAGTCGGAAAGTAACACTGGCGATCGGTGATGGGGCCAATGATGTGGGTATGCTTCAAGAAGCAGACATAGGGATCGGCATTAGTGGTGCTGAAGGAATGCAGGTTAGTACTATTAAATTACGAAGATACAGATAGTTATGTTCAGTTTTGTATCTTATTGCACAGTCAAAGTCATGGATGGCTTTGATGGATTGCTCTCAGAGAATCTAAGAAATTTCAAACTGTCAAAATATAATGTTTACAGTTCCATTTCCCCCTTTGTAGAATTTTTTATACCACATTTACCCTATCACAACCATATGGAATTTTGTTGTCCGTATCCGTGAAAGTTGGATTAATTTCCCCGCTCTCTTCATTTATGGCATTCAACCATAGCTGCTTCCATAGGGAAAAAAAACTCGAGAAGTCAGAAAATGAAAATTTTAAATTGAACAGTTTTGATTAGATTGTAAAAAATAAAATCAGTTCCAATTTTTTTACTTGGATTCTGCTTATAATTTCAGGCGGTCATGTCCAGTGACATTGCTATAGCTCAGTTTCGGTTTCTGGAACGTTTGCTACTTGTTCATGGACATTGGTGTTATCGTAGGATATCGTCAATGGTATGATAATTATATTTCTTTTTCATTCTGTCAATCACAAATTTATATGTTTTTGATGACTTCTTATTGACATGCTCTATTTGCTGTGTAGATATGTTACTTCTTCTACAAGAACATTGCATTTGGTCTCACACTCTTCTTGTACGAGGCCTATACATCGTTTTCCGGACAAGCAGCATATAATGACTGGTTCATGTCATTCTATAATGTCTTCTTCACGTCTCTTCCTGTGATTGCATTGGGTGTCGTTGACCAGGATGTTTCTGCTCGCTTTTGTTTGAAGGTATATTTCGTCTTGAGTTTTATGAAAGTTTCAAACATTGTGCATGTTTCTTAAGCTATATTTCCCTGGACAGCTTGGAGAGTTTTCTAAGAACAAGAAAAATATTATTTCCATTGAGTTGTTTTCTTTATAATTGAAAATATATGAAATCCTTCAATTGATCCGACTTTGAAGTTTATTTCAACCTTCTAATTTGATCTAGTATACATGTTTTTGTTCTCACTTCCAGGAACTTGAATGACATGTTTCTTAAGAGCTAGTAAAATTATGAATAGTTTTTCCTACGTGTTTTAAGTGATATTTCTTTTGTTAACTTCTATATCTTCTTATTTTGCTAGTAGTTTCACCTAATGCTCGAATGTGATTTCCTGTAGTAAATTTGTCGGGCTCTGGCCATTTAAGAGCTCTGAAATAGTTGAAGTTTGGAAGAAACAAGTCGGTCATTAGAATTATGCCAAGCATCTCTCTTGCCCTAATCTCCTTATCAAACCAAAGCTGTAGAAGGGTTAAGGGAAATTGCACTTGTATTCTAACACGTCTCCTCAGGTCGATAGCCCTTTTTTTTAATGGACCAAAGAAACGAGATAAATGCCCAACAAATTGTGGACTGAGATCTGGACAATATGCAGCGGTATTTTTTTTTATAATCCGCATTTAAATTGCGTAGCCGGTGGGATTCGAACCTGGGTTGCTCTGATACTATGTGAAAGTCTCTGCCACTATGCTTAAAATTTCGAAGATGTAGAAGGGTTAAGGAAAATTGCACTTGTATTCTAACACCAATCTTGCATGAAAATTTAAGCTCCATACCCTCCCTAATTCATTTCAATCTAAAAGAAATCTCTTCTATTCCTTCACTTATATAGAGAATTCTATTTGCCTTTCTTTTGCAACTTCACGACATTTTACTAGTTCAGGTTTTCCTATTTATCCCTGATAAAACTCGTCATATTTTATTTTTCAAATGTTGCAGTTCCCTCTCCTCTATCAGGAAGGCGTCCAAAACATCCTTTTCAGCTGGCGCCGCATCCTCGGTTGGATGTTCAATGGTGCTATCAGCGCCATCATCATCTTCTTCCTCACTGTCTATTCCCTCCACCACCAAGCCTTCCGGAAAGGCGGCGAGGTTGTCAGCCTTGACATCTTTGGCACCACCATGTACACAGTCGTCGTCTGGGTCGTCAACCTCCAAATGGCCCTTTCAGTCTCCTACTTCACCCTCATCCAACACATCTTCATTTGGGGTGGTATTGCCCTCTGGTACCTCTTCCTCCTAGCATACGGTTCCATAAACCCCTACATCTCGACCACCGCCTTCAAGGTCTTCATTGAGGGTTTGGCCCCAGTGCCGATGTATTGGATTGTGACTCTTATGGTTATAATTGCAGCTTTGATCCCATACTTCACATATGCAGCAATTCAGATGAGGTTCTTCCCGATGTACCACGCGATGATACAGTGGATACGGTTAGAAGGTCAGGCAGATGACCCCGAGTACTGCCACGTCATTAGACAGAGGTCAGTGAGACCCACCACAGTTGGTGTGTCCGCCCGGCTGGATGCAAAGGTCAGTGATGTTACAAACAGAATATACAATGTGGTTCATTTGCCGTAAAACAGAGAATTTGTTTTTTCTGACTCAAGTTAGTTTTGTTTCGTTTGTTTGTTTTGCATACAGTTGTACAGGGCCCGGTCTACTGTCGGCGCGGATGCACCCACTGCCAAGATTATCACGGCTTTTGAACAAGGTCGAGGAAGATCGTGGAGTGGTAGGATAGGAGAAAGAGAGCCAGCTCCATGGTTGAGTTAGAGAAGGGAAAACAGGGGGTTGTGTTACTTGTGTGTGTTGTTGTAAAGTTTGAAGTAGAGAAAGGGAGGGAAAGAATGTAGAAATGTAAAGTTTTGATTCTTGACCGCCATTTTTTTTTTTTTTTGTGGGGTCATATTTGTTTATTATTTGTATTTAAAGTTTCTTTTTGTTTTTTTACACTTAATATCTACTCCTAGTGCTGGAAATAAAAATAAAAAAATTCCACTTTGTTACTCGTTAATCTTTGAACCCTTTTTTATTAGAATTTTTTTTCTTGTCTCCTGACTCATCTCCTCGGTCCCGCCATTTGCAACCAACTACAACCAGGGACAGAGCTCAGCTAGAGGCCGGGTAGGGCGAAAATTTCAGAAAATTCCTTATGGATATCAAATTTCATACTTTGGTGCACCAAAAAGTTATGATAAAGTCCTTACAGATATATAGAATTTGTTAATTTGAACTTATAAAGCTTCTATATTATTTTTTGGTGTGCTAGAGTTATGATAAAATTCCTGCATGAATTTAGTTGATTTTGACTGTATAAAATCTCTACATACAAAGCCCCCGAAAGTTATATTACTTTATGATTAGTTGTGTTTTTTTTTTTACCTTCTAAAATTGTTTATTGCGTTGCTTGGTCTACCCAATATATTTGTTCTGGCTTCGTCCCTCACTACAACCATTAAAGACAGTTATCTGTTAGTTATGAAAACGAACAGATGTTGGTTTTCTTTCCATTTGCTTTCAGTTATTGTAGTTATGAATCTTACGATGGCTGCCAATCAAATGAGTGAAAGAAATTTCTACATATTGTGAGGTAAGCAAAAGTAAGGGATTGATTCTTGTCCATGAAGGATGTACAGTTTTAGTAGTGAAGTACTTGTGTTCACAAAGCAGTGTTGGGTTTCAGGTAGTTGCAAGTGACATGTACATATCGAGACATCTCTACATGAAAACTTGCAATGTGTACGTAAAATTCTAAATACATTATAAATCAAGTAATCCCTTATTTATTAAGGCACTTGGATTGACATGAATCTCACAACATTTGTTGTTGTTTATTAATGAGAAAATAACGAAACTAACACAGAAAATGCGCTGGAAGAAAAGCATAAAAGAAAAAGAAGAGAAAAACAGATAGGTCCTTGGTTTCTTCAATGAAGAACAACTTCAACTACATCCTTGTTGTCCAAACACTCAAATTGCAATAGCACAGCAGTGGGTCATTGGTTGTTTCGGCACTGCTTTGGGCCTGCTTCTCAGTTTCCATGAGAATCCTAGTATCCTCAGCCTGGGAATTCCAGATTTCCAGCTTGTGTGTGTTCCTTTTCTTTTACTACTATACATTTTAACATACAATAATAAGAAGGAAAAAAGAAAACCTTCGCAGGCTAATAAAAAGTGACCGATCCATAACCATGAAGACTATTTTTCGTACTTCTTTGGTAGCGTTCCTCTAGTAAACTAACTGTCTTCTTAAAAAAAAAATGTTACTATGAGATGATTCCTGAAATTGAGGGGAACTTGAAATTGAGAGAACTCTTTGATACGGACATAGTATTTGCTTCTGAATATATGAAAGATAGTTGAATATTCAGGGATGACAATGTGCGTCGCTATAACATCTTTGGACCCTTTCCATCTAAGATTTTGGAGCCTCATTATTTTGCAAAAAAAACCATTCCAAGATTAAGACACATTAACCTCTAAATCTTATCAACATTTAGGAGTAATATGACTGGACAGAAAAATTATCAAGGAAAGGAATGAGATTCAACCGTACAAACAAGAAACTGGACGGTATCAATATATTAATCTTAAACTTTGGGGAACATTAAGCGAAACTGTTCAATGCCAATTTTGTTTCACTTCGGCAATAATGCACTGAAATACCACTGTAAAAATATTAAGAGTACTAGAGAATCTGCCGCATAACAACTGATGACATTCACCTGGAACGGCAGTTTTCAGCAAATTCATGTGTGCTGCACATAAGCTAAAATATGATGTAATTCACCCAATCATAACTATAAAATTCACATCAATTTTCCATTCAATAGGAGGGGCTACAATCAACCAGATTCATTGTACATACAGCTTTAAACTAACTGTAACAGATTCAAGATGAAACTGAACACGTCTATTGATTCATGGGTTGAGGAGAAGGCAGAGATAACTGGTTACTTTCTCTGACCTTCGGGTCCATGTCCATAGCTACTGCTCTCCGGTGACAACTGTATCTCCTCCGGAACCACCCCAAGCAGTCATACCGTGAATCAGGGCCCTCGGCTTGAGGCCCACAGTAGCGACCAAAGAAACAAGATAGTGCACACAGAACAATGATCACCAACATCACAGCAATGAAGGGCCCGATCGATCCTGAACCCTTCGATGGAGCTGAAGGAATGGGATTTTGCTGGTTACCAGGCAAAGACGTAGTATCCATCACAGGTAAAGAGAGGGAGGAAGAGAAAAATGGGAAAGAAGATGTGGAGAATGTTGGGGGATAAGGATTTGATGAACTAGCAGGCATGGTTGCAATTAAAACTTGATAAAGCGAAGAAGAAAAAGAAGTGCAGACAGCTTTTACATGTTTAAGTGGAAGTAGCACATGGAAAGGTGGAAAAAGTATTACACATAATGAAGGGTTACATACTAGTGTGTATTACAAAATGATTTCTTTTTTGTAAATCTTTCTTTAAAAATTCAGACTTTAGGAGGAAGATAAAGATTCGCCTAAGATTACAAAAGAAAGATCAGTTTTCACGAGGGATTTTACACCCAGCTCTTCCTCTACCTAAACCACCATCTTTGAATAGCTGAGATGGGAGTGTTCAAGACCGGGTAGCTGTGGAGATATGGAGTGACAAATCTATTGATTTTTGCCCACACACTCTGGTGGTAGCCAGCAGTTACTGGCGCATGATACATAAGTTTCAAGAGCTGCAAATAAACAACAAAATAGGAAATACACGTTAATACGAGTACAACAAACTCAAAGAGAATAAGTTACAGGCCACACAAGTAATGAAAAACTCACATATGTTTTATAAGTAGTGGATTCAGTGGATTCAGACACAGATAATTTTTTAAAGGCTGACTGACTACAGGAATCATAGATCGCAGTATAGTGCAGAATATAATTATCATTTTCCAATACAGATCAAGGAAAACAAGTATTAATTGTACAGACAGATGTAAAGCAGTATTCCCACAAAGTTTTGAAGGAAATCCTTGAAACGAAATTAAGAAAGTATTATCCACTTCAAAACTCAGATGATAAAGCTCATGAGAAGATACAAAATCAAAGGGAATCAAAAAAGAAATTTCTTCTTGTGCAGCTAATGTTCATAGAATTGTATTACAAGTAATGACAATGTTAAAGTAGTGTTCTAGTCCCACGTCGGTAGAAGAATTAGTTTTCTCTTTGTCCTCTCCTATATATAGGACGTATTGAATTCAGTTATAAAAATCCGATAAGTATTATTTCTTTCTCTATATTATACATTAATATGGTATCCGAGCAAAGAATTTATACACAATTTCCACACGAAGTCAGGTTCTCTTGAAAAAGAAAAAAAAAAGGAAAAGAAAAACCAGAAAGAAAAAGAAAAAAAATTTAAGCAGGGCTCTTCTTCCTCTCGATCCCCACCCTACCCACTCCACTGCCGCCGCCCTCCTCCCGCTACCACATGTCCTGCTGCCGCCACCCCTCACCCAATTATAACTATTGCCACCCTCTCCTGCAGCCACCACTCCTTCCGCTGCCGCCCTCCTCAGCCCGATGCCACCACCCTGCCCCCTCCATCTCCTCTGGCCGCCATCATCACGATCCAAACCCAAAACCCATCCACATCCAAATCCAAAACCATCTAGAAAACCAGAAACCATTCAGATCCAACCCGGATTCACCTCCTTGATACAAATAGCCTCAACCCAGACCCAAACTGAACCAACACACGAAACCAAGCTGAACCAAACCGTCCAGATCCAAGTTGAACCAAACCAAACCCAACCGACACCTAAAACCTCGAACTCAGGGCCAAAATCAGCCAAAATCGGCCCAAATATGACCCTAAACAGCCCAATTCAAATCCAAACTCTCCATATGCTCTGTGATGCATGCTGCTACATAATGCGTGCCCGTTCGTGATCTCATCGTATGTCAATATCTCTCGTTCCAATCTGTTTTCAATCTCAAATCTAATCTAGATATGCTCCAATAGCGGCCGATCTTCTCTCCTCTGTTGAAGACGGAGCGTATGATCACCGAGAATCTCTCAGGCCGTGGTGACGGCCGCCGCTTCAACACAAAGTATTGCACCTACTGTTAGAGCTGATCTCATGAGTATGAGACGTGTTGAAAACGTCTCGGTCGTCCTCTCGGTGTTCATCAGTCTTCTACTGTGAAACTTTCTTCTTTCACTGCTGCTCCTACAGGTGTGTCAACCTCCTCCCAATATATCCTTTGTAACCCCTGTTTTCATTAATACATATTTTTAAAAATATTTTTCCGTATTTAAATTCTCAGTACCTTATAACTATTTTTCCCTAATTGATTTTATTATTTAAACTATTTTGGAGTCCAATTGTTTAGTATAAGCCCAAGTTTGCATTTTTATTTTTATTAACTATTAATGTGAGCCCAGTTGTTATTTAAGCCCAATTCCACATTCTAATTTTATTTTATTTTATTTTATATTTAATCTGAACCCAAAAAATTCAGCCCAACAACCTAATTGTTTCATTTAAATATTTTTAAGCCCATATCCATCCCCCTATTGGATCTCTCACCCAAACCCAATAACCCAAATCAACCCCCACTCTCTCCCTAACAGCTAATCCCTATGATTTCTCCTAATCACTCCCCCACAATCCCCATGATCTGTAACTCCCACAATTTGAATAACTAAATTCCTACTATCAAGCCCTCAAATCTCTCCCATTACTAATTCAACCGATACTAAATACAGCAAAAACCCCTTCTCTCTCTCTCACCCGTTCTCTCTCTCCCTCTGTTTCAAACCCAAACAAAACAAAACCAACCAAAACAAATCAAAACCCAAAACACCACAGCTTCTCTTCCTCCCGCTCACCCCTACTGTCGAACCCACAAACCCAACACCCCGAGCCACCACATCGCCGTCACCCTCATTGCCGTCGCCACCACCTCCATCTCACCATCACCTCGTCCCCTATTCCCTCGCCGAAGCCTCGCTCGAACCCATCAAAGCTCTGCCAAAACTCAACTTCGCCAACCGAACCCATCGTATACACCTTAGCCATCGTCACTGCCATCCCTCGCCGAGACTCCCCACTGCCTCGCCGTCGACATCCAAGCCCGAAGACGTCGACTTCGTCTTCCTCTGTTTTCGATCTCGAAACAGAGCTTCACCTTCGTCAGAATTCTCACCGCTGTGTCGCCTCCCGACGCCCTTGCCGTCGTGCGCCGATCGTCGCACCACAGTCGCCGCCGTCGAAGACCCCGCCGGCGCTCTCCCTCTCTCGCTCTCTATTTCGACGAAGGAGGATTGGGCGGGATTGGATCTCAGCCTTTGGATCGCATCAAGATCCGTGCTCTCATGGTCTGATCAGATCGGTGTTTGGTGTTCACCCACAGCAGATCCAAAATCCGTGTTCCGTGTTCTGGCCCAGATCCGCTGCATTAGAGCGATCTGATTCGTTGATTTCGCTGCTTCGCTGTTTTGCCGCGCCAGATCGAGAATTGCCGTTCGCTGTTTTGGCTGATCCGGTGGGGAAAAATCGCTCTACGGTTGATTTTTCACACGTGCTTTTGGGAGGCTTCGTCCGGGATTTTTCGACCCCATTTCCTTCAACAATCGGATCTAATCGTCGTCAAAAAGGTAAGTCATTTCTTATCAAATATTTATTGTATCATATTCGATGTTTTTATTGAATTCCGCAAGTGGATCCTATTGAATATCGTAAAATGTTATTGTATCTATCGTTGAGATGCCACGGATTTACACGAGCGAATCCAAGTGGTAATCTCGACTTCGTGCCTTCTTTTTGCCTCTAATGTATAAGGATCTTACATACACCCATGTAGTTATAGTTATTGAATATAAGAATAGGAAATTGTTCTTACATTTCATATCATGACATTAAAGACAACTATTTTGGATTGTATGTTAGGGTTGTTTGTTTATGTGATTGCTATTGGTAAATTAGTTGAATTGTAGTTAGTAGAATTATGGACATCATCTACCTTAATACCATGTTCACATAGGATTGACTCGCTGTGATTTATGATTATTAAACTCCAATTTATCATTCTTAACTTTTAACCGTTTTATTCAAAATGAACACGTTGACTATTCTGAAAATTTCGTCAACCTGAATCTTATTGTGCTATTTCGACCTAGATAACTCCATTAAAATCAGAAACTCCCTAAAAATGAAACGTAGCCCTAAGTGTCTAGATGTCAATAGTCTCCGAAATTTTCGAATTCCGACTTATATTGCCCGAGTTATGCCCCTTTTCCTACTGCTGTGCTGTAATTTCAGATTCATGTACATACCAGGTTAGGCCGATAAATTAAGTAAACTAATGATCAAATATGGCCGAGATAAATTCCAAATTTGTAGATAACATGCTTAGGGTGATAAAAATTATTTTTACTGATTTTTAATAATTATTTACTGCCCTTACGACTGAAATTAGTCAACATCGACATCCAGCCAGAAACTAAAATCTGTAAAGAACATTGAATTTCGCCTAGCTATCGTTGTCGGAATGTAGCTTTTAAGTATGCGTTGGAACCGGGTAGGAGTCTAGTTTCTAGACCACCTGACGGATCCACTTTTGCTGTCCTGTAGCAACGGGAATTTTGATTTTGGTACAGCAACCTACTGCTGTCCAGAATTGGGTTCCTATGTTTAATAATGTATAATTATATCTCTAATGTTATTTTTAGTGTATTAAATTGTATATAGAATATTGCATGATCTTAGGGTTGTTTTGTCACCTTTACTAGCGTCCCTTATTAACCGCATTATTGTATGATAATTGAATAAAGAAAGTAAAGCAAGCCGGGGTTAAGGGTTGATTAGGGTAGTTGATGACATAGTGACTGTACTCGGAAGAGGGGCCCGTGTTTCCCTAATTATCGGTATATCGGTTATTGGTTATTGGTTATATCGGTTATCGGTTAATTGCAGATTACTGACTTCAGTATCTCGATTGATTCGGTCATCGATCATTATTGAATATTGTTCCCGAGTACATGAACTATAGAATCTACCACCTTAGTCTAAACGAAATTGATTGTATGCATCGAACCTGTGGTACGGCACACATGGGACAGTAGTACGTGCATTAGCTAGGATTAAAAATGAATAATAGACCTAAGGCTCTCATCACATTATCATTGCATATTGTTATCTTATTGAACAGTGTTATCGTTATTATTGCCATTATTGATATTGTTTATCATTATCGTGATAAATCATAGCTATTGCATATTGTACTATTATCTCTTTGTCACTGTTCAACACTATTGATTTTATCGTTTATTGAATTCATTGTTATACCACTATTGCCATTGTTTCTCTGTTTCTCCACTTGTATGCCCACGACTTGCTCTAAGGACTTTCTTTTTCCTCTTTTAGATGAGCAACTTACAGGTATCCAAGGAGATCTATCCGACGAAATCGGTGAGCAGACGTTCTAGGCCTTGCTTGGGAAAATCTTTCTTTAATCATTTCGTTTTGTAATTGAGTTATTTCATTTATTGTTGCTTAAGACTTGTAACGGGCTGATGTTCCCGAGTTTTACCTTTTGTTCCAGACATTGAAACCATTTTGGATATTATTAATGTTTAAATTGTTTTCTGTTGCTTAATAAATTATTCATGCATGCTTGGTTGTATATATATCTTGTTATATCTTTGTTGTGATGCTGAGTCGATCCTACAGCTTATGGATGATGTTAAAATCATTCGCTGGGCTTCGTCACGCGCTCGTATTCCATGTTTTTGGGAAGCGGGGCATGACATCCTTTCTGCTGAAGAGTATCAGGAATTCTGCACAATGTCTCCTTCTAGTAACTTTGTTCACTCAGGTAATACTTGTCATGTTTTCTCACATCAATGGATTCTAGGTTCACGTGCTTCTAAACATGTCTCCTTTATCTCTTTACTTTCTTTGCTTCCAAATTATCATATGCGTGTTGTTGATTGCTCATCTATCCCTGTTGAAGGAATGGGAGATATATCTTTCTCCGGACATTTCTTTTAAATTTGTTTTGCAAGTTCCTACCTCTCCTAATAGCTTATTATCGGTTTCTAAACTTTACAAAGATTTAAACTGTTCAGTGACATTTTTTCATTCTCATTGTGTTTTAGGATATAATGACGAGAAAGGTGATTGGCACCGATCGTGAACAACATAGGTTATACATCTTGGATTCTCCAGTCTCGACTTTTAGTTCCTCTACTAATCCTGCATTGTGGCATTGACTGTGACATCCTTCCTATACTACTCTCAAGCACTTGGTTTCCATTTGTAGGCCCTTCTTTTAAGGTATCTTGTGAGTCATGTGAGTTAAAGGTAAACATCTTCGAGTTTCCCTACCCACGATGCGTCAAAAAACGTAGTGAACATTTGTTTGATTTCGCGCACTTAGATGTTTGGGGCCCTGTTGTTTTTTCACGTTTAATAAATATCGTTATTTTGTTACGTTAATTGATGATTTCTCTTGCGTGATATGGTTGTTTCTCTTAAAAGATCATTCTGAGTTGTTTAACGTTTTTCAAAAAAAAATCTTTGAGATAAGAACACAATTTGACACTACTCTTAAATGTTTTCGTTCTGATAATGCTAAAGAATGTGAGTTTTAATTTTCAACAATTTTTTCAGCATGGAGTAAAATACCAAACTTCCTGCACCTACACTCGATAAAATGGAATGGCAGAACGCAAAAAACAACATTTACTTAGCACTACTCGCTCTCTAATGTGTGAAATGAAGGTCCTAAAATTTTATAAGAGTTTTGCAGTTCTCACTGTTTGTTTCTTTATCAACTGTATGCCTACTATTCTTCAAAATCAATTCTCATTCAAACTGGTATTTCCCTTTAAAGACCAATTTTCACCATCACATCGTGTTTTTTATTGCACATGTTTTGTTCAAAATCTAGGCCCAGATACTGATAAACAGCATGATACTAAATATATGTTTTTTTGGATATTCATGTTTTTCAAAAGGTTATCTTTGCTTTGTCCTTCTCAAAAAAAAAAGTTTTTTGATTGCACATGTTTTGTTCAAAATCTAGGCCCACATACTGATAAACTGGATCGGCATGATACTAAATATATGTTATTTGGATATTCATGTTTTTCAAAAGGTTATCTTTGCTTTGTCCTCCAAAAAAAAAAAAGTTTACCTCATCAGATATTCATTTTCTGAACACAAGTCTTTTTTTAACAAACTCCTAAAAATCCCGATTTACCAAGGCAGTTGTATACAGTTTTGATTTCATATCGTCTCTGCCACTTCAGGTTTATGTAAGGAAACAGAAGAATCATTCAGACTTGATAATCACAGCAATATCTACTGTTGTTCAACTGATGCCAACTACTTCTGCAGACGATTTACCTATTGCTTAACGTAAGACTAAACGTACTTCTATTCGCTATGCTATTGCCAAGTTTGTTTCTTTTTATAAATTAAACAGATTTTTTATCATTTACCTCTTCTTTGGATTCCATCTTTATTCCTAAGAATGTTTAGTATGCACTCAAGCACCCTGGTTAGGCTCAAATATGAAAGAGAAAATGCAAGCTCTTCAACAGAATCTACTTGGCAATTGGTTCGTCTCCCTATGGGTGGTAAAACTGTTGATTGTAAGTGGGTATTGACCGTCGAACATCATCTCGATGACACAATTGAAAGACTCAAAGCTCTCCTTGTCGTTAAAGGATATACACAGAAATTTGGGGTCAACTATGCAGACATTTTCTTCAGTTACGAAACTCACATTCGTCTCTCCTGCATCGATTTGTTTTTGGTATCTTCATCAACTTAATGTCAAGAAAGCATTTCTGAATGAGGACTTGAAAGAGGTGTATATGCAACAACCTACTAGTTTTAGCGACAGGAGGAGAATCTTGCATATTCGCTCAAAAATTCTTTTTATGGCCTCAGTCTCCTCAGGCTTGGTTTGAAGGTTTGATAGAGTTGTGTGATCTTATGAATTCTCTAGAAGCAAGGCAATTCTCCCTTCACAAAGAAAGAAAGCAAAGACATTGTTATCATATTTGTCTACGTTGATGATATCATTATCACATGTAGTGACTCGCAAGGTACTGCAGACATCAAGCAGCAGTTAGCACAAACAGCACAAACCTTTCAAAAAGAAGGATCTTGGTCTACTTCGACACTTTCTTGGCATTAAGGTTGCATGCACAAAGGATGATATCTTTCTTTCACAAAGAAAATATGTTCTTGATATTCTTACCAAGAAATGTTGGGATGTCGCCCCAGTGACACCCCTATGAATCCCAATATTAAGTTATCCTCCAATAATGCATTGTTCTCAGAATCAGGACGATATCGCATGCTGGTTGGCAAACTCATCTCTTTGTGACTAGGCCAGATATTGCTTATGCAGTTAGTCGAGTTAGCCAGTTTATGTATGCACCAACCATCACTCATTGGACGGCAGGGTTCACATTCTTCACTGTCTTAAAAAGGCCACCGGACAATGACTTATCTTCAAGCCCGGTGACTCATTTTCTTTACGAAGTTATTCTAATGCTGACTGTGCAACATCGGTTGATGATATGCGTTCAACTAGTGGGTACTTTGTATTCTTCGGAGAAAACCTGGTATGTTGGAAAAGGAAGAAGCAACCTGTTGTTAAATCAAGTGCAGAGTTAGAATACCGAGCAATCAAACATTTGGTCTCTGAAGTTTTATGACTAAAATATCTTCTTCGATATTTGGCAATCTCATTATCATCTCTGGTTCCACCCTAATGCGACAACCAGACCACTATGCATATTTCTAAAAATCTAGTGTTTCATGAGCGCACAAAACATATCGAAATTGATTGTCACTTCATTAGTGATGAATGGGAGAAGGTGATTTCATTCTCATATGTCTGGTCCGGTGAACAACTTGTTGATATCCTAACTAAAGCACTACCTTCTTGTGCAAGCTTGGCTTCGACAATATCTACGCACCAGCTTGAGGGGAGTGTTAAAGTAGTGCTCAGATTAGTCCCACATCGGTAAAAGAATTAGTTTACTCTTTGTCCTCTCCTATATATAGAAGGCATTATATTCATTTATAAAAGTCCAATAAAATTTTCTTTCTTCTCTAAAAGCAAAATAGTTCAAGACCTCAAAATATTAATTACTCCTAATAAGTTATAGCTACTTCAATGAAGTCTAATGAACAAATGAACCACACCTCAATATGGGCAACGGTGGACTATTCCAGTGTTTAAATGTTGCTGTTATGACAGATAAGTTAACAGTGGACTATTGCAGAGTTTAAATGTTGCTGTTATGTCAGATATGTTGGTTATCTTTTTACAGTAAATGCCATTTTAATACCAAAGTGTCATTTTTAGAACCAAGTAGTTTAGTGTGAGTAACTTTTGGGGTCGAACCCGACATATTGCCCGAATTCAGGTAAGACCGACCATATCATTGAGACATTTTTTCACAAAGTCAGACAAGAATGTATTTCACGAGTTTAAGATTGAAGGCACCGCTTACTAATTAACTAAACTAGTATGAATTCCGAAGATAACAGGCATGACAGATAATCATTGTAAAAAAGTTAACAAGATCACAGTTTAGGATATATTGTAATACAGCACGACATCCTAAAGTAATCTGACTACCCCCCATAAATTCCCACATGCATTTTTTAAAACCAATACCACGGCAACATCTTCCATTTAAAATGGCAACTATTCCTAATATCTCTCATGATGAACATGAAGAAGGCCAAAAAGAATAGAAACAAATAGTGTCCTAGCTACAAAAGTTTTATGTTCACTAAAAAAAAATCAAAAGCAAAACATTATCGGAGAGGTTATTAGATGAGACCGTAACCTAAAATAACCAAAATGATCTCCATGTATAAGTTACTTTTGATGGAACTAACCTGCCAGTACATGAATACTTGTAAAATGTTGCGTTGCCACCTGCATTAACGAAATAATGGTGAGATATATACAAAAAGAAGTAATAAAAAGATAGGGCCAAAATATCAGTTTCAAAGCTACTGACGAGAATATTGATATGATCAGCAGGAAACCCAATGCGATCTCCACATTTGAACTCAGGATGCTAAGCGTGGTGGTGTTTGCCTCAACCCAAACACAGGGTTCCTCCAGGTACTTCCTGTACATGAATTAAACATTAACTGGGTTACTACAAGTTTAAAGGTTTAACTGCGGTTTTAGAATAGAAGTCATAAATTAACCTCAAATTTGTTTACCTGTACAACAAAGAGCGACTGAAATTGCTTCTAAGGAATTTGGCAACGTGTTCAAGCGCCCAGCAAAGCACAGGTATCAAAGCAACTGTCAAGCAAATTTGTATCAAGTATAAGCAATTACTTTTACATGGAAATTTGCAGGGAAAATAAAAGCACTGTAATAAAGAGTTAAACATTTGTTATATCAGTACTAAGAAGAAAAAAAGATGTAAAGGTCATTTATCCTCACACTTAAAATGTACTTGTGAAGATACAAGCATAAGGCAGTAGATGAAGTGAATGAAGTCCTTCGTTGCGATGACAGATTGAAACCACATTTGAATTGAAGGCAGATTCCACGCCCTGGGTTTCTGGAAGGAAATGATCATGGATAAATGCATGACACAATAAGGAAGAATGTGATAGTTAATTTGATGGAGATGACCCTTTACAGAGCTGATAGGAGAAAACGGATTCATGTGACTGAAAACACAGTCAAACCTCAAATTTGAAGTAGGAACAAGAACAAGGACCTAAAAGAAAAACTCAAACAATTGTACGTGTGCAAATTATTCGAATAATAATGATTACCCCATATAGAGAGTACACCGAGTAGAATGATGATAATGCAGTGCCCAGCAAGGACAATCGGTATCCCTTGTTTGAGAGATTTTCTGGCACCAATGGTAGAATACCAAGCATCGCTACAACTAGAACCTGCATATAAAATGGTAAAAGTTAAGCAATGTAGAGAACATTAATACTTCATGCAGTGCTTTACTTATTTATCATCAGGCAGTGCCCGGCCTTATACAGACAACCGGAACTTCAAGAGTAGAGCTAATGCCAAATTAACCAATATACATTTGTCTGGTTCGTTGAATACAAATTTATTTAGAAAGGAAATATAATAATCCAAACCAGTATATCTTTGAAATTAGGTCGTTTCCCCTCCCTAAAAATAGCAGTTGCATGCACTCGACATCATAAAAGCCTGAAAGATTATTCATTGACTATTTTGTTGCTGCTAATTGGATTAGACATCTCATCTCATAAAAGTAGTGCTATCTACAGACCATATTCTACCACCGAATACAATATAACAAAGAAAAATGAAATTCAAGAGAACACATATCAAGGGTTTGGAGAGACAGCAAATCAGGTATCTAGATTAAACATCTCATCCCATAAAAGAAATGCCATCTCTAAAGCATATCGACCACCACACTACAATATAACACAATGAACTGAAGTCTTACAAGGAACAAATTAAAATCTTATGTCAGAAAGAATGATACACTTTATGGATTACACAGTAAAAAAAGTAAGAGAAGAATGGCAATAGAACAATTGACATTAAAAACCAGCCATACTTTATAGAATTGTCATGAAATGAAACAATTCTTAGTGTCAGGATACTGGATATTGGCCAATGAGTGCACGAAAATTCTTGCTCTAAGAGCGCCTGGTGGCAAATTCAAGTGGTCAATATATGTGTATCTAATTGAACAAAGGGGCCACTTATCCAATCCACAGAGATACGAGTCTTCCAGAAATTTCTCTTTAAAGCTTACCCTTATAAGACACTGTGAATGATGATGATTTTACTGAGAAAGATTTCCGTAAAGAGATAGACTAGACTGACTCCCTTCATGGTCACCCACATATCATACAACATGTGGGCAACCCCCAAAGTCCACATGTTGTATGATGCATGGATGATCTTAAAGGGTGCAATCATTAAAATGGATCACAGACAAGAGTATCTCTCTAGCCCTCCTAACATGCCACTAATATTCAAAGGCGCGGTTTTAAATATATAAGTAGAGGTTCCCTTGCTAATTGTTTCCTTTAGTAGACACAAAAAAATAATAATAATAATAACATCCCTAGCGTTAACAATATGCAACAATTACTTGATAAGTATGATCCATCTAAACAATAGCATGACAATATCAATTATACCAGAGGATTGTGCTAATTTCCTGATTTTGACCACCTAACCTCATGATATTCACTACATTCATCTATGAAGCCAGCTTTTCTTTGATGATTATAAGAACAGAAAATAACTTTAAATATATCAAAATAGAGACTACCATTGCAACAAACAAAAAAGGAGATGACGCATGAAATATATTACGCATCCATGGAATTGACTATTTTCTGTTTATATGTACAAGTGTCAGTTATATGATGTAGATTTTCGAAGGAGATATATGCATGCATAAAGCAATAGGCAGAGACAGCTATACTCAATTAACTATGAAATATTTTAGTGAGGTTACAGGTCAACAATCCATTTGCTATGGAATTCTCATACCCAAGCATTGATGGAAAAATGTATGGTTCTCTTGTCCATTTGCAATGGATTGGAATTCCTGCGAGGTGGTGCAGTTGATCGAGTAGATGATGCTGCAATGAGTAATCATTAGATTAAATCAACTAATAAATCACCTTTTGAGGTATAATAAAGACTCGACAACTAAAAAAATTCAACGAATTTGTCCCCTACCTGTCGCCCGAGGTCTGGCAGTCTCAGTTGCTGGAGTTGATGAAGCTCTTGCTGAAGTTCTGGCGGATTGAGAGGAATCAGCTGTACTCATTGCCTCAACTACTAAATCAGGATCCTACAATATAGAAATATATAAACATATATATGAATCACTCTGTAGTGTCAATAGTTTTTCTTGGTCTGTAGTAATTGTCAACATATATTTAGCTAGCATCTGAGTGGCAAGAATCATGTGTTGGAGGAAAAGCTAACATTCACATAAGAAATGGTTGTTTAAAACTACAGAGATAAAAAAAACAATCTGTCAATTTCCACATGCCATATGAAAATTTCTCCTAGTTAGGTTAGTGAAAGATAGCTCCATATTCATGTAACAAAATTATGCACAGACATCTGTATTTTTGTGTAAAACGTATTGTCTGATCGACAAGTTACAATTAGTGGCAGAGCTTATTAAACTTTTTTCTATATATTTAGGTCTATTTTGAGGGTTTTGTCTTTTTTCAATGAACTTGTGCACTCCCGTTGGTGTAAAAGATATATATGGAAGATCTTCTAAAAGCATTAATAAATACACAAGTCAGTATGAGTAGAAATCAAGCAACCAAATCATTTTCTACATGCACTGTAGGGCACAAAAACAAACTGAAATAAACAACTACTCTTCATTTCCAATTAAACATACTTTTTCTAACATTATAAAGATTTACCACCTTCCTAGGATTAGTTTGAGAAACATTTTTAAGCGATTCTAATAAATAGATAAACCATTTGTCTCCACTATAGAATAACTCCATAAATGTATGCCAAAACTATGTCATATATAAGCATGTGTTATTTTCCTGTAAAATTCTCCAGTACAATGCCAAAAATGAGAATTGATGAGATTAGTATGCATTGGTGAAAGTAAGACTTTTAATGGTTGGTCGGCTTAAATAATAAAAATCTTTAAATCTTGATTTCCTGGATAAATTTGAATTTTAAGAAGCTCCAAAAGTGACTAAGCATGAGTGCTGTGAATGATGATATACACACTTTGTCACAGTCCACGAAGGAGCATAAATGAATGCACATGGTATATGAAAAGATAAAACTATCAGATTCCAAGTCCCATAACTCCATTGTCCTCTTCTTTTATATGTCTGTGAAGATTCTATAACAAAACCGCACTTCAATGATGGCTGACACAAGTTTTAATTAATGGATGCTACAGTTTTTTTTTGTCTTTTGTTGTGCGTGTGGAGGAGGGAGAGGGAGGGCATGCAAAAATACCCCGGATCAACATCGAGCCCCGAAATAGGCCAATAGGGTATACTTCTACAAAAATAAAGAATAACATTTCTCTCAATTTTTTCATATATTCTTCTTTTCTACTAATGCCAAACCTGATCTCTTCTTAATAAGCATGTATACGTCACTGATTTTTCTAGACCTTGACTAAGCAACCTAAAAATATTTCGTTGTTTTGGTAGATATTTCATTTTTAATAAACTATGCTATAAATGAGATGTTTTTTGCTTACATCATTTGATACTCTCTTGCAATCCAACTGTTTGAAGTCCCTTCCATGTCCAAACTTTACTGATTCATTTTTAAGCCCATTTAAATTCAGAATACTTATAAAACTCATCGAACATTTCTTTTAAAACCAAACCTATTTGCATGTATTATTATACAGATAAGTTTTTTTAATATCCAGAGTACCCATTTCTTTGGCATGCTTCTCCTTGTTAAAGTGTTAATCCCCAATCTTGTCCACTTCATCCACCACATCATCTTAGCAGCCATCAAAATCCCTAAGATCCTCTCTCAGGAAAGCACCAACTTTATAAACCAACCTTTCTCGTCGATCTCCCTCAAACTAAAATATAGTAAGAGTGAACCCTAAAGTCCTCCCCAGCAATAGCACAATGCAGATTTTAAAATTGGAGACATTTAGATTATCAAGTTTGCTTCCCTTAAGAGCTACAAGGAGTTCCATGATCATCACAACAACCACTTTGCGATAATCATTCGGTTCAGAGATTTAAAGAGATAAACATACGGTTTTGGTGAAGGTTTCACGATGTTCCAGATAAATGAAATGGGAGGGTGATGACCTTCTTTCTGAAAAGTAAAGGAGACACCCACGTAGCCAATGGAGAGGAGGGGGAAAATTAAAATTATTATTAAAAGAAAATTAAACATTGTTTTAGAGTATGAAGAGAAGGCTTGTTGTCTATGGTGTATGTTTTATTCTTGGAAAAAGGTCTAATGGCGTTTATGCCATAGTTCCAATAAACTCTTTAATTACAAAGCCTTTCATTAATTGTGTATTCAGTGAAGATGATGATATGTGGGGCCCTACCAATAGCGTCCTCAAAATTATCCAAATTTAACAGGTTTAGAATGCTAAGGACAAAAATGAGAATATGATACTTAACTGTACAACACAAGATATATCCTATGCCCTTGGTGTCAACCAGGTTAAAGAATAAAAGGAAACTTTTCTTTGGGACTTTGGGTGTATTTACAAAATGTAATGGGTTTTAAAGTAATTTAGGCTTAGAGATTGAATGCCGAAATGATTTTCCCTTTTTATAGTATTCATTTTATCTTTTAGATGTTCGTTATGTTTCCTATAATTTCCCTCCGTTTTGATATTTATACTTTTCTAAATAACTTCTTGATATTTTTGAACTAATCAATAGCTACGAAAATTTGAGATGAGGATGGGGATGCAAAAATACCTCTTATAAGCATTGAACTCCATATGTTATCCTTCAACAAAAATAAAGAAAAACATTTTCCTCAATCTTTTCAAATAATCTTCTTCTCTTCTAAGGTCTACTTAATACGCACATGATACTTCAATGATTTCTCTTGACATTGAAATCATGCATTGTCATTCAACTCCAGAATATAATTTAGCTTCTTTATTTTTTCCCTTTTCTCCCCAAGTGAGGAGAGGGACGATGGATATCAGAGCCAGATGGACAATCAATTTGAAGTTGAACTTATAACCATTGAAATGTGAGACGGAGATAATGAGGCAAGTTGTTGATGAAGTTGAGAACAGCGCCGAATGATCACCATATCATCCCTAGTAATTTTCAATCTATTTAAGGTTCTTTTTTATCATGTTTAATCATTTTGACAAGTTTAGTTTTGCAAGTATCATGCTACAAGTTGTGTTTCTATTGGTCGTAAAAGTCATAAAATACTGATTATTGTTGAAACTTTTCTTATATCTAATTGTTTGTAGGTCAAAGATTAACCGATACCATCTTTGTAGATGTCGAGCAAGAATGATGATGTTCATTTTATGGTCCTGCCCTCTCACAAAATAGACGATGATCAAGTCTCAAAAGGTTCAATCAAAATACGTTGGATAAAACATTGTCACCTGGTAAATTCATGAGCTTGTTGGCAATCTATGTAGTGTTGGTAACAAAACTAAAACAGTGCATCATGTACAGTATCTAGTGGAACTAAGAAATTATTCACAATTCTCCGTATGTGGAAACCATTAACACCTTGCTCTTGCACATAGGTTCAATTCCTACCTTTTTCACTAGTTTTAGTAGACAAGCATGAGGGTATCAAACCAATTAACCCTGAAGGATAAGTATCCTGTCTCTAAATCCCTCCCATCGATGACCTACTAATCGTGTAGACCTAAATCCTTCACAATAAGTAGACTTGAACTCACGCACCAGGGCAGCTTTCCGCTCATTCATCATACTATAAGTCGAAGTCACGACATTGGGGGGGGGGGGGGGGGAGGGGGGGAATAAGAACGTCGTGGTGGTGCTACGAGATGGCGATTTCGCGTATAGAATGACCTCCACCGAACTGTCGTACGGAATCATCTCCAAAGATTTCGGTTAGGGCAGGCATATGCCAAACATGAATACCTCCTAAAGCCACAGGAAGGACACCTGGCATAGAAACCCAATCTTGAGTGAAGAAAATACCGCGACTTGGCTAACAACTGATTGAGACAAGGCATTACTATACATACGACTTGAAGACGGATTACGTCAACCTTGAGTGGAGTAGTCAAGCGAGTGTTTTTTCTTTCAGCTCAAATCTCATTCTACATAGGCGCCTTCGGCGCCCTTGGTTTGAAAAGCTTCACGACGTTCCAGAGGCAGCTTCCATTCATTTGGATTTTGGTTTTTCCACACCATATTTAGATCTGCCTCTTCTTCGATCCGGAATTCCCAGCAAATCCTTGACTCATCCATCCAATCACGATACCTTAGGTAAGATATACCCACACAACAAAACTCACAACGTATAATCGTATATCTCCTAGCACACTCCACTCACCTACGAACGAACCCCTCCGAGAACATCTCACAGAGCATGTGCTAGTTTCCTTCCTCGTATTCCGATCAACAGTAAATCTTGACCAAAATACCAAAAGCTAATTAAATTTCTCGAACCTAGCACTAAAACCCTAAATCTAACAGCACCTACCAAATTCAGTTCAACGCTATAACGAATCAAGATTCTAGATTAGTACCGAAACTGAAACAAGATGAAGGATATGAGGGAGATTACGATGTGGCGCTTGTAGAACTTGTGCTTGAAGTGGTCGATGACGTCAGATCGGGAGGCCATGTGGGGAGGGACGAGGACGTTCGACCAGTAGTCGGCCCACCGGGGGTCGCTCTCGTAGTCGTACGATGCCGCCGCGATCCTCTTGATTCGCTGTGGATCGACGCTGTTGCTTCCTTCTTCTCCCATTTTTTTTTGGGTTTGAGCTTTCTCTCTCTAGGTTTGGATTTTCTCTCTCTACAGTTTGGGAGACGATCGCGATGAGGGAGACGATCGGGGGAGTCTAGAAGACTCTAATAAGATCTTAAAGTGGTGGGACCGGGAATTTTTTTTTTTTTTTGGTTATTTTTCATACAGTACCCACAATTCTTTAAATTATATGAAATTCACAATTTACTATTTTTATATACAACATCTATAATGTTGGACACTCACTTCAAAAACAACACTTGAGTGGAAATTAAGCAAATTTTAGGGTGTAATGGTGGCGATTTCCCAAACAAGTACCTGGGCACGCCCATCAGGCCAGGAGCACTTCGGAAGGAGGATTGGAACTTTATCATTGTTAAGATCGAAAAGAAGCTCACAGGATGGCAGAGCAGATTTCTCTCGTTGGGTGGCAGAATCATTTTGCTTAACTCGGTCCTCAGCGCTATCCCAGTGTATTTGATGTCGATATATGAGTTGCCCAAGTGGGTCGTGAAAAGAATTGACAAGCTCCGGCGTAGATTCCTATGGAAGGGCTCGGGTGAGGGTAATAAAGGTTACAACTTAGTAAATTGGGGAAGAGTTTGCAAAAAAAGAGAATTTGGCGGCTTAGGCATTGTTAATCTGCAGGACATGAATAGAGCTCTCCTTAGTAAGTGGTGGTGGAAGTTGCACAATAAGCCCAAAGGTTGGTGGAGCTATTCTTTCGACCTATATCGGAAGCAACGGAAATTCAGATTTGGAGGAAGATGTGCGTCGGCGAAAGTGTCCTGCATCTGGAAGGGGATATCCAAGCAGGGAGATATTTTCCACATCAATACTAGATGCACAGCTCGCAACGGGAAGATCACGAGGTTTTGGAAGGACACCTGGTGTGGAGAGTCTACCCAACAAAATCAATTCCCACAAGCAGCGGAGGCTACAAGGAATCTAGACTTGATGGTGGCGGACATTCGGAAGCGAGGTAAATTGAAATTTATCGTTTCCAATGACATATCGGCGGAGGGTAGGGCACAATTCGTACAACTAAACAGGTGGGTCATCCAGGAAGGAGGCATAGAGAGTAATTGCTCTGATGAAAGAGCCTGGATCAGAGAAAATTCACAAGTTTTCTCTGTATCATCTATGTATTCATGGCTTAACGACGGAGGCATGAGATGTCAGGTCCAGTCAATCATCTGGGGAGCCAAAGTTCCCTTCAGAGTGAGGGTCTTCTGCTGGTTAACTCACAAGAATGCCATTCTATCCAAAACTAACCTTAGGAAGAGAAATTTGCAGTTAGATGTTGTTTGTCCCATGTGTCGTAATGCTGAAGAAGATGTTAACCACATTCTTTTTCATTGTCCAAAAGCTCGACTAACGTGGGAGGTGGTTTGTAGGGGTTTTAGATGTCCACAGTTGCCTACCGCGACCAATGACATTTGGGGGTCTATTAGAGATGATCACATCACTTTAGGGGATAGAAAGGCTTGGGATTTAGCAGTAGCAGCATCTATGTGGAACCTATGGCTAGAAAGAAACGATTTTATTTTTCGCAATAAAGAGTATGCTGCATCAACTTCTATTAATAAAATGTTTCTTCTTATCCATGATTGGGCAGGTGCTCAGGCGGCAACAAAGAGGTCCAGGACCGGTGCTGAAGATTAGTGGTGTTGGCTGTCACTACCAAATGACAACTCGAAGGGTTTTGGGATTAAGGAGCTTGGATATTTGTGTTTTCTCTCCATGTACTAGACTTTTCTTTCATTCTCAGTTGTATTTTGTGATAGGGATGGACCCTTAGAGCTGAGGTATCAGCTGCAGTGTAATATTTTATTAACTGTTGTACTTGTTTCCTTAAGTTCTCGTTAATGAAACGATGGCTTCGGTCATCTTTTTATCAAAAAAAAAAAAACACTTGAGTTATCTCATTATTATCGGGTGTTAAAACAAAAGTAAATATTCTATTAACTCTAACTGAAGAAGAGTAGAATGTCCAAACTATCAATTTCCCTCACTTAATCAAATTGCAGTTTTTTTTTTTTTAAGATAAAAGATGACCATAGTCACGTCTCATTAATAGTCATTAAGGAAACAAAGTAGTGCAAAATAGCAGAATACAGATACAAGTGCTAATCCAAAGCACGAACGATACAACATCTCAGAAAAGAAAAGGCAACAAATAATAATACGTAATCCTAATAAGTGATACAACCGGGGAAGATCGATGCTAGAGAGCTGTAGAGGACTCCATGCTCTTTCTAATCGAGGTCATCCAACTGATAGCCCATGCCTCGATAGTCACCTACAAACTTGTGTATGCCCCATACCTTATTCATAGCCCGCCTCCTGATCTACTCTCCTTCGCAATTCCTGATTCTCCTGGCCACCTCCTTTGCACCTGCCCAATCATGGATTAAAACAAAGATTTTGTTCATAGAGAAAGATAATCTATACTGATTGTTGCGGAAAATGAAATCATTTCTTTCTAGCCAAAGACTCCACATAGTTGCAGCTATAGCTAAATCCCAAGCTTTGATGTCCCCCGATCTAATGTGTGAATTTCTAATGGTCACCCAGATGTCAATGGTTGAGTTTGGCACTAGATTACACCCGAATCCCCTACAAATGATCTCCCAGATTAATCTAGCTTTATGACATTGAAAAAGGATATGGTTAACGTCTTCGTCTACGGCTAAACACAACCCACAGGATATCAAATTGCAGTTATATCCAACGGGTGAGAAATTCGCTTCTTTCCCATTCCACCCAGCGGCTTATAATCTCTCTCCTTTTCTCTATAAATGTCATCTATTTTCTTCTTCAACCATACTAATTCTCACATCTATTACTTCAATATTTCTCCAACTTGTTACTCAAGGCGCCCCTTATTTATTTTTCATTTGAAAAAAAAAAAAAAATTTATCTGAAACTTCTCATTTCACTTATATAGGTTGAGTTAAAATGTGATATAATTTGAGTATATTTAATTGAATGACATGTTAGTCATTTGGCAACCGTGGTTGGCTTTTAACTATGTTAAACTAATAAAGCTTATCATAGACTTAGTGCTATTTTTGAAGTAAACTCAATATTGTGGGTATTGTATATGAAAATAGTAAAATGTGAATGGCTTATTTGCAATTTAAAAAATTGTGACTTTTGATGGGATCCTTTCTTGAAAAAGAAAAAATAAAGAAAAAAAAAAGGTTTATTTTGGTGAGGTGATTTTGTTGACTAAATATTAATTTTCAGTCCAATAGGAAGATTTTATTTTACAGTACTTTTGTGAAGTAAGGTTTGGATGGATACAGTACATTTGACCCAATCACATACTTTTTCAATGCCCAAAAGCTCGGCTTATTTGGGAAATAGTGTGTAGGGGTTTTGGGTGTAATCGGATTTCAAACACTACAATTGACATATGGGTTCACCTTAGAGAGTTGCACATCAAACTAGAAGATAGAAACGCCTGGGACATTGCTACAGCGGCCTCAATATGGAGTCTATGGCTAAAAAGAAATGATTTAATTTTTCGAAAAAAATTTCACAGATTTCCTTACTCTATGAATAAAATCTTTCTTTTGATTCATGATTGGGCAGGTGCTCAGGAGCAAGCGAAAAGGATCAGGAACACTACAGAAGAGTAGAGAGGGTAGACCATAGTGGATGGACCGAAGGCCAGAGATTTCTCGATGGTTTTATATTTCCTCATTCTGTTGTTTCTATTTTGATGTATGGCTTTGTTGCCTTAGTTTATTTTGCTTCGCTATTACAACAGCTTATTTGTATTATTAGTACTGTGTAATGTTTTGTTTTCTTAATCCTATTAATGAAACGATGGCTTCGGCCATCTAATTATCAAAAAAAAAAACCTTGTTGAGCCTTGAAGTTGCAGGGCACCACATCTCCATTGATGTCTTTCAGCTGTGGAATGTCGATTTAGAGATGACATGTTTCAATTTTGGGTCAAATGTACGCATAATGTTTTCTTTTGTTTTCTGAAGCCAGTAATGTTTCTTTCTTTCTTTCCTTCATCGTGATGGTTCTTTAGCAATTTGCAGTGTTAATTATTTATTTTAGAATCAAAATAGTAGTGCAACATTTAGATGTGAATTTGATTGGTGATTGGGCATGGGACTCTTTAAATGTGTACCATTTTGATTATCTTTTATGAGGACCTTTACCTGGACATAAAAAGCAGCTCTAAGCTCCTTACCCATTCTCTGTATACTTCAGATACTCTTACATGACGATGATATGCCAATACAACGATCACCCAAAGTTACTTAAAGAGATCATACTGATCTAGTATGCAGGTACTTGCCTATAAGCATCCTACAGCACTTCGCCATTTAGGACTTTACTACCCGTTCACTGTTCACTTCATCCATCTTAACCGATGAGCTGTTGCTTTTTTTATCGGCCTTAATGTAGATCACCTAAAACAATTATTCATTTTTTTTAACTTCAATGGACCAAAACTGAAAGAATCTACCATTAAGTAATTAACAACATTATGAAGTAAATATAAGGATAGGTTATTGCTGCAACAAGTCGATAAGAATGGAAACTCAAGACTCGCAACCACACAGTTGAGTAAAAACCTGGCAAGTTTCGTATTCCTTACGATCACAATATCCTGGAGTAATACAATTTCCCCATTCCTTTACCGGGTACTTTCCGGTAGGCATCCAGATATTTGCAAGAACCTCACAAGTGACATCTATCTTTATTGTGTCCTTTTTATTATCACAAAGAGAAAGGCGAACAGAGACACTGAACACAATATTTGTAGCAGAAATTGCAAAAAATTAGCACCAGAAATTTGTGAAATTTGTTGTGTTCTGATGACCCCTCTAAAGCTAGTCGAAATAGAGAGGCTCCCTGAGGAATTTCTCCATTTGCTTTGCCCTGGTTCTAATGGACATGTCGAATACCTTCTGCCCAAATTCGATCACCAGTCCTCCAAGGATGCTAGGATCAATCTGCAATAGTGAGATAAACATTTAATGTGATGGTTTTAAGAAGATATAACCCTTAAAGCTAAACAATTAAAGCTAATGTACAACAAAAGAAAAGCGTGAGGCTAAACAGAAAGATAGAAGGGCATAATAATGTGAACGGAAAAGAGGTTTCATGCATGCAGGTGACCTTCATAGTGACATCTTACATGCCAATCATGTAACTTGTGATTAAGGACATGCATTGCATGTGAAGTCGTAAAGTCAGGGAAGGGATAGGTAATGGTTTATCAGTTGAAGGTAGTATAAGTGATCTAAGAAAATTTCAGGCAAAATTCACATAGTACATGGGAGTGATCTTAGTAAGCACCTTCCGGTACGAAGAAAATTTCAGGCAAAATTCACATAGTACATGGGAGTGTCTGCAGTATATTGTCAGAAGAAAAACAAAGAGGAAAGGGAAGATTACATGAAATTTATGAGCATCTGAAGAGCCCTTCTACAAAGAAGACGGGCAGTTCAGATATAACGCATTTCTCCTAAAGAATAGGCAGTTCAACAGTGAATTTCAATTGGCAACATGAAGCATAATAGAAGCTAGTTCTATTGATTGTCATGGAATGCTGCAAATGGGACATTTTGCAATTAGAATACCGAGTGGCCCAGTAGCACCTACTCGGACTCCTTCGCAAGTAAAAAGGTACTTCGAACCTTTTTGCCACAAGAAAGCCCCATTTGCAATAGTCCACCTACAGCTAAAATCGGTGCCGGCCATGCAACCACAGGGATTCAAACTCCATTCGAAAGCAACTGAACCCAACAAACTAGAATAATTATTAACAGGTTAAATCTGTTTCAACGGTGACACAGGTATCATGTAAGAATAGCCTATAGGCCCAAAACTAAAATGGTTGGTACAGTCTCCTCCATGACCACGAATTTTGACTAGATCAGGTGTATATAAATCAAATATGGCATAAGGCCATCCATGCAAGGCCCTCTAATGCCCTAAGATGGGGGAACTAAGCATGTCATGAATTTGCAATCCGCAACCCACCATACTATCTCATTCTCTCTCTTCTCCCCTAAATCCAACAGAACAAATAACGACATAAGAACACATGTTTTAACGAATGCTCTGCATGCAATAATAGGTACCTTTTGTTCGACTTGCACAGACTTTGCTTCAGGTAGAATCTCTTTCAGCGTCTGTGTAAGTTCTTTCTCCTCTTCTGCTGGAAGTGGCTGGTAACCGAAAAGAAACGTAAATAGAAATTAACAAATAATAAATTGAGTGTGCGCAGTTAGATATGACGAACTAAACCAAATACTAAATAATTGATGGAAACAACCCTAATGGGTTCGTAAAGTAAAGATTACTGGAGATTAGGTTAGGACCATTGGATGCAGGCAAAAAAAAAGTGTGAATTAGGGGTCCATCTGGAGATGTCAGGCAGAGCAACATTACTGGTTACACTTACGCTGAATACAATGTGCATTATTTGAATACAATCTATATAATGCAAGATGGCCTTCAATACACCATACTACCATAGGGTCAGCCAAATGGCCCAAGTATGTGATGTGTCCACAAAATGTATATTTGAACACTATAAAGTTGGTGTCAGCTCGATTTAATTGATTATGTTCTATACAATTAAACTAATATGTGAACATATCTTGTCAAACATTCATAAACAGACCTCGGTAGTCAGGAATTTCCTCCGCAATCCTATGGAATATTGAAATGTTTGATATAATATTTTTTGTTATGAAGAAATGATGCCAAGAATGGTTTGAGTTATGTATTGCTAAAGTACGGTTTGAGTTATAATATTCAGTAGCATTGTGCAGAATGGTTTTGAGTTACATATTGCTAAAGTTGGAAGAATTATTTGAATGTTGTCCTTTGAAATTACCAGGAACAGGATTTTAAAGTGGAATGAAAACCGTTTACACAGATTGTTGGTAGCCCCATGGCATGGTACAATAAGGGAAAAGTTCTTGGCATCATTTCATCATCAACAAAAAGCCTTTTTCCCAACTAGCCGACCCCAACTAGTTGGGAAAAAAGCTTTTTGTTGATGATGAAATGATGCCAAGAACTTTACCCTTATTATACCATGCCATGGGGGCTACTAACAATCTGTAAACGGTTTCGTTCCACACGGTTTCATTCCACTTTAAAATCCTGTTCCTAGTAACCTTGAAGGACCAGCACTCAAATAATTCTTCCAACTTTAGCTATACATAACTCAGACCATTCTGCACAATGCTACTGACTAAACTAAAGTTTGGTTTTAAAACAGCTCTTCCTTAAGTGCTATGGTCAGTATTTTCAACATAGGCAGTTAGGCACCTATTGAAAGCATTGTTCCTTGGAGAAAGACTAAATAAAAATACTAAGGCTAAATTTGAAAGGAAAAAAAAAACTTGAACTATCCCCTTTATGTAGAAAACCTCGCTGAACTATTTTTTGCGCAGAAAACCACACACAAGTATAGTTGCAAAAAACCCACTCTGACGGTCTGAGCTTTCTGCTAAAGTTGAGTGAGGTTTTTTGATAATAATGAAAAAGATGTATGATGTTTTCTAAACCAAATTGCAAAGATGAATGAGGTTATCTAATACAAGCAAAAAAGTTAGATGTGGTTTTTTGAAAATATACTTCATGGGGAATTTTTGCAACCATACTTGAGTGTGGTTTTCTACACAAAAAAGAAGTTCAGTGAGGTTTTCTGTATAAAGGAGATAGTTCAAGGGTTTTTTTTTCAAATTTGGCCAAATACTAAATAATTGCGGTGAATACTTCATACTTCATAGACACACATGAACATATATTTGTAACCAGATACAAAATGATTGTCTGTATTGAAGGGTTTAGATCAGATATACATGTTCTCAAACTGCTTTCTGAACAAGCTTTTAATAGTTTGAATTTAAATTACTCGAACTTCACAAATTATGCATTCTTCGATTGGGGCATTTATTGAAAATATGCTTCTGCTTAACCCAATAACATTTTTAGAGGGTTTCTCCAGTTCTATATACCCAATAGCATCTAAAGCACCAAGAAATGGAGCGACCCGAGCATGTAAATAACTTTTTTAGGGTGATTATTGATTTATTATTATATTATTATCCTTTGTTGTCAATTCATATCCGTCGAACCCATGCCAGCTAAAGCATATTGATTTCTTTCAAAACATTTGAAGTCCTGCCAGCAACACAACTAATGTACATATTTCCATGCCTGCCCCCCCCCTTCCAAAAAAGTTAAAAATAATAAAAATAATAAAAATAATAAAAATATAAAATAAATAAATAAATAAATAAAATCAGTACATATGGCGTAGTTTCTGAAATATATGGCTATCTATATGTCCAATCTGATTGTGTTTCCCTTCTAAATTGAATCATTTATATCTTGGTGCTTGTGAACCAATGCAAAGTAATTCTAAATAGGGATATTGATAGCTATAAAGCACGGATACTCTCCGGGGGTCACGTATCACGTATCTAATACGTATCAGGTGCGATGCACGGTGGATACGCGCCGGATACGTATCCGATACGTATCCGGAGGATTTAATTAAAAAAATAAATACATAAATATCGGATACTCTCCGGATATGTGAGGATACATGTGGGATACGCGGGGGATACGAAGAGGATACGTAATGGGTTTTTTTTTGTTTTTTTTTGGGCCCAAAACAAGCCCAGTCAACTTATATTTAAATACATTTCTTTCTCTCTTTCACTCTCTCTCTTACAGCCGCCTCACCCATCCCCCTTTCCCAATCCTAGTTTTTATAACGGAACATGTCGATACATCTGCTGCATGTTGAGCTTTGGAAGAATGTTATCTAAATTTTATTTGGTTTAAGACTAGCCTACTTTTATTTGAACCGTTTTTGGTTATGTAATATTAGAACTGATGTGGTTAAATTAGTATGTTTTGTTTGACATTGGTTGTATGTATTAATTTTAATTCTTATGTTATTGTTTTTATATTTTTCGTGCTTAGGTAAATTGGATTGAATTGAATATTTTAGTTTACTATTAATAATTAAATTTGGCTTTGCTTTCAGGATACATAAGAATTGGATGACAATGGACGCTATACAAATATTGAAGCAATCAGATAAGAAGTATCCAACTCAGGTATGTATATTTTTATTAATGCAATTTTATGTCCTCTACTACATGAGGAATTCAAGTTATATATATATATATATATATATATATATATATATATATATATATATATATATATATATATATATATAATATTAATTATTTTTATTTATTTTATTTAAACGTATCCTAACGTACCCGTATCCTAGTTTTTTGAGGAATTGGCGTATCCGCGTACCGGATATACGTACCCGTATCCGTGCTTCATAGATCGATAGACTTTGATGTAGGCAGTGCAATCAAAATAGAAACTTAAAATCTTGGCCATATATTGAAAAAAAAAGACTGCACTGCAACGAAAACACCTATTACTCTGCAAGATTAATACTATTTACCACCCTTTTATTAAATAAGTGCATACTGTTTTGCATAATTAATGCAACTTAGAATGAACATAATTAATCTTGAAGATAGACTGAAAATTATGGTAATAAGAAAGTAAATGAAATTATAAATAATATATTGTGGGAAAGTCTTAATAGATTATAATTAACAGGAATTTTGGCAAATGGCAATAACTTGTAGACAAAAAGGAGAACTGAGAAACATGCATTATCTTTATTATATTCTGATGTCCATGTTGTCATGTTAGGATGCTATTAAAGCAAATAGAAACTATTAAGGAGGTTGATATGGGGACAATGCAGGACTTACAATGACCGTTGTCACGATGACTTTCACTTCTCCCTTGTGCGCCATTGTCAAATCAACAAATCTCTTTGAAATACGTTCCATATTTCTCAACCTCCCATTATCAGCCAACACAGCTGTTTTTACATGTATATGAAAGAACAGGAAAAAGGTAAGAAAAATTAAAAAAACTGAGCCAGAAATTTGCTAATGGAACTAATAATAAGTGGCATTTAGAATTTAGTAAACGAGGCTGAAAAAAGGTAAATACATTTTATCAACAATTAAATGTAGGTGCAAGAACATTCTATTTAAAAGGACAAAACGAAAGAAATGTTTAAACTCCAACGAGGTGAGAAATAAGGCTAATGGATTCCTAGGGTCCTTACTGAGTGACATCCTCATTATCCAAAAGGGAAAAAGAAAAGAACAGTTACTAATTTCATAAAGGGAACATCATGTTACAGCTAAATGATATAAAATAATTAAGGGCATACCTCACATAATAATCTCCATATGATAGCATGCCACAGTTAAACCATAAAGGATGTAAGAGAGTGAAACAAAGAAAAACCTGTGGCCTTGCAATCTAATAACACATGAACTTACTCTCAACATACACCACTTCACAAATAAACACATTGAAATACAGGTGAACTCCTAAGTCCTAGCCTGGACATGTACTGCCAATGTATCCTAAATCCCACCAAAACAAAAACTAGCTTCACCAGTTTTAACATCTAATTCTACTACATTTCTCGGCAAACAGCCACCATTACCAGATTTCTCAAAAATTGCTCAAAAATTGGTCCATGCACATAAAGATCGTGCTTTCATCTCCTATGGAACTTGTTTACCCATTGAACTCCTCATTAAGCTTAACCACAAGATTCTCAGATTCTTTAAGCACATCCTCTATTAGTTTCCGAGGAAAAATTATACCTAACACAGGATGCCAACAAATTTCCATTACGATAAGTCCTACATTATTCATCTTATATGGAAACAACTCTAGTCCACAATGCAAAATACCTGCAACTTGTGAATTGCATACCACATTGCAAAATCGTATCTTAACCTTTAAGACGCACAAAAACAGGTCATAAAAAAGGGCATAACTTTGGAAGAGTGGTGTATCATAATTTGGCATGCTACTTGGGAATAAAATTAGCACTTCTTCACATGATCGCATCGAGTAATTTAATTTTCCTAGTTTGGATTTACTAAAAGAATGATAGAATTAGAAACGAGCATATACGAGGTATGCTAAAGGTAGCTCCAATCCAAAATAAGTTAAGAGAGAATCGCCTTAAGTGGTTTGGACATGTCACATGTAGACCTAGTAGTGCTCCCATTAGAAAGAGTGATTTAATAAGTATTGTAGACAGAGTTAGGGGTAGAAGAAGACATAAACTAACTTGGGTGAAAATGGTGAGAAAATATATGATGGCTTGTGACCTTAACACAAGATATTGCACTAAACCGAGCATAATGGAAAACCATGAGTCATGTAGCCGACACGACCCAACAAAAAACGCTGTTGTTGCTGTTGTTGTAATTTGGATTTACTAACTTCTCACTAAAGCCTAGGAGGGATTTGTTTCATGGGAAGGTTTGTTTCATAGTCAGGAAGTTATCTTGGAGAGATTTCTTTTTTGGGTCTTAACTCCTAAATCATCTGGAGGCATGCATCTCAGAAAAGCTTCGGAAATTATCTTCCGTGCCTATGTTAGACTCTACCAGGTATCACCTTGTCCATTTCAAACACATGCCATGTGTTGTCGGTCTTGGGTGGTCTTGTGGCAATCCAAGTGTTAAATTGCTTTATATCCACTTGCAAGATTTGTGCGCTAGATCCAGATCCATGACTAGCATCGTCCTAAACCAAACAAACCCAACGATGAAACTGCAAATGCTCAATAAATTGGGTTAAATCCACTACCTCATCAATTTCCACAAGTCAAAACTAAAAGGTCTTGATTTCTCTTCGAACTGGGTGATGGATGCTCCTTCGTCCTTGCTGCCCAGTGCCTACCATGTCCTCAAGAAGCCAAGACATTGGTAGTCAATCTCTAAAATTATGATGCGATGATGGTTTTGATACTACCTCATGTGACAACACACAACAACTAAGAAGAGACACTCTCCAAAGATAAATAAGAAACGGTCTAAAAAATATTTCACCAATTCTCATAATCTGATGGCATACAACTAAAAAAAGACACTCTTCCGAGATGAATAAGAAGCAAACTCTAAAAAATATTGTCATCAATTCTCATTTCTCAATATCTGATGGCATACAACTCTCTCTATCTTATTAGTAATAGAGATACTTACATCTCAAGAAACAAATCTCTCCAATATAAGTTGGAGCTGGTCTAGCTGGAGAAACAAATCTTGCCAAGAAACTAATACTCCTAAGCTCTAATTAAGTCGAAGTTAGGAAATCAAGCCACTGGAATCCAAAAAATGTGGAAAATAAAAAAAAATCCAAACAACCATGTCAATTCTGCTTGCTAGAAACTTTGAGAGCTTCCTGACCTACGCATGAAGCTTCTAAAATTCCAATAAAACTCAATCATATCTCATTACTTTCTCATTTGTGCATACAAGTCATGTATAATGCCCATTCTATATACAGCATGGTACGAAATAGTAACATAAGTGTCAAAATTTATCTATAGTATGGTATAATCACATTTAGAAATTACTCGAGGTCCAAAATTATGCTTACAAATGTCCAGACCAAATACTTGGTTCATCAAAATGGTTGAAGTTTCGAAATGATCATATTCAGATTCACAAAATCCAACTCCATTACTATCCAGATTATGCGCTCAGAATGGGATTTTATATAATTACAGAAACACGCACAATCTGATTCCTGAGTCAGAACCCTTTACTCCAAATGGTTACCATCATTATGAAGAACAACATTTGCGCCTACCCATTCCGAGAATGACCAAGCCACAATCTTAGATCTAACTTACAAACAAAACCTAATATCTCAATTAGTAGTTACAAAAATCAACCTATCTCCTATACTATTAGACGACAATTAGTTGATGAGCCTATAAAGTCTTCCCTAATATAGTTTGAACTTCCAAGTTTTAATTAGTAATTAACAACAATATATATCTTTCTTCCCCAAAATATATGCCTAGATAAATACCATTACATCAAATCACTACATAAAGGTGCAATACTAGAGAGATGAGGCTTACGCATATAGAGCCCCTCGGAATAAATAACATGTTAACGTACTGTGATGCGTACAAATCAAAGACAATGTTCTACACAGGTAAAATGTGTGAACATCACAAATTAGAAGAAAGTGAGATGAAGCACTAGGTGGAAAGTGTAATACGTGTATACAAAAGCTCCGATGAATCTAACAGCCACACCATTAGCACATGCATTGTTTATTTGCCTCACAGCTGAGTACTTTGATTGAAGGTCAATTTAGAAGCTCTTGCAGTAGGGATGCATTCGGATTGGATACGAACGAGGATGACTCGGTAAAGAAAAAAAAATCATATCCGTATCTGCAAATTTTGGATACGGTATTTTGAGTCTAGATGCTAATCCGGACATTAATATAATATTATTAAAAAATGCAGAAAAAATAAAGAATGTCTAATAGAACGAAAAAAATTTAACTCAATTATATTAATCACAAAGAAAAAAGGGTAGTTTAGGAATTAAAAAAGTATAGATTATTGTAATTTAAAGTAGAATATCGGTATTAAAAAGGTTGGTGATCACTTCTTTAAATTTTTAAGAGGGATATAAAAGAGTATAAAGATTATATGAAAACTAGGTTTGCCCGTTGACACGTGCCTACGGCATGTCTTCGGAACGGTGCACATTGTTTGATCATATAAAATAATTTTGAAGATCCAGCAAATTAATTGAAGTAGCAAACATAGAGCAAAAAACATAATTAAATGTTTTTTTGAATTATTTTTAAAGTTTTTAAAGTTTTTATTTTTTTAGTTTTTTAATTTTTAATTTTCTTAATTTTTTGAATAGAAGAGGGAGAGGGAGAGAGAGACAGAGAGAGAGAGAGATAATTAAATAAACATAGGAGTTGTTTTGGGTGAGGGATTTGAATTTGAGTTTTAGGGGGAAACTTTTGGGGAGAAAAATATGTTTTGTGAGGTTAGATCTGAGCCTTTGATTTTTGGGGGGATTGAAGGAGAGCCACTTGATAGCTTTCTTTGTGTTTTATTATATAGATTAGTATATATAGATATAAATAATTTTTTAAAAATTCGGAAATAAAAAATATTAAGGTCAGCCCAAGGGTCCAATACAAAGTTTCCCATAGCTGTAATTGAAAAAAGAAAAAAATGACTGCAACAGAATTCGAACCCGAGCCATCATGGTGGTGAAATAAGAACCAACTGGCCACAACTCAAGTTATGTTTTGGCTAGATTAAAACATACATATATAAAATATTTCGGATATTCGTATCAGATCCGAAAATTTTGGTCAGATCTAATTCCGTATCCGCATTCAAAAAAAGTTTGTTTTTTGGATTTCATATCCGAATCCGAATCTAAACGGATCTATATTTTTAACATCCGACTCCGTATTACTTTCGGATTCGGATCAGGATCAAACGAGATACATTCGTATCCGACTGCTTCCCTATCTGGCATGTCATGGTATAAATAGGTCATCGTATACATGGAACACCATAGACAAGTCTGGCAACAGGTCAAATGCGACAATGCGACAGGTTCCACTTGTGAATAAAATAAGAATGTGAAGGATCCACTTGGTTTCCAAACCCAATAATTTAGGGGCTGTTTGGTTGTTAAGGTGAGAAAATTTCTAGAAGTAGATTATATGAGTTTAAAGTATCTTTCACATTTGGAAGAGTGTTGAAGATAAAATGTAGACAAGTGTTGGTTACTTTTTTTATGTTTGGGTGTTGAAAGGTTTAGATAATATAGTTGATAAAAGTACCAAAAATATAATTTAAAATTATTTATAAGCTCATTTTATTATGTGGGACCCACTAGTTTTAATTTAATTATGCTCAAAGGTACATTAACTATCCTAAATTGGACCTTAGGGCTGCAAAAGTGAGTTTCTGAGTTCTCACGCGTTTAGTGGGCCCGGATGTCACATCGGCGCTAAATTTAGTTTTTCCCATTTAACAAAAAGTCTCAAAAAGCTTATTTGTATACTTTCTCACCTTAAATTATCCTTCTAAACAAGCCCTTAGCCAATTGGAACATTCACATATCGCCTTGAAATTAACTTTCACTGAAAAACAAATAGTTGTGTCCAAAAAAATTATCCGTTTTGTAATGGAATTTGACTTGTCTAAAAGAAATAGGTATCCTCGTTAATAATTTTTTTGAAAAGGGACGAGGATCATTTAGCAAGCTAGGTGATATAATATGCAGGTTATCGGTGACTAGGTTCTCAAAACATCCTCAACAAATGATATCTAGGTTTAATAAATAGTATTATTTTTAAGAGAAAGAAAAAGCATATTAATTTCTAAGATTCAAACTCTAAGCATACCCAATACAATTCCAAGTAACAACGAATACAATTCCAAGTAACCAAATTCAACAAAGAGTGTTGGCTTCCATATTAGGTTATTTGGCCCCATTGCCACGGTTAACTATAGTCCATCACCACAAGGCATACTTCTCCTAACTTCAATCCATGGTCAATTATGTTGGACACAATGACTAAATTCAATTATCGGATACCATGTCATCTCAAAACCCAAATATTATCTTAGTCGTTTGAATGATTAAAGGTCCCTGAAACTTGACCCAAAAACTAATTCAACAATGAGAATCACCAGCGACAACAAAAGTACAATGGGGCTACCTCAAGTAATACCCATCATAATATAGTTGCAAAAGCAACACTGCTAAATAGTGCAACCATCAGTAGATGAGCTCCTTTTTACATTCCTACTGTGGTATACGAAACCCAAGGAAACCACTCCTTAGTTGTCAATGTCATTATTGGAACATCTGTGGTGCATCGCAACCTACTGCTCAAATACGATGATGCCTTTTGACTTTGAAAAGTAACAATGGAGAAGGGAGTGTGAGAGGAAAACGAGCCATTGAGAGGATACATATCTTTAACATCATGCAAACTGAATCAATTACAATCTTATTGAAGATGGTATGCATACGAACAACATCGGAAATAAAAAGTTGATCTGGGAAATTTTCACAAATAAAAGTAGTGTGAATTACCAGAACACGAAGAGCAAGAAAACCACTACCTAGTTGTCAATGTCACTACTCTGGAACATTTGTTGTGCATCACAACATGTCGCTCAAATAAAGTTGATGGACTTTTGGCTTTGGCGAGTAAAAATGGAAAAAGGAGCGTGAGAGAGGAAAGCAAAGCCATTAAGGGGTTGCATAGGTATCATGAAAATTGAACCAATTTAAATTTCGCAGAAGATGGTATGCATACGTATAGCGTTAGGAAGAAAGTGTTGACCTGGGAAATTTTCACTAATAAAAGGAGTATGCAATACCGGATTCAATCGATGTAAGGTTCCAATGGAATCCTTTTACGCAATCCAAAGTCCAACCTTGGCCGTATTAAGTTTTAGGTGTGAATATTTGACCCAATAAATGATTCTCGTCATATTTGTCTATAACTTATGCTCCCAAATCTTATTAGGTTTTGGGTTTCATTTTCGTTTTGTATTCAAGAAAGCTAGTTAAAAGGCAAAGCCAATGGTAGATTGCTAAGAACTCAATAATTCATTAAGGTTTAGTAACCCAGACCATCATGCATTATATAGGTCACTACTATTAATCTGGGACACCTGGATTTATGTATTGCATACTAAGTTTGATACTAAGACGATGAAGCGAAGGAAGCGACGCCTCGATTGGATGGAAGATGAGAAGCAACAACAACAACAAAGAAGGTGCGGTTGACTGCACAGTCAACCGTCACCCCCTCGGGTTGGGCTGGAGTTAAATGCGGTCGACTGCACTTTGGACAGTCGCAGTCGACTGCTGTTTATGTTCTGTCTAGGGGATTCGTTTGAAGCCCGACTTTTTCTTCAAGATAGATCATATAGCTCTTACCGTATGTTTATCACTTCAAAAAATATCGGATAGCTATTGTATTAAGCTATCAAACTAGGATTTCTCTAGATCTCTATATATTATTGTAATTGGCCTCCATTGAGAACCAAGCGAGAGAGTACTTCATTAAAGAGAGTTTGATAGATTCTCCAATTGTAAACAACTAGTATTTTCTGGTGAGGCTTGAGAGAGGATCATGGTGAGAATTGTAATATTCTTGTATCTTCTCTAGTTGAATAACATCTAGATTTTTTCTCCTCCGGATTAAGGTGAAAGCCCCAACCCGAACAAATTTGTGTGCTTTGGTGTGTTTGGTATGATATTCTATTGGCTTGGTGGTTTGTATTGATCGTGTCACTTAACTCAACAAGATCCTAGTAGAAGAGGGAATCAAATTCCCTAACACTTGCACCATAAACCTTGATGAATAATAAAATCATCTATATTGTATATTTCTAGCAGAAAGAGAATACTACTACCGTGATTAATACAATTCTACAAGTTAGAGAAATAATTTTAATTAGATGTTGTGTATTGAATAACACAAAGACGGTACCAAAAGAAAAATGGATACGTTTAAACACTTTTGAGATTAGAGAATTTACTTGGTTACAAATATGAAATACACAGCAAATGATAGAAAATTTGCATACAAGTTCAATGGGAACCAAGACAAACCAGTCTTTCAACCCCTAACAGGAGAGATGCCTCCAGTACAACCTCTAATGAAAAAAGGTTGACAACGGTTCCTAAACAAATAGATACAACCCTGAACAGCTCCACCCAGTAGGACTCTTAATCTAACTCTCATGCAATAGCAACTTCCAATAATTGACTGCTAATCCATCACCAGTTGACATTGTATCAACCTTTATTGAAACTGTTCTACTATCTGCATTATGCCCTTGGCCTTATGATATTTACAATCATGAATTATATGCAACCCTATGAATCATATACAGCCCACATGTTTCATGTAATATAGTCAATTTTTGGTCAAGTATAGGATTTTCCAAATTCCAGTATCAATAACACAAAAAACAGTATTAAGAAGTAATTCCAAAATAAAGAGAGTTTGTCACATACCCAAGAAATTCTTAGTGACATCTGAAAACCCGGCTTTAGCAAATATATCGTTTATAGCCTTAACTCTGGTCTCCCTAGGCACCGACATATCCTTAATGAACTGCGAAAACAAAGGACTTTTCTTGGAAGCCGCGACAATGTCAAGGATCTCAGATTCAACCTTGTCCAATACATTAGCTTTTGAAGCTGCAATGAAGAGAGCAGAAGCATAGTTTCCACTACCTCCAAACAACGACAAAGGAACCTGAAAATACACAGAGGAAAAAAATTATAATAAACACAAAAATTACAATAACAACCCCAGTCATCACCCAATACTTACACTGATGCAAAAAAACAGGAATCAAAGAAAAGGTAGGGTGGTGTTCCCATTCAATCCCCCTTTTTCCGTTAATCACCATCTTTTGAGCAGGGCTGATGACTATCTATGTTGGAAAATTATGAAATTATATTTTCTGATACTAAACATACTAGGGAATACCCCAGATTTTTCTTGGATTTAATTAGTAAGTTTTAATGCCGTTTTCCTGTTTATGAATACAAACTTTTGATTTAACATGTTTTCTGGATACGATTCTGTTTTGAGTCCTGTACTTCCATTTAATCACCATTTTTTCCGACTAATCACTGTTTTCTCAAACAGGTTGGTGAATGTTTTCATCCGAGCCCTATTTCCCCCCCTTTTTTCAGAACACTAAATACAGATCCATTGTTAACAAGCTCTCTAAAACTTCTAACTAATGATCTTGTTAACAATGAAACATAAATCAGTTTTAGCAACACTTATCAAATTTCTTCCTTTTTTTACTTAATTGTTTTCTTTCCTATTAAAAGAAAAGTAAATATTTTTCAAATTCGCACTTTTGGTCCAACAAAATGCTAAAGCAATTGTTCAAATTTATCTATATAAAAAATTAAAATCGATCAAATTGAGCTTCTTTTACCTTGACTTGCGCATCGGTCGCCTTCACCTGAGTCGAGAAGCTCCTCAAACCCTGCAATAAAACAATCACAGAAAATCCAGTAGAGATTAGATCGACCTTAAGGTTATTGGAAATAGTACGGAGCAAGGGTTTGGAATCACCTCGGATTCGAGAAGGAGGCTAGGGTTTCGGGAGATGCTGGGAATGGCGGATTCGGACCTGAGAATGGTTTGGAAGAGAGGGAGTCCAGATCTGAGACGCCATGAACTCGCCATCGGAAACCCTTGATTTGGTATTTGATTGAAGAGAGAGAAATGAGGAGAGAGAGGGAGAGTGGCTGAAGAAGATGGAAATGGAGTTGGGATTGAATTTTTTTGCCCGTCATATGCCACTTTTTGAAAATATTTGCGATTATAGGCCAGTTTGGAAACTATTAGTGCTCGTGTGCTAACTTGTGTCATATCAGCAGCGGCCGCTATTCTCATTAGCGACTTATTCATTTTGAATGTTGCTAATGGGAATAGCGGCTTATGTTTTAGATGTTTTTGAATTTTTTTGTTTGCTATCGTTATTCTCATTAACGACCTTATTATATATGAGGTCGCTGATGGGATTAGCGACATCGAATGAATGTATTGAGACATTTAGTGATTCCTAAAGAGCTTTTTCCTAAAATTTAAAACTGAGGTCACTATTGGGAATAGCGATCTTACTAGAAGATCGCTATTCCCAATGAGGTCACTATTGGGAATAGCGATCTTACTAGAAGATTGCTATTCCCAATAGCGACCTCAATAGGAAACACAATTTCCTTATTTTTTGTAAAATTTGCAAAATAATCATACAACTAAGGCCACTATCGAAATAGCGACTTTAGTACAACAAAGGTCTATATTCCGAATAGCAACCTTAGTACAACAAAGGTCTATATTCCGAATAGCAACCTTAGTTTTAAAAATAAATTGATTGTCATTTTCCAGAGTGCAAAATCTCTCTATAGATTTTGCTAAGTGTTATAATACAACTCATTAAAGGTCGCTAATCTCATTAGCGACCTTTATATATACTAAGGTCGCTAGTGGGAATAGCGTCGGCAAACAAAAAATTTAAAAAAAATTAAAACATAGGTCGCTATTCCCATTAGCGACATCGGAAATGAAGATGCCGCTATTGAAAATAGTGGCCGCTGTTAACGTGGCACAAAGTAGCCCAAAAATGCTAATAGTTGGAAAACTGGCCCAAAAACACAAATATTTTTAAAAAGTTGCCTATGTAGGCAAAAAACTCGTTGGGATTTGGGAATCGTTTCCAGTTCGGGTCTGTCCGGTATTAACTTGAATCCAATAAAGAGGTCGGGGGTTTGCATATGTCATACACGTGCTCTGTTTTAGTCGATAAAAAATTACGATTAGTAGCTCAATGCACAATAATAATTACTAATTAATCTAGTTCGTAATGTTTGACATATGATACTCGAGAAGGAAAAGCATGCCACACAAGCAAGAATTTATGTGTACCCATCCATTGAGTTGCGGTGTTTTTTTTTCTACCTTTTTTTATCGCTAATGATGGGTAAAACTTCTCCCACATTAATAAGACATTTAACGAAATATACAGCCAAATATGAAGTATGCTAATCATGAATCTCAACATGCTGGATCATGAAACACATTCTTCACTAAAAAAAAGGAACTTGCCACTAAAAAAAGTTATTTGCCCAAAATACAAATAACAAACTAACAATATATACAAAACATCTGACCGAGCAGGAACCCCCGGTCATACTCCAAAAGCCCCCCAAAAAAGATCACCATCCAAAGTAAGTGGCCATTTATCGCCGCATGCCGATCGTTCCCCAGCTAGGCCCGAATGCCACCCCTAAGTCCACCCTTCTGAGAGTCTCGCTTATAACTGGCAAGCCCAAATACTTTTGTGGCAATTTTTGTACTGGGCAGTTAAGTATAGCTGCCACAAGCGAACCGTCCACACTTGTTTCTCCCAAAAGGGTGATGATGTTTTTGTGGAAATTCACTTTAAGCCTCGACCACTCCTAAAAAATTTATAGACCCCACTTGATAAAAGTTGCATTAGCAACGTCACATTCTCCAAAAATTAGCGTGGCATCCGCGTGCTGAACATTCATTACAACAAAGACCCCCCTCCTAATGCCCAGCCCATTAATAAGTCATTTATCTTTAAACAATTTCAACATCCTATGCAGTCATCTGCTACCAATGTAAACAAAAGCGAGGACAAAAGGTCCCCTTGTCGTTATCCCCTTCGAAATTTTATTTCCTTCCCCGGTTCCCCATTTACTAGTATGCAGGCCTTGGCCCACTGTAGCCAAGTTTCTACCCATCCGATCCACCTTTGCTCGTATCCTCGCCGTCTAAGAACCTCCAGAAGGCATTTTCACTCTACCTTGTCACATGCTATTTCAAAGCCTAGTTCCAAGAGGAACCTCGACAACCGTCGCCTTTTGCAGTCTTGGATAACCTTTTGAACCAGAGCCACACCTTCCAAAATGTCCCTACCTGCTATAAACCTTGTATGATACTCATCAATGATGTCACCTAACAAACCTCACAACCTATTAGCCAAGACTTTGGAGATAATCTTGACAGAACAGTTAAGAAGGCTAATTGGCATGAAATCTCTGACCTCCGTGGTCGTCCTTTTCTTTGGTATCAAACAAACATTTGCATAGTTCATTCTTCCCATTTCCAGAGTACCTTCATAAAGGCGATCATGATGTCCAAAATATCCCCCTTAACGGTGTCCTAAAATCGTTTGTAAAAGAAAACTGGGAACCAATCCGGATCTGGAGATTTATCCTGACCCAAACCCCAAACCGCCGTTTTGACCTTCTCCATAGTAAATGGGTCATGTAGGGCCGTCACTCAAACCTGGATATCATCGGTGAGCCTACCGCCCAAAGATCCTCAGCTGATTCGTTATGCCCTCCCCTCGAGTTACCAAACAACTCCTTGTAAGTCTTATGAATATGCTCTGAAATTATCCGAATATCAGTAATAACAGTCCCCACAATTTCCAGAGCATGAATGTGGTTGTTGTTGCCGCTGAATCTGGTGTGGGGGCCAACAGATAGTATTTGTGGATTCTTGTGAAAATTGAATAGTCAAACCTTCACTTCTTCTGCCGAAATTTGACCGCTGACTCCCTCCGTTCACCTACAAAAAGTGCGAGACACCGGGGTTTGATCCCGGCGATGCACCCTCCGATGTTCAAGCTAGTAATCAGGAAGATTATGAGAGAGCGTAAATTAGCAAAAGATTGATTACTTCTTAATGGTGGTGGATGGAGGATATTCATAGCCGCCTTTGGAATCAGATTAGAAATGAAATCCCTAATTCCCAGTGAAAGGATAGAGTGAATCAGGGTCGTTGATTGAATACAATCAAAAACCCTAATTCTATCCTGCAAGACCGGGTTTGCTGCGGGTTGGAACCCGTACCCAGTTGAGATGGATCCGCTCGCGGGTTGTTGGGTCTCTTGGAGAGAGGACCCAATACCCACTTCAGACCCATTTATAGGTAAAATTACCATTTTACCCTCAAGCTTTGAGATTCGCGCCCGATTTGGACGGTTCTGATTTAGCCCTTATTTTTGGCCATATCACGAGCCCCCTACTCCCGAAGACTGAGTTTGATCAGCCTTTGAGGAGTAGTTTTACTGTTTTAATGGCTTGCAGAGCGGTATCGATGTTCAAACGAGGGACGTTGAATCTTTGTATGAGTTATTATGGTGATTTTCGAAGCTATTTGCACGCTTGAGGTTACTTTCGAGCTCTCTTCGACTTTTGGTGATTTTTCCTAACTTTGCGAAGTGATGATTTTCCATTCGGGGGTCTTAATTAATCTTTCTAAGCAATAATTATCTTCCCAGGGTTTCAAAAATGTTTTCCCGGATTTATAATTATTTTTTAAAATTTTTAATTAATTTTTCTGAATTTCAAATCATTTTTTTTGCAGTGTTTAGGTAGATGATTTGGTGTTATTTACGTCGTTTCATGGCCTGGATGCTTCGGCCTCGTCGCCGACCCCCTCCGAACACTCGCTACGAAGGAGGCGGAGGTCCCTGGGGGTTCGGCACCTTCCTCCGAAGCGCACAGATACTTCGGCCAGACTATAGGCGTGTTCGGCAGATTTTTGGTAGAGTTCGGAGTGGTATCCTCCCTATAAGAGGGTCGGTGCTGAGAGCGCTTGGCAGCATGTGCCGAGGTCCACTTTTCCATGTAACATGGTCGGTGGCGGGAGCGCTCGGCGACATGTGCCAAGGTCCATTTTTTCCATGTAACATGGTCGGTGACAAGAACGCTTGGCAGCATGTGCCGAGGTCCAATTTTTTCTATGTGACGATTTTTTCCATATAACATGGTCGGTGTCAAGAATGCTCGGCAACATGTGCCGAGATCCAATTTTTTCCATGTAACATGGTCGGTGTCAAGAACGCTCGACAGCATGTGCCGAGATCCAATTTTTTCCATGTAGCATGGTCGGTGTCAAGAACGCTCGGCAGCATGTGCCGAGGTCCAATTTTTTCCATGTGACGATTTTTTCCATGTAACATGGTCAGTGTCAAGAACGCTCGGCAGCATGTGCCGAGGTCCAATTTTTTCCATGTAACATGGTCGGTGTCAATAACGCTCGGCAGCATGTGCCGAGGTCCAATTTCTTCCATGTGACGATTTTTTCCATGTAATATAGTCGGTGTCAAGAACGCTCGGCAGCATGTGCCGAGGTCCAATTTTTTCCATGTAACATGGTCGGTGTCAAGAACGCTCGGCAAAATGTGCCGAGGTCCAGGATTGCGATTTTTGGCAACATACGAAACGTCAGGCTGAGTTGGCGACCGCTGAACTTCTGACAGATGTGACACTAATTAATGCGACGACTGAAGATCTTCTGACGACTCTGACAGATACGTCATCCATTAATGTGATAGTTCAGATAGGCGTGGTAAATAATGTGACGGTTCAGGTCGCTTTGTCTCCTTGTGTAAATGGGCTGGCTCTATGGGCCCATTAACCTTGTTTCGTGTGCCTAGCTCTATAAAACTTCACCCCCCCTCTCATTTCTCACTTCTCCGAATTTTTACTCAAGCGGTAATTTCTACTAGTGAGAACTCACAGTGATCGTCGATTGCTTTTCTAGTGAAAATTCCGACCGTTTCCATCAACTCAAAGGTAATTTATACTTAGTCGTTTTTCAAGTATAAATATGTCTCTTTATCCTATCTCCGAGCCCTCCCCTTCTGCCGCCGAAGTCCCTTCTCTGAGTCGCCAAGATAAAGGCAAGAAGGTATCGGATCGAGACAGTATAGTGGAAGATCCGAAGCGCATGGGGCCATTCAGAAGGTATCCAGGGCTACTGACCGGGCTTCAGAGAGTTCGAAAACTCCCGGGGGAGGAGGCCGAGCGCATTATTCACGGAAGGGGGAGAGCCTTCGAGGAAAATGAGGCAAGGGAGACCTCCGAGGCCGATGAAATGGTATCGATCCTTCGCCTGGAGGATTTGGTAGTGATCCGGAGTTGCTTTCAAATTCCGGAGGAGTACGAGCTTATGTTGCCGGGTCCCGGGGTTAGGGCAAATTCGCCGATGCTAGTAAACATGTATTTCTTGCCGGTTGATGCCTTTATCGCCGGTGCTCGGCTGCCTCTCCACCCGTTCGTGATGCAAGTGCTAAGGTGGTTTGGGGTCAGCTCCATTCAATTGATGCCGAATGCGTGGAGAGTTATCAATGGGTTCGTACTCCACTACCAAGCGGTTGGGATCGAGTCGGAGCTGAGGGTACTCCGGACTGTCTACCGGCTTCATCAGCAGAACCGGTCGAAGTTCCGGTACTACCTTGCTCCGAGGCACGGAGGTCGGCTCGTCGTCTGCCCCGACTCCATCAAGCACTGGCGAGATAAGTACCTCATAGTGTGGAGCGCAGAGGTGTGGCCCATACCTACCAGCTTCATGGAGGAGGTGTCAAGGCGAGTGAGAGAGTCACCGGTGCTTCACCCTCAAGAAGAGGAGGCAGTGCAGACTCTTTTAGACAGGCCGAAGTACGACTAGAGAGAGCTAACCGAAGACATTCTCTTCAGGAGAGGGCTCAGCCGCGTAGATCCCAGTACGCGGCTCTTTCTTCGTTCATTTTTCTTCTTTTTGCTTATTCCAACTTGTGTCTTTAACCGGCTTCTTATTCGATGCAGAGGCAATGGATTTCGACGCGGTGATGGCGCAGAGGGCCGCCCTTGGCAGTAAGTCACCGAAGAAGCACAAGAGGGTCTCCACCAAGCTGCCGCCCGCAAAGGCTCCGAGGGGAGCGAGCGTAGCCGAAGGGGTGGAGCCTCCGGCTGTGGTGACCCCGACCCCGGCTGCAGGAGCAGCCTCAGTGTCGACTGCGGCAGGGGACTTCCCGATCTCCGCAGCTCTCGGGATGGAGACGCCCCCGCTGATGGTGACGGCCGTGGAGCTCCTGACTGAGGAGCACAAGAGGATCCACATTCCGGACTGCCAGGTTCGGAAGCATGATAGGTTCCTCGGCGACTCGTTGGCGAGTATGCAGGTGGTCAAACACCTGGCGACGCCAAAGGACTGAGTCGCCATGGAGGCAGGTCTGGCGGGTGACGACGCTATCGAGATCGCGCGCTCGGCGGTTTCGGTAAGTGTCAAATTTCTGCCTTTGTTGGTTACTTTTACTTTTAGATTTTTTCTAACTCTTTGCACTTTTTGTTGTTTTTGTTGTAGATCATCGTCCACTTCGGTCATCTTTCTGAAAAGATGACGGAGCTGGAGAAGGAGCTGAAGCAAAAGACCGATCGGGCTCGGGCCGAAAAGGCTCGAATGGGCACCGAGCTCGACAAGCTGACGGTCGAGCTCGAGGAAAGGTCGACGAGGCTTGAGTACCTCGAAGACCTGGTTGCGAAGCTCGAGGCCGACCTTCTGCGGCAGAAGGAGGAGTCGACACAGCAGCTGGCCGAGGCGGCGAAGACCAAGGATGCCGCGGTGAAGGGGGCCGAAGAGGCCACCATGGCGAAGGCGCAAGACTTCCTTGCCCAAAACATGGCCAAGGCCTATGCCCAACCCATCTCTCAGGTGTCTGAACGATACCCTGAGGTGGACTGCTCAGGGTGGAGGTTGTTCCCGGGCCATGTCGAGGGCTTCGACCCTGAGTCGGAGGGAGAAGAAGAAGAAGGCGAGTATGAGGACGGCCACGAGGTTGAGGTCGTCGGCAAGGTGCAGATCACCGAAGTAACCCCGCTGGCAATTCAGCCCCCATCGGGGGGGGGGGGTCCGTCCCCATCCACTCTCGATGCCCTGGGAAAGAGGTCGACCCTTGAATTCACCTCCTTTTGTTTTCCCCCCCTCTTCTTTTTTTTTGTTTTGTCTTGTATTGCCTAATTGTGGACTGGCCACCGTATTTTTTGTGATGAATGAAAGAAACTTTGGAGCTCGGCCCCATGTCGCCTTTGAATAACCCCCCCCCCCCTTTTTTTGTTTGCTTGAAATTCGACTAAGTGTTTAGACAAAAAACTTTCGCTTTAGTGCGTGTAGCTTTTATTCAGGGGTCGGGCGACGAGTGAACCTGTGACTATTTACTGATTCCTGTTGTTTGCTTTAATCTTTTCAGCTTGCAGAGGCAACCCACTCAGCCGAACCCACTCGCTCAGGGGAGGAGTTTGGTTCCGATGATAGCTTGGGGTCGACGAGGATGAGTTTGGCCAGGTGCCGAGAGCGCCTTTATGAGGTCGAGTTGGGGTTGCGCAGGGCTGAGAGCGAGCGGAACCATTTGCAGGTGATCTTGAGCCAACAGGACATCGAGATTCGGCGACTAGAGGGTCGGCTCGCCGATATCCCCTCTGTAGACGAGGAGGATGGCTCATCGACAGCCTTCACCAACAGGCTAAGGTTGAAGTGTCTCCAGCTCTCTCTGTCAAAGATGACAACGAAGAGGGACGATATGCTCACCGAAGTGCACCACTTGCAGATTGTGGAGGGCAAACTTCTGGCGGAGGAAGAGGAGCTGACCAAGGCAGTGGGCAGGCTGATGATCGAACGTGACGAGCTGACGACGGAGGTCGATGCGTTGAAAAGAGCCACAGTGGATAGAGGCATCGAAGTCACTCACCTCCGCTGGATTATCGCCAGTCGCCCCATCATTCCGAGCTCCGCTGTGCCTCCTCGCTTCGAGATAGATGCAAAAGATGAGTCTCTGAAACAGAGGATCACTGAGTTGGAGGTTGAAGTGGCTCGCCTAAAGCCGCACTCGGGGCCAATTAATGTCAGGAGCACTTCATGCACTCGCGAGGAGGGTGAGCAAGGCATTTCATTTTATGAGCTCGCGACACGTTCTCCCGTAGGTCGACCAAGTCCGGGTGATGCCCAAAGTGGTGTGGCAATTTCATCGAGCGGGGCATTCGTCAGGACAACTGTCAGGAGCAGCGCCGAGGACACTTCTCAATTCGTCGGTTTAGGGACGAGTACCGGGGTCAAGCGTCGCCGTCTTCGGGTGTCTTTGAAGCGAAATATCCCTGCACCAAGGAAGCGCTGAAGATTTTTTGTTTTTCAAGTTTTGTATTTCGCCTAAGTGTAACGAGCCGGCGTTGTAGTTTTTGCTTTTGGAAGTCTTGTAGCTCGGTTGTAGAGAAGATGCCGCTTTGTAATTGTCTCCCCGCACTTAATCGAAATGATGCTTTTTCTTTCTTGAACTTGTGCATTTTTGAACCCTTTCTGTTGTTGTGTTACTCGTGACTGTCTTTAGCGTGCCAAGGTCCGAAGCTAAACTTTCGCTCGTTTGGGCCTCGATGCCAAGAGCGCTCAGCAATGTGTGCCAAAGTCGAGAGCAAGGTTTTTGCTTGTTTGGGCGTCGGTGCCAAGATCGCTCGGCAATGTGTGCCGAAGCCCAGAGCAAGGTTTTTTGCTTGTTTGGCTGTCATTGCCAAGAGCGCTCGGCAATGTGTGCCGAAGCCCAGAGCAAGGCTTTTTGCTTGTTTGAGCGTCGGTGCCAAGAGTGCTTGGCAATGTGTGCCGAAATCAAGAGCGAGACTAGGCGGGCCGAACACTGCTTTGCACCTCTTGGCTTGTGAACCCGTGAGAGCGAGTTTCTTGCAGTGGAGAGCCGCCTATTGAAGGATTACTTTAACTTTAAACAAAATATAAGAACCAGAGGTTAGCTCCTCAGAGTCCTGGGCATGGGTCGACAATATACGAGATTCTAGAGGTGATTTCATAGTCCAGTATTTAATCAAGGACTAGGGCTGTCGTGGACCTTCGACTTCGCTTTTTTAAAAAATTGAGGACTGTCCAGGCTGGGAACCCACCGAAGCCTTTCACAAGTTCATGTTTGAAGCGGATATCTTCACTTGAGGAAACACGAAGAATATAGCAAATTCATATCAATGACCTTCCAACCGCGAGGATCAAGAGATGCAGTGTGCCAAGACTAGCATACGAATGGTAGACCTTGCATCAGCTTCTCCCATGTTTAGTTTAGTTGTAAGGATTTCGCGTGTGGCGGCGAAACGAGAGTATATTTCAACGGTTGTGGGAGCAATTCCGAATGGCAAACCACTTCTAGCTCGCTCAAGAGCGAGCTTGCGAAGCGGAGTCGAGCCAAGTGTTGGACTCCGAACTCGTCGTTTGAGTTTGTTTCAACGGTTGTGGGAGCAATTCTGAATGGCGAACCACTTCTTGCTCGCTTAAGAGCGAGCTTGCAAAGCGGAGTCGAGCCAAGTGTTGGACTCCGAACTCGTCGTTTGAGTATGTTTCAACAGTTGTGGGAACAATTCCGAATGGCGAACCACTTCTAGCTTGCTTAAGAATGAGCTTGCGAAGCAGATTCGAGCCAAGTGTTGGACTCCGAACTCGTCGTTTGAGTTTGTTTCAACGATTGTGGGAGCAATTCCGAATGGCGAACCACTTCTAGCTCACTTAAGAGTGAGCTTGCGAAGCGGAGTCGAGCCAAGTGTTGGACTCCGAACTCGTCGTTTGAGTATGTTTCAACGGTTGTGGGAGCAATTCCGAATGGCGAACCACTTCTAGCTCGCTTAAGAACGAGCTTGCGAAGCGGGGTCGAGCCAAGTGTTGGACTCCGAACTCGTCGTTTGAGTATGTTTCAACGGTTGTGGGAGCAATTCCGAATGGTGAACCACTTCTAGCTCGCTTAAGAACGAGCTTGCGAAGCGGAGTCGAGCCAAGTGTTAGACTCCGAACTTGTTGTTAAAGTATAAATAAGGTAAAAACAGAGAGATACAAGTAATTCACAAGTAAGATATGAAAAAATATTCTTTATTGAAAACTAATACTCGGCTGCTTCTAAGTTGCGAGCCGTTATTACATTGGAGAAATAAAGAAGCAAAAGTAAAATACAAGTGAAGGGAAAGAAACGGTTCGACATCTGACGGTACTCGGAGAGGCATTCATGCGCTCTCTTGGTACTTCAAGAGATGGTCGACATTTCAAGTCCTGGGAATCTCTCTTCCTTCAAGGTCTTCTAGACGGTATGTTCCGGGCCGAACCACCTTGGTGATCCTGTAAGGTCCTTCCCAATTTGGAGCTAGCTTACTCTTCTGACTGGGGAATGAGATAGCTAACTTTCTGAGGACCAAGTCCCCTTCTTTGAGGTTGGTGGGACGGACTCTCTTGTTGTAAGCCAGCTCGATCCTCCTTCGGTAGCTTTGCTGGCGGATCGAAGCTCTTTCACGGAGCTCATCAATCAAATCTAAATTTGCCCGAAGCTCCCTGGCATTTTGCTCTTCTTCATAGGCAATTAGGCGAGGAGAGGGTACACCGACTTCCAGGGGGATCACAGCTTCGGAACCATAGGTGAGATTGAACGGCGACTCTCATGTGGGGGTCCGTTTCGTAGTGCGGTAATTCCACAGTATGTTAGGGAGCTGATCTACCCATAAGCCTTTAGTGGACTTATCCAGCCTCTTCTTAATACCGGAGAGGATTTTCTGGTTGGCATTTTCTACTTGACCATTTGACTGCGGGTGGGAGACGGAGGAGAAGCGTTGTAGGATGGCGAGGTCTTCATACAGAGCTCGAAATGCGGCCCCTGTAAATTGTGTTCCATTATCGGTTATGAGGATCCGAGGGACACCGAACCTGCAGATGACGCTCTTCCAGAAGAACTGAAGGACTTTGTTCTCGGTGATTGTAGCCAAGGGCTTGGCCTCTATCCACTTCGAGAAGTAGTCGATTGCCACGACTAAAAATTTGAGTTGGTCGGGAGCTGGTGGAAATGGCCCTAGTAAATCCATCCCCCACATTGCGAAAGGGATCGGACTTGATAGGGTGGTGAGCCGAGCTTGGGGTAGGCGACGAATGTTGGAATACTCTGACAAGAGCTGCATTGCCGAACGTGTCGTTCGACATCTTGTAGGAGGGTTGGCCAGAAGTATCCATAATTCAACACCTTCTGGGTGAGGGATCTTGACCCTGAATGTGCCCCGCTTATGCCTTCGTGAAGCTCTTGTAAGGCGTATGTGGCTTGCTCTGGGGAGAGGCACCTCAAATAAGGCCTGCCGTCTACTTGTGTGAAGGAGCGTTTGTACAAGAACCCCTCAATAAGGGTGTACCGCTCCGCTCTGGTTCTGACTCAATGAGCTTCCTTAGGGTCTTCGGGGAGGAGCCCATCCCTTAGAAATTCTACCAGGGGTTTCATCTAATTATCTTGAAGTTGAACCGGCAGTGACTCCATTGAGTCGGAAGTTTCTTCTTCTATGCTCGGCCTCAGGAGCACTTCGATCAAGACGGTCTGCTCGAGACCTTGGAGGGAGGAAGAGGCTAACTTGGAGAGGGCATCTGCCTGGGCATTTTCCTCCCTGGGGATTCGCCGAATAACTGCCTCTTCAAATAGAGCCATGAGATTTCGGACCTTGGCTAGATACTTAGCCATTCGGTCATCTCGCGCTTCATACTCGCCCAAGACTTGATTCACGATGAGCTGAGAGTCACTAAATATGCAGAGGCGTTGTGCCCCTGCTTTGCGGGCTATTCCGAGACCGGCTATAAGGGCTTCATACTCCGCTTCATTGTTGGAGGCCTTGAAGTTGATGCAGAGGGAGTATTAAAGAACGAAGTCATCTGGGCCTGCCAGAATGACCCCGGCTCCGCTCCCTTCGGTGCAAGAGGATCCATCTACATATACCGTCCAAATAGGAGGCCCGTTTGCCGCTTGACTGACCTCGGAAATAGTGCTCTCAACTATGAATTCAGCTAAGGCCTGAGCTTTGATTGCGGTTCGAGGTTGGTATGATATATCATGCTGGCTCAGCTCGATCGACCACTTCATGAGACGGCCAGAGGTCTCCGGCTTGTGCAGAACTTGCTTCAGCGGTTGGTCGGTAAGAACGACCACCGAGTGAGACTAGAAATATGGGCGGAGATTCCTAACTGCCATAACCAAGGCGTATGCCATCTTCTCTAGCCTTGGATAACGAAGCTCGGCATCCCGAAGTACCTTGCTTACGTAATAGATGAGCTTCTGAGCCTTGTCTTCTTCCCTCACCAAGACAGCGCTGAGGGTATGTTCGGAGGCAGCTAAGTAGAGATAGAGTGTTTCTCTGGAGATAGGCTTGCTGAGGAGAGGGGGGTTGACTAGATAAGCTTTAAGCTGATCGAACGACTCCTGCTGTTGTTGCCCCCATTCGAAGCCCTTAGCCCCCCTAAGAGCCTTGAAGAAGGGAAGACACTTCTTCCCTGACTTGGAAATGAAGCACCCTATAGTTGCGAGGTGCCCGGTTAGTTTCTGAACATCTTTCACATTTTGGCTTCGATCTTCTCGGGGTTGGCTTCGATCCCTTTTTGGCTAACCATGAAGCCTGGGAATTTCCCCGACGAGACTCCGAACGCACACTTGTTCGAATTGAGCCTCATATCATGTTTCCTTAATACATCGAACGCCTCCTGCAGATCGGTGACATGGTCGGCCCCATTGATGCTCTTCACAAGCATATCATCAACATACACCTCCATGTTGCGGCTGATCTGATTTTGGAAGACTTTGTTAATGAGGCATTGATAAGTAACGTCTGCATTCTTTAACCCGAAAGGCATCACCCTGTAGCAGTAGAGGCCTTGATCGGTAACAAAGGAGGTCTTCAGGATATCGGGGGGAACATGCAGATTTGATTGTATCCGGAGAAAGCGTCCATGAAGCTGAGAAGCTCATGGCCCGAAGTGGCGTCACTGCGTCAGTCAGGGTGTCGATGCTTGGAAGAGGGAATGGATCTTTGGGGCATGCTTTATTCAGGTCGATAAAATCGATGCAGATCCTCCAGCTCCCGTTGGCTTTCTTTACTATCACAATATTTGAAAGCCATTCGGGATAATTGACCTCCTGTATGAACCGGGCCTTAAGGAGCTTGTCCACCTCTTCTTTTATAGCTTGTTGGCGCTCGGGAGCAAATTTGCGCCTCTTCTGTTGAACCGGTTTGGACCTCGGTGCAACACTCAGGTGGTGGATGAGGAGCTCTTCGGAGATTCCTGGCATGTCGGCAGCCGACCATGCGAATAGGTCACAGTTATTTCTAATACATTGGACTATGTCTGAGCTTAGGGCAGATGGGAGGGTCTTGCTGATAAAGAACTTGCGGTTCGGATCTTGCTCAGAGAAGAGCACTTCCTCCAATTCATCCACCGGCTCGGACGTTGGTCGGACACCATCCTGGGGGATTTCAAGAGTTTCGAGGGAGAGGACTGGACCCCCAGTAGAGGTCATGTAGCATTTGCGGGCCATTTCCTGACTGCCTCTTACTTTCCCTACTCCTGCCCGGGTAGGGAACTTCATCTTGAGGTGGTAAGCAGAAGGGATGGCTTCGAGAGCAGCTAAGCCGGGTCGGCCTAGGATCACATTATAAGCAGCGGGGACATCGACGACCATGAAGTCCATCGGCTCCGTTCAGGTAGTAGGAGTTTTGCTAGCAGTTACGTCGAGGGTTATCACCCCTTCGATAGTCACTGACACTCCCGTGAACCCATGGAGCGTGTAGTCGGCGGGCTTAAGCCTGTCCCGAGGTAGCTTGAGCCCATTGAAAGCAGCGAGGAAGAGGATTTTAACGGAGCTGCTATTATCCACTAGTATCCTTTCCACTTTAAAATTCGCCATATGGAGGTTGATCACAAGTGCGCCGCAGTGGGGGGTTCGAATGCCTACCAGGTCTTCATCTGAGAATGTGACGGGTACTCCGAGGCCTTTAGGGAGAGGTGTGCCGTGAACCGAATTAACTTCTCTTATGAACGCCTTTCGAGAAGAGTTGGAGGAGCCCCCCATTGGGCCCCTATGAATGAGGTGTAGGACACGTTCCTCTTCGAATTCGAGTGTCTCATCGCATCGTTCAGGACGCTTGTTAGCCCCCCGAGAAGGAGGAGGAAGGTCGGTTCGGTCTTTTCTCACAAATTTGGCCAGCTGCCCCCTTTGGATGAGAGCCTCAATCTCGTTCTTCAAGGCCCGACAATCATTGGTGTCGTGGCCATGGTCTCGGTGATAGCGGCACCATTTCTCTTTGTCCCTCTTCTTGCCAGGGGTATTCATCTTCGGGGCAGGAGGTATCACCCCTTCCTTCTCAACTTCCATGAGAATAGTGGAAATGTTGGCATTAAGATGGGTGAATTTTTCGAATCTGGGGAGAGGGCGGCGCTGTCTGCCATTGTCCTTCTGGAGCTTCTTGGCTCCCTCTTCTTCACCTGCCTTTCTTTTGGTTCCGGAGGAAGGCCCCTCAAAGGTGGGGCGATGCTCAGCTTCCTCTGCCGGATATACTTCTCGCTTCGGAGAAGGAGGTCGGAGAAGTTTTGCGGGGCTTTTTGGCGAGGGAGGACCAAAGGCTGGAGTTAAGGACATTCGATTGGAATGCTGCTGCAGCGACTGACTGGTCGAGGGAAGCGATGGACGTGGCTTCCGCGGTGAACCTTTTCACATAGTCTCTCAGCTTCTCACCCTTCTTCTGGTTGAGGTAGCGTAGGAAAATGCTGGTCTTCTCAGTTCGGCAGCTACTCACGAAGTAGGTGATGAAGAGGGCCTCGAATTGCTCGAAGAAGAATATTGAGGATGGGGCGAGGCGAGAGTACCATTCCCGGATCGGACCCTTAAAAGTAGCGGGGAAGGTCTTGCACAACAGAGCATCGGAAGCTTGGTGGATTAGCATGAGGGTCTTAAAGCTTTCGATGTGGTCCACGGGGTCGGACTCCCCGAAATAAGTCGTGAATTGTGGAGGCTTGAAGCCTATTGGAACGGGCACCTCCATGATGGTTCGAGAGAAAGGAGGTCTGCTCGGACGGAGGGTCCTTCCTCTAAGCTCTTCTTCTCTGTCTAGCTGATCCAAGCGCCTCTCCATTTCGTGAAGACGACGGTAGACAGTGTCATCCCTCCGACGATATTCAAACAAGCCTCTGGACTCATCTTCGTACGAGGGAGAGCGGGGGCTACGACGACGGTAGCTCTGGGAGTGGCGAGGACTAGGGATGTGCTGGGGGTTGCTAGGAGCCAGGGGAGGAGTTAGGGACCGTCGGCGAGGACTTAGGACCAAAGGAGGAGTGGGGACCCTCCAAGCATTGTTGTTGTTGGGTCGGAGATTGAGGGCTTATAAGATGGTTGCCTGGAATTGCTGGAACTCGGCACGAGTGATGGGTGCGTCATCGTTCCTCGGAGGTTGTCGACCAGCAGGAGAGTGAGGTCTTTTCCTATGGTGGCCGGGGGACTCTCTCCGCCCTCGGCGAGGAGGGGACCTTCTGTAGTTTCGGGGATGAGGAGATCGCTCATTTGGACGTTGTTGGCGGGAGGCTTCCTCTCGGGCCCACCTTTCATCCAAACGGCAGCGAAGATCCTCTTCCTTCTGCCGATTGAGGATGATATTGCGAAGGTCATCGGAAGCTTGGGGGTTGTGGGATGCCATGGAATCAGTAGAGGGATTGTGTACGGAGACACGATCATGTTGGAGCGGTTGTTTTTGTGGATTGGGATGGGAGCCCCCCGCACCGGCATTCTGAGGCCCGATCTGACCCCGAGGGGGCTGAAGATTCTGAAGAGGAGGTTGGTCCTGCAGCGGGGCTTGGTCGGGTTGAGGAGGGAGCCCCTGTGGCTGGACCGTTTCTAGGGGGTTCTCTTGTTGAGGAGTAGGTCCACGGTTGGACCTATAGATCTAAGTTTCTTTGGAGTCATGGCTGGGTAGGATCTGACCAACGGAAAGAGGAAGGGCTGCTATTCGTTGGTTCCCACAGACGGCGCCAATCTGTTGCCGCTGAATCTGGTGTGGGGACCAACAGATAGTATTTGAGGATTCTTGGGGAAATTGAATAGTCAAACCTTCACTTCTTCCATCGAAATTTGACTGCTGACTCCCGCTGTTTACCTGCAAAAAGTGCGAGACACCGGTGATGCACCCTCCGACGCTCAAGTCAGTAATCAGGAAGATTATGAGAGAGCATAAATTGGCAAAAGATTGATTACCTCTTAATGGTGGTGGATGGGGGGTATTTATAGCCGCCTTTGGGATCATATTAGGAATGAAATCCCTAATTCCAGTGAAAGGATAGAGTGAATCAGGGCCGTTGATTGAATACAATCAAAAACCCTAATTCTATCCTGCTAGACCGGGTTTGCTGCGGGTTGCAACCTGCATCCAGTTGAGATGGATCCGCTCGCGGGTTGTTGGGTCTCTTGGAGAGAGGACCCAGTACCCACTTCAGACCCGTTTATAGGTGAAATTACCATTTTACCCTCAGGTTTTGAGATTCACGTCCGATTTGGATGGTTCCAATTTAGCCCTTATTTTTGGCCATATCAGTTGCTTTTTCTTTGCATGTTAGCCACTTTATGAAAGTACTTTGTGTTCGCATCACCTTCATGTAACCAATTCACCCGGGAGCGTTGATGCCACATGACCTCTTTCTTACTATAGGTGTCCATGATTTCCTTCATACACTTAGATAGATGGGGGAGTTGATTATCTTCCAAACCATCCGCTTCCTCCTTCTTCTATAGATCCTCTATCTCCATAAGGATAAAATCCTTCCTTTGCAACACATTACCAAAGGTAGTCTTATTCCATCTTCTCAGCCTTTACCTTAATCTGGAGAGTTTCTTCATCAGTGTTATTGCTGGGTTTGCTAGGTTTGTCTCCTCTTCCCAGCTTTCCTTGACAAAATTCTCACATTCCCCATTGACAAGCCACATCATCTCAAAGTTGAATAATTTGTTCGATCTTCTTTCCTCCTCTCCTGTACCGAAGATAATTGGAACATGGTCCGATGTGTTTCTAATGGACGATCTGGCCATTGCCCAAGGAAATTTGTTCTCCCAATTAGTTGAAACGATAATCATATCCAGATTAGAGAGAACATGCGCCTTACGACAATTAGACCAAGTAAAGCGATGATCATTGACCGGAATCTCAATAAGCATGAGTGTTACCGCTAAATCTGGTGTGGGGGCAAACTGCTGGTATTTGTGGATTCTTAGGGGAACTGAATAATCAAACCTTAACTTCTTCCGCCGGAGTTTGACCGCTGACTCCCGCCGTTCACCTGCAAAAAGTGCGAGACACCGGGGTTGATCCCAGCGACGCATCCTCCGATGCTGAAGTCAGTAATCAGGAAGATTATGAGAGAGCGTAAATTGGCAAAAGATTGATTACCTCTTAATGGTGGTGGATGGGGGTATTTATAACCGCCTTTGGGATCAGATTAGGAATGTAATCCCTAATTCCCAGTGAAAGGATAGATACGAATCAGGGCCGTTGATTAGGATTAATCAGAAACCCTAATCCTATCCCATTGGACCGGGTTTGCTGCGGGTTGAAACCCGCACCCAGTTGAGATGGGCCCATTCACGGGCTATTGGATTTCCCCGAGAGAAGACCCAGTACCCGCTTCAGACACATTTATAGGTAAAATTACCATTTTGCCCCCAGGCTTTGAGATTCGCGCCCGATTTGGACGGTTCCGATTTAATCCTATTTTTAGCCATATCACGAGCCCCCCACTTCCGAAGACTGAGTTTGATCAGCCTTTGAGGAGTAGTCTTACTGTTTTGATGGCTTGCGGAGTTGTATCGGAGTCTAAATGGGAGGTTTCGGCAGTATGGTGATTTTCCGAGTTAGTTGCGCGCTCTAAGTTGTTCTTGAGCCCCTCTGGTTTTCTGGCATTTTTCCTTAACTTTTATCTATTTTTCAGATCACTTATTTAATTTTGCGAAGTGTTGATTCGTCGTTCGGGGGTCTTAATCAACCACTCTAGGCAATAATTATTTACTCAGGGGCTCAAAAATATTTCCCAAATTTATATTTATTTTCTAGAATTTTTAATTAATTTTCCCGAATTTTTAATCGTTTTTTGCAATTTTTTAAATAAATAAAATGATTTTAATAAATAAAAATTAATTTTAAATACCGAATTACGTCGTGGCGCGATCTGGGCCCTCCATCAGAGTTGAGCGTGGTTTTTTGGAGGATCGGACGGCCTGGGTAGCTCGCCGATTTCTTTTCTTCGTATGCGAGGGTCGGTACCTCGGCACCTCGGCTCGGATCCGCTCGGTAGCTCAGTGGATCGGCGCGTAGCGATCTGCCGAGCTACGTGGCATGATCCGAAGCATCCATTATGGTGCAAATCCCCAAAAAATGCTATCTTTTCGTTTTGTGGACGTGGCATGATCTGAGCCGTCCATGGTGTTCTAGCACGTTTTTTGACAAGATCCAACGGCTGAGGCAGGTCGGCTCCATTTTTCTTCAAATGTGAGGGTGATACCTTGTCACCTCGGCTCGCTGTTCGGTAGCTCGGCGGCTCGGCCTCTGCCCCTAGTAGCTCGGTTTATGCATCGTGGTTTGGATTTCTAAAATTCTGAACTCGTCACCTCGGTTCGGGAGGATGGTGGCTCGGTGGTTCGACCGAGCGCTCCGGTGAATCATGAGCTCGGATCGAGTCTTCGAACCACGTGGTAAGATCCAGGCGTTCATCATGGTGCGTATCATGAAGTTGGAGGTTCAGATCACGAGAAAACGTTATCTTGTCATTTTGTGGGCGTGGCATGATCTGAGCCGTCCATCATGTTTTGACGCGAATTTTGAGACAATCTGACGGTGAAACTGGCTCAGCGGTATTTTTCTCCATATGTGGAGGTCGGTACCTTGTCACCTCGGTTCAGGAGGATGGTGGCTCGGTGGCTCGATCGAGCGCTCCAGTGAAACAGGAGCTCGGATCGAGTCTTCGATCCACGCGGTGAGATCCGAGGCGTTCATCATGGTGCGTATCACGAGGTTGGAGGTTCAGATCACGAGAAAACGTTATCTTGTCGTTTTGTGGGTGTGGCGTGATCTGAGCCGTCCATCATGTTTTGATGTAAATTTTGAGACAATCTGATGGTGAAACTGGCTCGGCAGTATTTTTCCCCATATGTGGAGGTCGGTACCTCGTCACCTCGGTTCGGGAGGATGGTGGCTCGGTGGCTCGATCGAGCGCTCCGGTGAAACAGGAGCTCGGATCGAGTCTTCGATCCACGTGGTGAGATTCGAGGCGTTCATCATGGCGCGTATCACGAGGTTAGAGATTCAGATCACGAGAAAACGTTATCTTGTCATTTTGTGGGCATGGCGTGATCTGAGCCGTCCATCATATTTTGACACAAATTTTGAGACAATCTGACAGTGAAACTGGCTCGGTGGTATTTTTTCCCATATATGGAGGTCGGTACCTCGTCACCTCGGTTCGGGAGGATGGTTGCTCGGTGGCTTGATCAAGTGCTCCGGTGAAACAGGAGCTCGGATCGAGTCTTCGATCCACGTGGTGAGATCCGAGGCATTCATCATGGCGCGTATCATGAAGTTAGAGGTTCAGATCACAAAAAATGTTATCTTGTTGTTTTGTGGGCGTGGCGTGATCTGAGCCGTTCATCATGTTTTGACGCGAATTTTGAGACAATCTGACGGTGAAACTGGTTCGGCGGCATTTTTCCCCATATGTGGAGGTCGGTACCTCGTCACCTCGTCAGATTGCCTCATGGCTCGGCGAGCCATGGGTTGTCGAGTGGTGGTGTTAAGCGAACCGACGAGCCTTTCCCATGGAACATCGCAGCTTTCCCTGTTTTGTCGTTTTGCCTTCCTTTAGTGGGTCATAAAATGCTTCGAAAGCCCAATAGTCGCTTTCTTGGCTATAAGTTCTCACCCCCTCACCCTTTAGCTCATTTCTCACTTTTACTCCCAAGTTTTTACTTTTGCTCTCGATTTGCTCTGCTAGCGGCGATTTGCGTTTCAAGGCGGTTATGCTAGCTGTCGTGTGGGCCAGGCAATTTTCGGCGAACTATTTCCGACCGTGAATGTCACTTCAAAGCTACGTCACATCAAGGTCAGTCCTTTTTGCCTTAGATATTTATTCGAGATGTCAAGAGTGAGCTCGGGAAGTGAGGCATCGTCCTCGGGAGGCCGAAGCGCCGAGGAGAGGGGGGAAGTAGTGAGCCGTAGAAAGGGGAAGGAGGTAGTAGGGTCCTCTGCGGCCGAGGAGAAAAAGAGAGTAGTGGCCTGGTCTTCGATAGTCGAGGAGATTGTGGAGACTGAGAGACGAGCCCCCGAGTCGGGTCGAATGTCCGGCCCGCTGTCCGGTCATGCCAGGGTAAGACAGTACAGCGGCGATCTCCTGAGTAAGGCGATCGTCAGTCGCTTGACGACTTATGAGAAGAATGATCCGAGGGAGGTCATCGAGGTGGATGATCTCGCTTCGGTGCTATCCGAGCGGGATCTCCTTCGGATCAGGAAGGGGTTCGCCATCCCTCCGGAGTATAAGCTGATCCTCCCCGGCCCCCGGATGCGAGCGAACACTGTCCTGTCACAGGGCACTTGCATCTTCGACTTCGACTCCTTGAACGCGGGTCTGCGCTTCCCTCTTCACCCCTTTGTGTTGAAGGTCCTTCGCTGGTACTGTCTGGCCCCCGTGCAGTTTATGCCGAACACTTGGCGCCATGTGCTCGCCTTCTTGCTCCAGTGCCGCATTGCCGAAGTCGAGCCAGACCTCGTCATCCTTCGAAGCTTATACCGAATCAACCGGATGACCAAGCTCGAGCCTCGCTATTACTTGTCACCCCGGAGAGGCGTTAAGTTAATAGAGAATCCGGATTCGATAAAACATTGGAAGGAGAAGTTTTTCCTGATAAAGGGGCCTTCGATATTGGACTTCCCGACTCGGTGGAATGCGGAGGTGCCGAAGTTTGCAAGGGCCGACTCGGTGTTGACAACTGCCGAGGAGGAGGTGACTGCCGAGATAATCGCTCTCCCGATGTTGAGCAGGAGAGAGATGACCGAGGAGGTGCTACACGGGTCGGGCCTTAGTCCGATCGACCCGAGTACGCTTCTGACATCTCACTGCAATTCTTTTCCAATGCCTTGTACGTTCTTCTAACTTTTTTTCTTTTGTTGCTTTGAACAGAGGCGCCGAAGATGGACTTTATGGGTATGATGACGGAGCGGAGCAAGGTCGCTGATGGCAGGAAAAGGAAGAGGACGAGCACGGGTCCTTCGTCCGGCCGACCCACCAAGGCTCCCTCGGTCGTTGCCACTCCTACTCCTGCTCCTCAGGCACTGTCTCCGGTGGTGGCCGCCCTTCCTGACCCGTCTGCCCCGGCAAGTCGGACTTTCTCCATCTCGGCGGCGCTGGTGCTCGAGGCCCCTTCTTTGACTCCTCAGGCAGATGAGATTTTGACCGAGGCCCACAAGAAGTTGTTCGTCCCCGACTGGCGGGTGAAGAACCACGACGGCTTCTTAGGCGATTCGCAGATGTGCATGCAGGCGGTCAAGCATCTTGCGACCCCGAAGGACCGAGCCGCCCTGAAGGCGGGGACGGCCGGCGACGACACCTTCGAAATCGCTCAGTCGCTTATGTCAGTAAGTCTTGACTCTTTCTTTTTGAAAATTTTCTAAGTCCACAGCTCGGTTTTTACTGTGTCCTAACTACTGCTTTTTGGCAGGCCACTTGCCACTTCGGCCACCTCGTCCAAGAATTTGCCGAGCAGGAGAGGGAGCTGAAGGCCCTCAGTGACACGGACCGAGCGGAACGGGCAAGGGCCGTGAAGCAGCTTGATGCGGAGCAGCGTCGCTCGGAGGCCTTGGAGGCTCGGGTTGCCGACCTGGAGGCGGCCTTAGAGCGAGCGAAGGAGAAGCTCGCTGCGGAGGTCGCCAAGGCCGACGAGGAGAGGGCCGCAGCGGCGAAGGCCTTGGAGGTGGTGAAGGCAGAACAAGCCGAGGCGGTGGAGAAGGTGAGGAAGGAGATCGAAGCCGAGGCGAAGAACCACATGGCCAAAAACATGGTGCTGTCTTACGTGAGAGCGCTCGACCATGTTGAGGCTCGAGTCCCTGGCTTCGAGAGGGTGGGGTACCGGTTGTGGCCCGGCGGCGAGGAAGAAGGCGGAGAGGAGGAGGAAGAAGAGGAGGAGGAAGAAGAGAAGGAGGAAGAAGAGAAGGAGGGCGAGCAGCGGGTCGGCGAGGAGCCTGCCGATCCGGAGACCGTGGCAGCCGACCCCCAAGCCGTGGCGACGGGGGGCGAGGGGACATCTACCGAGGCGCCTGTGTCCGAGCTGCCGCCCCAGGTGGACCCTTGATCCCCTCGCTTTTGTAATTTTTTTCCTTTCTTTTAATGTACTGCCTTATAGCGGACTGGCCACCGCTCTTCTGATGTGAATAAAATTTTGTTCGAACCCTTTTCTCAAATGTTGTCCAAGTGTTGAGTTTTCTTCTCGAAATTTGGCTAAGTGTTGGGCTCGGAATTTCTTCGAAACTCGGCAAGTGTTGAGCACTACCTTTTGTCTTTTTGTGTTGATATGCTTCCGTCTTTCAGATCGTCGAACTCAGTTCGGACTCCGAAGCAGCCCGCCTTCGTGCAGAACTACGGAAGCGGTCTCGCGAAACTCATCTTGAAGGCGAGGTGGAGTTGCTCAGGAGGGTGTTATTCGACGTCGAGAAAGAGAAAAGCGAGCTGCTGGCGAAGGTTCGCCATATGGAAATAGCTGAAGAGGAGCTTTCGGTGGAGGAGGACGAGTTGACCTCGGCAGTGGGAAAGCTGATGGCCGAGCACGACGAGCTCACGGCGAAGGTCGAGCAGTTGAGGAGGGTTACAGTCGACAAAAGCATCGTAGTGACCAACCTTCGTCGCATCATCGCTGACAGTGCTGGTGACGCAGTCTCAGCTAAACTTCCTCGGTTCAAAATATCTGTGAAGGACGGTACTTTGAGGGATAGGATCGTCGAACTCGAGGAAGAGGTTGCCCGCCTTAAGCCTCAGCCTGTGAGAGTTAACATCCGAAGCACTATGTGTACTCGCGAAGAGAGCAAGAGGGGGATCTCCTTCTACGAGCTCGCGACTCGTCCACCTGCCGTCAGGAGGAGTCCGACTGATGCTCAAAGTGGTGTGGCTATTTCGTCTAGTGGCGCTTCCGTCGGGGCCACAGTTAGAGGCAGTGCCAAAGAGGCGTCTCGGTTTGTCGGCCTAGAAATGAGCTCGGAGGTTAAGCGCCGCCGCCCCCATGTGTCCCTGAACTGAAATGTCCCCGTTTCGAAGAAGCGTTAAATAAGTTGTATTATGCTTCTTTGAGTTTTTGTGGTACCATGTTGTAGTAACTTGGTGTTGTAACTCGAACGTTTTGTTTGTTGAACTCTTTAATAAAATAAAAGTTCGTTTACTTTTTGATGTTCGTGTGTTGGAGATGTAGGGTGGCCCCTCAAGTTTTGGAAACGAACCATAAGACCCAAACGTTAGTTCTTCCGAGTACTCTAGTTGTAGAAATTTCGCTCTTTTCGCCTGTCTAGTCTAGTTGTAGAATTTTCGTGTGCGTCGGGGGAGCGAGGGCTTATTTCAATGGTTGTGGGAGCAATTCCGAATGGCGAACCACTTCTAGCTCACTTAAGAGCGAACTTGCGAAGCGGAGTCGAGCCAAGTGTTGGACTCCGAACTCGCCGTTTGAGTATGTTTGAACGGTTGTGGGAGCAATTCCGAATGGCGAACCACTTCTAGCTCGCTTAAGAGCGAGCTTGCGAAGAGGAGTCGAGCCAAGTGTTGGACTCCGAACTCGTTGTTTGATTGTATTTCAACGGTTGCGGGAGCAATTTCGAATGGCGAACCACTTCTAGCCCGCTTAAGAGCGAGTTTGCGAAGTAGAGTCGAGCCAAGTGTTGGACTCCAAACTCGTCGTTTGAGTATGTTTCAACGGTTGTGGGAGCAATTCCGAACGGAGAACCACTTTTAGCTCGCTTAAGAACGAGCTTGCGAAGCGGAGTCGAGCCAAGTGTTCGACTCCGAACTCGTCGTTTGAATAAAAGCAATTAAAAACAGAGAGATGCAAACAATCACAAGAGGAATACGGGAAAAGAGAGTTCTTTATTGATAACTAATAGTCGGCTGCTCTTAAGTTGCAGCCGTTATTACATGGAAGAAATAATGAAGAAAAATACAAGTGAAAGGAAAGGAACGGTTCGACATCTGAAGGTACTTAGAGAGGCATTCAAGTGCTCTCTTGGTACTTTAAGAGATTGTCAGCATTCCAAGTCCTGGGAACCTCCCTGCCTTCAAGGTCTTCTAGACGGTATGTCCCGGGCCGAACCACTCTGGTGATCTTGTAGGGTCCTTCTCAATTTGGAGCTAGCTTACTCTTCTGACTGGAGAACGAGATTGCTAACTTTCTGAGGACCAAGTCCCCTTCTTTGAGGTCGGTGGGACGGACTCTCTTGTTGTAGGCCAGCTCAATTCTTTGTTGGCGAATTGAAGCTCTTTCACGGAGCTCGTCAATCAAATCCAAATTCGCCCAAAGCTCTCTGGCATTCTGCTCTTCTTCATAAGCGATAAGGCGAGGATAGGGTACACCGACTTCCAAGGGGATTACAGCTTCAGACCCATAGGTGAGATTGAACGGCGACTCCCCTGTGGAGGTCCGTTTCGTAGTGCGGTAATTCCACAGTACGTTAGGGAGCTGATCGATCCATAAGCCTTTGGCGGACTTATCCAGCCTCTTCTTAATACTGGAGAGGATTTTTCGGTTGGCATTTTCTACTTGACCATTCGACTGCGGGTGGGAGACGGAGGAGAAGCGTTGTTGGATGGCGAGGTCTTCACACAGAGCTCGGAATGCGGCCCCTGTAAATTGTGTTCCATTGTCGATTATGAGGACCCGAGGGACGCTAAACCTGCAGATGACGCTCTTCCAGAAGAACTGAAGTACTTTGTTCTCGGTGATTGTAGCCAAGGGCTCGGCCTCTATCCACTTCAAAAAGTAGTCGATTGTCACGACTAAAAATTTGATTTGGCCGGGAGCTGGTGCAAACGGCCCTAGTAAATCCATCCCTCACATTGCGAAAGGGATCGGACTTGATAGGGTGGTGAGCCGAGCTTGGGGTAGGCGACGAATGTTGGAATACTCTGACAAGAGCTGCATTGCCGAACGTGTCGTTCGGCATCTTGTAGGAGGGTTGGCCAGAAGTATCCATAATTCAACACCTTCTGGGTGAGGGATCTTGACCCTGAATGTGCCCCACCTATGCCTTCGTGAAGCTCTTGTAAGGCGTATGTGGCTTGCTCTGGGGAGAGGCACCTCAAATAAGGCCAGCCGTCTACTTGTGTGAAGGAGCGATTGTACAAGACCCCCTCAATAAGGGTGTACCGCACCGCTTTGGTTCTGACTCAACGAGCTTTCTTAGGGTCTTCGGGGAGGAGCCCATCCCTGAGAAATTCTACCAGGGGTTTCATCCAATTATCTTGAAGTTGAACAGGCAGTGACTCCATCGAGTCGGAAGTTTTTTCTTCTATGCTCGGTCTTAGGAGCACTTTAATCAGGACGGTCTGCTCGAGACCTTGGAGGGAGGAAGAAGCTAACTTGGAGAGGGCATCTGCTTGGGCATTTTTCTCCCTGGGGATTCACTGAATAAGTGCCTCTTCGAATAGAGCCATGGGATTTTGGACCCTGGCTAGATACTTAGCCATTCGTACTCGCCCAAGACTTGATTTACGACCAGCTGAGAGTCACTAAATATGCGGAATGGATCTTTGGGACATGCTTTATTCAGGTCGGTAAAATCGATACATATCCTCCAGCTCCCGTTGGCTTTCTTTACCATCACAACATTTGAGAGCCATTCGGGATAATTGACCTGCTGTATGAACCGAGCCTTAAGGAGCTTGTCCACCTCTTCTTTTATAGCTTTTTGGCGCTCGGGAGCAAATTTGCTCCTCTTTTGTTGGACAGGTTTGGACCCCGGTGCAACGCTCAAGTGGTGGACGAGGAGCTCTTCGGATATTCCTGGCATGTCGGCAGCCGACCATGCAAAAAGGTCGCGGTTCTTTCTAATGCATTGGACTATGTCGGAGCATAGAGCAGATGGGAGGGTCTTGCTGATAAAGAACTTGCGGTTTGGATCTTGCTCAGAGAAGAGCACTTCCTCCAATTCATCCACCGGCACGGACGTTGGTCAGACACTCTCTTGGGGGATTTCAAGACTTTCGAGGGAGAGAACTGGACCCCCGGTGGAAGTCATATTGCATTTTCGGGCCATCTCTTGACTGCCCCTTACTTCCCCTACCCCTGCCTTGGTGGGGAACTTCATTTTGAGGTGATAAGCCGATGGGACGGCCTTTAGAGCAGCTAGGCCAGGTTGGCCTAGAATCACATTATAAGTAGCTAGGACATCGATGACCATGAAGTCCATCGGCTCTGTTCCGATAGTAGGAGTTTTGCCAGCGGTTACGTCGATGGTGATTACCCATTCGATAGTCACTGGCACTCCCGTGAACCTGTGGAGTGTGTAGCCGGCGGGCTTAAGCCTGTCCCAGGATAGTTTGAGCCCTTTGAAAGCAGCGAGGAAGAGGATGTTAACGGAGCTTCCATTGTCCACCAGTATCCTTTCCACTTTAAAATTTGCCATATGGAGGTTAATGACTAGTGCGTCACAATGGGGGGTTCGGACACCTTCAAGGTCTACATCTGAAAAAGTGACCGGTACTCCGAGGCCTTTGGGAGGGGGCATGCCATGTACTGGGTTGACTTCCCTTATGTAAGCCTTTCTAGAGGAGTTGGAGGTGCCTCCCATGGGGCCCCCATGGATGAGGTGTAGGATACGCTCTTCTTTTAATTCGGGCATCTAATCGCGTCGTTCAGGACGCTTGTTAGCCCCCCGAGGAGGATGAGGATCAGTTCGGTCCTTTCTCACAAATTTGGCCAGCTGTCCCCTCTGGATGAGAGCCTCAATCTCGTTCTTCAAGGCCCAATAATCATTGGTGTTGTGGCCATGGTCTCGGTGATAGCGGCACCACTTCTCTTTGTCCCTCTTCTTGGCAGGGGTGTTCATCTTCGGGGCAGGAGGTATCACCCCTTCCTTCTCAACTTCCATGAGAATAGTGAAAAAATTGACGTTAAGAGAAATGAATTTTTCAAATCTGGGGGGAGGGCGGCGCTGACCGCCATTGTCCTTCTGGAGATTCTTGGCTCCCTCTTCTTCACCTGCCTTTCTTTTGGTTCCGGAGGAAGGCCCCTCAAAGGTGGGGCGATGCTCAACTTCCTCAGCCCGAATATACTTCTCGCTTCGGAAAAGGAGGTCGGAGAAGTTCTGCGGGGGCTTCTTGGCGAGGGAGGACCGAAGGCTGGAGTTAAGGACATTTGATTGGAATGCTGCTGCAGCGACCGACTGGTCGAGGGAAGAGATGGACCTAGCTTCCGCGGTGAACCTTTTCACATTGTCTCTCAGCTTCTCACCCTTCTACTCGTTGAGGTAGAGTAGAAAAATGCTGGTCTTCTCTGTTCGGCGGCTACTCACGAAGTGGGTGACAAAGAGGGTCTCGAATTGCTCGAAGGAGAATATTGAGGATGGAGCAAGGCGAGAATATCATTCCCGGGCCGGACCATTGAGAGTAGCGGGGAAGGTTTTGCACAACAGGGCATCAGAAGCTTGGTGGATTAGCATGAGGGTCTTAAAGCTTTCGATGTGATCGACGGGATCAGACTCCCCGGAATAAGTCTCGAATTGTGGAGGCTTGAAGCCTATTGGAACGGGCGCCTCCATGATGGTTCGAGAGAAAGGAGGTCAGCTTGGACGGAGGTTTCTTCCTCTAAGCTCTTCTTCTCGGTCTAGCTGACCTAAGCACCTCTTCATTTCGTGGAGACGATGGTAGACAGTGTCATCCCTTCGACGGTAATTAAACAAGCCTCTGGACTCATCTTCGTACGAGGGAGAGCGGGGGCTACGACGACGGTAGCTCCGGGAGTGGTGAGGACTAGGGATGTGCTGGGGGTTGCTAGGAGCCAGGGGAGGAGTTAGGGACCGTCGGCGAGGGCTTTGGACCAAAGGAGGAGTGGGGACCCTCCAAGCATTGTTGTTGTTGGGTCGGAGATTGAGGGCTTGTAAGATGGTTGTCTGGAATTGCTGGAACTCGGTAGGAGTGATGGGTGCATCATCGTTCCTCGAAGGTTGTCGACCAGCAGGAGAGTGAGGTCTTCTCCTATGGTGGCCGGGGGACTCTCTCCGCCCTCGGCGAGGAGGGGACCTTCTGTAGTCTCGGGGATGAGGAGATCGCTCATTTGGACGTTGTTGGCGGGAGGCTCCCTCTCGGGCCCACCTTTCATCCAAATGGCAGCGAAGATCCTCTTCCTTCTGCCGATTGAGGATGATATTGCGAAGGTCATCGGAAGCTCAGGGGTTGTGGGATGCCATGGAATCAGTAGAGGGATTGTGTACGGAGACGCGATCATGTTGGAGCGGTTGTTTCTGAGGATTGGGATGGGAGCCCCCTGCACTGGCATTCTGAGGCCCGATCTGACCCCGAGGGGGCTGAAGATTCTGAAGAGGAGGTTGGTCCTGCAGCGGGGCTTGGTCGGGCTGAGGAGGGAGGCCCTGCAGCTGGACTGTTTGGAGGGGGACCTTTTGCTGTTGAAGAGGAGTAGGTCCACGGTTGGACCCCCTGGATCTAAGTTTCCTTGGAGGCATGGCTGGGTAAGATCTGACCAATGGGAAGAGGAAGGGCTGCTATTCGTCATTTCCCACACACGGCGCCAATCTGTTATCGCTAAATCTGGTGTGGGGAAAAATAGATAGTATTTGTGGATTCTTAGGGGAACCGAATAATCAAACCTTAACTTCTTCCGCCGGAGTTTGACCGCTGACTCCTGCCGTTCACCTGCAAAAAGTGCGAGACACCGGGGTTGATCCCGGCGACGCACCTTCCGACGCTCAAGTCAGTAATCAGGAAGATTATGAGAGAGCGTAAATTGGCAAAGGATTGATTACCTCTTAATGGTAGTGGATGGGGGGTATTTATAACCGCCTTTGGGATCAGATTAGGAATGTAATCCCTAATTTCCAGTGAAAGGATAGATACGAATCAGGGCCGTTGATTAGGATTAATCAGAAACCCTAATCCTATCCCGTTGGATCGGATTTGCTGCGTGTTGAAACCCACACCCAGTTGAGATGGGCCCGTTCGCGAGCTATTGGATTTCCCTGAGAGAAGACCCAGTACCTGCTTCAGACCCATTTATAGGTAAAATTACCATTTGCCCCCAGGCTTTGAGATTCGCGCCCGATTTGGACAGTTCCGATTTAACCATATTTTTAGCCATATCACGAGCCCCCCGCTCCCGAAAATAATTATAAATCCGGAAAAATATTTTTGAGGCCCTGAGTAAATAATTATTGCCTAGAGTGGTTGGTTAAGACCCCCGAACGACGAATCAACACTTCACGAAATTAAATAAGTGATCCGAAAAATAGATAAAAATTAAGGAAAAATGCTAGAAAACCAGAGGGGCTCAAGAACAACTTAGAGCGCGCAACTAACTAGAAAAATCACCATACTGCCGAAACCTCCCATTTGGACTCCGATACAACTCCGCAAGCCATCAAAACAGTAAGACTACTCCTCAAAGGCTGATCAAACTCAGTCTTCGGAAGTGGGGGGCTCGTGATATGGCTAAAAATAGGGTTAAATCGGAACCGTCCAAATCGGGCGCGAATCTCAAAGACTGGGGGCAAAATGATAATTTTACCCATTTATAGGTAAAATTACCATTTTGCCCCCAGGCTTTGAAATTCGCGCCCGATTTGGACGGTTCCAATTTAACCCTATTTTTAGCCATATCAATGAGGTTAGAGATAAGTTGGTTGAACTTTCTCCTGTCATGGCTGTTACCCTCACCTCCTCTTCTTTTGTGTGCATATTTATCAATGTTAAAGTCGACACCTAATACCGAGGGCAAGTTCCATTTCCCCCTAATGTCGGCTAGCTCGTCCCAAAAATCATTCACTCTATTTCTGTTGTTTGGTCCATATACTACCGTAATGGTTTTCTGCATGTAGATGATGTTTATGGAGTATGAAAGAGGAGAAAGGATAGATTACTAGCGAGATAAAGGCTCTGTACTATAGTGTTTTAAAGTTTTGAGAGTTAACTCCAGTTAGCCTAATTTAACCTTGTTCCCATTAAGAGCCTAAGTTGTATATAATGCACATAAAGATCTCGAAAATTAGAAATCACGTTTCTAATTTGAATTCGTGTTCGCTAAAATTTGTACTTAATGGTACACAAGTTAGTTAACTTCAAAGTACACCGACTCTTGACACTCACTGAATATGACAAAAAAGAAAGTCATTTCATTATACCTTATTTATTTATTTTAGTAAGAACATAAAGCCTCATAAAGCATACAGATATGTATTACATATGCTATTTCACAATATGACATAGATATTACATGTTTCATGCGAAAATCTGACAACAAGATCAACAACCGGAAGATAACTTGAAGAGTAAACATTGAGCTGTTCATGTGATGTGGGAAGTGTTTTTTTTTCCAGTACTTTGGCAAGTTAGCAGGACGAGAGGCAGACAAGAAAGCACGTGCAACTTGATTAGCATGTGGGCGAACAAATGAACAAGTTAACTTAGCGAACCATTAGGTTGCTGAAGAGGCCAGAGATGAGCGACGCCATGTGTAGAACAGTATTGCAAAAACTGGAGACCGAGAAGAATTTGTATAATAAAACACAAGACAATTTGGGAAAAATATATAAAGTGGTTCCCCTTCAATTGAAACAAAATTAAATGTTCAGATTCACCCTCCCAAAATATGCCTCCCCCCCACCAAAAAAGTTTTTTCCCCAAAACCAATTCCCCCCCCCCCCCCCACCCCCCAAAAAAAAAAAATAATAATAAAATAAAAAATAAAAAATCTCTCTTTTTTTTTTTTTGATAAAGCGGATAGAGCCTTACAGCTTCAGCCCAATTATATAAATAAAAAGTTCAAAATACAGAATACAATTTTACACGATGTAAAACTGAACAGCAACAATGACACGCTAAACAGAGCAGCTGGTAATGGAAGACATTGCCACACAATTAAAGACAACAAAATAAACAAGAGACAGACAAAAACAGCCCACCACCGGGAAGCAGTGCAGAAAACAAAGCAGGACCAGACTCCTCGTAGCAGCAGTAAGCCCAAAGAAAAAAGATCCGGCCAAATCATGACTTCCTCGGAAGAGCAAAAGCCTCAGAAAAAGCCAGCACAGACTGAAACAACCCCAAGACTAATTGGGCACTGCGCTCCCGCCGAAGAGAAAACCAAAATCCAAGCTGCAAAGAACAGCGTGGCGAAATAACGGGATATAAGCAAAAAAGAAAGCAAGACACTGCCAATCGCTGAACAAACCTCCCAACAAGGACACCATTAGAATCAGCCAACAACAAACATAGAACAACCACCAGAGAGCCCAAATCCAAACAGCAACACGGGGCGCATGAGGTCGACTCAAAAAAAAGAATGAAACCGTCTGGGCTGAACCAATACAGCGGGACAAACACCGCGCCCACGACAAAGTTATAAACACAAAGATAGAACAGCCACGCAAAAATAGACCTAATTGGTCAAAGAAGCACAACTAAAATCGACATAACAGAGAAAAGTAAAAACAGTAAACAGAACTTCAAAGAAACAGTAAGCCATAAGGTGAGCAGAACATAAAGAACAGGGTGAGGTACACCACCTGTACTCGAAATAAAAGGTCCACAACATTAAGACCATAGTCAAAAGGAGATTAAAACAGAGGAGTAAGCGACAACAATACCCAAAAATAAAGGGACTACATCTCAAAAAGATGGATAGCTGAAGGTCAGTTATCGCAGAACATCAAAAAGAGCCCAGTCACAGCAGACCCAAAACACAAGGGCCACAAAAACTAAGCCACCAAAGAGTTAATCCTGCAAAGCAAAGGATAAGAATTGTTACAACAAGAAAGAAAACATTAAGCATTAAAATGAGAGAAAGAAGAGCGGAAAAAGGACACGGCCTCATCTAGATGGCGAAGACACGAAGCCTCTACCTTATGATGGGGTAAGTGGGAGATCCAATGTTTAGTAAAGAATATGAACTCATCAACAATAGTGTTGGAAGATTTAGAAGTATTCAAAAAAAATGCGGTTGTTTCTTTCTTTCCAAATAACCCAGATGATAGCCATCGTAGAGAAGATTCAAGACATACGGAGATCTTTCCTAACAATTTGAGAATTCCAGCAAGATAAGAACGAGGGAGGGAAGTTGGATGGGTGCCAAGCCCATACACAAATCTTCCATAAATGGCGAGTGTAATTGCAGTGAAAGAAGATATGATCGGCATTTTCCTGATTGTTTAAGCACAAAGAACAGAATTGGCCAATAGCCAGGTTTATCTTGTTGAGATTTTCCACAGTTAGGAGTTTATTGCTAACGGCGAGCCAGCTAAGGATTTTAGCTTTAAGCGGAGCAGAACAACTCCAAATGAGTTTTGCGAACAACGATTTGACACCACCAAAGTTAAGAAAATTATAGAAAGATTTAACAGTAAAAGAGCCTGAACTGTCCCAGTGCCACCTGACATCTTCTTGGGGATGCCAATGGTAGTTGTTTAAAGAAGCTAAGAGAAAAGAGTAGTCCGGCAGAAGTTCCGGAGGGAGAGCGATTAAGAAAATAATTTGCCAAGTTCTGTGATTATTTTGAACAGAAAGGTAGACAGCCACACTGGCCGAAGGATTAAAAGCAAGTAGAAAGAGGGCGGGGAAGGCATAATCCAACTTAAGGTTACCAGTCCAAAGATCGGTCCAAAACTTGGTCTTGGAACCGTCTTCGCAAATACGGAAAATACCACATTCAAAAGGAGCAACAACTTTCCACACCCCCTTCTAGAATGGGGACGCTTTGGCTGAAAGAGAAGGGCGGATCTCCCAAATGTTATGGTGACAATAACATTTATGAGTAATAAGACGAGACCAAGGCAATTGATCATTTTTCAGCATTCCCCATATCCATTTACCCAAGAGAGCTAGATTTTGATTCCTGAGATTAAGGACACCCAAGCCACCAACTGTCTTGGAAGTGCAGGCACTCTTCTAATTATAGAGGTGCGTACCGGCTTTGTAGATGTCCGCACCCGACCAAAAGAAGTTTCTTCTAATATGGTTAATCCTCTTGATAACCCAAAAGGGAACATATATAGAAGAAGGACATCATATATAGGGAGAAAGAAGATAAGACCGAGTTGACTAGGACCAGTCTACCTCCATGGGAGAGGTGTTTACCAGACCAAATGTTAAGCCTGGATTCAACTTTCTCAATCATCGGTATCCAGTCAGATTTATGCAAGTTGCCCCATCTGAGAGAGATGCCAAGATGAGTGACAGAAAATGAAGATGAGGCACAGTTAAAGAAATGAGCAATCTCTGTCTAACGGTTGTACATCCGCCTAGCCAAAGGACAGAAGATTTATGGAAGTTAATGGAAAGACCCGACGCACTCTTAAAGATATAGAGAAGGAGTTTGAGATTACGTAAGGTACACCCATTGGGCTTAGCAAATATAATGGGGTCGTCAGCGTATTGTAAGTTAAGCACACCACAGAAACCCTGGGAGCCGCCAAGGCCTTCGGTAACGTTGGCCTCCCAGGCGTTGTGAAGCAGTTGCTGAACACATTCGCGACAAGAGTAAATAAAAGAGAAGAGATGGGGTCACCTTGACGGAGACCACACTTACACTTGAATTTATTACCTTCGGAGCCGTTAATAAGAATGGAGGAAGTGCCAGCAAAGAGGCTGGACTTAATCCACTTCGGACCGAAACCTCGGTGGAGGAGAATATCGAAAAGAAATTCCCAACTGACTTTGTCATAAGTTTTTTCAAAATCTAATTTTAACATGATATGGCTAAAAATGGGGTTTAATCAGAACCGCCCAAATCGGGCACGAATCTTGAAGCCTAGGGGTAAAACGGTAATTTCACCTACCGACGGATCTGAAGCGGGTACTGGTTATCTTCCCCGAAGACCCACTTACTCGCAAACGGATCCATCTTAACTGGGTGCGGGTCTCAACCCGTAGCAAACCCGGTCCAGAAGGGATAGAATTAGGGTTTCTGATTAATCTTAATCAACGGCCCTGATTCACATCTATCTTTTCACCGGGGATTAGGGATTACATTCCTAATCTGTTCACAAGGAGAATATTCCTTATCAGATCACGGGGACTACATTCCTAATATGTTCCCTAAGACGCCTATAAATACCCCCCCATCCATCTCCATTAAGAGGTAATCAATCTTTCTCCAGTTTTTGCGCTCTTTCATAGTCTTCCTGGATTACTGACTTGAGCGTCGGAGGGTGCGTCGCCGGGAACAACCCCGGTGTCTCGCACTTTTTGCAGGTGTACGGCGGGAGCGACGATCATACCCCGACGGAACAGGTATACAGGTTTACTATTCAGTTTCCCTAAGAATCCACAAATACTATCTGTTTGCCCCCACACCAAATTTAGTGGCAACAGATTGGCGCCGTCTGTGGGAAACTAACAAATAGAAACCTCTCCTCTTCCCGGTGAACAGATCTTCTCCAGCCATGCCTCCTAGGAAAGTCAGATCAAGAGGGTCTAACAGAGGACCCAACCCCGATCAGCAGCAAGAAGTTCCCATCCAGCCTATCCAACAGCAGGGACAGCTTCCTCCTCAAGCGGAGGACCCGCTCCAACAGGACCTTCCTCCTCCAAATCAGCCACCTCCAAAGGGTCCTAACCTAAAAAACAGCCTCTTCACCAGGACCACGTCTCCATCCACAATGCCTCTTCGGACTCTATGGCCTCCCATCATCCCCGAGCCTCTGGTCTCCACAATACCGCCCTCAATCGCCAGAAAGATGATGACCTTCGCCGCCATCTGGATGAGAAGCGGGCCCGAGAGGGAACCTCCCGCCAACACCGTCCGGACGAGCGGTCTCCTCGCCGCCGAGAATATAGAAGGTCCCCTAACCGAAGGGTCGCAAAGAGTCCCCCAAGCACTACCGAAGAAGGCCGCACTCCCCTGCAGGTCGGCAACAGCCTAGGAACAATGAGGCACCCATCACACGTGCCGAGTTCCAGCAGTTCCAAGCGACCGTCCTACAAGCTCTCAATCTCCGTTCCAACACCAACGCACCCAAGATTCCATCTCCTCCTCCGGTCCGAAGCCCTCGCCGACGATCCCCATCTCCTCGTCCCGCTCCTACCAACTCCCGGCGTACCCCAAGTCCTCGTCGCTCCCGAAGTTACCGTCGCCGTAGCCCTCGCTCTCCCTCGTACGAAGACGAGTCTAGAGGCTCGGCTGATTACCGTCGGAGGGACGATGCTATGTACCGCCGTCTTCATTAGGTAGAGAGGCGCCTGAGCCAAATAGACCGAGAAGAAGAGCTTAGGGGGAGGACCCTACGTCCTAGCAGACCCCCTTTCTCCCGAACCATAATGGATGCACCTGTAGCGATCGGTTTCAAACCTCCCCAATTTGAGACTTACTCCGGGGAGACCGACCCCGTAGATCACATCGAAAGCTTTAAGACCCTGATGCTCCTCCATCAAGCTTCCGATGCCCTCCTCTGCAAAACCTTCCCCACAACTCTCAAGGGCCCAGCTCGAGAATGGTACTCTCGCCTTGCCCCCTCCTCAATATTCTCCTTCGAACAGTTCGAGACCCTTTTCGTCACCCATTTTGTAAGCAGCCGTAGAGCTGAAAAGACCAGCATCTCACTATTGCACCTCCACCAGAAGAAGGGGGAGAAATTGAGAGACTATGTGAAGAGGTTCACAGCTGAAGCCAGGTCCATAGCATCCCTCGACCAGTCGGTCGCTGCGGCAGCATTTCAATCTAATGTCCTCAATTCTAACCTCCGCTCCTCCCTCGCCAAGAAGCCTCCACAGAACTTTTCCGACCTCCTCCTTCGCAGTGAAAAGTACATCCGGGCCGAAGAGGCCGAGCATCAACCCAACTGGGAGGGGTCTTCCTCCGGGTTTAAGAGAAAGGGAACAGAAGAGGAAGGGGCCAAGAAGCTCCAGAAGGATAATGCCGGCCAGCGCCGACCTCCCCCCAGATTCGAGAAGTTCACTCCCCTTACCACTAACGTCTCAACCATTCTGATGGAAGTCGAAAACAAAGGGATCTTACCTCCTGCTCTGAGGATGAACACCCCCGCCAAGAAAAGAGATAAAGAGAAATGGTGCCGTTATCACCGGGACTACGGGCATGACACCAACAATTGTCGTGCCTTAAAGAACGAAATAGAAGCCCTTATCCAGAGGGGGCAGCTGACCAGGTTTGTAAGAAAGGACCGAGCCGAACTTCCTCCCCCACCTCGGGGGGCTAACAAGCGTCCGGAACGAGAAGAGACGCCTGACTTCGAGGAAGAGCGAGTCCTCCACCTCATTCATGGGGGCCCAATGGGGGGCTCCTCAAACTCCTCTCGGAAGGCATTTATAAGAGAAGTCAACTCGATCCGAACCACCCCTCCTCCCAAAGGCCTCGGAGTGCTTGTCACATTCTCCGACGAAGATCTTGATGGAGTTCGCACCCCACATTGTGACGCACTCGTCATTTGCCTTCACATGGCGAATTTCAAAGTGGAGAGGATCCTAGTGGATAATGGCAGCTCCGTAAACATCCTCTTCCTCGCCGCTTTCAAAGGCCTAAAGCTCTCCCGATATAGACTCAAGCCCGCTGGTTACACGCTCCATGGGTTCACGGGAGTGCCAGCGACTATTGAGGGGGTGATTACCCTCGACGTAACTGCTGGCAAAACTCCTACTACCCGAACGGAGTCGATGGACTTCATGGTCGTAGATGTCTCAGCAGCCTACAATGTCATTCTGGGCCGGCCCGGCCTAGCCGCCCTTGAAGCCGTCCCTTCTGCCTACCATCTCAAAATGAAGTTTCCCACTCGGGCCGGAGTAGGGAAAGTAAGGGGCAATCAGGAAACGGCCAGAAAGTGCTACATGACCTCTACCCACGGACCTGTCCTCTCCTTAGAAACTCTGGAAATCCTCTAAGACACTGCTCGGCCGACCTCCGAGCTGATAGACGAATTGGAGGAAGTGTTCTTCTCTGAGCAGGACCCGACCCGCAAATTCTTTGTTAGCAAGACCCTCCCGTCCGCCCTATGCTCAGACATTGTACAATGCATCCGAAGGAACGAAGACCTCTTCGCTTGGTCAGCTGCAGATATGCCCGGGATCTCCGAAGAGCTCCTGGTCCACCACCTGAGCGTTGTTCCGGGGTCCAAACCGGTTCAGCAGAAGAGGCGCAAGTTTGCCCCCGAGCGTCAGCTCGCTATTAAAGAGGAGGTGGACAAGCTCTTGAAGGCCCGGTTCATACAGGAGGTGAACTATCCTGAGTGGTTGTCGAATGTAGTGATGGAGAAGAAGTCCAATGGGACTTGGAGGATTTGCATTGATTTTACCGACCTCAACAAGGCTTGCCCCAAGGACCCATTCCCTCTTTCGAGCATTGACACCCTGATCGATGCAACCTCGGGACATGAGCTCCTCAGCTTCATGGATGCCTTTTCAGGCTACAATCAGATCCAGATGTTCCCTCCGGATATCCCGAAGACCTCGTTTGTGACCGACCAAGGCCTCTATTGCTACAGAGTCATGCCGTTCGGTCTAAAGAATGCAGGTGCTACATACCAACGCCTCGTCAATAAGGTTTTCTAGGCTCAGATCGGCCGGAACATGGAGGTGTATGTTGACGACATGCTTGTGAAAAGCATCCGAGGCGTTGATCATGTGACCGACCTCCAAGAAGCATTTGACGTTTTGAGAAAGCACAATATGAGACTCAACCCGAACAAGTGTGCCTTCGGTGTCTCATCAGGGAAGTTCCTCGGCTTCATGGTTAGCCAACGAGGAATTGAAGCAAACCCGGAGAAAATCAAGGCCATATTAGACATGGCCCCTCCCAAAAATGTAAAAGAAGTACAGAGATTAACAGGCCGCTTAGCCGCCATCGGGCGCTTTCTCTCAAAGTCCGGGGAGAAATGCCTCCCTTTCTTCAAGGCCCTCAGAGGGGCTAAAGGTTTCGAATGGGGGCAGCAGCAACAGGAGTCCTTCGACCAGCTCAAGGCTTACCTCGTCAATCCCCCTCTCCTCAGCAAACCGATCCCTGGTGAACCCCTCTACCTCTACCTGGCAGCCTCCGAGCAGACCCTCAGTGCAGTCTTAGTGAGGGAAGAAGACCGGGCTCAGAAGCCCATCTACTATGTCAGCAAGGTGCTTCGGGATGCCGAGCTCCGATACCCGAAGATAGAAAAGATGGCTTATGCCCTGGTAATGGCCGCGAGAAAGCTTCGCCCGTACTTTCAGTCCCATTCAGTGGTCGTTCTTACCGACCAGCCGCTGAAGCAGGTCCTCCACAAGCCCGAGACTTCGGGTCGCCTTATGAAATGGTCTATCGAGCTAAGCCAACACGATATAACTTATCATTCTCGGACCGCGATCAAGGCTTAGGCACTAGCCGAATTCATAGTTGAGAGTACTATCCCCGAGCCCAACCAAGCAGTGAAGGGACCACCCGTCTGGTCGGTTTATGTTGACGGATCCTCCTGTAATGAGGGAAGCGGGGCAGGGGTCATCCTGGCAGGCCCAGATGACTTCATCCTCCAATACTCCCTCCGTATAAACTTCAAAGCCTCGAACAACGAAGCTGAATACGAAGCGCTCATAGCCGACCTTGGGATGGCCCGAAATGCAGGGGCGCAATGCCTCTGGATCTTTAGCGACTCCCAGCTAGTCGTCAATCAGGTCCTCGGTGAGTATGAAGCATGCGATGACAGGATGGTTAAATACTTGGCCAAAGTCAAGAGTCTCATGGCACTGTTTGAAGAGGCCCTCATCCAAAGAATCCCCCGAGAAGAAAATGCTCAGGCCGACGCCCTATCCAAATTAGCCTCCTCTTCCCTTCAAGGCCTCGAACAGACTATTTTGATAGAAGTCCTCCTTAAGCCCAGCATAGAGGACGAAACACCCGACTCTGTAGAAACATTGCCTGTCCTCCTCGAAGACAATTGGATGAAATCCCTCGTCGAGTTCTTAAGGGACAGACTCCTCCCCCAGGATCCCAAGGAAGCACGAAGAGTAAGAACCCGAGCCGAGCGTTACACACTAATCGGAGGCATCCTATATAAACGCTCCTTCACCCAGGTGGACGGTCGGCCCTACCTGAGGTGCCTCTCCCCCGGGCAAGCCGACTACGCCCTGCAAGAACTTCACGAGGGCATCGGCGGGGCCCATTCTGGTTCCAGAGCCCTGGCGCGCAAAGTGTTGAACTACGGGTATTTCTGGCCCACTCTCCTATGGGACGCTGAACGACACGTTCGGCAATGCAGCTCCAGTCAGAAATACTCCGACATCCGACGCCTTTCACAAGCACCACTCACTTCCCTATCAAGTCCGATTCCCTTCGCAATGTCGGGGATGGATTTACTAGGGCCGTTTCCGCCAGCCCCCGGACAGCTTAAGTTCCTAGTCGTGGCAGTCGACTATTTCTCGAAATGGATAGAGGCCGAGCCCCTGGCCACGATCACCGAAAACAAGGTCGTTCAATTCTTTTGGAAGAGCGTGATCTGCCGATTTGGCGTCCCCAGGGTCCTGATTAAGGACAACGGAATGCAATTCACTGGGGCTGCCTTCCGAGCTTTATGTGAAGACCTCGCCATACAGCACCGGTTCTCCTCCGTCTCTCATCCTCAGTCAAATGGCCAGGCCGAAAATGCCAACCGACAGATCCTCTCCGGCATTAAGAAGAGGTTAGAAAGTGTTCCAAAGGCTTGTGGGTCGATCAGCTTCCCAACGTGCTTTGGAACTACCGCACCACAAAGCGGACCCCAACGGGTGAGAGCCCATTCAATCTCACCTATGGGTCCGAGGCCATCATCCCCCTAGAAGTCGGAATACCCTCTCCTCGTTTGATAGCTTATGAAGAAGAGCAGAACGCTAGAGAGCTCAGAGCAAGTCTAGACCTGATAGATGAAATCCGAGAAAGAGCTGCCATACGTCAACAAAGCTACCGAAGAAGGATCGAGCTAGCATACAACAAAAGAGTCCGCCCAACGGACCTCAAAGAAGGGGACCTGGTCCTCTGAAAGTTGGCCATCTCGTTTCCAGGTCAGAAAAGCAAATTGGCCCCGAATTAGGAGGGACCTTACAAGATCTCTAAAGTAATCCGCCCCGGCACATACAGACTAGAAGATCTCGAAGGCAGGGAGATTCCCAAGACTTGGAATGCCGACCATCTCTTAAAATACCAAGAGAGAACAGCAACGCCTCTCTAAGTACTTCGAGATGACGAACCGTTCCTTTCCTGTTACTTGTAGTGATTTTCTTTCATTTTTCCTTGTAATAACGGCTAGCAACTTTAGAAGAAGCCGATCATTGGTTATTTATGAATAAAGTTTTTTCATATTTTTGCTACTATTTGCATCTCTCTGCTTTTAACTCTTCAGCCACTATAGCAAAAATCCGAGGTCAAACACTTAAGCTTGAGCGCGTTTCGCGAGTTCGCAAAACTGCGAGCGTGGGCGTTAGAGACAATGCTCGGCGCCACTAGCTGAACACTCCTCTTGCCGACCTGCAAACAAACGATTGGCCAACCTAAAAGCCTCGGCGCAGTGAACAACAGTCGCAAACACAAAGACTACGCCAAACGACAAGGGGCACACAAATTCGGGCACAACATTTTATTGATAAATGGGACACGATACAAAGAGAACCACACACAGCAAGATTACAAGTCGAATAAAAAGTAAGTCACAATGCCGACTTATTACACTTAGCTAAAAAATACAAAAGCTCTTGGAGACGATGACCTCAACGCTTCCTCGGAGCCGGGGCATTCCGCTTCAAAGACACACGGGGGTGACGACGCTTGTCTCCGGAGCGCGACCCAAAGCCGGCAAACTGGGACGTCGACGAATCCTCGGTGCCGCTTCTAGTGGCAGCTCCGATGGACGCACCGCTTGACGAGATTGCCACCGAGCTCTGCGCGTCCCCCGGACTAGGATGGCCGATGCGCTGACGGGTCGCCATCTCGTAAAATGTAATGCCCCGATCGCTCTCCGCGCGAGTGCACGAAGTGCTCCTGACGTTGATTGGCCCCGAGCGCGGTTTCAGACGAGCAACCTCCGCCTCTAGCTCGGAGATCCGCTCCCTCAAAGAGTCATCCTTTACGTCGACCTCGAAGCGTGGGGGAATCGCGGAGTCTGGCACACTCGAGCGACTCGCTATCAGGAGGCGAAGATGAGTGACTTCGATACTTTTGTCGATGGTAGCCCTCTTCAAGGCATCGACTTCGGCTGTCAACCCGTCCCGTTCAACCGTCAGCTCTGCCACCTTGCCTGTCAAGCTCTCGCCCTCCGACCGAAGCTTCGTCTCTACGCCCAGCAGATGCCGAATCTCGGAACGCAGATCGTCCCTTTCCGCCATTATTTTCGACAGGTTATGACGAATACACTGGACCCGAAGCTCGTTACTGAAAGCGGTCGGCGAATACTCCTCTTCTCCTGTGGGAGTTATTTCGGCGATCCTGCTCTCAAGACGACGGATCTCGATGTCTCGCCGGCCGAGGACGAGCTGAAGATGGTTCCTCTCACTTTCGGCTCGACGTAACCCGAGCTCGACTTCGTAAAGCCGCTCTCGGCATTTAGCCAGGCACAACCTCATCGCCCCAAGGCCGGCCTCGGCTCGAGCCTCTTCATCCGAGCGAATTGCCTCGGCATCTTGAGCAACCACCATGAGTTGAAAAGAGATCGAGGTAATCAGCAAAAGTTCAAACACTGCCAGAGCATGACACTTGAGAAATTTTCAAAAAAAAAAATATTTGACGAAAAGGGGGCGAAAGACGAAGATCCGAACACCAACACTTCAAAAAAATTTATTTTCATTCATTTCAAAAAAGCAGCGGTGGCCAGTCTGCTATTAGGCGTTACAATGATTGAAAAGAAAAGGAAAAAGAGCAAAAAACAAAACAAGAAAATGAGGAGCGGAGTCAAGGCGCGACCTCTTTCCCCGGGCGATGAGTTCGGGTGGGGGTCGACTTCTCCGAAGGGGACGCCACCGCCAGCAGAGTGACCACGATACTGGGGACCTCATCAGTGACCCCGACCCCGGCATCAGCTTCGTCATCCCCTTCCTCCTCCTCCCCCTCGGACTCAAGGTCGAAACCCTCGATGTGGCCGGGGAATAGCCTCCACCCCGAGACGTCCACCTCGGGGAACTCCTTCGACACCCGGTCGATGGCTGCGGCGAAGGCCTTCGCCATGTTCTGGGCGAGGAACCCCTGCGCCTTCTCCAGGGTCGCGTCCTCTGCCGCCTTCACAGCCGCCGCATTGGCTGCCTCGGCTTCGGCCAGCTGCTTGGCCGACCCCTCCTTCTGGCAAAGGAGCTCGCCCTCCAACCTCGTCACCTCGGCCTCAAGGTGCTCGATCCTCGCCGATCTGCCCTCGTGCTCGACGCGAAGCTTGTCGAGCTCGTTCGATAGCCGAGCTTTCTCGTTCCGAGCCTGGTCGGATTCCTGCTTTAGCTCCTTCTCCAGAGCTATCAACCTCTCGGTGAGGTGACCAAAGTGGACAATGATCTGTAGCAAAGAAGAACCAAAGGAGTTAGAAAAAATTTTTGGTTAAAGGAGTACAATGAATGAAAGAAGCTCAAGGCCTACCGACACCGCCGAACGAGCGATCTCGATCACGTCGTCGCCCTCTCGCCCGGCCTCCATGGCGGCTCGGTCCTTCGGAGTGGCGAGATGCTTGACGGCTTGCATGCTCGCCAGTGAGTTGCCGAGGAACCCGTCATGCTTCCGGACTTGCCAGTCCGGAATGTGGATTCTCTTGTGCTCCTCCGTCAGGAGCTCCTCGGCTGCCACCGTCAGAGGTGGCGTCGTCATGCCAAGGGCGGCGGCGATGGGGAACTCGCCACCAGCGGCCGGAGCCGAAGTCCCTGCCACGGCGTCGACGGGGCTCTCAAGGGCCTCCACCTCCGCGACCGAGGCTGTGATCCTCGGAGTCTTCGAGGTCTGTAGAACCCCGTATTTTCAAATATTATTTTAAATTATTTGAAAATGAATTTAAATTTATTTTGGAGATTTAATTGGTATTTTCTAAAAGATTTATCTTTTGTACACGTGCAAATGACTTTTGAGATGTTTGAAAAATTAAGTTTTCCTTATGAGAAATCATTATTTATTATTTTGGAATTATGTAGTATTTTTCCGGATTTTTCTGAATTTAATTAGTACTATTTGCAAATTTTAAGAAAAGAAGGACCTTTTTGTAAAATTGACATTTTTAAGGGCTAAAGTGCAAAATTGGCATTCTGGACGTTTTAAACAGTATTGGTTAAGATTTAGAAGTATATTTTCTATTAAATCCTAATTTTAATGAATTTTGGATGAGTTTCCAAGAGTAGATAGATATATATAAAATTGTATTTTGAAGGGATTGTTTTGCAAATGTATTTGGAAACCCTAGAACCTAATTCCCGGCCTATATAAAGAGAGTTGCAGCCGTCATTCGCTGCATAACTCAGATTTCATTATATTATTTTCTTGGTGATTGGAGAAGGAGTTTGGATCTAGCAAAGGAAGGCTTTTGTGGATTCTTCTTGCTTCTAAAGGTGAGTGATATGAACTTGCTTTGTTTTATGTGAATGATTATGTGTTGTTTCTTTTGATAATCTGTATCTTGCATATGGTCGATGCACTGGTTATTATTATTTTAAGCATGTGAAATCCATGAAAGATTAGTAGATCTCGATTGACAATTCTTTATTGCTTGAAACATGATAAGATTTGAGGATAGTTATAAAAATAAGAAACTTGATGGATGGATCTCAGGATCTGGTGATTATGAATCGGATTAGATTCGAGTTGAGGAAGAGATTTGGTATTGAGATGGACACCAGAATTTATTATTTGATTTCAGACCTAGTTTGTGAGAATCGTAGGCCGACAGTCGACTGGTCCACGACTCAGTCGACTGGTACGACCCTGTTTTTGTATTTCCAGACTTTGAGAAATCGTTCGGGACGGTCGACTGGCACTATTATCAGTCGACTAGTATGCTGAGTAAAGTTTTGTCCAGTCTTTCGGGACAGTCGACCATGGCCCCTATGAGTCGACCGATAGCACTTGGGTTGTTCTTGAGAAATTATTGGTAATTGTTTCGGGTAAGTCGTCTGATGTTTGATTAAGTCAACTTACTGCACTTGTTATAATCTTGGAAATTGGTTCTCGAGGCAGTCGACTTATTATAGCATAAGTCGACTGGTTCTGATGAGTTTTCATGATCTTGAAGGTTCTTGTTATCGTTAGTTTGTTTGTAGATGAATATGTTCGTCGGTGTAATAGTCACTATTGGTGATGCATGCCGAGTATGTATTCGATCTATACCCTCTTTAGTTTGTTTGTAGATGAATATGTCCGTCGGTGTAATAGTCACTATTGGTGATGCATGCCAGGTATGTATTCGATCTATACCCTCTCTAGTTTGTTTGTAGATGAATATGTTCGTCGGTGTAATAGTCACTATTGGTGATGCATGCCGGGTATGTATTCGATCTATACCCTCTTTAGTTTTTGTAGATGGATACATGGGTATCCGATCTATGGCATTATTGGTGATCGATTGTTGGACATACATCGTGGTATTGAGATTTATTGATAATTGGGCATGTTCAGATATGTGTGGATTATTGTTTGTTCAGAACAGTCGACTGGTTTCTACGACAGTCGACTGTACCGTACAGTTAAGCTGTACATATTTTGAGAGAGATTGATTGATTGATACTTGATCGTTGGTATTGTTTCTTGACTCGGCTTCACTCATGTACTGACCTATCGTTCTTGTTTCAGATTACATGTTCAGTTTATGTATTTTTGTTCAGTACATGTTGCTTATGATTATTTGTTTGTTTATGTTTGTTGTTTATATCACTCACACCATTTATGGCTGACCCCGTAGTTTTGGGGGTTAGGGTTCAACTCTAGCCTCACATGTTGCAGGTTGCTTAGAATTGGAGGCTTGGATGCTTGGGTTAGCTATAGAGATTATGAGTATTATAATAGAGCCTTGTGTAAATTGTTGTAAGAAGAGTTTTGTAAAAGGAATTGTTGTAATTTAAAGTGTTTGTATTTCCGCTGCAATGTTAAAGATTATTGTAATAAAGATTTGGAATAAAATGATTTGAGTTTTTGGTCTATGCATATTGTTACATTGAAGTGGATCGCTGGAAAAGTGCCACGTATTTTCTAAAGTTTCGTATTTAGAAATTCGGGGCGCTACAAGGTCGGCGGTAGCTTGGTCGCGACCCTCTTGCGCTTCTTGGGGCCTTGCTCGCGAGTCCGGCCCTGAGCGCCAGCACGGCGTCGTAGTCCATAGTTTCTGCATCCAAAGTAAAAATTGATTAGCACACCGCAAATAACAAGGAAGAGAGTACGGAAAACAAAAACATAACGAGAGCCGCGTACTGGGATCTACGCGGCAGAGCCCTCCCTTGTAGAGGATGTCCTCCGTCAGCTCCCTCCAATCGTACTTTGGCCGATCAAGGAGAGTCCAGACCGCTTCTTCTTCTTCTACACTGAGCTTCGGAAGCGCCCTCGCCCTCTTCGGCACCCCTTCTACCCAGTTGGAGGGGATCGGCCACGCCTCCCGACTCCGCACAACCAAAAACTTCTCTCGCCAGTGCTTAATGGAGTCGGGACATATGACGAGCCTGCCACCGTGCCTCGGAGTCAAGTAATACCGGTACTCCGATTTATTCCCTTGGTGGAGCCGGTATAACGTCCGAAGCACGTTCAGTTGCGGCTAGATCCCTGCAGCTTGGCAGTGGAGAACGAAACCATTTATCACTCGCCACGCGTTCGGCATGAGTTGGATGGGGCTGACCCCGAACCAACTCACCACGGTAACGGCGAACGCGTGGAGAGGCAGCCGAACCCCGGCGATGAAGGCATCAGCCGACCAGCAACACATCGTCACTGGCAACGGCGAATTGGCCCTAACCCCGGGACCCGGCAGCATGAGCTCGTACTCCTCCGGGATGTGAAAAGAATCCCAGATCACCGCCAAGTCCTCCTCGCGCAGGATCGACGTCGTCTCGTCCGCCTCCGTCGTCTCCCTCACGGTGTTCTCCTCGAAGGACCCCCCCTCCCATGGACGATTCGCTCGGCTTGATCCTCCGGGAGTTGCCTAACTCTATGGAGCCCGGTTAGCGGCCCTGGCAGTTGTCCGAACTCTCCCATCCTCTTCGGATCTTCAACGATCGAATCCTTGCCGAACACCTTCTTGCCCTTAGTCGGAGTCGAATCCTCGACGACTTCAAGGGAGGGCTCGGACCAAGAGATTTCTTCGGAGACAGAAGCTACAGACATAATTGATAAATTACCTTAAAAGAAGATAGCTGCCGGAAAACTTCGCCGGAAACAAACGTCGATCACCGAAAGAATTCGCCTGAGCACAAGAAACCGCCTGAGCAAAAGAGAGGAGAAATGAGAAATGAGAGGGGGGAGGATTTATAGAGAGGCGCACGCCAAACGAGGTTAATGGGCTTGTACGACTGGCCCATTTACACAAACCGACAAAGCGACCTCAATCGTCGCCTTGTTTAAAATGCCAAATCATGCGTTGCATTTAATGAGCGTCCCACCTGATGGAAGCCCAGGGGTCATCGCATTTAATAAACGTCCCATCTGTCAGAAGTTGTCAGAAGTTGTTAGAAGTTCAGAAGGCGCACAGCAGATACAAACTCCTATGACGAAAAACGACAAGTTATGGACCTCGACACCAGCTGCCGAGCGTTCTTGACACCGATCTCGTTACGGGAAAAAATTCGAGTTCGGCACCAGCTGCCGAGCGTTCTTGCCACCGACCCCGTTACGGGGGAAAAATAGAGTTCGGCACCAGCTACCGAGCGTTCTTGACACCGACCCCGTTACGGGAGAAAAATTCGCGTTCGGCACCAGCCGCCGAGCGTTCTTGACACCGACCCCGTTACGGGGGAAAAATTCGAGTTCGGCACCAGCTGCCGAGCGTTCTTGACACCGACCCCATTACGGGGGAAAAATTCAAGTTCGGAACCATGTGCCGAGCGTTCTTGGCACCGACCCCATTCCAGGGGAAAAATGATGTTCGGCACCAGCTGCCGAGCGTTCTTGACACCGATCCCGTTACGGGGGGAAAATTCGAGTTCGGCACCAGCTGCCGAGCGTTCTTGACACTGACCCCGTTACGGGGGAAAAATTCGAGTTCGGCACCAGCTGCCGAGCGTTCTTGACACCGACCCCGTTACGGGGGAAAAATTCGAGTTCGGAACCATGTGCCGAGCGTTCTTGGCACCGACCCCGTTCTAGGAGAAAAATGGGGTTCGGCACCAGCTGCCGAGCGTTCTTGACACTGACCCCGTTACGGGGGAAAAATTCGAGTTCGGCACCAGCTACCGAGCGTTCTTGACACCGACCCCGTTACGGGGGAAAAATTCGAGTTCGGCACCAGTTGCCGAGCGTTCTTGACACCGACCCCGTTACGGGGGAAAAATTCGGGTTCGGCACCAGCTGTCGAGCGTTCTTGGCACCGACCCCGTTACGGGGGAAAAATTCGAGTTCGGAACCATGTGCCGAGCGTTCTTGGCACCGACCCCATTCTAGGGGAAAAATGGGGTTCGGCACCAGCTGTCGAGCATTCTTGACACCGACCCCGTTATGGGGGGAAAATTCGAGTTCGGCACCAGCTGCCGAGCGTTCTTGACACCGACCCCGTTACGGGGAAAAATTCGAGTTCGGCACCAGCTGCCGAGCGTTCTTGACACCGACCCCGTTACGGGGGAAAAATTTGGGTTCGGCACCAGCCGCCGAGCATTCTTGGCACCGACCCCGTTACGGGGGAAAAATTCGAGTTCGGAACCATGTGCCGAGTGTTCTTGGCACCGACCCCATTCTAGGGGAAAAATGGGGTTCGGCACCAGCTGCCGAGCGTTCTTGACACCGACCCCGTTACGGGGGGAAAATTCGAGTTCGGCACCAGCTGCCGAGCGTTCTTGACACCGACCCCGTTACGGGGGAAAAATTCGGGTTCGGCACCTGCCGCCGAGCATTCTTGGCACCGACCCCGTTACGGGAGAAAAATTCGAGTTCGGAACCATGTGCCGAGCGTTCTTGGCACCGACCCCATTCTAGGGAAAAAATGGGGTTCGGCACCAAGTGCTGAGCGTCCTTGGCACCGACCCCATTCTAGGGGAAAAATGGAGTTCGGCACCAGCTGCCGAGCGTTCTTGACACCGACCCCATTCTAGGGGGAAAATGGAGTTCGGCACCAAGTGCCGAGCGTTCTTGGCACCGACCCTATTACGGGGAAAGATTGGACCTCGGATCATGCCGAACTCCCTCTCAGCACTCACAACCACGCCGAACTACCCCTCCTCTTCGGAAAGATGCGCCGAACCGTATACAGACCTCGGTCCCCTAGTCAGCGAGCTCTAGAAGGGGTCGGAAGCATGATACGAGCACATGTGCCCCTCAACGAAGGAAAACGGTCGAACCATCGCACCAAAAAATCGCAAAAAATAATCAAAATTCGGAGAGACAAGGAAGAACTTCGGGAAAGCAATTATAAAGTCGGGGAGCGCCTTCTTGCTCCCAGACAAACAATTGTAGCCCAAAAACAATCTTTCGGAACCCCAAAGCGAAGAATTGACACTTCGCTAAAAAGAATATTCCTACAAGAGGCTCTGGAGCGACTCAGAGTTCAATCTACTTGAAAAATCACCAAACTACCTCCTTCAAGATTCAAAACCTTCCATTTGAGCTCCGATACCACTCCACTAGCCATTAAAACAGTAAAACTACTCCTCAAAGGCTGATCAAGCTCAGTCTTCGGGAGTGGGGGGCTCGTGATATGGCTAAAAATGGGGTTTAATCAGAACCGCCCAAATCGGGCACGAATCTTGAAGCCTAGGGGTAAAACGGTAATTTCACCTACCGACGGATCTGAAGCGGGTACTGGTTATCTTCCCTGAAGACCCACTTACCCACAAACGGATCCATCTTAACTGGGTACGGGTCTCAACCCGTAGCAAACCCGGTCCAGAAGGGATAGAATTAGGGTTTCTGATTAATCTTAATCAACGGCCCTGATTCACATCTATCTTTTCACCGGGGATTAGGGATTACATTCCTAATCTGTTCACAAGGAGAATATTCCTTATCAGATCACGGGGATTACATTCCTAATCTGTTCCCTAAGATGCCTATAAATACCCCCATCTATCTCCATTAAGAGGTAATCAATCTTTCTCCAGTTTGCGCTCTTTCATAGTCTTCCTGGATTACTGACTTGAGCGTCGGAGGGTGCGTCGCCGGGAACAACCCCGGTGTCTCGCACTTTTGGCAGGTGTACGGCGAGAGCGACGATCATACCCCGATGGAACAGGTATACAGGTTTACTATTCAGTTTTTCTAAGAATCCACAAATACTATCTGTTTGCCCCCACACCAAATTTAGCGGCAACATAACATAATGCCCTCAGAGTTGGATCTATGGCACTCCGAAATAATTTCTTGGGCAATGGCCACACTATCAAGTATAAAATGATCTTTAATAAAACTCGACTGAGCGGGGTCAATGAGAGGATAGATGACGGAGCTAAGACGGTTAGAGAGAACTTTCATAATGATCTTGAAGGTGGAGTTGAGGAGGCTAATAGGTCGGAAAGTAGCAACCGAATTAGCTCCCCACAGTTTTGGGGATGAGAACAATATGTACATAATTGATCCTGTCAAAAGAAAAGGAACCCTGGTGAGGTCCTTGAACATCTTAAGCAGATCATCTTTTAGGAAGTCCCAAAACTTTTGGAAGAAGAACGAGGGAAAGCCATCGGGGCCTGGCGCCGAATCACTTTTTAGGTTGAACACAGCCGTTTTAATCTCCTCCAGGGAAAAGGGGGCTTCAAGAGTGGACAGATCATGAGACTCTTGACCGTAGAGCTGATCTCAGTCCAGATGAATCGAATGGGGATTAGCGGATCCCAAAAGGTTTTTATAGAAGCGAAGGAAAGAAGCGTGAATCTCAGAGGTAGAAGTGAGCTCGATACCGTTGTCAACGATGTTCGAAATACGATTGCATCGTTGACGATGCGAAGCAAAATTATGAAAAAAGGAGGTATTGCCATCAACCTCCTTAAGCCAACGAATCTTAGCCCTCTGAGCCCATTTGATATGATCATTGTGAAGAATAGCAGCATATTCACGCTTGTAAGAACTGCGTTCGAAACGTAGGGAATCAGAGATCGGACCAAGCTCTTCCAACTTGTCAATAGATTCGATGGAGGAGAGAAAGAAAAGTTTAAGGGCATTGGCGTTAGCGAAGCGCTCTTTTTGCCAAATTTTGCATCCATGTTTAATAGCGTGGAGCTTAAGCAGGATGTGATCGAGGCCATGAGAGCCCGTAACCGAGGAAAGGCAGTCGGAGATGAGACTGACAAAGATCTGATCTTGCAACCAAAATTTTTCAAAACGAAATTTGAACGATTTGGAGAAGTTATAATTATAGTGAAGAGCGATAGGGACATGGTCGGACACTGGGTTAGGTAAGGCACAAGCGAAAGAATTATGGAAGTAAGAGATCCAATCATGAGAGACAAGGAACCGATCTAGCTTGGCCATTGAAAGTAGAAGTCTCATATTGGACCAAGTGAAAGCCGTCCCGTTAAGAGGAAGATCGGAGAGATTAAGGGATCTAATGCGATCATTGAATCAGGAGGATTCTAAGGTAGTAGAGGAAAGCCCAGATCTTTCATGGGTAAATCTGGTGACGTTAAAATTACCACAGAATAGCCAGAAGCCATTAATATTGTTATGGAAGGAATCAAATTCATTCCAGAAAAGGTTGCGGCGTTCAGCGGTCGAAGGATCATAAACCGAGACTACGGTGAGATTACAATTGAGTTCATGCCAATGGAGGCAAACAACGAGAAAAAAGTTTAAACGTTGGATAGAAATGACTGAGAAGCAGGAGTGCTTGTAGCCGAGAAGGATACCTCCTCCAGTACCAATAGCGTCCAGGGCAATCCAACCAGAAATAAAGGAACCTCCAATGGAATGAAGAAGGGAGGGGGAAGTAGAGTCGAGTTTAGATTCCTGTATGGAAATCAAATCACAGTGGGAGGACGAAATAAGATGGAATAAGGCTTGTTGTTTAGCCTCACTCCTAAGACCTGGAATATTCCAAGAAATGCTAATCATAAGAACGATTTGACTCTTTAGCTCTGGAGATTTCGCGTCGACGAATAGATTCAAAGACGGAAAAATGACTGGAGTCCGCTCTGAAACCCATACTAGAGGCAAGGGAAATCATTTCTGGGTTCGTAATCGAATCGAACTGCACCTGGTATATAGAACCAAAAGACGAAGGATCAGATCTATTAGAGGGAGGAGGTGGGATTTCCAAGTTGTGAACCTGGGCCGCTAAAGAGGCCTTCGACTTAGAAGAGAGATTAGCGCTATTTTTAGCCTTAATACGAGCACTAGAGCGGATAATAGGAGGGGAGAATTTTTGCTTAGTACGAGCACTAAAGCGGATAATAGGAGGAGAGAATTTATGCTTAGAGGATGATGACAAACTCCCTGTCTCCACAACAGGGTGGATACAATCGACCACGAAGGATCATTACTTTATTACCATCTCTTTTTTTTCTCTTCACTTTTTCATATTTCTCTCTTTCTCTCTCTTCCTCTCTCTCTTATTCTCTCTCTATTTACTCAGAAATTTAGATTTGTAGATTTCAGGTTTGTAAATTTTCAGATTTTTATGTTTTTTTTTTACTCATGTTACATTGAAAATAACAAATATCTTCTCAACAGTTAAATTTCATCATTTTCCACCCTCAAAGTTCTAAGAAGTTTGATTTTATACCATTATTTATAATTATTTTTCAACATATACTAATGGAAACATTGACTTTTATTAACAACTAATTAGTGTTATACTATTCAAACTTGAGCTACATAATTGTTGTTTTACTGTTTACAAGGCTTTTCATAGGCTGTATCGTTCCGAAGACGTGCCGTAGGCACGTTTCCACGGGCAAATCTATTTTCATTATAATTGGCATAGTATATATGATGGGTAAAAGGGATATGAGCAACTTGCTCATTTAGTAAATAAGCAATTGATTATGTGGCATGCATGTAATACATTGGAAAACTAACCATTTTAAGGTTTTTCCAATCACATGTATGCCACATCATCAATTACTTATTTACTAAATGAACAAGTTGCTCATACCCCTTTTTTCCATATATGATTTTTCCTCCAACACAAGATACAATAAAACATCTGGGTTTTCTGGACATGATCCCTTTTACGTCATGCATAAAATAAAAAAAAAAGATTTTAAAAAGATAAATAAATTCATTTCATTCCATTTGGCAGTAATTTTTTTGAAAAAAAATTATTTTCACTAGACACAACTAGAGGGTTGGGCAAGGGGCTACTTGCTTCGAATATGGGTTTAGCGATCCTCAATTCCGCTTGACCTGACCTTATTTCGATCTGGCAAAGGACTGACAAAGCGTGTAACAAGCAATGCACATTGCTTTCAGTGGTGAACAATGAACATTGCAAATGATCAGATTGACTCGATATATGACTCTGGCTATGCTTGCATTCATTTCTCCAGCCTCCATCGGCACAAATCACATATATATATACAAACTTAAAACAATTGGACTCTTTTGAGCAATCAACTTTGCATCTTCTGATCCACAATATATATTGATATTTTTTCTTTTAATCAGCATGGTCTAAATATTTCAACACGACCATTCGCTATTTGATGCAACATTGTCTCGTACAACAGAATCTCCGTATTTGTATCTGTATCCGTATCCGCTTCCCAAAAGCTTCCGAACCAAAAGAACCCTTTTCCTAACAACTCCTCCCACACTCTCTCATCTTCCAAAGTACTAAAACCCTTCCCTTCAAGGAGAACACCTACATCCTTATCCCCCAACAATGCGCAAATGGGCCTCCTCGGTCCTCCCCTCAGTCGATTCTTTGAAGCCAATTTCTTCATCTTCTCGACGAGTCTCTTGGGCAGCCAAAGAACGACGAAAAGTGTAACTTGGGTGATTAAGCACGGGCAGCAGCAGAGCACGGCACAGTCTCCCGCCAACAATCCACATTCGTCCTGCATAGTTTCGAGGAGGAAGAAGGGAGAAGAAAGAAGAGGAGAGGAGTGATGACAAGCCATTGGTTAGTATTAAAAAGAATGGAGAGTGTGGAGTGCAAGGAAGTGTTTTAGTTATTAAGCTTTTTGTACAAGTCATGACTTACATCTTAGCTAGCAGATGTTTGCTTCTTCCTAAGCTTTAAGCCATCTCTTTTGCAAGCATTCGGATCAATAACTTCATTACTTATCAAGCTTGCTTGGGCTTTTAGAGCTCTACAGAAAGAGCCAAGATTATGTTAAATAAATTTAAAATTTGAAAAACAGTACATATATATAGTAAAAATAATTAAAAACCTTACAAAATTACTTTGAGAAAGTACATAGCTGATAAAACAATGTACACAAATTACTTTGAGAATATTCACAACTAGTAAAACTTTGAGAAACCGGGAACTAGAAGAAGTCTGAGACTGAGAGCAAAACTTTGTTACTTTTGCAATAAGCTAGCGATAATTGCACGACTAAAGATTTAAAGTGTAATAGTCAAGTTACAATCACTTGTTACATTTGTTGGTACATCGACTTAAATTTGTAAGAATCAGAAACCAAGACTGATTCAAACCGGGTTTATGAATTTTCCCTATTTGCTCAATTATGTTCATGCTTCATCGGTTGAGTTTAACAATTGCATTCTTGGAACTTGGGATTTGAGGAATAGTAACCAACAACATCGTTCTGCTTCTCGATTGCTTTACAAGCTGATAATTGTTATTTAGGACAAAATGGATTTGTTTACCAAAATGACCCAATTTTTGAAAGTATTTACTAAACTGACCCACTTACAAAACTATTTACCAAATTGACCTACTAGCTATCTGAGATGGCGTGTCTAGTTCAAATGAGCTCAGATAGCGAGTGTAGTTGTATTTATTTTTCAAAGAAATTTTGAACATGTAATTTTTATCTGAAATATATATAACTACACTCGCTATCGCACATAGCAAGTCTAGTTTAACTAACATTGTTATCTCAGATAGCGAGTCTAGTTGTATTCATTTTTTAGAGAAATTTTAAATATGCAATTTCTACATGAAATGTATATAACTAGACTCGCTATCTCAACCGACCTCGCTAACGATTGTAGTTGTATATATTTCATGTTCAAAATTTATCTGAAAAAATGAGTACAACAACACTCGCTATCTGAGATAGCGAGTTCATTTGAACTAGACTCGCTATCTCAGATAGCGAGTTTAGTTGTATACATTTCATGTTCAAATTTTTTCTGAAAACTTAGTACAACTATATACGCTATCTACTCCCACACTTAAAACTCATCATCCAAGATCACGAATTGTGCACTTTAGTTAATTGTGCATATTTAATTAGTTGAGTTTGAGATACAACCACTTTATTTCTATGTGAGATATTATTTGGCATAATGTATGTCTGTTTAAAGCCAAGTCATTATGTATACAGGAAAAATTTGAAATTGTTAACTTTTGTGGAAAATAAAATAACTAAGCTCGCTATCTCAGATTGCGACCGTGGTTCATGTTGGATATATAGGTATATTCTAAATATAATAGAATATTATTGTGTATAATATTTTATGGGGCAACACGTGCTTTGCACGTGTTATACGTTTAATTGTTGGACCGGGTTGAGTGGGCATAAAGCCCAGTACCCTAAACCCAGTTCATCTCATTTAAAAACTGGTCTAGAGGTAGTGCTCTGTGATATTCCAATACTAATAAGCAGGGTATAATATCTTAAGCGGCAGGGGCGAAGTCAGAACAAATTTTTCAGGGGGGCCAAGAAAAAATTCTATAACTATATATAAATATATAGGTATTTTTTCATAATTTTTAGGGGGGGCAAATAATAAAATTTAATAGATTTAAGGGGGGTTTTTAAAAAAATTCAAAAATTTAAAGGGAATTTTCAAAATTTTGGGGGGGCCCGGGCCACCCCGGGCCCCCACATAGCTCCGCCCATGTTAAGCGGCTATGAGATATAAATCCTAACCCTAATTACTCATCTTGATCTAACAGTTCAAAGAGGCTCGCTATCTGAGATAGCGACTGTGAGAATTGCGAGTTTCCAGAGACTTTAAAGTATCTGAAAAATTACAAATTTTTACAGTCGCTATCTCAAATACGTATGAATTTTGGCGACTAGTACAATTCAGGATATTGGATGATGAGTTTAGTGTTTTGAGTGTGGGAGTAGAGAGCGTTGTGAGTGATGAAGTTGATCTGAATAGATTTTGGATGGATTTTGTTGGTGAAATAACCAATTTGGAGGCTAGGGTTTTGGGTTTATTTCGGAGTTGGGAGAGAGAATGAAAGAGATAAGTGAAGAAAAATAGCGAAACAACGAGCGAGTCTTTAAAAACTCCCCAATCGACACTCGCTATCTCAGTTAGCGAGTGTGGTATAAACACATTCGCTATCTGAGATAGCGAGCCTAAACATAGTATTTTTCTTCAAGTGTTTCTCCTAGTGGTGGAGAAACACCTCAACATACACTCGCTATCTCAAATAGCGATATTGTTTTCACCAAACTCGCTATATGAGATAGCGAGTCTAAACATGAAAATTTTCTTCACGTTTTAACTCCTCAACATACACTCACTATCTCAGACCGCGAGGTTATTCTCACCAAACTCGCTATATGAGTTTGGTAAATACTTTCAAAAAGTGGGTCATTTTGGTAAAGAATTCGAGAAAATGAGGGTCAAACTCAAAAATCTCGGTTGGTCCCACCTGCTCCGTAATCAACTGCAATCCTCTCATCTTTTAGAAAAAAAACAACTGCAATACCGTAAATTCAAACCAACTATCAACGACAAATTTTCTAACTGTCATAACCGTAAAGTAGACACTATATAAACACCAACCTGAACAAAAGAATGAAGAAACTGGAGAAATCCCTATTTATCTATTTATCTATCTATCTATCTATATATTATTATTATCATTATATGTATATATATTTTTAAAATAGAGAAAAAAATCTATTTATCATTCAATCTATCTATATATTTTTATTGGGAAAAAAAAAACTCTATCGTATATATATATATCTGTATATATATATATATCCTTTAGGTTTCTAATTAATCAATTTTTGTAATCATCTCTAATTAGGTATTAAGGTGTCAATTGCAATTGAGTAGATTAGATCCTTACAATACATATATATAGACCTTGATTTATTTGGAAACTTTATGGTTTTATTATCAAGGTTTTTCAAGCTAAATAGAAGATGGTGAATGCCGAGGTGATCCGTAGTGGCGTCGGCATCGTAGGTTTGTATTATTGTTCTAAATATTTTTGTTTAAAGAAGATATATATATATATAATAAAACACAAAGAAAGCTATCAAGTGGTTCTCCTTCAATCCACTCAAAAATCAAAGGTTCAGATCTAACATCACAAAATATATTTTCCCCCCAAAAGTTTCCCTCCAAAACTCAAATTTAAATCCCCTACCCATAACAACTCCTATATTTATTTAATTATTTTTTTTTCTCTCTCCCTCCCTCTTCTATTTAAAAAATTAAGAAAATAAAATTTATATTTTTTTTAAAAAAATAAAAAATTTTAAAAACTAAAAAAATTACAAATTTAAAAACTTTTTAAAAAGTTCAAAAAAATCATATAATATGTTTTTAGCTGGACCCCCAAAAATTTTTCATATAATATGTTTGCTACTTCAATTAATTTGCTCGAACTCCAATTTTTTTTATATGATCAAATAAGTGCACCGTTCCGAAGACGTGTCGTAGGCACGTGTCAACGGGCAAACCTAGTTGATGTATGAATTATAAGAATATCTCTAGTAATTTTAAAGGCCAAATTTACATTTATTGAATATTTCTGGACATTTAATCAAATTTAAATTATACTAATTGGTTTATATATATCGCATTTTACCCTTCATGTGTATTCCTCAAATATGCATGCATTATATCATTATTTAAATTGAAAAATCAATATTTACTTTTTCTCTATAATATACTCTGCTTCAAATGTTATACTTAAAAAATAAGTAGAAAATAACATTAGCCTTAGTTGGCTGAGCTCCGAATTAAAATGAGCTGAAAATATGATTTATTTATTTGGTTGAACCTAATGTATATTCAGAATTACATATGGCCATAATGTTTTATCATTATATATACTACTATTATTTTTTGGACAATAATCTAACAAATTTAATTATCTATTTGTAATTGTAAATACAATAAAACCAACGCAATTTGCTACATCGATCTTTTAATCCTTAATTTATCTAATATATTTGAATATCTCATTTTCTATATTCCTCAGGAAATGCCATATCCTTGGGTCTTTTTCTCTCCCCACTGTAAGTCTTCTCTTAGCTTCCTTAATTAACAATTATTGGATTTTTTTAGTTTTTTTTTTGTTGTCATTGATTATTTTTTAAATTTAGATATATTTTTGGGTGTGGGTGTTTCGTTTAGGCCAACATTTGTTCAAATCATAAAGCAGAAGGCAGTGGAACAATTTTCTCCGGTGCCCTACTTGGCCACACTCCTCAATTGTTTGCTCTGGTTTTTTTACGGCCTACCGATTGTCCACCTTAACGGCATGCTCATCCTCACCATTAATGGTGCTGGTCTACTTTTTGAGACCGTCTATCTCAGCATCTTCTTGACTTTCGCCCCACCAAACCAAAGGGTATGCAATGCAATTCTCAATCAACTAAAATGTGTATACGTACTTCATATACCAAATAGTTGTTTTTTTGTTTTTTTAAAAAAAAAAGAAGAAAAAATATGAGAGGGAAAAAAAAAGAAAAAAAATTGAATTACAACTTGAAACATGCAACTTAGAAAAATAAAATAAAATTACTTTGCATAAAATATGAAATATATTTTTGGTGGTGGCCGGCCGGGGGGTATTATCAGTTGAAGGTAATAGGTATCATTATCGGAGAGCTCGTCTTCGTAGGAGCAGTGGCGGCCGTCGTGCTCAATGTTGCACACACAATTCCGAAGAGGGAGATGATGGTCGGTATCCTCTGTGTCATCTTCGGAACTTGCATGTATGCCTCTCCTCTCTCCGTCATGGTAATTAATTAAGCATACACACCAGTACGTACTCGTTAATTATTATTATTATTATATACTTGTTGTTATACTTAAATGTAAAATTATTATTCATTTTTGTGATCTTATATATATATATATATATATATATATATATATATATATATATATGAAAATACTACACCTACTACCAAATCTACTACATTTTCCTTTACAACCTTAGGTAGCACACTATTAGTGGCGGTTATTGTAGAGTTTTTGGTACAAACATCTAATAATAGTGTGCCACCTAAGGTAGTAAAGGAAAAAATAGTCGAATTGGTAGTAGATGTAGCATCATACATATATATATATATATATATATATATATATGATTATGTGTTGGATTGTCAGAAACTGGTGATTGAAACGAAGAGCGTAAAGTACATGCCCTTCACACTCTCCCTTGTCAGTTTCGTCAACGGTCTTTGCTGGACAAGCTACGCCCTCCTCAAATTCGACCTCTACGTCCTGGTAAGTGGTAACCCCACCACCAGTACTAATAAACCTTTTTGTTAATTTCCTTTTTACGTACCCATTTTTTTCTCATTTTAGTTACATAGTACATCACTAACTACGACTTACTAACTCATCGATGATCCCGGCCGGGGTATTACTCATTAATGCAGATTCCAAACGGATTGGGAACGATGTTGGGATTGATTCAGTTGATTATCTATGCGATCTACTTTAAATCCACCCAAACTACGGGCGATTTGCCGACCAAGTCCGAAAAGTCTGTCGAGATGCAAGGAGAGCTATGATTGGTTGTATGTATATACTGTCAATACCATATACGTAAAAAAATTACGTATATGAAAAAGTAGAAAAGAAAAGAAAGAAGAAAAAAAAAAACATGTAAATGTATCTACACTTTGTTGCCCTTCAATTCGGACTGTCTATATATCTCCCACTTAGTCTCTCTGTAGTGTCTTTTCGATCGGGCTGCAGGATGTAGCAGTGACAGTGAGGTGGGGATCAAGCAACAGCCGGGCAGGACGCTCTCTTGAGCCGAGATGGTTTAGATTTTTGTAGTAGTAGGGCTACAGCTCTCATTTTGTATGTATTTTGGTGGTTGTTACTTTTGCTTGGGTGTGGTGGCTTTTTGTATACTTTGGGATCGACATGTACTTGTTTATGTTTCATTATCAACTCACTAATGGAACAGGGTGACCGGATCACTTTATCCATTTCTTATTTTTTGTTTGTACTTCACTCTTGTAAATAATTTTGTTAATGCATCATTGAATGAATTTCAACTGTGAATAAGATTTTCGATGTTCCTGTTGTAGAGAAATGCTGGATGTTTTGATTACTTTGCGTTGTTGGATTGTTGAAGTGGATAGATAATCTTGAGTAAAAACTGAAAATATTTGTTGTTGTTAACCGAGCAGATATTGACATGTTTAATTTACTTGCAGCAGATATAGGTATGAAGACCGGCCAGTTACAAAGTCGAATTAGAATTAGAATTAGAATCAGAATCTTATTGCACATGTATTATGAAGGAAACTAGAATATAAATTTGTATCTTTTTTACTAAAGAAATTAGAATGGTCATATATATAGAATATTTACAAGTCCCTAGGAACAAAGGCGGATCTGGGCCCAAGCAGCCCAAGCGGCTGTTTTGGGCCCCAAATTCCGTAGGGCCTCTTTTAAAAAAAATAAATCTATGCAATATTTTTTTAAAAAATAAACAGAAAAAAAACCAACCGTCATTGATCTCATGAACGGGAATGACTATTCGCTTTCACACATGACCGGCATGTGCGGATCCCTCTCCTCCTCTCTCTTTGGAGCTTTTATTTTGCCTTTTGAGTTCTTCTTCTTCTTAATAAAATTTTGAGTTTCCCTAAATCAAATCTGCGCCTCCTCCACATTGCCTACGCCAGTCGCTCGTTGCCCGTCGCGAGTAGACCATCTGGCGTCGCCGGTAGCCATACCCCTCACAGCCTCACGTCGCCCACAGCCCACTCGCCCGTCGCCACTTGCTAGTCACCAAATTTTAAGTAATTCCCCTTTTTCTCTTCTTCTTGATTTTTTAATTTGATGGGTTTTGTCGTACAGTTGAAATGTTGAACTTTTTGGGTTACTGGGTCTGGGTAACTGGGTAATCTGACTACTTTACTAGTTACTAGTAGTCTAGGACTACACCACTAAAGTTATCTTATGTGAGTTGTGACAGATGTGTAGTGTAGCTAACTAGTTGCTTAAATCATTAAATGTTAATAATTTTATCTGATTATCTCACAGATTGAGATTAGTCAGATTACATATTACTAAATAGTATTGTATTGATACATATTAGTAAATGGTATTGTATTGAATTGATTCAATATTACTATTACAGACTGAGACACTGACATTACTTAATGAGCAATGCTCCATTAAAAACACAAATATTGTGAAACTCGTGAAAACCACCTAGGCCGTTGTTATAATACATTATAACCTAGGTCTTTGTTTCCAACAACGGCCTAGGTTGTTTTCACGTTTTCATCGCTACAGTAGTGTTTTCAATGGAGCATCATTGCTCTTACTTAATTACTTATTTAATCAATGATTCAATATTACTTATGAAAAATGTGTATGTTATCAATTAAATTTTTTTGGAAAGATATATATATATTTGGTTTCATTTAAATAGTTTGTCTTCCAAGACTCAAAGTTTGTTTGTACTTAAATAATTCTCCTGTTTTATTTTTAAAAAACTTGCAAAAGGCCCCGTTTTAAAACTTGCTGAGGACCCCCAAAACTCAGATACGCCCGTCTAGCCCCTGCCTAGGAATGTATAAACTGTAGCTGATCTAACCATAGCCCTAAGACTGGTCTCTCTGTTTAATGAGATGCAAAATGTAATCCACAACAAACATCGATTTCATGTTCTGATCGAAAAGTATAGATGTCATTGTACAGTAAGTAATAACATAGAAATGTATCAACTTCCGAAGGTAGAAGCTCTGTTATTTCATCAACCAAGATTCATCTAATTGTTGCGACTGTCAAAAGCAAAAGCCCAAACTCAGTAAGAGGCCAGAATTAGACAAACTTCATAACCATATTGCTACAAGAACAAAAACTGAATGCAGTATATGCATATTGGAGATCAAAGATAAAGCATGAATACATGATGTTGCCCTATCTGCATCACAAACCAATAAATTTCCTTGTCGTTAAAACTGAAAACAATAACAGTTTAAAAATTTCTCCTATTCTTTCATCTTTCGCTTTGCTATTTCACCTTTCTAAATAATGTTCTATATCAGTCATCCATACTATACGGACAAAATCCAGAAAAATAATCAAACAATTAAAGTAATAATAAAGATCGAAGAGACGGAGTGAATGTAATGACTATCCCCTACTATTCACAGTTTTGGTCTTGTTATTTAGAGTCGCAAGTTCTTCAATCAGCTTCCTCTCCTCTCCATTAATCCTCTTCGGTATCTCCACCTGCACTCTCACAAGCTGATCTCCTCTCATATTCGGCTTCCCAAGATACGGGACCCCCTTCTTTGCCATCACAAGTGTTGTGCTTGGTTGGGTCCCACCAGGAACCTTCAGATCTACCATTCCCTCCACCGTTGGGACCTTCACTGTAGTCCCCAGGATTGCATCGATGTACGAAACCTTGCATGTGTGGAGCACATTTGTCCCGTCCCTCTTGAGCACGGGATCCGAGTGGACATCAATGAAGACATATAGATCTCCGGGCCCGCCTCCTCTTCTCCCTGCGCTTCCCTCAGACCGAACCCTCAGACGACTGCCAGAGTCGACTCCTGCTGGAACTTTCAAACTGATTCTCTTCGTTTTTCGTAGACGGCCATCCCCGCTGCATGTGTTGCATGGAGTGGAGGACTCCCCAGTCCCCCCACATGTCGAGCAAGTCATGACTTGTTGGAAGATTCCCAACGGGGTTCTTGTTGAAGATATTACTTGCCCTTGACCTCCGCAGGTGTTGCATTTGGTAGGCTTTGTGCCTGGCCGGGCCCCAGAACCACTGCAGCTCCTACAGCTCTCCAGTCGGGCGATATCAATCTCTTTTCCGACACCAAAGACAGCTTCTTTGAAGTCGAGGATGAGGCTGTAGCTCTCATCATCTCCTTGCACTGGCTGACTGCGGGCAGCTCTGCTTCCTCCCATGCCGCCCATTCCACCCATGCCGCCCATGCCTTCGAATAATGACTCAAAGAGGTCAAAGGGGTTGCCGTAGTCCTGGAATTTGATGTTTTTCAAAGTTGAGCACAAAGGTCAATTAATAATACCAGTTTAGAGCATCTGTAGTCGTTTTGGCCAAAAACAACGCTGCAGTCGTTGGCCAAATATGCATAATTCGCTACAGGAGATTGCCATAAATGAGAGAGGAAATGAGATATATGCATATATGAGAGACGGCACTCCAAGTGCCGTCGCACCAAATTTTTTTTTAAAAATTGTTGGACGGCACTTCAAGTGCCGCCGCACAAAAAAATTTGTTTTTTTAATGGTCGGACGGCACTGGAAGTGCCGTCCCACCAAAAAAAATTTAATTTCGTAATTAAAAAAAAAACCAAAAAGACCCCACTTCTGCCGTCCCTCCACTCAGTGTAGTTTTTTGCAATTTTTGAATTTTTTTGTAATTTTTTGTAATTTTTATATTTTTTTTGTAATTTTTTTTTGCACTTCGAATCCATTTTTCCCCCCCTCCGACGGCACTTCAAGTGCCGTTGCACCTATTACTCTTTTTTTTTCCTTCACTCCGACGGAGCTTCATATGCCGTCCCACCATTTTTTATTGTTTTTTATTTTTTTTTTCTCTCTGACGGAACATGAAGGACCGTCCCTTATTATTTTAATATAAAAAGGTAAAAAATAGCATTTGACGACTGCAGCAAAACGATCGATTGCTATTTCCATTTATTCATATATGCATATTTTATCCCTCAACGACTGTGGATGCTCTTAATAACTAGAGATGCCATCTTATAATTAGAGGGGTGTGAGAAGCCCATTCTTATCGTGTGTGAAATCAACCTACAGGTGCAATACACTCATTTTTTTTTCTTCTTCTCAAGCATATCTCTACTACTATAATGGGAGAAGCCCTTAGTGTATTTTGTCCTCAACCCAAATAATTACCAAACTGATCCACTTCCGAAATTATTTACCAAACTGATCCACTTTCGAAAATATTTACCGAACTGGTCCATAACAATTTTTTCTTTTTACCTTTTCATTATCCCTTCAATTTTTTTCACGTGCACAGCACGTCAATAGAATATAAAAAAAAATTATTCGAACGTGCATTGCACGTGTATTTACTAGTATTGGGAATTAGTGAACATCATATAATGCCCAATACTTAAATGATGTTTCCTATATTATTTGAATTTGGTAAAACAAGACAGGTGCAAAGAAAAAAAGTTTACCGGTGTGTTTAGGAATGGAGCTTAGTTAGGATACTAGAGTTTTGTAGAGTTCTCTCAAACTTCAGTTATCTTAACCTTTGCGTTGTTTAAACTTTTGTTATCTTTGCGTTGTTTGAGCGCCTTTTTGGAGTTGAAGTAACTATAGTTATCTCAACTTTTTTAAGCCCAAAAGTTGGATAACTCCTAATTTTTCTCAAGTACGTTAAACTTTGCTCTTTTCCTCTCTAAACTATGGGGTTAACTAAACTTTAGTTGGCTTCCCATACGTCACCAAAAAATGGAGTAAATATCTTTTTGAGTGAAGGTAGAGATGTGATAACTAAAGTTAGCTAACCTCTACCTCCACTTAAAAATAAACTTTAGTTAGCCTTTGTTTCCAAACACACTCTAGGTGTTATACTCTCAGCAAAGCAACTTACCCCCATGCCCCCCATACCAGAGCCTTTGAGGCCAGCTTCTCCATATTTATCATACAGAGACCGTTTCTCGTCATCTGATAAGACCTGCATAAAACATTGGAAGAATTATAGCACACTTTAATAAAGTGGATTGCCTGGTCAAAAGAAGTACAGTGAATTCAAGATATCACCCCTATGATCTTAGAGAAATGTAAATATGAAGTATCCCTCCTAAACTTTATCTTACAGCACTTTGTACCCCTAGGTTTTGAGAAGTTCGCATTTTCCACATGGACACGTTGTAATGCCCTGAACTCTCTTTAGTTGTCAATGTTGGGGAAATCAGTGTTCTATAAAAACTGTATGTATAGGAAGGAAAAATATGACATTCAAATATATGTTTCGGTATTAATGTATGGCAACCCATTATATTTTAGGTGTTTGGTTCCTTGCCAGTGAATTTTGCAAGTGTGTGGAAGTGGAAGTAAAAAAAGAAAATGACATTTCATGATTGCTTCCAATCACATTCGAACTTTTTGATCCAAATTCTATATGTCAAGTTTGAACGAAATATGTATTTGAATAAAAAAGTTTGGTATGGAATCATTATATGTAATTTTATTTTCTTAACTGCACTTGAACTTACAATACCCACTTGCAAAGAACCAAGCACACCCACTAGAGAAAACTTCAGGTATTGCCGACACACAATAAAATACAGGAACAGAAAGTGCCATCCTTTTTAACGTTTTGGGGTGCAAAAGGTTGAAGAAAAAAAATCCTTTAGGGATGACATATGCTTTTCTGTGAAACATTAGGGAGGTATCTGCAATTTATTATTTCAATCAACCAAAACAGAAACACAAGCTGAGTTATGGCTAACCTCATAGGCATTACTGATCTCCTTGAACTTCTGCTCTGCCCCACGTTCTCTAAAATGAGCAAATAAAGGCAAATTGAGTGCTACCAGATTTTGAAAATATGAGCACAACTTTATTTTAGATATAGATTAGTAAACTTATATGCAAGACAACAATAGGTCAAATAATATAGTGCAATATGAAGCAAGTCAAAACAAAAATAAAATGATTGTAGACTACTTGAACTTCTCACATTATAATCCTGGATGAGGTATCAACAAGTTCGTCCAGTCCATGATAAGCATAAACTGGGTCCATTAAATTACAATTCAGCTGTGAATTTGTCATTGCACACTATTTTCCTTGAGTTCTTGTGTTGTTTTTTTGGTTCCAAAGTTCAACTGAATAATAATGTTGTCATTTTTCCATCTTACTATCTGTTAGCAAGATATCAGCAATAAAAAGAATATAAGATATAAGAAGAAAGAGTAAGTAGAAACTTATCTCCGCACAATCATTCATTCACAAAAACAGTTTACTAATTCTCACCACTTTCGCTTTAAATTGGCTTTGATGTTAAAGATAAGATTAAAGGGAAAAGAGGAAAAAAATCTGATCCTGAAAGAAAGGTAATTGCTATTTTAAAATAAAGTTTAAGAGATTCATCATCTGTCACATAAAAGGTGATTGTTATTATAAAACTTGATTGTCCTCTAAAAACACAAATACACAAAATAAAATTTGGACCTAATTTTTCAAACAATCACCTTTTCTGCTCAGAGATCATTCCTGATCATTATTGAAGTGAAAAAGGAGAATAAAGAAAAGGAGAAGCACCAAACCGATTACATCAAAGAGGAGCCACCAGATACAAAGGTAAAGTGAATTCACAATCAAATTCTCTTGGAACAAAGGATAATATGAAGGTCTAGCACAAAGATTGAATGAAAATGCTTATATACCAAACTAATGTCAGATTAAGCCACTAAAAGCCTAGCTATCATAAAAAATATGAGTGAAGCACACATGCAACTTAATTACCACAATTAGTATCATACTTCATTCCTCAGTAAATAAAAGAGAGTAAAAAGTAATCTTGGGGATTCCATCAAGCGTTTCGGCAAGGAACTTACCTTACGGCTTCCATCTTTGGGTCTCCAAACTCTTCAATATCCTTGGTATCATACCAATTAACTCGATGACTTTGGTGGAATATCTCTAAAGAAAACCATAAATTACAAATTACTCCATGAAGGAGGAACTACAAATACTCAGATCTAAACTACACAAGTCCTAGTCAATTCTGAGTTCATACTGCTCTTCATATGGTTTCTACAGCTAACAATTAACAACTGAGAATAATCTTGAAGTCTGGGTGTATGCTTTAGGAATAAAAAGACAAACAAGCAAAAATCAACTACCTAACCCACTACAGTGTAAGTGGAATGTAAAATAACAATAATAGAATGATGAGGAAGGAAAGGAAATGACAAAGAAATAGGAGGAAGATACATTCAAGGCGATAGCAGTATTTAGGAGGAAGAAATATTCAACAACCTTTATCCATCAAGATAAACTATCCTCATTTCATTTATTGGATCCTCTTAATGGTATTAGATAATCTTTATCAGGATTCTGGAGAAACTTAAAAAATGTTCATTAGGCATTCTAGCCTCATATACATTATCCATAGGATTCTAATTTAATAGTTATTACATAATTGCTATTATGAATATAACTTTTGTTTTTGTTTTTGTTTTTGTTTTTGTTTGTTTTTGTTTTTTGGGTTGTGGGAGGACCTTTCAGATTCGTATCAATTATTCTTGCATCACTTCTGTTAGCACTCAATGTCATGCAACACGCTTTTGGATCTGTTGGCACTCTTCCCCTCTAGAGATCTAAATGGGTTCATGGAGAACTTTAACTTCTCAATTGCTTCCAGGTCCATGTGATATATATACATGTATCTACCAAGAAATATGTAGCATATTTATGAGAATTGGTTCGTATGGATGATTTTTACGTCCTTGTGTTCACTTCCAGATAAACCGGTCCAAACTCGGTGATTATAATTCAAGTTCAAATTTCTATGAATTAGAAATAGCGCAAAAGTCATGAAACCCACCAACGTATACCTGTTTAATTACAAAATCCCCTCAAGTTTGTTTTCGATCAACTTACCCCTCACATGACGTAATATCATATTTTACTGCTTTCTTGAGTACCTGAAATGACCATAATGCCCTCCTCCCATTAAAATAACCTGGAAAATCTTTCCCTCTTCTCCAGGTTTCAGTTCAGAGTCCTTGAAGTAGATCCTTCAAACGAAATTTTGAGGAGTTTTAAGTATTGAGACTCATTGATTCTATTTGGATCTTGAGATTTGGGGTTTAGGAAAAAACTAAATCTAGAGATTTTGAGTGGGAGTAGTTTCCAGTTTTGGGGATTTGGGGTTTGGGGAATGGGGAATCAATAACATTTAGGGTTTAGGATTCAAATGGATATTGGAGGATTAGGGTTTGAAAGGTTTTTTCTTTTTTTCTTTTTTTTTTTGGGAGGGGGGGGGGGGGGGGGAGTTGGAGTAAGAGATAGAAGGGGAAAGGGGAAGGACTGAAACTGAAACACGGGGAAGCGTGGAAGAGTTTCTGGGTTATTTTAATGGAAGGAGTGTTAGGGATTGATTTGAGTACAGTTAGATTGAGGAAATAATGGACTCAGAAGTGTATCTTTGAATTGGTAAATGTCTCAGTTGTTGCATCTTTTTTTCTGTTTTTTGGGTTTGGGTTGTAACCGGGTACGGGTAGTTGGTTTTTTGTCCCAATACCAACCCATTTTCAGTTAGTTACGAGTCTAACAAACTCTATCATGTGCGTCCCATGTAATTCCCATCTCTATAAAAGGGAGGGAACCCAAATTGTACAGTTTCATTCAAAAATCAATAAAGAAAAACTCCTTCCCCAATCCAGAGCTCCTCAAACCCTAGTTTCACTTCCAATGGCGAGGAATAGGCACTCTCAGAATGCAGGGCCTAACAAGGAGGGCACTATGGTCATTTCATATACCCAAGAAAGCAGTAAAATATAATATGACATCATCTTGGGGGTAAGTTGATCAAAAACAAACTTGAGGGGGTTTCTTAATTAAACAGGTAAACGTTGGGGGTTTTCATAAATGTTGCCCTTAGAAATATATCCACAGTTGTATAATAACTAAGCCATAACTGTAATGGGTGCTATTCCAAGTATGACACTGGTGTTGACCATAGATATCATTCGCAAAATTAACCACAATTCTCGAGCAAATTTAATAGTTGAACACAATATTACAAGTTTCTTAATATGCAAGTCTACAAGGTGTACCAACCTAATGCCTATCTTCATTGTCCAATAGTCCTACTGTGCTTAAATCTGTGCTAGAATTGAAGAACCTAGTTATCAATGGAATCCTCCCAAATTTAGCAATCAGGAAGAAAAAAATTCAAGGATCATACACCACAAGTATAATTTCAACAACAACAACAAAATGCTTTTGCATTTACCCCCAAATATTTGGAGTTCGGAATATGAAAATTATGTGTATGAATAATTTTTACTGAATATAATTCCTTAGTATTGTTAACCATTAGCATCCATAAGAAAAATGTTAGTAAATTTCCATATCTAATGATGAAAAGAATTTCTGCTCCACTAGATAGTAAAGATTTGAAAACAATTCATTCTTGAAATGGATTAAAACAAAACATATTAAAAAAACACCTTACTTGTTCACATCTGGATGATAACTCCTAGCAAGTTTCCGATAAGCTGGACAGGAATGACATCAGTTATATTCAAGTTATCACACATATATGCATAATACATACTGTGGGACATGTATACCTAAAAAAGATTTCTATTATTGGAAAACACTGTAACCGAGATGTTGCTTTGAAACAACAGAAGTTATGGCATGCTCTCCCTGTAGGTTTATTTCAAATTTCTGATATTTCTTACAATTTGTTTTAGGAAAAAGTACCAGCCATCTTTAAAATGCAATATTCAAGAAGGGACAAATCTGATTGATTTTAGAAGAATGAGAAGCACATTCTATATTCAATCCATGGCCATCATGTATTCATTAATTGCAAGCTGACTAATGACCTCCCCATTCTTATTAAATTGCTATATATAATGCCCAAAAGGTGGTCTCAAATACATTTACACAGAAGGATAATATTCTCTCATTTTGTTGGTTATCGAGGCAGACAAGGTCCAGATGGAAGCATAAAGTGTGTCTTTTCTCTTCACTCCGTTATGTTTCGTCTTTAACCATGAAATCAGCCTCTTAGGCTTTGACAGCATAGTTTTCAAGAATGTAAATCATAGGCTCTCTTATATGGTACTGATCCTTTCCAAATCGGCATGTATAGACAAAACGTGTGTAAAAACTAAAAGATTATGAGTTACATCCAAAACTAGCTCGATAAATGCAGTATATCAAGATAAACTTGATATTATGGTATTTCCCCCCAAAGAAATTATGTTATGCTCATCAAAACAAGAGAATAGTCGGCATGCTAACAACACACTAGGTTGGACTCAACTTTGGGATGATTAAACATATAAATATGTACAAAATTAATTGGGAATAGACAATCCATCTTTCATCTCTAAATTTAATGAAATTTATGTTCCTTCATATTATGACAATAAACCTTTGAAATATACTAAAATCTTATATCATTTAAGATCAACAAATGAAAATAGTATATATTGGTGAAGGGTTAATCACTTAAAAAAGCAGAAGGTTATAGCAGAATGCACTAACCACTTTTTATTTCAGATTTGCTGGAATTGTTTGAGACACCCAGGACAGAATAGTAATCCTGGACAACACAAAACATTCATTAAATGTAAGTATGAACTTTCAGCTCACAATAAGAGCTGCCACATTCTGTACAACCATAATCAAGACAAAAAAAATGTATGAGAACTCTTCAGCTAAAATAACGGTTCCCGCACTATATACAACCACAATCAAGTCAAAATAAACATAAGAGCACTCACAGCATCAGCCCTAACAATAAGCCGAGATCCCTTATGTCGATGTAAGCTCACAGGTGGTGCACGATTAAAGAGGGTAGATGGAGAGACTTGGCCAAAGAAGCTTGTATGGGAGGATGCCAAGCATGTTGCTCTGCTTCAATTGAGAATTTTAAAAAATATATCAGTGCAATATACACATTAAAGTAAATTTGGAAAGCAAAATATATTATCTGTTCCAAGTTTGTGAACTCTTTCTATATCTTTTAATATATCAAGGCCACAACTACAATGGAAACAAGTATTTTTAAAATAATGTCACTCTATAGCAATCATGTGTATAGATATAGCCTTAGTAAAGTTGCCAAACCCTATTAATTGTTCCCCCAACTGTTTAACCATGGACCCACTGAAGATGGCTCCCTCTGCTTTTTTGAAAGACCTTTGGTAAAATAACAAGCATGGAGGAAGTTATATTTGAGATGCTCTAAGCATAGTTTCCTAGGGAAAATGAGTTCTTATTGACATCCAGCCATATCTAATTTCTGTAGTCCTTTATGTCTCAGATCCTCAGATATGAATAATATTCCTTCACATTCCAGCTCTTTATAGATTTCAGACTCCAGGGATCTATATTTCTCCTTTGTTATACGAACTTTTTTAAAAAACCATAAAATTTTATTTGACTGCCTACAGTTCTTTTACATTTTATCGCATGGCCAACCCTTGCTCATAGTTGCCTGAAGTAAAAAATGGCACCAACTCATAAGGCTCATTGTAAGTTGCCAATTTTAACCCATGATCAATTATCTTGAGGAGCTTCTTGAACTTTTCATGGCACATGATGTCTTCACTTTAATTAGAAAAGTTTCATAAGCAGTCCTCATAGGCTCATAATGAACTTTAACAACTGTTAGATTTTTCCAAAAAGAAGAAGATAGTTTGATCTAAATAAATAAATAATAAGAAGCCAGTTTGGGAAAAAACAATGATGAAGAACATGAAGTTAGCTTGTACACAACAATATAAAGAGAAGCATGACAGCAATAACAGCTGTTAACAAATTATAATTAACAAGCTCACAAAATCTTAACTGAAAATGGTAACATTCAAACAGTAGAAAAGGACAATACTTTCAATGGGAGCATGAGTAATACTCACCCAAAATGAGAAAGAGGCAATTTATCTGTTATACAACATGCCATTACTTGTCGAGTTGATGACCAAAGAATTAATGGTTTAGCTCCCAGCTGTGGCACACATGTACCTCCACATGGTGTGATTGCCATGTAATCAACCTCCAATAAGACCTGTCCTATGAGTAGAATAACGAAGTTACCCTCTCAGCAAAGAGTCTTCAGTTACTGGGGAAATCTAAGAACACTACAGAAAGATGGCAAATAAAAAAAAGATTACCATGTAACTAGTTAAATTTAAAAGGTATATACCACTTTCTAATTATCAAAAGAAGAAACCAAATTTGGTTTAGTCAACTTTAAATGTTAAAACGCAGGGTTCTGCACAAACTCAAAGATGTATTTCAAGGAAAATTATCATGAGTTCATGCACATCCTCCTCACTAATTAAGCTTTCCTAGTAAAAATGGGTTTAACTGTAGAAAACTACATCCACATAAAGACTGACCAAGGTTGTGATCAAAATTGCCAACCATCCATATTCTGGTGATCAGGTCAAACTCATTCTGAAAGGAAAGACCTATGTAATTAATTAAGTTTTGAGGCACCACACAGGAACTGCTTAGCACGAACAAAGCATAATATAACTAATACATTATACTTAGTCTACAACCTCAATCTTACATAAATATAACAACAAAACATAAGAAGAGAGCACCATGTATTAGGCACAAATTTAAAAGAAAGCGAAAATTTAAATAATGTTCCACTCCCGACCCAATCTTTTGATGTTTGGTACTAATACTTCTGTGAGAAACTGTTAAAATATAAGTCTTAAGAACCTCAACCCTTACCACAACTTCAGAGATTTGGTCCAGCGGACGGGTCTTTCATATGGTATCGGAGTAACCCATGCCCAATTACCATCACCCGCACATATAATAAATAGCGGCTTTTAAAAAATACCAGTGGGCAGTCTAGGTTTCAACTGTTAGAATTTAAACTCAAATTTAGAATAAGTCATCCGTTTTTTTGTTTCTTTTGAACTAGTAAACTCTCTGTTGAGAGTTGTTCCTTTCTTTAGGAGAAATAATCTGCTTATTGAACTAGTAAACTCTCTGTTGAGAGTTGTCCCCTTCTTTAGGAGAAATAATCTGCTTATTATATGGGAATGGTTGTAGTTGGCTGGCCTATATATAAAGGCATTTGAGCTCATAACAAATATACCCATTCAGAAGTTATATAAACATCTCTTTTCTTTCCTATAAATAATTCTTTGATCTGTTCCGATCCTTGCAGTTTTTTTCTTCAATTGGTATTAGAGCTAAGGATGAACGGATCAATTCAACCTCAACTTCCGAAGTTCAGCGGGAAGAACTTTGATCAATGGATCATCCAAATCAAGGCACTGTTCGGTTTCCAGGAGCTATGGAAAATCGTCAAGCATGGGTACGTTGAACCGGCCGATCAAAGAGCACATGAAGCCCCCACTCAAGTCCAGAAGGATTGTTTGAGAGAAAATAGAAAGAAGGACAAGAAGGCGTTATTCTTTCTCTATCAAGCTGTAGACGAGATGGTGTTTGAAAGAATCTCAAGTGCAACGACGGCTAAGGAAGCGTGGGATCTTCTGCAGAAATCCTACAAAGGTGATGCGAAGGTGAAGAGTGTAAAACTGCAAACTCTACGAGGTGAATTCGAAACTATTCATATGAAAAATTCTGAAAGCATTTCCGATTATTTTGATCGAATTCAATCTCTTGTGAATCAAATGCGGGTTAATGGTGAAAAATTGGATGATTTACGAATTGTTAAAAAAATCATGAGATCATTAACAGACCGTTTTGATTATGTTGTTGCTGCAATAGAAGAGGGAAAAGATCTCTCGACATTGTTAGTTGAAGGGCTAATGGGTTCTTTGAGTTCTCATGAACATAGGATAAAACAAAAGGTTGCATCCAGTTTAGAACATGCCATTAAGTGCTTCCAAACTAAGGTGGGGATAAACAACAAAAGTGGCTCTAACAATGAAGAAGGTTCAAGTCAAGAAAAGAATGAAAAAATGAATGGCCGATACAGCAATGGCTCAACAAAGGATCGAAACTCCAAGCAGCGAGCAACTGAAGGAAAAAGGTATGACAAATCCACAGTACAGTGCTTTCGTTGTAAGAAATTTGGTCATTACAAATCAGAGTGTAGAACTAAGTTTTATAGAAACAAAACTCATCATGTTAACTATGCTACTGACAATTTGAAAGAGAAGGAAACTCTGTTGTTGGCCTGCAATGCCAGTGAAGAAGATCATATCAACAAATGGTATTTAGATACCGGGTGCAGTAATCACATGTGTGGAAAGAATGAGCTATTCTCCCACTTAGATGAATCTGAACGTGGGGAAATAAACTTTGGAAACAAATCCAAAGTTTCAATTATGGGAAAAGGTAAAATTCTCATACGTTTGAAAAATAGTTCTCAAGATTATATATCTGATGTCTATTATGTTCCTAGTTTACATTGGAATTTATTGAGTATGGGTCAGCTTTCTGAAAAGGGACATAAAATCATTATTGATAATGGAGTGTGCACAATTGAGAATCGGCAAAACGAGCTAGTTGCTATAGTAAAGATGACAAAAAATCGCATGTTTTCGCTGTCATTGAAAACTGAATCAGTTAATTCTTTTAATGCGATTGTTCTAGACAAAAATTGGTTATGGCATTTTCGGTTTGGTCATCTTAACTTCAATGGATTAAAATTGTTGTCTCAAAAGAATATGGTTACTGGCCTACCTTTGCTTGAATGTACTAATCAACTATGTGAAGGTTGTATTCTTGGAAAGCAACATAGGAATTCTTTTCCAGTTGGAAAGTCACGAAGGGCTACAAATAAGTTGGAGCTTGTGCACTCGGATATATGCGGGCCAATGGAGGCTGTATCACATGGAGGTAATAGGTATTTTATTACTTTCATAGATGATTACAGTAGAAAAACTTGGATTTATTTTTTAAAGCAAAAATCTGAAGCTTTTGAAGTGTTTAAAGAGTTCAGAGTTTATGTTGAAAAACAAAGTGGTTGTTCCTTAAAAACACTAAGAACGGATAGAGGCAGAGAATATACCTCTAATTCGTTTGTTAATTTTTGCAAAGAAAATGGAATTAAACACCAAGTTACAGCTAGCTATTCGCCTCAACAGGATAAGGTCTCTGAAAGGAAGAATAGGACCATTGTTGAAATGGCTCGAAGCATGTTGAAAGGTAAGAATTTACCTAAAGATTTTTGGGCGGAAGCTGTTGCATGTTCTGTTTATCTTTTGAATAGGTGTCCTACAAAAAGTGTACAAAATATGACACCTAAGGAAGCTTGGAGTGGTTATAAACCAAATGTAGAGAGCCTTCGGGTATTTGGGTGTGTCGCATATGCCCATGTACCAAAAGAGAAAAGAAGAAAATTTGATGATAAAGGTGAGAAATGCATTTTCATTGGTTACAGTGATAAAACCAAGGGATATAAATTGTTTAATCCAAAAACAAGTTCAGTTGTCGTGAGCAGGGATGTAGAGTTCAACGAAGACGCATCTTGGCAGTGGACTACTGAAGAGAAGAAACAGATGGGAATACATATAGAGGAATTACAACCAGTTGATGTTATTGAAATAGCACCACAGATTCATAGCACAACAACATCGCCTGTTCCTTCTCCGGTTCATGTTGAACGGACTCGTACTTCGAATCATAATCGTGTTATGCCAGCACGGTCACAGGATTATGTTGTAACAAATGATAATCATGTTTCTGATGAAGAAATTATAAATTTTGCACTGTTTGCAGATTGTGATCCTCTCACTTTTGAAGAAGCAGCACAAGATGAAGGATAGCTTCAAGCTATGGATGAAGAAATTCGGTAGATAAAGAAGAATGATACTTGGGAGCTAACTTCTCTTCCTGAAGGAAAAAAATCGATCGGAGTCAAATGGGTGTTCAAAACAAAATACAAGTTAGATGGTCAGGTGGACCGTTTGAAGGCCAGGCTAGTCGTGAAAGGCTACAAGCAAAAGCCATGTATTGATTATTATGAAGTTTTTGCACCCGTTGCTAGACTTGATACCATTCGTATGGTGATTGCTTTAGCTGCAAAAAATAAATGGAAGATACATCAGATGGATGTTAAGTCTGCATTCTTGAATGGCTTTCTCGAAGAAGAGGTCTATGTTGAACAGCCTACACGATATGTCACTGAAGGACACGAAGACAAGGTTCTCAAGTTGAAAAAAGACTTGTATGGCTTAAAACAAGCACCAAGGGTGTGGTACACACGCATCGACTCATATTTCCAAGAAAATGGTTTTCTTAAGTGTCCATACGAACATACTTTGTATATCAAATCTAACTCACATGGAGATATGCTTATTGTCTGCCTATATGTCGATGATTTGATCTTCACAGGAAATAACCCAATTTTGTTTGATGAATTCAGGAAGGCTATGAGTTGCAAGTTTGAGATGACTGATATGAGTTTTATGTCTTATTTTCTTGGAATTGTGGTTATGCAGATAGATGAAGGGATATTCATCTCACAGAAAAAATATGCAGCTGACATTTTGAAGCGTTTCAAGATGGCATCTTGCAATCCAATCAAGACTCCAGTTGAAGCAAGGTTATCTTTGGATAAGATTGGGAATGGTGAGTTTGTTAATTCTACTTACTATCGAAGTTTGGTTGGTTGTCTACGTTATTTGACCTCCACAAGACCTGATATTGTTTATGGAGTCGGACTCATTAGTAGATTTATGGAGACACCAAGCCAAAGCCATTTGCAAGCTGCAAGAAGGATTTTGAGATACATCAAAGGTACTCAAAGTCATGGTATTCTTTATTCATCTGCTGACAATTGTGATCTTGTTGGATATACAGATAGTGAATGGGCAGGTGATATGGAGGAAAGGAAAAACACTTCCGGTTACGTGTTTCACATGGGCTCAGGGGTGTTCTCTTGATCATCAAAGAAGCAGCAAGTTGTGGCATTATCAACTGCGGAAGCGGAATATATGGCAACAACCTCTAGTGCATGCCAAGCTGTTTGGTTGCGGCGGTTACTTGAAGAGTTGAACCAGAAGCAAGAATCTCCTACAAAAATCTACTGTGATAATAAGTCAGCATTTGCATTAGCAAAGAATCCAGTGTTTCATGGTAGAAGCAAGCACATCGGCATTAAGTATCACTACATTCGGGAGCTTGATGAAGACAAGGAGATCGAGCTGGAATTTTGCAAATCTGAAGATCAAGTTGCGGATATCCTCACGAAGCCTTTGAAAGCTGAAGCATTTTACAGACTGAAGAAGATGATGAGCATGAGTTATTTTGATAAATTTGAGTTTAAGGGAGGCTGTTAGAATTTAAACTCAAATTTAGAATAAGTCATCCGTTTTTTTTGTTTCTTTTGAACTAGTAAACTCTCTGTTGAGAGTAGTTCCTTTCTTTAGGATAAATAATCTGCTTATTGAACTAGTAAACTCTCTGTTGAGAGTTGTCCCCAATCTGCTTATTATAAGGGAATGGTTGTAGTTGGCTGGCCTATATATAAAGGCATTTGAGCTCATAACAAATATACCCATTCAGAAGTTATATAAACATCTCTTTTCTTTCCTCTAAATAATTCTTTGATCTGTTCCGATCCTTGCAGTTTTCCCCACAGAAAAGGGTACTCCACCTGCGGCGGCATCCTACTAAAACTTAAAGTGGAAAACCCTCAGCCCTTACCACGAAACGAAGAATTGTAATCTAGGCTCCTATATTCTAACATATAATCGAACAAAGGCGGCTAATTGAAGGTTCATCCATGTCAAAACTGGTGAAATAGCTCAATAAGTAAGACTTCTCACTTAGTTCTTCGACATTAATAACCTTCATTTTCTTCACTAATTATTCACACATTTCATCACTTATACTAAAATCAGCCTTAATCATCATCGTCTTTTTCCCCTGAATTTATACTAAAATCAGCCTTACAGAGTAATCTTTTTACCAATCAATATTCACCAATTTCTTCAATTCCAAACTTGTTACTAAAATAAACCTTACAAAAATTTAAACTTTTTTAGAAAAAAATCAAATTCCACCCCAAAATCTCAATGAAGGCCATTAATGAATTGCAGGAAAATTGGAATAAAAGCAAAAATTTGGGTTTGGAATTTGGAGTACCTTGGCGTCGGAGCTGAACTGAGAGAGAGAGAGGAATGAGATAGGGGTTGGCTGCTGCTTTTTTGTTCGAGAAAAAATGCCTTATTTTCTGTACGGTCTGGTGATCCGCTAGACCACGTTTGTGATATGAAAAAGATTCCTTTTTGGATTACATGCCTTTTGTTCTTTATACTACTAGTTACGAAAAATGTTAAGGTAACAATTTTCCCTTTTTTTTAAAAGAAAAATGTGGAAGTTAGAGATTCTGTTTAATTAATAAGTCGCTAACAAAATAACTTAGTGGATTGGACGAAGTACAACAAGTAGATAACAATACAGGAAATAAAATACAGTACTTTCAACTAACATAGGAGGGTGGGAACAATAACAAACAAAAAGAGCGGCTGAAGTTGCAAATTGGAAACCCCCCCAAAAAACCCTCAGCGCCGCCCCAAAAAACCCTAGTTCTAAAATCCTAGGGGCGGCGGCTGCTACCCTCAGCGCCCCCCCCCCCCCCCCCCCCCCACCCCACCCCGTCGTCCCCTCTGACCTCTCCTCCACCTTCGATTCGACCTACCCCTTCTGTCGCGGCGTTGAATCGAGCAGATCCAAGGCGTCCACGAAGCCCCGCAAGTCTACGGCGACGGAGCTACACGACGTCCTCGATGTCGCCGATGCGCGATGAAGACGTAGCTCCACTACGTCGATGGGGCTCCACAGCGTCCCCCCCTAAGCCGCCGCGAATCCAACCCCCCCTCCCCTCGCGTCTTCGCTCCACCGCACCAGCTGCGTGGCAACGAAGACGTCCATGAATGCCGACATTCCTTCCTTCGCGTCTGTGCCTCGAACCTCCAAGCTCGTCCCCCCGGTGCGCCGCCTCACTTCGACGGCAGAGTTTGGTAGCGCACCGATCGTGGATGTTGGTCGCGCCCCCTTTGGTTGCGGAGCGACGTCTTCGCCGTGCCAGAGCATCCTCCCGCGCCTTTGGTAGCGATCGCCTCGAATCTGGGCGATGGCGAGATGTGCCCACCCCCCCGCGCCTCACTTTGCTTCCCGACATCGAAGGTGGAGAGCTCCCACGGTGGGGAGATCCAGGTACACCTGCGGTGAGGAAGTTTTTTTGTAAGAGTTGGGGAGTGGGAATTGTACGATTGTGGGGCTTGGGCCCGAAGATGGGATCCCTCCATGACGTGCGATCACTTGTTTCAACTTCTGGGGTGTCCAATGATGTTGCCGGTGCAGTCTTCACAACGCCTACTATCAGGCTATTGAGCTTCCTCCAGCTTAGGTCACTGTCTCGTTACAGCATCGCATCTTCCATCGAATTGGGAGAAAGAGTCGAGTTGAGTTTGTGTGGTGAGAAATCGCCTGGGAGAGCAAGAGCGCGAGAGATGTAAATGTATCCTCTCCACGGCTCTCCCTTGGAGCGTGGTTTTTTGGTGGGGTGAGCGAGATAGTTGTTTGGTGAGAAATCGCCGGAGAAAGCATAAGCGTGAGAGAGGTGAAGGTATCCTCTTCACGACTATCTCTTTGGTAGCGGCTGTGAGAGCTGTTGGCGCGTTTGTATGATGAATGGTGGAGATGGTGGGAGGGTACGGTTGCTGTGCTTGTGCCGTTATTCGGCCTGTGTGGCTTGGGCCCAAAGATGGGGTCCCCCCAGCGAGGAGAAGGCAGGGATCGACGGGTGATAAAAGCCTGCCAGACTAGTTTCAGGTGGGTGTGCACGTGTCGTAGAGGTAGTGTACGAAGCTAAACTGACGTACATGCAATTTAGTTGGACCGAGCTTATTTGTCAGCCCACCCTCCAGAGTTGTTAGAGGGATTTGTTGTTTGTACGGATCATGTTGCTTCACGTATGTTTTACTTTCTGTCTGTCCCAGTTCTCTGGGTTTGTATCGTTAATTTCTTATTAATGAAACAGGGTGACCAGATTTCACCTTTTCCTTCAAAAAAAAAAATAATAACAAACAAAGAGCATACATAAAATGAGTAATTATGAGAGTTCCCTCCAACAAAGCCCCGGAGGGTGGGATCTTCTGATCATACACGTGTGTCGCTCACTCCAGAGTTGGCCCAAAATCTACCTCCTCATCGTCGTGCTCCTCTACATTGAAGGTTCGGGGATCCTACCTCTTGGTCCCGAAGTAGCTGTAGAGCCTAAAGGAGATGAGATACATAATATGAAATAAAATGTCAGAAATAGTATTACAAGTCCCACAAAAGTAAAAGTTATTTCGATCAAGCTAAAGAACCCAGGTTGTGGTGGAAATAGCGATGTATCAAGCTTCCTTCATTTATCTCCTTTCAACGAGGAACTTCAGACCAATCCACAGGTCATCGTAAAAAAAGGGAAACGACGTAGTGCCTAGAGCCCTGAGAACCTCAACTAGAACAGACTTGCTTCTATGGCACTCAAGAAAGAGGTTTTATCTGGTTTCCGTGTGTAAGTTACAAAACCCACAAGAGGTCGCTATGTTAGGCTGACGTTTAGCAAAATTTTCTCTAGTCAAAATGTCATCGTTAAGGACCAGCCATAGGGACACCTTAACTTGTAGGGTTGTCTTAGCCCTCTAGATCACTGTAGACCATCTAAAATGTAAACGATTATACAAAGACCACACCGTGAATCCCCTATGCTTTTCCGGTCCCCAAGCATTCCAATCAAGTCCATTAGAGCATGTAACCCCAGCTTGGCCAATGTGGGATTGTAATTCCTCCAACCTTGTTAGTGATGACTGATTCAGTCACCTCTTGAACGGGGCTTCCATATACCACGTTTCCATGATTTAGCCACCGTGACATGTGATTGTGATGATTGGTCGTAAAGATTTGGGAACAGCTCTCACGCCCCGCTTCCGAAAAAGGAATATGAAATACGAGTACGTGACAAAGCCCAGCAAATGATTTTCATCATTCATAAGCTGTAAGATCGACTCAACATCATAACAGAAAATATAACAGAATATACTCAACCACACATGCATGAATAAATTATTAACCAACAGAAATTATTTGAAATAAATATAAATTTCCCAAATAAATTCAAGATTTGGATCAAAGCAAAACTTCGGGACTACAAGCCCGTCACAAGTTTTAAGTAGCAACAAGAATTAAATAAACTCAAGTACAAATAAGTAAAGCATGATTTCTCCAGGCAAAGCTTATAATTTTTTCTCACTAACTCTTGCAAGCAATTCGTCTTCCAAATCTGTATATTTATTAATTGACAAAGAAAATAGAGAAACAGGAAACAGTACGCTTGTTAGTGCAAGTTACAGGCCGCAAGTAGTACAAGCAAGGGGTATGAAAACAAGTGCAAGAAAATATGAAACAAAATTTGAAATCAAAAGTATGCAACATGACATGACAGGGATGCGACAAGTAAGAAAGTTCAAGAGACTAGCTAGCAAGTAAAATGAATCAAGTAACAGGATCAGGTGACATGTAACAAGTAACAGGAACAGGTAACAAGTGAGCATGTAATTTCTATCAAGTGTCAAGTACAAGTATCAAGTAGCATGCGAGGCAGGTGGCAAGTGTGTACAAGTAACATGCTATTCTTAAGTCTATTGTTTAATTCTATCTAGGTAGCACTTTATGCGTTCCGATTATTTACCACATGGTTCTTACATACAAACAAGTTACGTTTAAATTTCGTAGTAGATTCTATAGTTCATGTACTCGGGTCTTCACAGGTTTACAAAACTTGGTCGGTAAACTTGATTGGTAACATGTAATTAACTTGGTCGGTAAACTTGATCGGTAACATATAACTAACTTGGTCGGTAAACTTGATCGGTAACATGAAACTAACTTGGTCGGTAAACTTGATTGGTAACTTAGTTGGTAACTTGGTCGGTAAACAAGTCACACGGGTCCCCTTCCGAGTACATGATCCTATATTGCCCACTACTAGATCTTTCTCTTAAACCCCGGCTTGTTCTTATTTATTATTATCAAAACAGGCATGAAAGTGCACAAACAGGACAAGTAATATGACAAGGGACAGGGAATAAGTTCAGGTCGGTTAGGAAACATGTTCGAGTGTCAACACAATTTATAATAATGAGAAACAACGAGAATTCAAATTCTGGACAGTAGGACGTTGCTGCGCCAAAACTAAGATTCCCATTGCTACAGGAATGCAAATTTGAAGATGTCAGAAGTTCTAGAAACTAGACCCTCTTCTGGTTTTAGCGCATATAAACAATATGTATAAAAGTTGTAGAAACTGGTGTTAAAACAGCAATCTACACAAATTTCATGTTCAGCCAGAATTCTCAAAGTTGTGTTTATAACATAAAACAGGTCTGAAAACACGAAAAATAAATCCAAGAAAATTAGGGAAGACTCTCTAGTATGTCTAGTCTCAGTATATTAAATTTCATGTCATTATACTATATATATAGCATAATCAAATTAAATTGGAAAACAGGGTGACACAGCAAATTTGTGAATCTAAAATTCCAGACCCAGCAGCACTAAAACAGCCATAACTCAAAAAATATAATTCGGAATTCCATTCCATCAAAAGGGTTGTAAACTAGACATCTGGGACAACATTTCATATTTGGAACTCAAGTCAATATTCTGACATTGTCAGGGTCGAAATAGCAAGCAAAAACAGAAACATCAACATTAGTGGGTTCTTTTATATGAAAAGTGTCATGATTGATAATTATTATGAGTCTAAATTAGTGTGTGATATAAGTCAGGGGCTCACAAGCATCAAATTAGTGCCCATGGCTATTCTCAACTCAAAAGAGAGCAAAATCAACACATGCATCATACAAACATATATCTACAAGTCAAGGTGATTATTAATTTCATGTGTTCAAATAATTAAATAATGAATAGATCTTACTAGTTGTGAAATGAGTGTATCAACGAAAGGTTGTGACCCTTATGGTTGTGGAGTTGATAAGGACGGCAACAAGTAAAAATGAGATCATCAATGATAAACCAAAGGTGAGTCACAACTACAATCTATTTACGGTATTTTCAAATAAAAGCTTGTACTAGAACAACGAATTGTACAAAAAAATACTTGCCTTGATTGGACGAGGACGTTGATCGACGATCGAGATCGGATGGATCGGATCGGCATGGATCTTGATGGCAATCAAGATCAAGGAAATCGACGGCTGAGATTCAATAATCAAGATCAAGATCAAAGAGATCGACAGCTCAGATCTGATCTGATCCTGATGATCAAGATGATCAGAGAATCGGACGGTCCAGATACACTTTGCTGATGATGAAGATGGTGATGGCGATTGTGATCAGATTGGACGGTCTCTGTAACTTGGGTCGACTGAGGGTGCGGGAATGAGGGCAGGATGATCAGAGGCAAGGGCGAGGGAGCAAGGGCAGAGGAGCGATGGAGTAGGGGATGAGTGGAAGATAGGGGACGATGAATAGTAGGGGGGCGGCTGTGTTGGGTTCCAATGGTAACTAGGGTAGGGTAATAAGGGTTAGGGTTAGATTAGGTTAAGTAGAGTATTTATATATAAGGGGTTTGGGTTGATGGGTTGAAATCCAATAAGATAATGGATTTTAGATTAAAATAATAAGTAATATATCAATAAATAAATCAATACTCATATAGTAGTACAATTAAATCAATTGGTATACAAAATCCTTACTCCAATAATCATAAAATATATATGGAGATCAATAGACTTCCACAATTTAATAAGTAACGAAAAATATGTAACATCCTGAATTTTCATATAACTAAATATAAAAAATTTCATTTGATTTCAAATGTTTTGCACGTGCAAAATAATGTATGCATTGGCCTTAAAATTATTTTAATACCATGAACAAATATTTCATTTATCTTTTAAAAGCCTTTTATTATTTATTATAGGATCCTAGACCTAATAACTTAATTCTAGCCCACCCAAAATAAATTAAATTAATAAGTTAAAAGCCCATAGATTTTAGCTCACCCAGCTAACCCACTAATTAATTCTATTATTAATTAAAACAACTTATATGGTAGACTTGCCATGTAACCAATTAGTATAACAAATAAATGAACAAACTTAAGTATAGGTGTGCATGTGGGGGCACGTGCATTGCACATGCACGTGCAACATGAATAAAGGGGAGGCCGCCCAATAGTGGGGAGATGGAGAGTGTGGAGAGTTGCTTGCTTGCTACTGGGTGGTTCTTCTAACTCCCAAGTGCATCTTAGCCCTTCATCCAAACACATCTCAACCCTTCATTTGTTCATGAGTTGTGTATAAATAGCCCCCCTTGTCTTTCTTCATCCCTTGCACCTTATATTTTTAAAGAGAAAGAGAGAAAGTTGTATGAGAAAAAGATTGAGTGTGTGAGAAAGAGAAGAGTTTGTGTGATGGAAAGAAAGAGTGTGTGTGTTCATTTTCATTGTAAGCCGGCCAAGAAGAGGGAAGTCTTGGTTTGTACAAGGAGGAGAGGCTCGGGTTTTGCACAAGCTAGGAGGAGAGGGCTCGCGACTAGGATCAAGGAGAAGGGAAGGCAATCGTGCTTTCATGGAGTTTTCATTAAGAATTCCCATTTGTTCTTCAAAGAGGTGGATAATTTTTCTACTTCTAATTTAGATATCATGTTAGTAGGCTAATTTTATGAATATGCTAAAGTAAATAATTAAATTTGCCATGTGATTGCTTAAAGAGACTAGTAAAGTAAAAGAGAAAACATTGATTAAGATTAGTGAATTAAAACTTATTATGGTGCCTTATTAATGTAATTCATGCTAAAATATCTATTTTAATGAACCATGCTAATTTGATAATTTTGCTTAGCGAATGGCTTAATTGTTGATTAAGATGAATGCATATTGATATGTGTTAGTTGCTAAATGGCTTAGTGTTGTTTCAATTATATAGTGATAATGTGATAAGAGAAAGAAATAGTCTCACTAGTATATGTTGTATGAGTATAAGGAATTTTATAAAGAAACTTTAATGAGGGACAACATTTTATTTAAAAAATTGATAATATAGTTTCCTTAATACAAGTTGGAAGGAAGATTTCATATAGTTTGAAAAATAAGAATTTTGTGAAAATAAATACAATGTACTATACTGTAATTTTGAAAGAAAAGAGTCTGGAAAAGAATTAGATTTTGAATGGTATAAATTTAGTTGGAAATCGAAATTATTAAAGAAAGTTAGAAACAGACTAGTAGAATAAAGCAATTTTAGCTCAGGATTATAACAAAAAATGGATTTGGGCCTACTGGATTTCGGTGTGAGGTCAGGGCGATCTGTACAGTACCTGTCTTCAAGGGTTGGGTCTTGGAAGACTCTGTTTTTATTAAAATTTGATTTTTTACCAAACTCCTGAAGACCAATACTTAAGACTTTGAGTCTAGTTTTAATCGCCAACAGCCTTTGGACTTCTTGGTCTTCGGGTGTGCAATATTTTGACATATTTTAGTGAGATTTGGAAGTGATTTTTGGGATGAAGAACTTGATAATTTTTCTTAGAATATGACTTTTGAATAATTAAAGAAAAGGAAAATTTGAATTTAAAGAATTTTGTTTAGAGATCAAATATTGAGATTTTTCGACATGGAAGATTGGAGTAAGTCATAAATTGAAATTGGTGTTTTAATATATGCAAGTGTGCATGGAAAACGAAATAAAAAGATCATGATGAAATATGGAAATTTGTGAGTATAAACACTCATTTTTGGTGAACATGAAAAGATGTTAAAATCTAGAGTATAGTTAAGTCCTTACACCGGCGTAAATGAATTTTGAAGATAAATGTTCTAGAAAAGACCAAGAATGGGTTGTTGTTATTAATTGATGTTTAAGACCGGTGTAAAGCTAATGCTAACTCTACGGTGTTAATTTTACTCATGATTTAAATATCTAAGGACAACACTATAGTGAAGATGTGATGAAAGTAAGAGAAAAACACAAGTATGAGGGCCTCGAATTCATGATGTGAGAGTTTTCACAGGCTGTCTACATGATGTGTCATGTCACGACGTGAATCCATCTCCGGAATTTTGATTTTCTGAGTATTCTTGAGTTTTTTAAAGCATAAAAATTGAGATTTTTTTTTAATATTCTTCTAATATTATTAGACTTTATAAAAATTATTTCTACAAGATTATTTAGATCAAATATTGAGATTTTTCGAAATGGAAGATTGGAGTAAGTCATAAATTGAAATTGGTGTTTTAATATATGAAAGTGTGCATGAAAAATGAAATAAAAAGATCATGATGAAATATGAAAATTTGTGAGTATAAACACTCATTTTTGGTGAACATAAAAAGATGTTAAAATCTAGAGTATAGTTAAGTCCTTACACCAGCGTAAATGAATTTTGAAGATAAATATTGTAGAAAAAGACCAAAAATGGCTCGTTGTTATTAATTGATGTTTAAGACCGGTGTAGAGCTAATGCTAACTCTAGGGTGTTAATTTTACTCATGATTCAAATATCTAAGGACAACACTATAGTGAAGATGTGATGAAAGTAAGAGAAAAACACAAGTATGAGGGCCTCGAATTCACGGTGTGAGAGTTTTTACAGACTATCTACATGATGCATCATGTCATGACGTGAATCTATCTCCGGAATTATCGCGATCATGGCGACACTTGTGGGGTGCTTGGTGACTACGTAGTGCCATTGTATCATGACTGAGAAGAATTTTCCATAGGCTGTCTACACGATGCGTTATGTCATGACGTGTGATTCCTCTCCAGGCTGTCTGGAAATGAGCTCGTAACTCATAAAACATCTAGGAACTTACCGTAGTAGTTAAACTCATAACGAGGGATTCAACCCTACAAGATGAAGTACGGTTAAGGGCTTGCCCTCGGATCTATGTAGAATGGGATGCATAGGTTCGAACAAGTGTGCATTAGTGTCATGAATTATAAATAATTGCATTAAGGCTAAGTGCACTAGCACACACGACATCAATAAGATAGTCTCCCCTTAGCTTTGTTTGCGATCAAGTGTGTGCTTTCCAAGTAAGAGAAATTGATGTATTATATCTCAGCGTCAGTTGTATACAACTGACGTGCCCACAGTTTCTATGCAGGATAAAATGAATGAAATGACTAAAGAAGGAATGTTGCTTAAAGAAATGTTTCAATTGTTATTTTATTCGTGTATTATGTTGTAATTTATTTCTGCTACGTTAATGTAAACATTGTTGTATAAATTTTTTTAATTCCTTGTAAAATTGTATGAAGTGAAGTGTAAAGATCTTGTGGAACTTCAAATTCAGACTTATTTGGAATTCGGAGTGTTACAAGATGAATTTTAATAAGCATTCAAAAGTAATAATAATAACAATAATGATAATATATATACATATCAAAATGGGATTTGAGTTTAACAATTTTATTAAAATCCAAATAGCAATAATATAATTGGTTTGGGCTAAAATGTAAGTAGTCGATCAATTAGGAATATAAAATAAATTAAAATACACTGTTATTCAAAATAAATATAATTTTCGATTAGAAAAAACTTTAATATAAAATTCAATTGAATTAACAAATAATGAATTTATAAATAATCAAAATACAGAAGATATTCAGAAAATATGTATTTGTGGGAATGGGGGTTACAACAGATCTTTAAGCAAGTGAGCACCGCACCACCTGTCCCGCCAGAATTTAGTCATATGACCATTACCAATAAACGACATCACACAGCTATATAAAGGGTCAAAAGCTTTAGCTACCCCTTTCCAGAACCATGAGAGTCTTAGCATTGGTATCGGGTCGAGTTGGGTCGGGTCCTTCACTACCCGGACCCGTGAGGACCGGGTCCGGGTCCTATTAAAATATTCCTACCCGTTCGGGTAGGAGCGGGAGTGTGAGCGGCGAGTGAAGGCGGCGAGTAGAGCATTTAGAATAGAGGAGAGAAGAAAAATGCATGAGTTTTGAGTTTGGAAGAGGAAGATTTAGAATTGAGGAGGAATGAGGGGAGGGATGAGGATAGAATATTTATTTTTATGTTGATTTTTTGGGTTTTTTAACGGGTCTGGGTCGGGCCTCTTTTGAGCGGACCCCGACCCGAAAGTACGATGGTTCCCAGTTTAGGACCCGGGCACGGGCCCGAATAGGCCGGGTCGGTTCCGGGTTTCGGGTATTTATACCAATGCTAGAGAGTCTGGGCCAACCCCAGTTGACACGTCCCTTTTCCCGTGTAGGTATGACTGAACGAATTCCTGCCAACCATCGCCATTAGGATTGTAACGCCCCTGCCCCTAGCTCAGACAATTTACACAATTTATAAGACAAATTAGATACTATGTAGTACAACTGCCCACCACAGGCTGCCTCTCAAAAGTTGGTTAACCGATTAGGTGACTCTTGATCATAGGCTTAGTTATTTATATACTATTTAATTACTATTCAATTCCGATATGGGACATATTCCACAACCCTGTTCTCTCTCTCCGAAATCAATAGAGACAGAGTTTCAATTTCGCAGGTGGGCCCCAAGGAGAGCGGCCACGTCATCAAGACTTCTTTGACCGAAGTCAGCATATGCTGCTGCTTCACTCCTCCAACGTGCCCCCCCCCCCCCCCCCCCACACACACACCTTTGAATATTCCATATCAACTTTACAAGATATTTACATGATTTTGCCATCATGCATTTTTATTTAAACCAAACAGCCAAACATACTTTTTCAACATATTATACATAATATACAATATATTATACTATTCAGAAATTACGGGGTGTTACAAGGATGAAATACTTTCCACCACCATTTACCGAGGAGGGCAAAATTCATGTATCTCAAGTCGATAATACCCAAACCGCAGTGGGCTTTCTTCATGCAGGCTTTATCCCACCTGACAAGATGGAAGCCTCCCATGTCGCCATCAGCCCCTTTCCACAAAAAGCACCTTCGAATTCGTTCAATCATGTTGATAACCCATCTTGGCATTTCAAAAAAAGACATACAGTAGGTTGGTAAGTTGGATAAAACCGAATTGATAAGGTTAAACCGTCCCTCAAGGGAGAGGGATTTACCTTTCCATCCGACCAACCTGTTTTCGACCCGGTTGATGATGGGAATAAATGACTACTGGAATCGGGGTTTTGGGCATAAAGATTCCACTGACCGGTAAGAAGCGGTTCCAACACTTGGGGATACGGTAATACGTCTAAGAAATTATTCCATCTGACGTACTCTCCCCTACATCCAGGAATAGCGACATGAATTAAATGTCCTGTCCAAGCCAAGGAGCTTACTCCAAAAATTCCTGACAAATGATGAACAATTATGCTTTCTTAAGCTTGCCTGGTCTAACTGGTAAGCCTAAGTATTTTATTGGGAAATTGTCCACCTAGCAATTAAGGATAGAAGCATGTAACTCGGCCTCTTCGCTGGTCATGGCAATGGGTATGAGTGCACTTTTATAGAAGTTAACCTTCAGTCCCGACCATGCCTCAAAACTGTAAAGAACACCTTTGAAGACAACGGTCTCCCCATGTCCCCATTACCAAATAGTAGAGTATCATCCGCACATTGTAGAATGGTGCATCCCGGGCGATTCCTGACGCTTGCCTCAAGTTTGATCCACCCCGCTAGTCTGCAATTGTCCAACATGACTTTTAATGCATCCGTTACAATAGTGAATAAGAGAGGGGACATGGGATCCCCTTATCGCAGCCCACGTTTACAGGAGTAGATGCCCTGCACTACCATTAACAACAATGGCCGTTCTACTAGTAAAAAGGCAGAGTTTGATTCAACTGATCCACCTAACTCCAAAGCTGTGGCCTTTAAGGGCCTCCAGTAAACACTCCTAATCCACCAAATCGTACGCTTTCTCGAAATCCAGCTTCAGTAAATAACTCCTATTTTAGAGATATCACACTTATAGATGGTTTCTTTTGTCGTATCCACGCAATCTAGAATTCATCGACCTTTAATGAAACCAGAATGTTCCCTACTGATCAATTTGTCCATCACCTTACCGAGACAATTGGCGAGGATCTTAGTAACAATCTTAACCAAACATTTAAGTAGACTGATAGGGCAGAATTCGCTCACGTGCGATGCTGCTTCTTTTTTGGGGATAAGGACGACTTCTGCATAATTAATCCTATCCAATTTGAGTCTGTGGTCGTAGAATTCAGAAACCATGGCCATTAAGTCATCCTTAATTCCTTCTAGAAAGTTTGGTAGAACATTATCAGAAATCTGTCTGGACCCGGCGCTTTCTCTCTCTTCATCTGAGAGATCACCTCCTTGACTTCCTCTTCTGTGAATGGAACTTTGATTTCCCGCAACATCGGTCCCACATCTTCGGAGTTATCCTACCAGAATTTTGTTGTAAGCGGAATTCGGAATCCGCTTTACGACCCATTAGGCTTTTATAGTAGGCCTGGAAGGTCCTTTTCACTTCCTCCTCATCCTGAGTTACTCCATTCTCCGTGTGAACAACATGAATCAAGTTGGACCTACGATAAGCACTGGCAACTATGTGGAAAAAGGCAATGTTTGCGTCTCCTTCCTTGAGCCATGAAATCCCGAATCTCTGTTGCCATTTTATCTCCTCCAGCTTGTACAGTTGGGCGATGTCCTCCTTAAATTTTATAAGCATGTTTTGCTCATCTTGCGAAAGATCCCTAACTTCCTCTAGCTTTTCAAACACATCAATATCTTCCAGGTTCGAATCTTTTGCCCTCTAAATCCGTGAAAATTTCATATGGTTCCATTTTCGTAGCCTGGAGCGTAATCTACTAATTTTCTCACACAAGTCGCCGATGCTTTGGAACCCCGAGTAGGCAAAGCCCAAGATTCCACGACCATGTGATGGAACTTCTAGCCATGCTTGTTCAAACCTAAATTTCATCGATTTTCCATAGTGCCGCTCGCTCATAGACAAGACTAGTGGGACATGATCCGAAGTAGGTATAGGTAGGGATTTATCATAGGCCAACGATTGCTTCCTAGTCCAGCGAGACCAGTACACGGTCCAGTTTTGCCAGAATGGGGGAAGCTTGCATGTTGGACCATATGAAGTGCCTATCAGATGTATGGATGTCAACTAAATCTAGGCTCAAAATAATACGGTTGAATTCTTCTTTATCTGCATTACAGGATGCCCTACCGTGATGTTTGAAGGTGAATCTAGTGATATTAAAATCTCTAGGGGTGGCATCAGGTTCGGGCTAGCCCGGGACCGGGCCGGCCTGCCCAAGCTCGGGCTGAACCGGGCCAGCCTGCCCATTCATACGGGGCCGGCCCGCAGGCCGACTGTTAGCCACTGTTTTTTTTTTCAAAAATTTATTTTTTAAAAAGTGTGTTTGTATAATTACTAAAATACCCCCCAACGGATCTATACTAGCTAGTTTTTTGGGGTATTTTGGAAAATTCAAAATATACATATTCTATATATACAATCCCATTTCATTCAATTCTCTTCACAAATTCACTTAACTCTCTCTACTATCTCTCATATTTCTCAACAAATCAACAACAATCAACAACACTGGTTCTCACTTCTCAACTCTCTTGCAAGGATCAACATCAACAACATCAACAATATCCAACAACAATCAACAACATCCACAACATCAACAACAACACTATAAGCTCTTAATTCTCTCTACCTTCATTCTTCAATCTACATTCTACAATCATACGGTATTTTTGTATTTGTTCTCATTTATTTCTCTTAATTAGATTGAGTTTTCTTGTACTTCTTCTTCTTCTTTTTAGATTTTTAAAAAAATTTTGGTAAACATACACTAGTTTATTCATTTAATTGTTGTTGTTTTATTGAAATATTTGTTCTTTTTGTTTAGAATTTTATTATTAACATACACGGGTTTATAGTAGAATCTTATTTAACTTTATTTGCTTTGTAGAATCGTTTTCTATAACATACACTAGTTTATCTATCTTTACTTGTTTTGTAGAATTAAAATTTTGAAACATAAACTACAAATAATTTGTAAAAATACACTAGAATTAATTCTTAGAACATACACTAGAATTTTTATAACATGTACTAGTTTAGATGGCATCTAACCGGTCACGCGGTAGACATAGTAGCCAATAGTCCACTAGTAGTCGTCGCATTCCTTCCATTCCAATTTCATATGTAGTGAGTGAAGAAACACTTATGAATTATGATAGTATTCTCGATTTTCATGAAACACACACAGAAGAAGTAGAAGTAGAAGACATAGAACCACAACCATTGGAACAAGGCCTTTCTCAATTCCATAAATCAAGAGGTACCACATCCGAAGTACACAAATTTTTTGGCTATGTCCCTTCTCAAAATGATAAGAGTGTGGGATTAAAAATTTGTAAAAAGTGTCAAACACCATATAAGTTTAAAATAGGATCGGGAACGGGTACACTTCAACGAAACTTAAATAAATGTCAACCCGCACACAATAAAAAATACACCCTAAGACCGGTCAAATAGATAGTCATATCTACGATCACGATATCGTTCGTAGAGAAATGGCTAAGTTAGTAATTAGAGATGAATTACCTTATTCTTTTGGTGAAAGTAGGAATGTAGAGACTTTTGCACAAACCGCATTAAACCCCTATTATAAAAAAAATTCTAGAAATGTAGTTAAGGGTGATTGTAAATTAGTTTACAATGAGGCTAAGGATTTTTTTAGTAGCAACACTAACATCACTAAACACTAGAGTTTCTTTGACATCGGATGGGTGGGTAGGAGTGAACGACGTACCAATGATGTGTGTAACATGTCAATGGATAGATTCTGATTGGCTACTTCAAAAGAGGATAATTTCATTCGGATTTGTTAGGTACCTACATAAGGGTGAAATAATTGCCACACACATCATGAAAGCATGTAACAATTTTGATATTTTTGATAAAGTTTTTCACTATTGGTTTTGATAACGCCTCTAATAATAGTAAGGCAATTGCTAATTTGTTAATTACACTAAATCCTATAGAACCGGAAAATTTTCATGTTAGGTGTGCTCGTCATATTTTATACCTTTGTGTATAAGATGCACTAAAATATGGACACGATAAAATTGAGGAATGAGAAATTGAGTTCATTTTATCACGTTGAGTGGTCCAATATATCAAGCTTTTCATGATTGGTGTCAACTTAGGGAAATTGTATTTAAACATTTTTCTAAAGATGTTAGACATTGTTGGAATTCTACTTTTGATTTATTAAGTGTTATTCTTCATTACCGTATTAATCTTAGAGAATTTTGTATTGCAATGGGTATGCAAGATTGTATGTTAGATGATGATTTTTGGTTTTTTGGCGATAGTTTGTACAAATTTTTAGAACCTTTTAATGAAGCTACTTTACAATTTTCAAAAACATATACATTTACATCTAGTGGTATTTTACTTGCAATTGTCACTATGATGACAACAATTAAAGATTTGATAAATGACCTTTTTATTGGAGAAATGGTATATGTCACTTATATTAAAATTTTAAAATATTTTCATCAACTTCCTATATTATGTTGTGTTACTAGTGTAATGAATCTTATGATTAAGTTAGAGGGCACAAAAAGTTTAATTGAGATTTTTTATACTTGTGCTCTACACGAAGAAATACAAGATTTTGATCTTGTTGTTTTCACTACAAAATTTGAGAATGTTTTGACTAGTTTATATGATAGTTACGATAGATTTTATTCATCTAACACTACAAAAATACAAAATGTTAGTTCTTCTTCTTCTTGTATATTATCAAAGGGAAAAGGTCTTGCTACTAAATCTTATATAAAAAAAAAACAACCAAAAACCAATTCACCAAATGAGTTGAATTGGTATAATGCACAACCTCCCTTTGAAGATGTACTAGATGTGTTTTCTTTTTGGAAAACTAATGAAAATAGTTTTAGTATTCTTTCTCGCATGGCTAAAGATTTGCTAACTGTACCGCTGTCAACCGTTGCATTGGAAAATGTTTTTTCTCTTGGTGGCAGGATTATGAGCCCGAACATGAATCACTTGACATCAAAGAATTTGGAGATGTTAGTATGCACTGAAGATTGAATGAAAGCAGAAGAGAGGACCCAAGATTTACAAGAAGCACAAAACAGATCAACAAGTAGCGACGAATGAACATCTAGTAGAATGTAATTTGTATAATATTGTAAATAATTGGGAAAAATTAGGGGGATGAGATTCTATATTTAGGTTAAGTAGAAGTGTACGACAATAGTCCATTGCCTTCTCTTCAATCTAAATAGAGGCCATCTCGATCTCTAAATACAATTGTTTCTCTCGTATTGTAATTTGAATATATTTAAATGAAATGAAATTTTACTAATGATGTTCTTAACAATTGTGAAGAAATTTTCTTACAATTTTTTTTGTTAAATAATATTAAAAAAATTAAAAAAAACCCTACCCGGCCTGACCCTCAAGCTAGGGGCCGGGCCTCAATATTCCCTCTCCGGCCCGGCTCGGCCTGAGATCTTTGGTGTCCCAGCCCGGCTCGGTAGGCCCGAATGCCACCCCTAAAAATCTCCACCCACAATGTAGCGCTCCGAATTTCCAATATAATATCTCAGAAATACGTGGCACTATTCCCAGCATCTACCTCAATGTAATAGTAAACATAGCCAAAACACAAATTAATTTTTCAACTTTTATTACACCATTTCTTTACAAAACACAACGGAAGATTAAACACCTTGAATTACAATTTCTTTTTTTTACAACACATTTTTTAAACAAATTTACATAAGCCACATTATCATTCTACCACATGCATCCAAATCTCAAGCTATAGGTACCTACCAGTAAAAATATGAGGATAGAGATAACCCAAACCCCCAAAACTATGGGGTCAGCCATAACGGTGTGAGTGACATCAAAAGAAATACAATATAAATAAAACATAAAGAATAAAGTCATAAACAACATATATCAATAGTAATAACAATGGAATATAAAATAACAATAAATAAAACATGAAAACATCGAGTGAAACTAGACTAAGTGTCAGGTGTAGGAAAAACAGAAAACATCATGCAAAAACCAAGTCAAGAAAACACAAATGTAATATGATGATTCTCTAATGCATACTTATCGGATTCTATGCATTCCATACTACATAGGTCTGGTGCAAGCCCTTATCGTTCTCCACTTTATAGGGTTAAATCCCTCGTTATGCAACTAATCCTACTACGATGACTACTACGAGATTTAGATAAACTGTGAGTATCTAGCCCATGCCCCGGTAATTCCGTAGGTCGATCTCTATCCACAGATAATTCTAGAGACTATATCACCCACACCTGGGAATTTTTGAGAATGCCCCACACCGCAAGCTATGGTGCCTCATCACACGAATACCCCATGAGCGTCGCCTCGAACCCGATCCGGAGATCAATCCCACACCGCAGGTAATGCCAAAGACTATTTCACTCACACCTCGATAATTCCGGAGATTATCTCACACCGCAGATCATACTGAGGTCCATAAACTATATTTGCACTCATTTCACATATCACCATCTAGTGTCTGTCCTTATCTTATTAAGTTTGTAACATCCTGAATTTTATTTATAAGAGTGTGATTTTACGTGTTTTGCACGTATGATTTCATGTGCATTTTTCCAGAGTAATTTTTTTTTATAGCTTGAGCTAGCAATTGTTCTCTTTATTTTCTTAAAAGATCTATTTTTGAAGCCTAATTAAATCCTATGCCTAATTATCTCTTTCTAGCCCATTGTAATTAATTTATTAATTAATTTACTAAAGCCCATGGTCTTTTGGCCCACTAGTGAGCCCAATTAACTTAATTTCTCTTTTAATTAAACTAACTTGTAGTGTAGACCAACCTAATGAACAATTAATTAAAATGTGCATGAACAAATTTTTGTAGGGGGTACTAGTTTGCATCTGCATTGCACTTACACGTGCATTGAGCACCCCCCAAGTAGGCCGGATAGTGCAAAGAGAGGGAGAGATGGGAGAAGTGGTGAGGTTGTTATCTCATTCATGGGTGGTTGCTACAACTCCCAAACTCATCCTAGCCCTTGATCATTAACTATTTGGACTAATCCTAGCTATTCAGTTCACTCAAAAATATGTACAAATACCCCCCCCCCCCCCCCCCCCCCCAAACTAGTTATTCTTGCACTTAAAGTTTAAAAAGAAAGAGAGAGAAAGAAATACAAGTTAGTGAGACAAAAGATTGAGGAGTTTGTGAGATTAAAAGATTGAGTTGCAATTGTGTGTTCCTTCCCCTAGAAGTTGGCCAGCCTACCCCATGGAGCAAGAAGAGAAGTTCCATCGACAACAAGCTAGGAGGAGAATGCTCTCTTGTTCATTCTAGGAGATTCCCTAGGACTTGTGTGTTTTCTCTCCATTAGAGGTGGACGATTTTCTCAACCTTCTAATTAGACATCATGATAGGGTGTGATTGATAAGAGTAAGAAGAAATTATAATTAATATAACCATATTATGTTGAAATGAGACAAATTGATGATTGTAGGAATGCATGTTAGAAAGAATGCTAATTGATTGCAAAATTATGCTTGTTAGTTTAGAATTTACCATGCTATCATGCTTCATTTGAATGTTATGCGCTAAATTAAGAATATGTGTCGCATGTTAAAAAAAAATATGAAAGGAGAACCATGGAAATATGTGATTTTTGATTATTGGTTTGTAAATGGCATGAAAAAGGGAAATGTATTACTGAAATAATCATATATTAGTAACAAAATTAATATAAGTGATTTAGAGAATTTTAAATGCAATTGGTAGAAAGATTATACTTGTTTTCCCTAAAATCGAAACTAAGTAGTAAAATGCAAGTAGAGAGCAAAAAATCATGTTTTTGTATCAAAAATGAAATTCTATTTTACTGGATTACTGTATTATATAGAGGTTAAATTCTGGAGTTTTTGAATAAATTTGGAGAAGAAGAAAGGACTTAAAAATACTCGTTTGCATAAGAAATCGAAATAACAGAGCATCGGACTGAACCCCGAAAAAACTCCACTCCATATCAATCTGGTCGAGTAGACCATTTGGTTGATTTGTGCTTTGGGCGCTACTGTAGCATGCTGACGACCTTAGAGGTCTCGGGTTCGAAACTTAGTCCCTGTTCTTTTGTTCTGTTTTTGAATAAAACCCGAAACCCGAAACCCAAAACCCACAACCCGAAACCCACAACTCCTATAGATTAAAACCCTTTCACATACCGCTTGAGCGTCTTAGCTTCGTTGGCTTTCGGTGGTGGTTGACTAGCCTCAGGTTTTGGTTTCGAAACCTGGCTTTGGCATCGAAACCTGGCTTTGGCAGGTTTATAAAATTTGATTTTTTGAATTTTAAAAGAATGATTCTTGGCTTTTAAAAATTCAAAAAAATACCACAATTATTCTAAAGTCATGTAGAGCTTATGAAAAATATTAGAGCATTAATTTGACTAAGATAAAAGTGAATTAGTGGCGAAAATTGAGTAGAATTGCATAAAGTGATATTTGTGAAAATATGAAAAAGTGATTATTTCTTTCATACGAAAATTTTATTAAGTTATAAAAGAGTTATTTTGAATGAAGAAAAATTTAAGTGAGTTGATTATGGACTTTTATTCATTTCGTTTAAATTTGTGTGCACTTTAAAGATTGATGAAAAATATAATTTTGTGATTTGAATTAAGTAAAGGAAATGAACAATTGTATGAGAATCTAATGTGTTTATTGAAATAAAATTTTGAGCATGAAATACATGAATTGAAATTGAACTTGACATATGAGATTGGTTCATAGAAAAGAATGGAAATCATGTTAATTGTGAAAAAGAACTTATGAGCATGAAGACTCAAAATTTTGTAATTATGAAGTGAAATTGAGAACTAGAGTGTAGTTAAGCTTCATACCGGCATCGAAAGAAAGTTTTTGAAATGAAATTTGAAATGAAAAGACCAACATTGGGTCATGTTGTATAAATGATTAAGACCGGTATAGTGGGAGTGCTAACTCCAGGAGATTGATTTTATTCATGATTCAAGTAAAATTAAGGACTAGATACATAGTGAAGATGTGATGAAAGTAAGAGAAAAACACAAGTATGAGGGCCTTGGGCTTATGGTGTGAAAGTGATTCATAGGTTGCCTACTTGATGCGTCAAGTCTTGGCGTGGACACTACTCCGGAATTATCGGGACCATGGCGACGCTTGTGGGGTGTTTTGTTGATTACGGGTGGTGCCATAGTCTATGACGGAGGCTGAATTGACCATAGGCTCTGCATGATGCGTCATGTCACGATGTGGGATTCCCCTCCAGGTTGTCTGGACATGGGCTCGTAACTCATAGGACATCTAAGATACTTACCGTAGTTACAGTAGTAGATTAAGTCATGGCGAGGGATTGAACCCTACAAGATGAAGAACAATTAAGGGCTTGCCCTTGGACCTATGTAGTATGTGATGCATAGAATCCGAACAAGTACGCATTAGTGTCATATAATATAAATAACTGCATTAAGGACTAAGTGCACATTCACAACACGACATCAATAGGCTAGTCCCTGTAGCTATGCTTTGTGACAAGTTTGTGTTTTTCCAAGTGAGAGAAAATTGATGTATTATATCCTAGAGTCAGTTGAATGAACTGACGTGTCCACAGTTTTTATGCAGGATAAAGTGATCGACAAGATTAAAGTATGCATGATGCTTAAAGAATTATTCAAGTGATGTCCATTTTATTCATGTAAATTATTGTAAATTACTTCTGCTGTATAAGTGTAAATGTAGATGTAATTCTGATGTAATAAAAGTTTTAATTTTCTTGTAAAATTGTACGAAGAGAAGTATAAAGATCCCGTGGAACTTTGAATTCGGTCTTATTTGGAATTCGGGGGGTTACAAAGTTAATTAATTAATTATGAATCTCCTAGAGTTGGTGTTCCCTACCAGACTTAACTCAACTGATCAACAACAAAGTCACAACTGGCCAAACCACAAAATCTCAACTGCCAGTTTACTAGGGTCCCACTCACCCTCTAGAGACTCACAACTCAACCATCAACACAAAATCTTTCATTAAAGCTCTTAATTCCATCACCATTTGTAACCCCTATTGCTCATTATTTGTATTTTAATTATATTTAATAAAATTCTTGATTTATTTATTTTATTTTTGGTTGTATTTATTTTCATTTCTTTTGTATGGTGTGTTGTGTTTCTCTATCTTGTGATTCATTCTCTGTTTGGTTCAACATTTTACTCTCTTTATTGACCTACAATTTGTTCTTGATCTCGTCTATTGTTTAAACCTATTTCATGGCCTATTTGTCTTTTATTGGCCTCTTTTCTTCTTATTGGATACTACCTAGTTCACCCAAACCCATATTGACTCTATATAACCCCCCTAATTGTACCCTAACCCTAATCACCAAAACCCTAATAACCTCTCTCTCTTTTAGCCGTCACCCTCTCTCACCCCTGACCTCCGATCTCACCCCCGACCTCCCCTTCCTCCCTGTTGCCGTTTCTGATTGCCGATGACACCCCACCACTGCACTTCCTCTCCTCTTCCTCTTTGCTGTGGTCGCGATCCACCCCAGGCTGAGCCCCGCCTGTGCTGCCATCTTCTGTAGCTGAGCAACACTGCAGAGCAGCGTCCCCATAGTCCCAGCACCGCCATTGCCGTCCCCTGGTTGCGCCGTCGTTGTCTTCCCTGGCGTTGCTGCTGTCCGCTGCCATTGCTATTTGGGTGCCACTGTCTCTCTTGTGTGGTGCACGTGCTTTTGTGTGCACGTGATTTCGGTGGTGTGATTCTCATTCTCGTCTTTCGTTCGTTGTGTTCATTGTTTGGGATCCATTCCCGTTATTCTGTTCTTCGTTTCCGTCGTCTTCATAACAGGCAAGTAGCTTGTATGTGTTCTTTTTGTCATACAAGTTAATACCGTAAGTAATCTAGTATGAAAATGTTTGTACTCTCATGATGATCCTATTTTGTTAGGTTAACTATTGACATCATCTCTTGATCATAAGTAGTTACAATAATTGACACCCGTTGTAAGAAAACAATTAGATTAGTGGACACTTTGACTGTATGTTGTTTGTGACACACCGTATGTTGTAGATGACTATTGCATAGATGTTTGTTGGATGTATTATCTCATTATGAACTATTTGATTCACATGCCATGCTGATTTGAGTAACCCACATATACCATGCTTTGTATGACATCTTAGATTGGACCGTTTGTAATTAAGTTGTTTGATAAAATGCTTAAAAGAACTTTTGTTCACTCTTGTCCTATTTTGTACAGTAATTTCGACCCTGATAACAACAATAAAATAAATAAGTTTGTGAACATGGACTGTACCCTTTGTTTTCTAGTTTTCAGAACTTTCGGCCGATCTAAATTCCAACTTTTTATACATGATTTATTTCCGTTTTACTGCAGTCATATCGTATATTCCAGATTCTGAACTATATGTATTCTGTATGGAATTTTATTTTAAAACTGATATTAAAAGTAGAATTTGAACTCTATATTTTGCTGAGTATGTTTGGATATGACTGGGAGCAATCCCGAATTTTTGTGGAATTAATTAATGACTTTTGTATCTCATTTCATGCTTTTGAAACCGATGGAAATATTCCAAACTGCATGTTGTTCAGTAAAGAATTATGTTTTAACCTGATTCTATTTGTTTTTGATGAAAACTTTATGAACATAAACTGTAGCTTGATTTTTTTTCTATTTTATCACCCTTTTGATGGATCTAGATTTTGAATTATATTTTCTGAATTATCTCTGTTTTGGTACTGCTGTGTCTGAACTTTCAGAATTGAGATTTTGTTGCATTACTCTGTTTTCCTAATTTTATTGACTATACTATCTGTAATATAAATTAATGATAGTTTATATTTTGAAACTAGATATGTTAGGGAATCTTCCAGATTTTTCTCAGATTTAATCACGATGATTTTAAACTCTTTTCATGCTTATAAACAAGATTTTGCATTTTCTGGCTGAACACGATTTCTGTATTAAACGCTGTTTTCAGCACTGTTTCTGTGGTTTATATGTGACTTATATATATGTGCTGGAATCGGCAGAGATTCTAGTTTCTAGATTTTTTGACTGATTTAGGTTTGCTATTATGTAGTAACAAGAATCTTAGATTTGGTACAATAGTGTCTTACTGTCCAGAACTGAAAGTTTCGTTGTTTTGACTATTATGAGTTATTTTTATCAACCGTTGTAAGTACTACTTCATCTTAGACTTATTTCCTGTTCTTGCCATGTCTTTAGCATGTTTTTATTCGTTCACACATATTTATTAATAATAAAAGAAAATAAGTCGGAGTTTTTAAGGGAAAAGATCGAGTAGTGGACAATATAGAAATGCATATTCAGAAGGGACTCGTTTTCCCACTGTTTACTGTGGTACCTACTGTTTATCTCTGGATGCATGAGAGCATGATCCATGAAACTGTTTGTTATTACTATTACTGTTACTGTTTGTCTGAATATATTGCCCTATAGAAGTTTCACTACAAAATCTTAAAGCGAAACTGTTTGATGTAGCAACCATGTGGAAAAATCTAGGACGCATGAAGTGCTACCTAGTTAGTGATGAGCATTAGACATAAGAATAACTGTTTACATTGTCACATCCTGTTATGATTACTGTGGACTTTACTGTTACTGTTGATTACTGCTACAGTTGGCATACTGTTACTGTTGATCCTTACTGTTACTGTTATATTTCTCCTGTTATCACTACACTGCTTACTGTCATCTGTAGACTGTTATATTTGCTACCCTCTCCATGTTAATATTACCTGTTTAGTTTAGTTTTTCCCTTCATTTTCCTACTTGTATTGCTTGCGGCCCGGACTTGCATCTAACGGGCATTATGTTTTGCTGTTTTCCCTATTTTTCTTGTAATTGCCATATGAGCAGGTTTTGCTGATCAATTGCCTACTGGAGTTGGTGATCAGAAGTTTTGAGCTGCGCAATTGGAATCATTTGCTTAAATGTTTTGATGAACTATTTATATTTGTGAACTTTATTGAGACTTGTATTTTGGCTTATTGTCTCAGGATTATTGTTTTGTTTCTGATCTAGTATTTGTTGGAACATTTATTATTGATGCAATAAATACTGTTGAGTTATGATTTTTTTTGCATGCCTGGTTGGAGTATACTGTTATATTTACAGTTATGACGAGTCAAGCAGATCCGTACAACTTATGGATGGTGAAAACAATCTGCTGGGTTTAGTCGCATACCGTATTCCGTATTCTTTTGGGAAGCGGGGTGTGACATCAATACTCTCATATTAAGAAAACTTCTTAAAAATCAACAAATCCAAATTCATTTAAAATACTTACAAATTCCAGAATTGAAATAAAATATTAAATCTATTAAATAAGTGAAAATCATATTTTGAAGTCGTAGAATATCACAAAACATCAATTCCTTCGAAAACCATATATCTTTCATTTAATAAAGTCATAGAACACAATTTAAAATCTATTATAATCAAAATGCAGCTCTCTGTAAAATACTGTAATCTGTAGTAAAAACATCATCTAAAATAGTAGATCAATAATTCGTAATATCGAAGAAATAATCTGTAACGCCCCGAATTCCAAAAACAACTGAATTCGAGATTTTCACAGGATCTTTTCGTCTCATTCGGTACAATTTTACAAGGAAATGAAAACTTTCCATTTTACATCAGAGTTACATAAGATTTTACACTTTACATTTTACAGCGGAAGCATATAACACAATAATTTACATGTAATGACAGCGGAAGCAATTTACATCATTCAAATAAATGTACATCAACAATGAATAATTTGTAAGCCTCAGTTCTCCTTTCAATTTTATCAAGCCATTTATCCTGCATACAAAACTGTGGGCACGTCAGTTTATTCAACCGACGAAAATTATACATGGCCATCCTCTCTATGCCAGAAACAGTATAACGATTCTCATTTCTTAACAAATCACAAACTTGTTCACATATCAAATTAAAGGAAATACCCTATTGATGTCGTGTTGTGATTGTGTACTTAGTCCTTAATGCAATTATTTATATTATATGACACTAATGCGCACTTGTTCGGATTCTATGCATCCCATACTACATAGGTCCGAGGGCAAGCCCTTAATCGATCTTCATCTTGTAGGGTTCAATCCCTCGTCATGACTTAATCTACTACTGTAATTACGGTAAGTATCCTAGATGTTTTCCGACATACGAACTCATGTCTAGGAGCCCTGGAGGGAATCCCAACGCACTGACACATGACTCATCATGCAGGCATCCTGTGGTAATTCAGCTCCTACCATAGACATGACACCACCCGCAGTCGTCCAACACCCCACGAGCGTCGCCACCGGGACGGTACTCTGGAGCAGTATCCACGCCCTATCATGACTCATCATGGGACATCCTGGGATACGCTCTCGCCGCCAATCCAATGGCCCTCATACTCAATGTTTTTCTCTTACTTTCATCACATCTTCACTATGTATTATTAGAATCATGAACAAAATCAAAGCTCTAGAGTTAGCCTCTCCACTATACCGGACTTAATCATTCATTCAACATGACCAACCTTGGTCTTTCTTTTCAAATTTCATTTCATTTATTTCCAATTGCCGGTGGGAGGCTTAGCTACTCTTTTGTTTCAATTTCAATTCACAATTACCAAAATTGAGCGTTACCAGCTCATGAGTTCATTTTCATAATCTCAATAGATTTTCCTTTTCCATGTCCATAACTTTCACATTCGTACAACTTTCATAAATTCAAATAAATGATTCACTTCATTTCAGGTATAAATTCATGCAAAGACAAATAGAGTTTACTTAAATTGTCACAACCAATAATCATTCAACATAAGATTCATAATCTTTACCATAAAACAATTCATAGAATTTCTGAGATATCAAAAAGTGATCTGGACAGTCGACTTAGAGCTTATCCAGTCGACTTGTTCAGTCGAAGAAAGTTGTTCAATAACCGCTCGGAAGAGTCGACTGCTGCACGTGGCCAGTCGGCTGTTCCGCAGCGTTCAAAATCCAAATATCATTTACGGGGCAGTCGACTGTCATTCAAACCAGTCGGCTGTTCTACAGAGTTCAATTATACAACTTTTCAAGTTCAGTACGGTCGACTGTTACATACATTCGGTCGACTGAACAGGATAAATTTTCAAATTAAAGGGTCATCTCTCCTTTCTGTTCTTCATTTAGCACACAACATTTTATTCAATTACAGTACGTTCAAATGCCAACATAAACATGTGATTGTTATCTATTCACCATCATCATAACATAGTTTATGATTAAATGCAAATTCCACATACTAATATTTTCTTTTCTCCAATGAGATACTAAACATACATTTTTCCTTTACTCATCCTTTATCTACGAAGATGAATATTACTCTAATTTGGCATGCTAGAAAATCAAGTTAACAATTCATATTAAATACATCGTTTCATGGAATTCTGAACTGTACACATTTTATTTCAGTGTACCAGTCGACTGCTCACATGATCGATCGACTGTACCGGTCATTTCCAGTTCTCTAATTATCATTAGTTCTTTGTCATTCATTCGTATTTTCAACATTTCGTACAGTATTAATTTAGCAATCATCTTATCACTTCAGTTTATAAATACATACACAATTCAATCTCAATCTTAACATGAGTTCTATTTTAGAAGTCATGAGAAACACCCACCTTTCACAAATATGATAACAATCAATATTAGCCCTAGCATGATCTCTATATTAGAAGTCCTGAGAAACACCCACCTTTCACAAATATGATAACAATCAATATTAGCCCTAGCATGATCTCTATAATAGAAGTCCTGAGAAACACCCACATTGTTGACGAAATAAACGAATCCCGTAAAGCTTCTTAATACGATGCACGACTCCTTGCTCCTTGCTCCACACCGAAGCTCCCTCTGAAGTGATGGCCGGCCTCCAAAAGCACTCACTCTCAACTCTCTTAAAAATATAACTCTCTTCTCACAATGAAATTTTGTGTAGAAAACAAGTAAGTGAGGGGGTATTTATACACAATTTTGGGTGAGATGGAGGGCTAGGATTTAGTAGATGGTTATGAGATGGAGGGCTAGGATGAGAGTAGGAGTTGTAGTAACTACCCACAACTAAGTAACCACCCATACACTAACTCCACTTCTCCAAAACCGGCCAAGGAGAATAGTGTGCAAAGCACACCATGTTGCATGCACGTGCTATTCTAGTCTCCATATAAAAACTTGTACATTATACATTATAAAAATAATCTTTTAAAAGATGTTACCTCACAAGTTGTTATAAAAAGAATTAATTCATGGGCTTAAATTGATGGGCCAAAATATTAGTTTTTACAAAATAAATAAATTAGATTTTTGGGTTTGTGTTTATTTGAAAATAATTTAACGAACATATATACCTACATATGCATATACTCATCATCCATAAAGAAAATAATAAGATTTCATATTACGAAAACTGCACGTGCACACTACGTGCAAAATAAATAAGTAATTTTCATAAATGAAAATCGCGGCCTTACAACACTCCCTCCTTAGAATAGTTCCGTCCCCGGAACTACAGTCAAGAGCGAGAAACAAAACAAGCATAAGAAAAATACAAAAACACAAATCAAACAAAGAGCTCAGGATGATCTTTCAACATCCTCTCCTCAGATTCCCAAGTAGCCTCTTCAACCAAATGGTTTCTCCAGACTACCTTGACCATCAGTATCGTCTTATTCCTCAAGACTTTCTCCCGACGATCAACAATCTCGACAGGAGACTCGATGTAATTCAGATCCAACTGCAAACCTTCCGGCACTTCAGGCAAATGATGACTCAGATCTGGTATATAACCTCTCAGCATAGACACATGAAAGACATTGTGCACCTGAGACAACTCTTCCGGTAACTCAAGCCGGCAAGCTGTTTTTCCGATCCTTTTCAATATCTTATACGGGCCTATAAACCTCGGGGCTAACTTCCCACTCTTGCTGAAACGGATCACGCCTTTACTGGGCGATACTTTCAGAAAGACAAAGTCACCAACCTCAAACTCAAGGTCCCTTCTCCGGTTGTCGGCATAGCTCTTCTGCCTGCTCTGAGCTTCTGCCAACCTCTTCCTGATCAGATCAATCTTTTTAGAGGTCTGCTGAACAAGCTCAGGACCAAACAACTGACGCTCCCCAACTTCGAACCAACAAACAGGTGTCCTGCACTTCCTGCCATACAAAGCTTCGTACGACGCCATCCCAATGCTAGTCTGCAAACTGTTGTTGTAGGCAAACTCTACCAAAGGTAAATGCCTTTCCCAACTGCCTCCAAAGTCTAGTACACAACACCGAAGCATATCCTCAAGAATACGGTTGACTCTCTCGGTCTGCCCATCGGTCTGGGGATGAAAAGCAGTGCTAAAATCTGTCTTGGTACCCAAAGCTGTCTGAAGACTCCTCCAGAAATGCGAAGTAAACCGCGCATCTCGATCGGATACAATCGTCAACGGAATGCCATGAATCCTGACAATCTCACCAACATACATATCAGCCAACTTGTCCATCGAAGCAGTAAGTTTCATTGCCAAAAAGTGAGCGGACTTGGTTAGTCGATCGACTATAACCCAAATCTCATCATTGCCCTTAGAACTCTTGGGTAAACCCGTAATGAAATCCATACTGATGTTATCCCACTTCCATTCCGGAATAGGTAACGGTTGCAATAGACCTCCAGGTTTTTGATTCTCGGCTTTGACTTGTTGACAAACCTCACACTTCGACACAAATTTGGCCACATCCCGCTTCAAACCTGACCACCAAAAATGCTGCTTGATGTCCCTATACATCTTGGTACTCCCAGGATGTACAGACAAAAGAGTAGCATGCGCCTCCTGAAGGATACTCTCTTTCAGGTCCGCCTGATCCGGAACACACAGCCTCTCTCCAAACCACAGCACTCCATCTCTGATTTGAAATCCGGGCAACCTGCCAGCACCAACCTGCTCCAACATCTTCTGAATCTTTGTATCAACCTTCTGACTTGCAATAATCCTTTCGTTCAGTGTCAGTTAAAGTCTTAACTGAGCTAAGGATGCTCCCAAGTCATGCAGAACAACTTCAATACCAGCACGATCCAACTCCTCTACCAGCTGCCACTGAGTCGAAATCAAACTCGCCAGACTGCTCTTACGGCTAAGTGCATCAGCAACAACATTAGCCTTCCCTGGGTGATACTTAATCTCCGGACGAATGTCCTCAAGTACCTCCAACCATCTCCGCTGCCTCAAATTCAGATCCTTCTGCTGATAGATGTACTTCAAGCTTTTATGGTCCGTGTACATGTTCAGCTTCTCGCCATACACGTAATGTCTCCATTGCTTTAGGGCAAAGATAATTGCAGCCAACTCCAGATCATGAGTCGGGTAATTCTTCTCATGCAGTCGTAGTTGCCTAGACCCATACGTGATTACTCTTCCCTCTTGCATTAAGACACAACCAAGCCCACGATGTGAAGCATTGCTGTAAACATCATACTCAACACCTGCTCTAGGCAAAGCCAAAATAGGTGCAGTAGTCAGCTTCTCTTTCAACTCCTGAAAGCTTGCCTCACATTGCTCAGTCCACTTGAAGTTCACATTCTTCTTGGTCAAACTAGTAAGCGGTACAACTAACTGAGCATAACCTTGAATGAATCTCCTGTAATATCCAGTCAGTCCAAGAAAACTTCTGACTTCCTTCACTGTAGTAGGCCTTGCCCAATCTCTCACTGTCTCTATCTTCTGAGGATCAGTTGCCACTCCCTCCTTAGAAAGGATGTGACCTAGGAATGCCACTTCAAATTTCCAGAAATCACACTTGGACAGCTTGGCATACAACTCCTGCTCTTGAAGCTTCCCCAAAACTGCTGCCAAATGCTCAGTGTGCTCCTCCTCTGACTTGGAGTACACGAGAATATCGTCGATAAACACTACGACGAAAGAATTAATGAACGGCCTCAGAACTCTGTTCATCATGTCCATGAAGATTGCAGGTGCATTCGTCACTCCAAATGACATAACTAAGAATTCGTAATGCCCATGTCGAGTTCTAAATGCAGTTTTGTGCACATCTTCGGTTTTCACTCGAACTTGGTGCTATCCTGATCGAAGATCTATTTTGGAGAAAATAGCTGCTCCTTGTAGACGATCGAACAAGTCATCAATTTGGGGAATAGGATACTTATTCTGAACAGTGACCTTATTCAGCTCTCGGTAATCGATGCACATCCTCATCGAACCATCCTTCTTCTTTACCAAAAGCACTGGTGCTCCCCAAGGTGACGCACTAGGTTGAATAAAGCGTTTCTCCAACAGTTCCTCAATCTGCCGTTTGATCTCATCCTGTTCCACTGGTGCCATCCTATACGGTGCCTTAGAAATGGGTGCACTCCCTGGTTGAACAGTGATGCTGAACTCTACATCACGATGTGGGGGTAACCCAGGAAAATCATCCAAGAACACAGTCGGATAGTCCCGAACAACAGGAATCAACTGCACCTCTGCCGGAATCCCTTTCTTCTGACTGATAGCAGCAAACAACTCCGAACATCTCCTCTTTCCTTGGAAAGTGACTTCAGGTCCACCTGGAGCCTTCACTGTTACCGTCTTGGTCTTGCACTTGATGCTTGCACTGTACGCCGACATCCAATCAATGCCAATGATAACATCGACTCTCAAGATAGTCAGCTTGATCAGATCAATCCCAAAGATTTGATCACCAATCGCGATCTCACAGTCAGCATAGTACCGATCAGTGATTATAGTCTCCCCTGATGGAGTAGCTACTGCTAAGATCTTGCCTGGAAAAATCTTCGGTTCAACTCCCAACACTTTAGCAAATTTAGGAGACACAAGTATGAGAGGATCCAGTATCGAACAGAACAACAGCTTTCATTCCATTCAAATAAAGTTCGCCTGTTACATAATACATACTCATTACGCAACAGTTCACTAAATAAGCGGGAAAAGAAAATATGAACCTCTAAACATCTGCCCTCGTACCCGTGATGACGTGATCAACCTCATCGGGATCAGCTTCGGTCAGGGCAAATACTCGCCCTGGTTGGTACGGTCTCTTTCCAGTCTGCTGCATTGGCACATTGTGGTTGCCAGTCCGTGGCTTGAGGCATTGAGATTTGTAATGTCCCGTCTCACCACAGTTGAAGCAATTTACCGCAGGAGGTCTCACAACATTGTTCCCAGGTCTTCCAACCACACTAATAGCGTTCGCCCCTATCGGTTTGAACCTTTGTGCAGATGGTTGTCCCTTGAAATTTCCAGAATTTGCGGGCCTCTTTCCAGACTGCCAGTTGTTCCTCTGATTCTGAACAACATGAAACTGCTCCATATCAGCCTCCGTGGCTGCTGCTCGCTTGCCCAACTTGTCGAATCTCCTGATACCCAGAGGTATCACCCGGGACCTCAAGCTCGGCCTCAATCCATGCTCGAATTTACGAGCCTTCTTCGCCTCATCCATCACTAATTCAGGAGCATACCTAGAGAGTTGAGTAAATTTGGTCTCATACTCCCTAACTGACATGCCACCTTGCTGTAGTGACAGAAACTCCATAGCCTTCTTCTCTTGGACGTCGGAGGGGAAATAGTGATTGCGGAATTCTTCCAAAAATTCCTCCCAGCCAAGAACTATGCCTCCCATTGTCAACTTCATCGACTGCCACCAAACAGCCGCATCCTTCTGAAGCTGCAGAGTCGCCAACTTCACCTTGCTGCCTTCAAGGGTCTCCAGCACTTCGAAGATGGTCTCTACCTGACGAATCCAGTTGTCAGCCGCATCAGGGTGTGACTTCCCTTCGAACACAGGTGGTTTCATCCGTTTGAACGATTCCATGAGTTTAATTGCCTCGGGCACTGGATTCACAGGTACCCTTCCTTGGTTCTGATTCATGGCCACGGTGTTGAGCGTCTGATAGACCCTCGCAAGTTCCATTTCCAGATCCAGACCTTCACCGTTTCTAGCTCCTCTTCTAGCCATATTCTGATGCAAAAGATCCATTAAATTCGAAGTATAAGATATGAATTTTAAATCAACTTGCATTTCATTGAATTCCAAACTTTATACATTCGAATTGAAAACATTTCTTGACATCAGAATAAAAACAGTAGGAGCTACAACAGTCTAACTCCTACGGTTCCTCTTCGCTTCACGAAGTTCTCCCCGCAGTTCATCAACTTCTTCCTTCAGCACATCGATCAGATTCTTCCTCTTCTCGAGTTCCCAAACCCGATGACTAAGAACTGCAAAGTCGTCCTTACGCTTTTCCAACTGAGCCTCCAACAACCCAACTCTCTCCCGCAGTGTTTCAACCTGTCTCTGAAGAGATGCAACAAGACTATTCGAAACTGGTCTCTCTTCTTCATCAGAAGAAGAATCATCAGACGAGTCTGGAGGTGGGGTAATCTCTCGAGATTCGGGCCATTCCTCTTCATCAGAATCTGCTTGCCCAGGGTGGTACTCTTCCTCAATGATATGCCAATTGTCGTCGCCAGCAGGGTCGAAGTGATCAGCCATCTTTAGAAATAGGGAGGAAGAAGCATAAGTCATAGAGCAACACAAATGTAAGTTACTTACATTTAAATCTCTAGACTCAAACACACACTCTAATGTCCACTTCTAGGGTGTCGTTCCTTATAAATTTGTACCAGTGTGAAACGTAGCTCTGATACCATCTCTGTAACACCCCGAATTCCAAATACAACTGAATTCGAGATTTCCACAGGATCTTTTCGTCTCATTCGGTACAATTTTACAAGGAATTGAAAACTTTCCATTTTACATCAGAGTTACATGAGATTTTACACTTTACATTTTACAGCGGAAGCATATAACACAATAATTTACATGTAATGACAGCGGAAGCAATTTACATCATTCAAATAAATGTACATCAACAATGAATAATTTGTAAGCCTCAGTTCTCCTTTCAATTTTATCAAGCCATTTATCCTGCATACAAAACTGTGGGCACGTCAGTTTATTCAACCGACGAAAATTATACATGGCCATCCTCTCTATGCCAGAAACAGTATAACGATTCTCATTTCTTAACAAATCACAAACTTGTTCACATATCAAATTAAAGGAAATACCCTATTGATGTCGTGTTGTGATTGTGTACTTAGTCCTTAATGCAATTATTTATATTATATGACACTAATGCGCACTTGTTCGGATTCTATGCATCCCATACTACATAGGTCCGAGGGCAAGCCCTTAATCGATCTTCATCTTGTAGGGTTCAATCCCTCGTCATGACTTAATCTGCTACTGTAATTACGGTAAGTATCCTAGATGTTTTCCGACATACGAACTCATGTCTAGGAGCCCTGGAGGGAATCCCAACGCACTGACACATGACTCATCATGCAGGCATCCTGTGGTAATTCAGCTCCTACCATAGACATGACACCACCCGCAGTCGTCCAACACCCCACGAGCGTCGCCACCGGGACGGTACTCTGGAGCAGTATCCACGCCCTATCATGACTCATCATGGGACATCCTGGGATACGCTCTCGCCGCCAATCCAATGGCCCTCATACTCAATGTTTTTCTCTTACTTTCATCACATCTTCACTATGTATTATTAGAATCATGAACAAAATCAAAGCTCTAGAGTTAGCCTCTCCACTATACCGGACTTAATCATTCATTCAACATGACCAATCTTGGTCTTTCTTTTCAAATTTCATTTCATTTATTTCCAATTGCCGGTGGGAGACTTAGCTACTCTTTTGTTTCAATTTCAATTCACAATTACCAAAATTGAGCGTTACCAGCTCATGAGTTCATTTTCATAATCTCAATAGATTTTCCTTTTCCATGTCCATAACTTTCACATTCGTACAACTTTCATAAATTCAAATAAATGATTCACTTCATTTCAGGTATAAATTCATGCAAAGACAAATAGAGTTTACTTAAATTGTCACAACCAATAATCATTCAACATAAGATTCATAATCTTTACCATAAAACAATTCATAGAATTTCTGAGATATCAAAAAGTGATCTGGACAGTCGACTTAGAGCTTATCCAGTCGACTTGTTCAGTCGAAGAAAGTTGTTCAATAACCGCTCGGAAGAGTCGACTGCTGCACGTGGCCAGTCGGCTGTTCCGCAGCGTTCAAAATCCAAATATCATTTACGGGGCAGTCGACTGTCATTCAAACCAGTCGGCTGTTCTACAGAGTTCAATTATACAACTTTTCAAGTTCAGTACGGTCGACTGTTACATACATTCGGTCGACTGAACAGGGTAAATTTTCAAATTAAGGGGTCATCTCTCCCTTCTGTTCTTCATTTAGCACACAACATTTTATTCAATTACAGTACGTTCAAATGCCAACATAAACATGTGACTCTTATCTATTCACCATCATCATAACATAGTTTATGATTAAATGCAAATTCCACATACTAATATTTTCTTTTCTCCAATGAGATACTAAACATACATTTTTCCTTTACTCATCCTTTATCTACGAAGATGAATATTACTCTAATTTAGCATGCTAGAAAATCAAGTTAAAAATTCATATTAAATACATCGTTTCATGGAATTCTGAACTGTACACATTTTATTTCAGTGTACCAGTCGACTGCTCACATGATCGGTCGACTGTACCGGTCATTTCCAGTTCTCTAATTATCATTAGTTCTTTTTCATTCATTCGTATTTTCAACATTTCGTACAGTATTAATTTAGCAATCATCTTATCACTTCAGTTTATAAATACATACACAATTCAATCTCAATCTTAACATGAGTTCTATTTTAGAAGTCATGAGAAACACCCACCTTTCACAAATATGATAACAATCAATATTAGCCCTAGCATGATCTCTATATTAGAAGTCCTGAGAAACACCCACCTTTCACAAATATGATAACAATCAATATTAGCCTTAGCATAATCTCTATATTAGAAGTCCTGAGAAACACCCACCTTTCACAAATATGATAACAATCAATATTAGCCCTAGCATGATCTCTATATTAGAAGTCCTGAGAAACACCCACATTGTTGACGAAATAAACGAATCCCGTAAAGCTTCTTAATACGATGCATGACTCCTTGCTCCTTGCTCCACACCGAAGCTCCCTCTGAAGTGATGGCCGGCCTCCAAAAGCACTCACTCTCAACTCTCTTAAAAATATAACTCTCTTCTCACAATGAAATTTTGTGTAGAAAACAAGTAAGTGAGGGGGTATTTATACACAATTTTGGGTGAGATGGAGGGCTAGGATTTAGTAGATGGTTATGAGATGGAGGGCTAGGATGAGAGTAGGAGTTGTAGTAACTACCCACAACTAAGTAACCACCCATACACTAACTCCACTTCTCCAAAACCGGCCAAGGAGAATAGTGTGCAAAGCACACCATGTTGCATGCACGTGCTATTCTAGTCTCCATATAAAAACTTGTACATTATACATTATAAAAATAATCTTTTAAAAGATGTTACCTTACAAGTTGTTATAAAAAGAATTAATTCATGGGCTTAAATTGATGGGCCAAAATATTAGTTTTTACAAAATAAATAAATTATATTTTTGGGCTTGTGTTTATTTGAAAATAATTTAAAGAACATATATACCTACATATGCATATACTCATCATCCATAAAGAAAATAATAAGATTTCATATTACGAAAACTGCACGTGCACACTACGTGCAAAATAAATATGTAATTTTCATAAATAAAAATCGGGGCATTACATAATCGTTCAAGAAATACGAAGAAAATTCAACAAAAACAGTCAGCCAAGCACTGACAGTCGACTGTCAAAACCAGTTCAAAAGCGAACGGTTGACTGTCATGCCAAAATCCAAAAATCCAAGAATTGACTGTCGACCGACATTTTTAGTTCAAAACATACTGGTCGACTGTCAAGTGAAAATCCAAAAAATAAAGAGTTGACAGTTGACTGTCACCTTCAGTTCAAAAACGAAGCGGTCGACTGTCATATTGAGGAAAATACAGCTTTGAAATTCGTGCACATTTTTACTGATACTTCGTTTATTCTTTGTAAAATCATAAATTTGGAAAATAAACTTTTTGAGATGATCAAATACAATTTTTATAACATACTGGAGTTTATAAAACTAATCAAAACATCATCAAGGTCATAAAATAGCAATTTTCGACAAAATCTTCAAAACAGAACTATATATGTATATATATGTTTATATAAGTGTTCAATTATCAGTTAAAGTATCAATTCCATCAAATAAGAGTATTACAATTGTTCAAATCAATCTTAGTACTAAAATAACTCAAGATCCAATCAAAAACTTCATAAAACTCAAAAATCAAACTTTCGGCCATACCCCATCAAACCCGAAATACAAAACTCTTCTTTCCCTCAAAATTTGATCTTTCGATTCAAAAACTCCTCTTGTAATTCATTAAACACACATAAAACTATTGACAATAGTTTACTCATGAATATAAGTGCAAATAATCGAGTTTCATCCACCAAAACATCAAGAACAGAGTATATGCATTCATACACAGCAAAGTTGAGTTTTTGTTCACTTTTATGCAATACTCATCATACAATTCATAGTAAATGTTCAAATCAGTAAGGTTATGAAAGAAAGCAACATACCCATGATTTATATTAGGTTCTTAACAATCTCAAGTCATCTATATAGAGTTTCAATCATCAATAGCATAGTTTTCATGAAAAGATTCAATCTTTATTCATCCATCCTTCAGTAATTCAATATATCATCATACAATCCCCTAACATGCTTTCTAATAGACAAATCATCACATACAACATACATACAACAGCAATAAGTTAAACATATGTCACTCACCTTATTGAAGAATCAGCCGAAGACAATAAAGAGAATAAGAAAAGTCCTTCCTTTCGCAAGAAATCCAAGATCCTTGCTTCGAAACTCCAAGAAACCAATAATAAAGAATATCCGTTGTGGTTTAGCAAAGAGACGGCTGCACTCTCTTTATATTAGGCCGGAATTTGGTGTATTAGGGGTTTGAATAGGTTTTGCAAAATATTAGAGTATTTAGATATATAAATCCTTATACTTGAAAATCAGATAAAAAAATCCAATTCGAATTTAAAATAAAAAATAACCACCCTAATACTGGCCGGCACTGCTTCTAAAATTCAGAAAATAAAATTTGTAATTTTGCCCCTAAGTGGCAATTTTGCAAAAAGATCATTCTTTAGAAAATTTACGAAATAAACAAATCTATTAAAACAAAAAAGTAAACTTTTTACCTCTGATTTGACTAGCAATCATGCTCATCCCAAAAATCCAAAAATCTGGAGTTTTTACTCCAAGTGGTAATTTTGCACAAAAGCCCATTTTTTTGTAATATTTGCAAATATACCAAATAAATATCAGAAAAATCCAGAAAATTCATAAATAATACCTACTAATAAATAGTAAGTTTTCCGAAAATAATTTCTGACTTTGAACTTCCCAAGAAAATATCTACACGTGTTTTGCACGTGTAAAAAAAATAAATTTCACAAAAATGTTTATTAAATCACCAAAAAAATCATTTTAATCCATTTATTAATCTAAAAAAAAATTATCTAAAAATATAGGGTGTTACACACAATCCAGGGTAGCTGTCATCTAGAGCGGACGGAGTGGAGCTCAGTCCAGAATGTCGGTCTGAGATTGGCGAAGTTTAGCCCATAAACGACCGTGTCATTTTGAGTCCAACCATCAGTATGCACTGATGCATGAATGATAGTGAGAACTTGCCAGTGAGATCATCGAAACAGATGAACTTATCCGAGTTGAAGCAAATAGTAATACCACCCGATGCCCCATTGGATGGGCGGCATCTCCAATCCTTAATCCTATTACCACCCAGCCTTGTAAGTCTAGCCTCATGAGTGAGCTTAGTCTCTTAAAGACCCACGATCTCAACTTTGGAGAAAGAGATTAGGTCCCTGACCATCTCCCTCTTACCCCGACCCCCTAGGCCTCTAACATTCCAGAGAAGGAGACCCATTAATAACCAGATTGGAGATACAGGACGGGTTAGGTAAAACTTGTGAACCTAATTGTTCTCTTAACAACTTTCACCCACGAATCTTATTAAGGAGAAAAGCATTTCGTTCAACATTGCGTATCGCTAGACCATAGGTTTTAGCAAGATTAAAAATTTCAGCATCAGTCATATAATTGAAAATGAAAGCTAGCAAGTTACGCGTACCTCCATCATCGAGCATAGCCGCCTTGGTTGCGGTCGCAATCTCCAAGTGGTCACCTAAGGTCTCTTCGTGAGATCTCTTTGCAATTTTTTGAACCTGAAAACCTCTGAGCTGCTGTTGCACAACCCCCGCAATCTGAGGAGCAGATATGGGGGAGGTGGAGGGAACTATATCACGAGAGACATGTGCGTCCTTCACGATTTCCTCTGAATCTGAGTAATCTTCTTAATATGGATCATCGTCCTTAAGACTGAGGCGACCTTCATCATTGCCGCTAATCTATAATATTATAATGGGAGTTTGGGGTTATTATTTGTAGACAACCTGTAATTTGTAGACATTCAACCATCTAATCTCAACAATTCATTTTTAAGTGGGAGTTATATTAACCATTTATTTACTCAACTGTTGTTAGTTACCATAATACCCTCAAAGTTTAAATTTATTTATGACATAATTATTTACAAAAGTGCTACTCATATAAAATAAAAGTTTGCGCAACTAGCGGTAATTTGTAAAGAGTATGTAATGAGTAAAGGGAGGTCTCAGGTTCGAGGCCAGATTATGTCTTATTATTTACTATTGTTAGAATACAAGTGCAATTTTTCTCAACCCTTCTACAACTTCGATGTTTTAGCTTAGTGGCAGGGACTTTCACATGGTATCAGAGCAACCCAGGTTCGAATCCCACTAGCTATGCAATTTAAATGCGAATTTAAAAAAAATACCGCTGCGTATTGTTCAGTTCTCGACCCACAATTTGTTGGGTATTTATCTCATTTCTTTGACCCATATAAAAAGGTCTCTCGACCTGAGATATAGGCCTTTTTCACTATATATAGATTATGAGAACAAGACCAACCAGATAAGATCATCTCTAATATGAATCAGGTTGCGAAAGATTAAGACGGAAAGGCAACATTGTTATATTCCACCGAACTAGATAGAATTGAGTTTGCTAACTAGAGAGATTATTGCAACTAAAATCAGCTAAGTAGAGGATCTAAGAGCATCCCCTACCGTGCCTTAAAAATCCCCCCCATCAGCATTTTTACAAAAACCCCCTCCCCAACCGACCTGCATCAGGTGGGCCCCCTACCCAATATTTTTGGCGATCCATAAATGGAGTAGCATATATGCGGCTCCAGTTTCGAAACCACATATCTCTTTTTTTTGCAAATACCCCCCTCCTTTAATCCAAAATTTGCATACACAATATATTTATGGAATATATTAGTATATATTTATTTGTTTGATTTGGTTTTTTTTGAACTTCTTTTATATATTTTATTTATAGACAAAAATTATACTATTGTTAAATTTTTAACAAGATCTTTAATATGAGACCAATATTGAATTTAGTCCTGATTTGTTTTAAGTGTAGAAATTATTCATACCAATCAATAATTATACTAAAGAGAAATACAAATTCATTAATATTCATCGAAAATTATAAAACATAATGCTGAACGAAACATCGAAAATTACAATACATAATATTGAACGAAGCATCGGAAATTAAAAAAACATGATACTGAACGAAGAGCGAATAAAAATAATTTTAATAAATGGGATGATCATTATTTTCTCCGGGAAAATGGGTCGAACTACCGAACTCCTCCGAATAGAAAGTGGGATCTGAATCACGTAAGAGACCCTGAAAATATCCAGTTGTATTTGTGGGTCCTTCTTGTTGGGATTCATAAGCCCTTCTCGCCCGAATTTCCTTCTTTCTGCTTTGTAACCATTCACGGTCATCCGGATCAGTTATGGATTCCAAATTTGTCAGCAAGATTTTGTTATCTTCACGTTCACGATGCATACTTTCAATTTTACATCGCCTAGTGTTCATTAACTGTTGATTTTGTTCAACCAACTCTTGTATTTTTCGATCATGTTATCTGATTTCCTCATTGATCCGTTTACTGTCAATCTTTTCTTTCTTTTTTGCCATCTCTCTCTTTCTTCCAGTAGGTCTAATGGGTGTAGAAACTTCGGCTTGTTGCCCAGGTTGATCCTCATATTCGTCTGGACTTAAATCTACTTGGAAGGAAGGTAATCCATCTGATTTGGATGTACGAGAACCGGATTGAGATCCTTCTTGTGAACTATTTTCCCTACATAATTTAGCAGGTGGAGCGCCAGTATGATCGTTCCATCTTCCTCCTCCTTTAGAAGCGGCCACACGTGCATAAATTTGAAACTCTCTCTTTTGAAAGTGACATCCATCTGGAGAGTTTTATGTGCCATCTCCAACTACAAAAAAATAATAATCTCATAGTGAGATTGCATTTTTTTAATTATAACAAAATATTAAAAATATGTAAAAATAATACTTACAATATCAACTTGAGAAACACCACTTGGATTTACATTCTCCACTTGACGAAGCGCACCCCGAAATTTGCTAACTACTGACATCAAACCGGACATACGATTGGAAAGAGACTTCGACGTTAGCTGAGATTGTAGAGACTTACCATAATTAAATTTTGTAGTAACTCGTTGCCATAACTTATCTTCTTTTTGATTTATACCGATAATAGCATCTTGAGAAGTGTCAAGATAAGCATGACATAATTCTATATCCTCCGATTCTGAGTAACTTCCCTTTCTTACAGAAGCCATAACTTGTTCTGTTTTTTTGGTAAGTGTAATGTAACACCTCCCCTCCTTTTATAGTGAGGCTTATAAAGATTTCTGATTAGATTCCTGACAAGATTACTGATGAGATTCCTGACAAGATTCCTGACGAGATTCCTGAGAGATTCCTGACGAGATTCCTGACAAGATTCCTGACGAGATTCCTGATGAGATTCCTGACAAGATTCCTGACCAGATTCCCGACAAGATTCCTAACCAGATTCTTCACACAGCGTTGACCAGATTTCTAACAATATTCCATCCAGCCCTATAAAAAAGAGCGAATACCTGATATCTTACATCTACATCTATTATCTTTTTCACTCATTCTTTCTTCATCAATCTCTTTTAGCCATAATGGATCCAAATGAAATTCCTCCATCTTCATCCATATCTAGCGGTCTCATCAATTATTATGAAGATATTTTGGATGCGCAAGAACAACAACAATAATTGTTATTTGGCATGATTACTAGTAATAATCAAGTTTTGGCAGATCATCCAAGTGACGAAGAAGATGACGCTCAGTCAACCCAAAGAGGCTCAGTTCCAGGACACTGTGTTATCAATCGTGATCGTGAGGCAGATGCACATAATTTGTGGATTGATTATTTTGCACCACAACCACGATATGGTGAAGAAAAATTTCGCAGACGTTATCGGATGAGTAGCAGATTATTTCATCAGATTGCAGACGCGGTCAAACATCATGATAATTACTTTGTGCAAAAGCGTGATGGTGTGGGTAAACTTGGTTTGTCAACTTTTCAGAAATTAACAGCTGCTTTCAGAATGCTCGCGTATGGTGTTGCAGCTAATTCTACAGATGAATATCTAAAAATTGGTGAATCAACCGCAGTTTCTTGCTTGAAAAAATATTGTCGCGCTGCCGTAGAGGTATTTGGCGTGGAATACCTTAGAACACCTAATGCTAATGATGTTTCTAGACTCCTCCGCATAGATGAAGAACGTGAATTTCCTGGAATGCTGGATAGTTTGGACTGTATGCATTGGGAATGGAAAAATTGTCCAACTGCTTGGGCAGGCCAATACTTACACAGGAGTGGATCCCCAACTATCATTCTTGAGGCAGTAGCAGATTATGACCTTTGGATATGGCATGCATATTTTGGCCTACCAAGCTCTAATAACGACATCAATGTGTTGGAATCTTCACACTTATTTGCTGATCTTGCTGCTGGTAAAACGGTTCCAGTTAAATATAATATTATGGGAAAGAAATATGACACAGGTTATTATTTAGCCGATGACATATATCCTAAATGGTCGACACTTGTTCAGACCATTCGTGATCCCCAGGGGCCTGCTAAGCAGTATTTTTCTATGAAGCAAGAATCATGTAGGAAAGATGTCGAACATGCATTTGGATTTCTTCAATCACGCTGGGCAATCATCAAAGGACCAGCTCGTTTTTGGAGTAAACATGTTTTACATGATATAATGACTTCGTGTATAATAATGCACAACATGATCATCGAAGACGAGCGAGATATAAATGGGCCAGTTAAGGAATTTATTCATACAACTCCCCCTGAGATATCGATGGTAGCCGATGATGTAACCCAATTTAGTCAGTTTCTAGCTAGGCACAAGAAAATTAAGGATAATGAAGCTCATTTTGAACTCCGAAACAGATTAATTGCTCATTTGTGGAAACGACACGGTGCTAGTACATCAGGTGTTTAAATAATTTGTAATTTGAATAATGTGGTACTCTTTTTCCTACGAATTTTTTAAAGAGGCCATCAATAATTGTATTACATATTTTTTAGTAAGTGTATTATCTATTGCTAATTAATTATATTATAACTATCTAATTAGTTGTATTATCTTTTTTGCATTCAAAAAATTAGTTTTGTGCAACAAAAAAAAATTACAATTTTTTTTTGTGAAACCCCAAAATAGGATACCATTGGAGCGCGCACCTCAATTGAAACCCCAAATCAAAATAGCATATTCTAAAGAATATGCCAAAATGGAATTCCAGAATGGGGATGGAGATGGGGTTCCTCCATTGCCTTGCTCTTATAAATATTGATATCATTTTCCATTCAATAATCGGCATACATCTAAAATATTCTAAAAGAAGAAAATATCCAAAGATCATTTATTGACGTGCATTACGCATGCTAAAAATTTGACTATAATCAGATCAGCAGATTGTAGTGGGCATGCATGTACCATACTGGCGGGGGCCAGTTCAACTTCTGGTCATCGTTGGTGAGCTCAAAGAACTGAAAGCTCCCATCTTCCAAACTGTAAACTCCAGTGTCTCCAACATAGTTTTCTTTGTATGCAAAGGTGGTATCAGTAAAGTAGATGCAATTGGGTTTTAAGTTCGACGAGAATCACTAATAGACACGCATAAAGAACTATTAACCCCGACGAAAATGGCAAGGTCTCCTATAGGGTCGACTTGATTCCCCACATGTAATAGCTTCGACTCTTCACGTCACCTCAAAAGACTTGGTTGGACAAAATTTACGATCATTATCAAATTCGCTAGCTTGTTCTAAATAGTAAATACAATGAACAAGTCATTCCGGTCCGCTGACTCTACCAAATTATACATCTCCTTTGACAGTCTTTCCGGATCAAACTCGAAAGGCTGGACAGGCAAGATCTTGAGTGACGGCATTGGGTCGTGGAGATCGATCACAGGTGATTAGGGTTCCATCTTATTGTACACCGTACGTGGAGTATGCTCTTGTGGAATATGCAGTCGACCATATATGTTAGGGTCGCAGAGGGAGAGGTGGCTTGACCAGGATACTGGAATTGTCTGGTCTTCCATATATGGTTAATTTAGCACCGGCCGGACCGGAGTAAGAATCGCCTACAGCCACAAAATTTACAAATTTTAAAAGTTTACATAAACAGTAATTATGCAACAAATTATAATGAATCTGCATGCGGAAGAAGACTAGTAAATGAAGTACGAAAAATAAAAATAAAAACACCTCTAAAATACATGACTGCAGGGAGGGAGTAATACTCGATCGTACATAAAACAAAAGAATAATCTATTATTTTAACTACAGAGTTGAAATGAAGTTGTGGGCAGTCGCACATTTAATTACTTTTATAATAATTTATATATGCTTATTATACTAAATTTAAAATTGGAACAAGTTTGGATACAGAGCATAGGAAAGGTAAGCAGATATTAGGTAGATGACTTGTATGCCTACACATATCTATATCTAAATTTTAGTCCGCATAGATAGTATTTTGGAATTCAGAGTTACTGTATATATCTAAATTTATACCCAAAAATAAAGAATGAAGGTATAGACATGCAACCTATTATTGGAAAAAGTTTTTGCAGATTTTCCGGGCCGGATTCCGATGGGCTCCGGCCACCGGCAGCGCCGAAAATTGATTGGATCATGTTCCTCTCGTCGAGTACGTACTATTCCGTAATGTACTCACTTGCCAAAAACGGTTTCCGTATAAATGAGAAATGTAAGTCCAAAGTTGGGTACTCGCAATGTACTAACTTGGACAGTTGAAATGAATAATCCCACATCGGAAGATGGGAAAGATTTTCTCTAGTATATAAGATAAAGAAATGAACTAAACAGCGTAACCCTGGGATTACCACTAACGTGTAGTGGGGAGAGGACCTAGCCAAAATAACAAACACACATGCGCGTGCAGGCCGGGCCTGGCCTAACGGATCTCAGTTTTGATTTACGGTTTGTGAGTTATGTCTATTTTACTACAGTGGTGTCGAAAGGTTTCCAGATTTTGTTTTCTATGAATTCTGAAGAGTAATCTATTTTTATTTTGGTGTTAAAATTATTATTTTGATCTGCTCGACCTTTGAGCCGCCCTAGCCTCCTCATCCCATCCACCTCATCCTTCCGTTTCTCCCCCATTACACTGCCCTGCGCCCCCTTTCCATCCTCTGCCTCTCCCCCGTGTTCCCCTCCTGCATCGCTGGGACACCCCTGCCTCTCCCTGTTCTCCGCCGCAACCAGTGCAGCGGCCTGCAGCTCTCCTTCAGCCGACGTGCAGCACGGGCAGCAACGACACAACCAGCACTTGACGGCAGCACTCCCCGTTGTCCGTTGCAGCATGGGCAGCGGCGACACGACCAGCACTTGACGGTAGCGCTCCCCGCTGTCTGTCGCCTCCTCCGCAGTGCAACCAGTTGTCCCTCTCGCTGTCGTGTTGCTGTTGTGATTGGTGGTGGGCACGTACTTCACCCGTGCATGTGTTGGTTCGAGGTTTTGCCGTGGTTCATTGTATTAGAAGTGGTGTTTGTAGTTCGGGTGTTTTTTCGTTATTTGGTTCGTGGGTTCGGTTCGTGAGTTTCGTTCGTCTGAGTTCGTTGCCGGGAATTCGTTCCTGTTATTCTTGCTTGGAGTCGTTTTCGTCATCGGTTAAGGCAAGTAACTTGTACTCAATTCCTTTGGGAAGATACAAGTCATAAATTCCACTTGCAATGTAGTTGGGTTCTAGACACAACTCGTGTGTGATGTATTTTTGATGAGTATTTTCTCTATAGTGTTATTGATCATAGTTGCCTCACGACACAAATTTGACATGAAACAACTTAGGTTTGGACCGTTATTGATGTGATTATATTTGTGAGATAATTATGAGAAATCATGTGTTTGTTTGGATTCATGTGATATACTTGTTGTGGACCTGCCATATACCCTATTTCATAGTAGACTCTATAACATGTTTGGTTGTGTTTGGGACGAGTTTCGTATGTTGTATGTTGATTTGTTGTTAAGAGAAAAATCTGTACTTTGTCGGTGATCAGTTTTGATTGCTATTTTAGACCATATTAAGGTCAGTATCTTAACTTCAGTATTAAACATGATTTTTTTCTGGATTTATTTGAGGTGTTTTGATACTGTTTTCCTGTTCTTGAATACGATTTTCTGATTTCTGGCTGAACGTGTTTTCTGGATTCAATTCAGTTTTGAGTTAAGTTTTTCTGAAATACTATATGACTTATATATGTTCGCTGAATTCGGCCGGGAGTCTATTTTCTAGACCTTTCTAAGGATTCAAATTTGCATGTTTGTAGAAACGGACGGGAATCTCAGTTTACTGCAGTATGGTCTTGCTGTCATGAACTAGAAATTTAGTTATTTTATCATTTTATGTGTTATCTTGCACCCGCATATGTTTATCTTACAACTTGAACTTATTACAAGATCATGCCATATTATTCTTGATATGTTTTGCACACCTACTTGCCTGTTTGATAATAATAATAAATAACCAAGCTGGAGTTAAGGGAAAGATCTAGTAGTGGAAAATTAGACATGTGTACTTAGAAGGGGGCCCGTGTTTTCCATTTTGATTCATATTGATACATGAACCTGTTGATGCATGGATCTATTGGTTCATGTACCTGTTACTTGTTGATGCATGGACCTATTGGTTAATGTACCTGTTACTTGTTGATGCATGGACCTATTGGTTCATGTACCTGTTACTTGTTGATGCACAGACATGTTGGTCATGTACCTGTTGATTCATGAACCTGTTGATGTATGAATCGGATGATTCATGTACCTATTTGATTCATGAACCTGTTTCTTATTCTTGTTTTTCTGATATCTGAGTACACTGCCCTATGGACTCCACTACGAAATCTAAACGAAACTGGTTGAATGTAGCAACCATGTAGTATGGGCTGCATGAAGTGCTACCTAGATAGTAATACTATAAGACTCGATACATGATACTTGAACATGATACATGCTTAATTTAAACTTGATTACATGATACATGAGACCTGATATTTGTTCACTTGATACTTGATTTCGTGATACCTGATTCGTGACACTTGATACTTGTTTCTTGTTACATGATACTTGTTCACTTGACACTTCATACATACTACTTGTACTTTTCCATCTTGCCATGCTAGTTGTTATATATTATCATTATGCTTATTCCATGTTATTTGTTAGTTTATCCCATGTACTTGTATCTTGCACTACAAGCGGCCCGTAACTTGCATTGACAGGAGTTTGTTTTCTTTACCTCTTCATGCAATTTATTAAATTGTAGATTTTGGAGATCAGCTGCCAGATAGAATAGGCGAGATGAGATACTAGTTGCTGAAGTTTTGCTATCATGATTTCTTGCTATTATTATTATTTGCTTATTTTGAACAATTGTATCTTGTACTTGGATTTATTTGTATTTGGGCAATGTGACCCAGGATTTTGACTTATTCAGATCTGGTTTATTTGAGATTAATATATTTTGGTTTCAAGTATTCTTGTTGGTATTTTGATTCGTATGTGCATACTTGGTTGATTCTTTTGTTTCCGACTCTGATTATTCTTGTGAAATGTTGTAAAGATTTTTGAACAGCTTATGGATGATGAAAATCATTCGCTGGGCTTAGTCACGTATCCATGTTCCGTATTCTCTAGGATACATGACTAAGCCCAGCGAATAATTTTCATCATACATAAGCTGTTCAAGAATCTTTACAACATTTCACAAGAGTAATCAGAGTCAGAAGCAAAAGAATCAACCAAGTATGCACATACGAATCAAAATACCAACAAGAATACTTGAAACCAAAATATATTAATCTCAAATAAACCAGATCTGAATAAGTCAAAATCCTGGGTCACATTGCCCAAATACAAATAAATCCAAGTACAAGATACAATTGTTCAAAATAAGCAAATAATAATAATAGCAAGAAATCATGATAGCAAAACTTCAGCAACTAGTATCTCATCTCGCCTATTCCATCTGGCAGTTGATCTCCAAAATCTGCAATTTAATAAATTGCAGGAAGAGAAGAAAAAAAACAAACTCCTGTAAATGGAAGTTACGGGCCGCTTGTAGTGTAGGATACAAGTACATGGGATAAACTAACAAATAATATGGAATAAGCATGATGATAATATATAACAACTAGCGTGGCAAGATGAACAAGTACAAGTAGCATGTATGAAGTGTCAAGTGAACAAGTATCATGTAACAAGAAACAGGTATCAAGTGTCACGAATCAGGTATCACGAAATCAAGTATCAAGTGAACAAGTATCAGGTCTCATGTATCATGTAATCAAGTATCCAGTAAGCATGTATCATGTTCAAGTATCATGTATCGATTCTTGTAGTTATTACTATCTAGGTAGCACTTCATGCAGCCCATACTATATGGTTGCTACATTCAACCAGTTTTGTTTAGATTTCGTAGTGGAGTCCATAGGGCAGTGTACTCAGGGATCAGGAAAACAGGAACAAGAAACAGGTTCATGAATCAAACAGGTACACGAATCATCTGATTCATGCATCAACAGGTTCATGAATCAACAGGTACACGACCAACAGGTCCATGCATCAACAAGTAACGGGTACATGAACCAATAGGTCCATGCATCAACAAGTAACGGGTACATGAACCAATAGGTCCATGCATCAACAAGTAACAGGTACATGAATCAATAGGTCCATGCATCAACAAGTAATAGGTACATGAACCAATAGGTCCATGCATCAACAGGTTCATGTATCAACATGAATCAAAATGGGAAACACGGGCCCCCTTCTAAGTACACATTTCTATATTTTCCACTACTAGATCTTTTCCTTAACCCTGGCTTGGTTATTTATTATTATTATCAAACAGGCAAGTAGGTGTGCAAAACATATCAAGAATAACATGGTATGATCATGTAACAAGTTCAAGTTGCAAGATAAACATGTGCGGGTGCAAGATAACACATAAAAGGATAAAATAACCAAATTTCTAGTTCAGGACAACAAGACCATACTGCAGTAAAACTGAGATTCCCGTTTGTTGCTATAAACATGCAAATCTGAATCCGTAGAAAGGTCTAGAAAATAGACTCCCGGCCGAATCCATCGAACATATATAAATCATATAGTATTTCAAAAAAACATAATTTAAAACTGAATTGAATCCAGAAAACACGTTCAGCCAGAAATTAGAAAATTGTATTCAAGAACAAGAAAACAGTATCAAAATACCTCAAATAAATCCAGAAAAAATCTGGTGTATTCCCCTATATGTCTAGTATCAGAATATAAAGTTTCATAATTTTCCAGTAAGATTAGTTTAGCCAACAAAAATCAGAAAAATCAAGAAACGGTAGTTTGGCAAATCTGGAATTCCCAACACTGTTGTACGAAAACTGTGATATCTCGCAAACCGTGAAACGAAATCCAAATCCGCCAAAGGGATATGAAAATAGACAAAATAAGCTAACTTTCAAATTTATAAATATTTTTGATACAGGAAAAGGAATGAGGGTGAAAATACAAATCTTTGTTGAACAGCGAGCAGAATCTAGCAAGTATAGTTTTTATAAACAAGCATGAAATGACTTATAAAACTCATCAATAAAATCCACCAAAATTCTGGGTAATCCCTAAATAGATATAGAAATACTGTGCAAAATTTCAGATTAAAATAATATGCTTAGCACTAGTATCAAAATAGTTTAATCATCGAAATCATTAAGAAACGAAATCTGGAAATGAAATATACCTCTGTAGTAAAACAATCATATCTCACACATACGAAAACGAAATCGATCATGGTCAGAGAGTTTGGAAAGAAGACGTATTTCTCTAAAAATCATGTTTAATACTGAAGTTATACTGACCTTAATATGGTCTAAAATAGCAATCAAAACTGATCACTGACAAAGTACAGATTTTTCTCTTAACAACAAATCATCATACAACATGTGAAACTTGTCCCAAACACAACCAAACATGTTATAGAGTCTACTAAGTGTCCAAACATCATGAAATAGGGTATATGGCATGTCCACAACAAGTATATCATATGGATCCAAACAAACACATGATTTCTCATAATTATCTCACAAATATAATCACATCACTGTCCAAACCTAAGTTATTTCATGTCAAATTTGTGTCGTGAGACAACTATAGTCAATAACACTATAGAGACAATACTCATCAAAAGTACATCACACATGAGTTGTCTCTAGAACCCAACTACACTACAAGCAGAATTTATGACTTTTATCATACAAAGGAATTGAGTACAAGTTACTTGCCTTAACTGATGACGAAAATGACTCCTAGCAAGAATAAAGGGAACGGATCCCCGGCAATGAACTCAAACGAACGAAACTCACGAACCGAACCCACGAACCAAATAACGAACAAACACCCGAACTACAAACACCACTTCTAATACAACGAACCAGGGCAAAACCTCGAACCAACACATGCACGGGCGAAGTACGTGCCCACCACTAATCACAACAGCAACATGGCAGCGATAGGGAAAACTGGTTGCACCGCGGAGGAGGCGACGGACAGCGGGGAGCACTGCCGTCAAGTGCTGGTCGTGTCGTTGCTGCCCGTGCTGCGCGTCGGCTGAAGGAGAGCTGCAGGCCGCTGCACTGGTTGCGGCGGAGAACAGGGAAAGGCAGGGGTGTCGCGGCGATGCAGCAGGGGAACACGGGGGAGAGGTGGAGGATGAAGAGGGGGGTGCAGGGCACAGGGCAGTGCAAGGGGGGAGAAACGGAAGGATGAGGTGGACGGGATGAGGAGGCTAGAGCGGCTCAGAGGTTGAGCGGGAGGAGGGACAGAGCAGGAGGATGGGTTGATCGGGAGAGGGGGAAAAACGGTGCTAGGGTTTCTTGAAGGGGAAGGCGAACAGCCGAGAGGTGCATGGGTTTAATATATAGTTGGTTAGAGAATAGGGTTAGAGAATAGGGGAGGCGGCGGAACAGTGATTAGGTGCAAACGGGTCAGATGTAGGAGAGCGGGTTAACGGGTAGCTTGGGTGAGGTAAACAGGGTTGGTGTGTATATAGGAGTTAGGTTGATGGGTTTGGTATTAATAGATAAACGGGTTATAGGGTGGTAGGATGATGGGTTCTTGGGTTTATAAATGAACAGGGAATGGGTAATGGATATTAAATGAGTATTGGGTACTAATAAGAATAAAAAATCTGATAGAAAAATAAGATAACCATAAAAATAACATTTATAACAAAATGTAACTTGCATTGCAGCATAAAATTAATTTGAAATAATTACAAATACAGTTAGTACATAGAATTTGATTTTTAATAACATAATAATATATATATATATATATATATATATCAAAATGTATATTCGAGTTTAACATATTTATTAAAATAATTCAAACAGTATATAATACAAATAGTCGTTTACTTAGAATGAAAAAAAAAATAAAGTTAAAATACACCTTTATTAGAAATAAATAAAATTTTCGAAGATTAAATGAAACAGAAAATTTCTTAGAAACCAGAACAATATTTTGTTGAAATTCAATCAGTTGAAAATGTAATTGTTGTAAAAGAGTTTAAAAGCGAAAAGAAAGTTATAGATCTTTTTAAACACAGCAAATACACGGAAAAAGAAATACACCCAAAATACAAAAAACAGAAAACAAGAGTTACAAATCCTACCCACCTTACAACAAAATTTCGTCTTCGAAATTTGCTTAGGCGGCACATAGGACAGAGAAAAAGCAAACTGGGGAAAGGGCAACAAAACAGAAAATTAAAGGGGAAGGAACAAAGCAGTTGCAGTATCAGAACAAGAAGGAAGATGGATAACAATGATGCCAAATGGAATGCAAGAATGAAAATAAACAGTGTCAAAAAGAAAGAATCAACACAAGGTAATAAAGCAAGATATGGAGTTGGTAGAACTGGAATCAAAGAGAGAATGGACAGGAAAGAATTGAATCAAATAATAAATTGGTACATGATGGCAAAATGGAATGCAAGAAAGATGTAACCGGTATCAAAAATGAAGAAGGAACAACACAAGACTCTCAAGATAATAAGGCAAAGAGATGAAGAAATAGATAGAGCTGGAATCGGAGAAAGGATGGATAAGGAAGAGATGAACCAAGCAAATGAGTCAACGGATGAAGATGAATACAATGAACCACGGCAAAACCTCGAACCAACACATGCACGGGCGAAGTACGTGGCCACCACCAATCACAACAGCAACATGACAGCGAGAAGGACAACTGGTTGCATCGCAGAGGAGGCGACGAACAGCGGGGAGCGCTGCTGTCAAGTGCTGGTCGTGTCGCTGCTACCCGTGTTGTGCGTCGGCTGAAGGAGAGCTACAGGCCGCTGCACTGGTTGCGGCGGAGAACAGGGAGAGGCAGGGGTGTCGTGGCGATGCAGGAGGGGAACACGGGGGAGAGGCGGAGGATGGAGAGGGGGTGCAGGGCAGTGCAAGGGGGGAGAATCGGAAGGATGAGGTGGATGGGATGAGGAGGCTAGGGCGGCTCAGAGGTCAAGTTTTTGAACCATTACTCTACTGTTACAGAGTAATGGGCCATTACTTTGCTGTTACAGAGTAATGGACCCTTCAGTTACTTTCAGTTTCCTATAAAATCGGTCTATTTTGTCTGCCAGAAGACAAAGTTATCAAAAACCAGTCTGAATCTTCTTCTTCTTCCTCCTCTGAGTCAGTTCTGAGAATACAACACAGCACAGGTTCGCTGAGCTCTCTGAAGTTAGGGTGCTGCTCTTCAGGAAAAGGTAATACAGTTGTATCCTGGGAGGCATTGTCGTCAACCACCGTCACACTACGGGGCAAAATTTGCTTTAAGGACAGAGATATTCAAATCTCGACTCTGTATTATTTTGTATGGTTTGTTCTTTTATTTTCTGTAATTGTAACTTTTCACAATTATTGTTAGCATTTTCTGTTTTATGAAACTCATGTTCTAACACCTATTGGGTGTATTTCTTTAGTATATATGCACACAAGGCCTAAGAGTAACAAAGTTAATTTACCTATGTAAATGATAGCGGCTTTCACTCTGTCGAGGAGGAGGAAGATGGTGGTGGTGGAAGGGGAGAGGATGAATCTGTTCCTATAACTGAGGTAGCCGTCGCTGCTGATGACCCCCTTTATCTTGGGGAGGGGAATGCTGGTGCCGGTGAGGGGGTTGGTTGCGGGGATTTGAGCACTTTTAATGTCAGTGGTGATGACGAACCCCTGCGAGGATCCTATGCAGAAACAACCCCTGCGAGGATCCTATGCAGAAACAACCTGCATGATCTGGGAGATGGATCTCGCGGTTTAGTTTGATATCATTTCCATTGATATAGTACAAGTAGCGGGATTCCGGGTTTCTAAGGGAGGAGAGCATCAGCCATGGACCTTCTTTAGCTAGTGTTTGGGTGGTAACAGATCGCCGCAAAATGGAGCGGCGGCAGCAACGGCCGTGGCGATCTGATCATCTGCTACTATCCGATTGAATGAATATGTTTCTGTCTAGGCCGTTACAGTTTCTAAATTTTTGTTGGCTCAAAAGGGTTTTTAAATCATACTTATAGCCTCCAAGTCAGGCATTAAGGTACTAGGTGACAGGCACATAGAGTGCACTTATTTTTTCGCCTAATGTTTGCAACAACAAGTTGTAATCAATTTTGAAAAAGCAAGACAAAATCGAGACAGAAAACATCCAACTCTATAGCTGGTAATAAGTAAGGAGGATGGAAATATTTGAAATTGAAGTAATGTTGTGAAAAGGAAGAATAAGACTATAGGCAATAACAAATTCACAAAACACCAATAATAACTATTATTTTGCATTCGGTAACACAAATAGTAATGAACTAGGTAACTGTTTGTGGCTAATTATTCACTAACTTCCTTTAGTTTCGACGCAAACTCCACTAAATTGCAATGTAAGCTGTGTAAATACTACAAAGATATATAGGAAGAACATTATTATTGCATATCACATCACTCATATGCTGGTATCAAACATGATCCAGAGCAATGGAGAAATTTACATTTTGTTATATCTCGACAGCTACTTCACGCACTTCTTCTATCTCGCTCTGGTATGATTCTTTAGGAACATTACTACTACTACCACCACCAGAACTCTCCGGCTCGACTCCCACATCCCCATTATTAGCATGAGCAATTTCAGATGTTGAAGTAGTACTGCTCTCTCCGTTGCTCTCGCCAGATGGCTGCTTCTGAACTGATGGCTTAGGCTGTCGTATGGCGGCAGCAGCCTCAGGAATGGCAACAGATGGTGGTTGGGGTGGGACCCACCTGCGCACGGGACCCTTTGGTTCGACAGCTTCAGGTTCCATTTCTGTGATCTTCACTGTCTTCTTTCTCCACCATGGGTCTGAGGAAGTTTCCTGGTTGGAATGAGACGATCCACCATTCTCTTGGCCTATCCCTGGAACTTCCCATGGCTGCAAAAGAGGGGAACATACTCAGACTATAAGCAAGAATTTCCAACTCAAAATTTCAGATGAGATGCTAAATATATCTCTCTCTATATATTTCATGCAAAATATATGTGCCATGCTAACCTTCGGTTTTGGTGCAAGAAGAGGTTTGGTTGGTTGTTGATTAGGATTGGGAGGCATGTCATCAATCTCCTGGGTACAATAAGAGCATAGTTGGGTTAAAATAAACCGTGATTATATAAGGAGAAGGTTGCCTTCAGAAACCAATAATCAAAATTTACCCTGATGTTAGGAGGTCTCTCCCCTCTTTGTATCATAGCCAGGATCTGAAAAGTAAAAGACAATTTTAGAAAAACAAATACGGATCTATTTTCTTAAGGTGGTTTGATTAACCCAGATGAATGATATTAGAATAATAAATAAGCGCGCAAAACAATTGTTGGACAACCAATGAGCCAGCAGTCTAAGCTTGATAAGATAAATAAAAAAAGTAAAAAAATAAAAATGCAACTAGCAATTTTGAGCTCCACGGCCTCCACTCCTTTAGGGCTTGTGCAGGCTTGGCTCAACCTATGTCACTTCAAACCAGTTCATGCTTTTAGACTAAAGAACAATAAGAACAATCTGTTACATGCTTTAAACATATATACTAAAATTTACTATCCAATGGTACCATACCTTAACCAAATTAGTGCTTCTAAATGTTTCCAAAAACTATCATATATGAAAACATTCTACACCTTTTGCTAATCAGAATTTTGAAATGTAAATGACGCCTTCTGCAAAAGCTAGACACTTAGACTTGTGCTTGCTTAAGCACATAGGATATCTAAGAACACATAATTTACACATATTTTGATTAACGAGCCAGCAAGAGCAACCTAAAGCTAGCTCCTTAACCACACTAGTGCAGTGGACTTACAGGTTTACAGTTGCTATACTAAGCCGTCTAGTTTTGCTTTATAGCCCATGACATTTCCTACGGACAAAGTTAAACTCATTTTATATTGGACAGTTCATTAGCAAAGGGGACCAAGACCATATAGAGAAGTGGAAAATAAAAACTACTAACCCACATTTTAGACACAGCCCATAGGTTTACGCGGGGGAAAGATACTACTGCCTTTCACCCAGATTTCAGTAATAACAAGTAGTATACAAATTGAATTGAAAAGCAACCAGGAAGAAAATGTAATCGTATTTCTTCAAGGAAAAACATTGACTTGTTAGCTACGTACCTCCATGTAGGATTTTGAGTGAGGTGCAGTTGTAGGCTCTACAGTTGCTGGTGCAGATGAAGGCCTCAGTATCCAATAGTATTATAAAATTACAAATTAGAAGTGTAAAGAATGATACAAATACAAGGAGTGAAAGAAAAAGATATTACCTGCACCATTGTCTGAACTTGTTGTGCCATTTACTTTTACTTCCTAGACGTAACCAAGAAAAAAGAGAGATGAGTATCTCCGAGTTAACATAAAAATTACTTTAAGTAGCTACCAATTAACTTAAAATCACATACTTCTGTAACTACGGAAGAGAGATGTGTATCCGGCTGAACGACTTGAGGAGTTCTCCAGGAATTGTTAGTAGTTCCTGCAATTATGTTTTACGCTTGATGACTTAAAAGATTCTTATGTCCAGGAGGGGGAAATCCATTCTAATTTAATAACAGATATAGACAATGAAATAATTTATTTCCCTTGGAACAAGGTGATATTTATATAGTATACCATCCTCATAAAAACACAATTTCTTCCAGGAGATAAGACATTATGAGTAAAAAAGTAAATAGTCCTACGGGAACAAAATTTTGATAGAATAATACCATAAATGTCAACACCTCCATATAATTGTAGAATTAGTGATAGTTAAAATAAAAATAGACAATTTGGGCCCTGACCCTTTTCATGCACAGGAAACTCCATTTTATATACATCATTGATCCACCATGAGAAATCCTATGCCTACAATACTTTTTGGTTCTCTTATAACACACCCTTTTTGTGACATAAAAACATTATTCTAGTTATATTTCCTTAAAAGTAAGACATTACAGCGTTCATTTGATGAAATAGACATAATGTAGAAAGCCTATACAAATCACTATCTCCAAACTATAAGAACTTAAAACCAAATTGAAGTCTATTTATTGCTTTGTTTGACAACTGAGAATATAGTTTGACACCTATACAAAAGAGACAAATCATTTTTTTTGTTGTTGAAGAAAAATGACACAAATGTTATCTGTGAAGAAATGAAAAAAAGATTGTAATCATATACAAGTCATTCATATTCTTATCATTCATCATAGCTATGGCCTTCAAATACTAATGATAATTATTATTATTATTATAAAGTTACAGCAAACGTACCGTTCCCCACTGCAGATTTGATGTAATCTTCTATCTGCTTGTCTTTTGAGTAGTTATTGTCTTTCGTGCTTTCCAACTTACGAATTGCTTCACCCATAGACTTCATCTCCTTCACTTGTACATCCATCATGCCCATAAATGCCTCAAAGTACTTTCTTTCTGAAGGGGGAACAAGAAACCATCAAATTTATTCGAATTACCTCAAATTAAACCCAAATAAAAAGGACAAAGAACTCAAATGATAGAAAGAAAGTGAAGTTAGTTTTAGAACCTTCATGCTTTGTATTCATTAATTCTTCACTTGCTTTAGCAACAACAGCAGCAGCTGTTGCAGCTGCTTTAGCAGCTTCTGCAGTTTGTTCAGCAAGAACTGAATGTGATTCATCTTCCTTCTTAGATTCATTTTCTTCTGCTACAACTTTCTTTATCCAAGTCTTCAATCTAGGAACAACCATCCTCTACACACAAACAAATATATAAGAAATACAATTTCTTTTGACAGAAAATATATATAAGGTGTATATCAATATCATTAGTAATTGCAAATACCTGCTAATAAAAAGGGATTTTTTAATATATATCAACTCGAAAAAGTTCCTCACTTTGATATAACCCCAATGAAGTTTTTAAGTTGTATTAGAAACACAGAAAGCGACCAAAATACTGTTATTCACTACCAATTTGTTGAGGGTAGGATTGTCCACCTTGGAGTGTATCTCATGCTAACTCCACTTTACTTATAGTTTAATACAGTTTATGTCAAAATACGAAAAAATTTGGGTTGGTTTAAGAGAAAACCCGATTTAAAATAAGCAAACATGCCATAAACCATTAATCAAATACTGTATACATGATAAGTGCCAATTGCTAGGAAGTTAGTAGAAGTATGATTTATTATTAAAATAAATATAAAAACATGCTCAACTGGTTAACTTACTGGAACAAGTTATTCTGATGAAAAATTACTTGATACCTTGAAGAATAAAGCAGTTCCGGCACCAGAAGCTGCAAGAGCACCGGCAGCAATTATAGCATGGGACCAGTGAAACCTGGGCTGGTTAGCAATTGGAACCACAGAATTACTGCTAATTGGAGTAGCTGCAGGCTGTGGAGTGTTAACCGGCGCTTGTGGCTGAAAGCTGGCAGCTGTCAGAAATCAACGAAGGAAAAATTATAAAGCCACAAAGTTTTGTTGGTAATTACAGAGCCCTGAAATTTAATACACATAATTAAAACTGATACTTCCAGGCAAGGAATTTGAGAAGTGACACCTCTATAGAATCACATGTGTCCCTTCTATACAAATTACAAACTGAGTATTTTTTTTGTTATCAGGGTTAAGAGGTAAAGATACATATTTATTTTGGTAAAATTAAACTAAATAACAAAATAAGAGTTCAGATAATTTTAAATTTAAAACTAATACAGATTATGCAGTAATGATATATATATATATATATATATATATATATATTGGGATGCAAGGTAGTTTCAACAAAAATAACTTTTTGAACTTATGCTATCTATAATTGATCATTATTCTAAATATATACATTATGCAAATTCATTAAGTGTAAATAATTTTTATCCTAATTTTTTTTTTAATCTCATAGGTAGGCAAAGAACAGGATAATTGATAGCTTTCGAATATACTAAGGATTTAGGCCAAAAGAACAGAGGATAATGTAGATTGGTATATGTTTAATTTTTTAACAAGTCATTTTAGAATTTCCCATTATTTATGTATTTCTTAAGCAACTTTGCTGAGTAGATCTTTTATCTAAACATGTAAGTACTGTTTGGTTAGATATCCAAAAAATAATGACATCTCCTCATTTAGGTCGGACTGGTTCCAGGTTTTTGTAAAGAGATCCGCAATGATGCTATTTAAAATTCCATTGGGAAGAAAATAAAAGAACAAAAAACAAAATCCGTGTTTCACCAAAAGGAGAGAGAACTAACTATTGGGAGTCTAAGACTCACCCAAACTATTAGATCCCCTTTTTTTTGAATAGCTGAGATCTATTTTTCTCAGTATGCATACGAATAAAATTCAGTTAAGATGAATAGTAGTATTTGAGGATTATCTATTGAGCCATAATCCGCATCCCACTTGAGTACAAGTAATGCAAAAATCTAAGTGACAGCATTGTAATTTTAACAAGTTATTAGTCCATTAAGGAGGATATTGTATCAAAACATGATTAAATATGATTAGTTTATTGGAAATCATATGGAAAGAAGATTCCAACAGAACTATGTACAAGACAAATATATATTCCTAATTTGTTTGGTGTCCTGCACTCAAGAAAAAATATAAGAAAATAAATTTATTAATTTTGTGATTCTGTGAAAAGATTACCTTGATTTGTGGCAGTAGCTCCAACTGATGTAGCATTTGATGGTGGATCCTGAAGAGCAGAAGGGATCAAAACAATGGTAGCTGGTAGCTACAATATCACAAAATACTGTGTAGCAAAACAAAATGAGCAGGAAGTATATTTCAGAAAACTCACAGGAACACGACGGAAGGCTTCATCTATTTCCTCCTTTGTGAGGCCTTTCCTTTCAAGAAATGAGCGCCTATACATCACTGGAGAACCCCTCACTTTTGGATGTGAGAGAAATTTGACAGCATTCTGTACTTGGTCCTCTCTCATTGGTTCTGAAGGTGCAAGAAATGGCCTATCTGAACTAACATTGGCAGCCTCCTGTTTAATTTCTTGTCCATTCCCCTCCACTGGATTTGTCGAGTCTGGTACTTGATGAGGAATACGGTGTAAGAAATGTTATTGCAGCTAATATAGAATTACGTGGATCACATTAAAAAGAGATGAAGATGCATGTGCAAACTTTGCATACATGAGCATTTACAAACATAGATTACTAGTTTATACTTTAAAAGTAGAGAATAGAAGATGAACTCATACAAATGATTTGCTGCCTGGCTTAAAGCACTTTTGGCTGTCACATGACTCATGAGCAATATCCAATCCATACACACTTAGTGATTAGAAACACAGCTATAGTTGCAAATCCACCAATTGCAACTTATAAAACTGATCGTAAATGCCTCAACAACATATTTGAAAACTTGAATTTGCGATTACAATCAACCTAATAGACAACATTCCCTAAGATTTAAATTGTAGTTCTCGGAAACCATTCAGAAAAACGAATAGAAAATTGAAATTGAAAATGGATGGTCATATTTTTGTATTAAATTGATGTGATGGATAGATTAATGATTCGAAAGATGGATAGATACAAGTCCATATGACCACTGGTTGTAGTTGTAATAGTAAAGAAGTAATCAACAATGCCATGGAAAATCTGTAATTTAACTATTTCTTTTCTCAGAATCTCAGGTCTTAATTTTAGCTAAACTTTTATTTATTCAAAACAAAATGTCTCAATGACCTCACTACTACAGAGGGAAACTAAGGAACCCCCTAAAGTGTCAAAGAAGAACACACATCTCTAAAGTTTATTTTCAACACTTCGAAATCCAATAAAAAAAGAATGTGGTCCGTGCCCATATACACTTTTATCTTCCTATGTACGTATATCAATACATACACTACTTTTTGCCTTTTTGGTGACAGTAGATTGAAACCCCTGTACTACAGGAATAGGGTAGCCAACCTATACTGCGACAATGACACAAATTCTTGTCGTTATATTCAAACCCTTGTAACTGGAGAATTGTGTAGCCAACATATCTTGGTACTCATACACAGACAACATTTTATAGGATTGATACCCCTATACTTAGTGTGTGTGCTGTGGCAGTCCTGGGGTGGTGTAATAGGATAGCTAACAAATATTGGCACCATGAGCACACCACACACATACATACACGTATTCCTTCTATCCCAATACTTGTAGAACCTCAACTTTGGCAGACATTGACATCACAATGGAGATTAAGTCAATTTCAAGGGTCTTCACTTGCGAGGCTCAAAGAAGTATATTAGTATGCCTCGGAAAATACTAATACATGTGGGGTGTAAAATACTGATTATTAAAATTATTGGAGCAAAGTGTTGAAAAATAAGGCTTTAGACGAATATTGTTTTTTATTGAAAATAGTGGGAGGGGTAGTTCAATTTACCTACAATACAGCATGTTATTGGGGAAGAAGAATGGTGTTACCATATCTATTTGAGATGCAAAAAGCCCACTCTAAAAAATTATACACAGAAGCAAACACGTCTACCATTGAAAACCAATATTCAACTGCTTCCACCCTTAACAATGTGAACCTGATCTATTCCCTGCAGGTATACACAATTCCCTCTAAATTTCAATTTGACAATTCCAGTTTGACAATTCGGAATGTTGTAAATGCCTAGCAGAAAGTACACACATTTATAGCATTTTTTACAAGAAAAAATAATAATAAGTTTTCTAAATCGCTGAATGTAGTAGCATTGCACAAAGTTAGTTATCAAACTTGCTAATGATTATGGTTGTTCTTCTCCGCGAAGAATGAACTAACGATGTCTGCCTTTAGGTATTTGAAGCACGAGTTTTACTTAGAAAAACAGAAGCTTCAAGAAACTTGGTTTCTAGGTACTCAAAAACAACCTTCAACAAACCTCTCTCATCCTACACCAATAATTCAAAGGAAATGAATAATTGAAACTTCTCATATTAGACCAAAACATAATTTATAACTGAAATGTAGCAGAGTTAACCCTCATAGGATGGAAAACAGAATCTCCAGTCTCCGATGAAAGATATGAAAAAAATGTTTCAGTTACAATTAGCTTTCAATCAACTTAATATGTAATATTAATTCAATAAATTGGAGGGCATTTCCATAAATCCTAGACAGGACTGTACAACTAGCAAGTAAGAAAAGCTACTTTAATCATCCTGTTTAAGCTCACACAACCGAGGAGCAACACTCCAAACATATGTCAACATCCACTATAAATGGAAAAAAAATTGCTGGACCTTTTATAAGAAATTATATTCACCTTCAAGTTACAGAAAATGCCTCTAAATTAGGGGGGTTCCCATAAATACCTGAAAACTAGATGGGAAGTAAGGAAAGCTTTTGTTTTTGCATTTTAAGCTTGAACAAACTAATAAGCAGTCCTCCAAAGTAAGAAAATGCCTGTAAGAGGAAGTATGATAGATTTGTCCTACGTATCATCGGCGCTTCAATTATGGAGCCGCACCATGTTTGGCGTTGAGAATTTGTGAACATTCCTTTGACACCTGTGTCCTAAATTTTATAACATATCTTATTGAATACTACCAATGAAAGTTTTTCAACGCATAATCAGAAATTTTCAAACACTTCTCACATTTTGTACTAGTTAACTCTTATTACTTGTGAATGGCCAATGGATCTTCTCCGATTTTGTAATGAAGAACGAACTAATATCATTTTTCCATGGACCGCAACAACAACAACAACAACAACAACAACAAAAACAACGCCTTTTTTCCCAACTACTTGGGGCCGGCTACCTGAATCCTGATTTTCCATTCTGCTTGGTTTAGTGCAATATCTTCTGTAAGGTCACAAACTATCATATTTTTTCTCACCATTTTCACCCAAGTTAGTTTAGGTATTCCTCTACCCTAACTCTATCTTCAATACTTATCAAATCGCTCTTTCTAACGGGGGCACTACTAGGTCTATGTGTGACATGTCCAAACCACTTGAGGCGATTCTCTCTTAACTTATTTTGGATTGGAGCATGTCTCGTATATACTCGTCTCGTATATACTTGTTTCTAATTCTATCATTCCTTGTTTTCCCACACATCAATCTTCGCATCCTCATCTCCCCTACACTCATTTTATGGACATGTTGTTTCTTTATTGCCCAACACTCTACTCCATACATCATTGCTGGTCTAACAGTCATCCTATAATTTTTTTCTTTAACTTCAAAGGTATACGTTTGTCACACAAAACACCACTGACACTTCTCCACTTGAGCCACCCTGCTTGGATCCTATGTATAACATCTTCACAGATCTCCCCATCTCTTTTATAATCGAACCTATATAACGGAAACGATCTCTCTTAGGTATCTCTTGACCATCAAACTTCACTACTTCCTCAGTTGTGTTCCGAATATCACTAAAATTACACTCCATATCTCTATTTTAGTTCTGCTTATCATAAAGCCTCTAGCTTTCAAAATTTCTATCCACAATTCTAATTTAGCATTGATTCCTGCTCTAGTCTCATCCATTAAGACGACATCATCGGCAAAAAGCATACACTAAGGCACCTCATCTTGTATTCCTCGCATCAGTTCATCCATAACCAAAATAAACACGTAGGGGCTTAAAGTTGAACCTTGGTGTAAACTTACTGTAATAGGAAAATCACTGGTCTCTCTTGTGGTTGTTCTAATTGTGGTCGTTGAAATGCGATATATATCTAAAAAAATTACGTCACCCGGACTACTTTTTACAAATTTGTTGTACCGCATACTCATATTTGTGCAGTGTCCCATCCTTGTACTCATTCCTGACTGCAGAGCTTCCTACCATGTCATAATGAATTACTTCCAAAGCAAAGCCATGGAGCCTAAAATAACACTAGAGAAATCACCACAGCTATATTCTAAAACATCGGCGAAAGAAACACAATATAATTCGAAGAGATGGACAGAAATGAATCAAAATCTAAACAAATTCATATCAGGAACAGAAACCATTATCTGGTTCAGTTGATTTCAGATCAAATCTCAACGGACAATCAAACAAGCATCCACGTACAAGATCATAAACAAGCATATACAGTGAACAACAATCAAGAACAGCTACAACATGGTTTAAACAAATAGGAGAGAGGATATCCTTTGGGTCGGTAGATTTCAGCTCCAAACTTAATAACAATCAAGAAAATCAACCAAACAACTATCAAACATGGATCATTTGACTTGTAACAAGAAACCCAATTAATTTAATTAAAATTTAAAAAAAAAGTGAGGGAAAATAAGACCTGGGTTTTGGGAGGCGGCAGTCGGGGGATTTGGTGATTGGGTCGCCATGGCAGACTTCTGGGATTGAGCGAAAGACAGAGAAGATTTTTCCTTTTTCTGTTATTAAAGATAGATTAAAAAGGAAGGCAAAAAAGAAGAAGAAAAGAGAAGAGGACAAAATATTTATATTTAATTATTTAATGGATAAATACAGGTCTTTTATGGGGGTGAAGACTGAAGAGAGGTAGGACTTGCTAGGGATAACCGGGCCGGCGGGCCGGTTCGGTTCCAATGGGGAAGGAGGCTAGCTCAAAGATAACCGGGCCGGCGGGCCAGTCCGGTTCCAATGGAGAAGGAGGCTAGCCCAAACTGGCCCACCAGCCTGATCCCCCTAGTTTCGGGCTGTGGCAGGCCGAGCCAGACCGATTTTTGTTCACACGCTTCTGATTTAACAATTTATAAAAATCTTTCTTGTAATATCCAATCACTTTACAATGGTGGCAACGAATCCCACTCTTACGCACATTACTCCTTCCAATTGAAGTTCCACACACCACCACGCAACTCGGAGAAGTTGATCATGATTTCTGAGTTTCCTTTCTAAGTTCATTCTCCTTCAAGCCATTGATTACACCGGCCACGAAAACTTATTCTTAGCAGATTCCTCGTGTAGTATGGTGGTTATCAAATGCTCATACAAATCTGGCAGTGAATATATCAAGTTGAAAGTTATGAGATCATTTGCATTTATCGCCTTCAATTCGAACAACACTTTATGGAATTCCATTATACGACAATGAAGAGCAGTACCTTCCTTCATTGAGAAACGGATCAATTTTCTTTCCAATACATCACATTCAGTAATGACGATCTTGAATAATAAATTATGAGTTTTGTCCACAGACTCGTCGCACTTATCTCATCACGAAAGTTGCACTTGACTTCATCCGTCAATGACAGCTGGATTAATCTCAAAGCTTTTAAACAAATTGCATCCCACTTCTCCTCTGCCATGCTAGCCCTTTTAAACTAATTCGTTGTACGTGTTCACATTCCAGTGATTAAAGTTGATTTTACTAATGAACTGCTTGATTTTCATGAAACTATGATCTGTCATCTTCTCCAAAGAAATCGAGCAAGCTGATGCTCTAATACCACTTTGTAGAGAAATCTAATCGGCACAGCGAAAAAATTTAGGATGCTGAGTTATGCGACAACCAATCACAATAAACAACCAAGCAATGTAGGGTACACCAAGCATAAAAGCACCCAAGTTTGTCCCGTTCGGCGAAACTAATCCGGAGGAGAAATAACCGAATTATTCAACTAGAGAAAATACAAGAGTTATAATACCCAAAAATCTATCTATTTTTCTCAATCTCACTAGAAAATACTATGTTTTTTACAATGAAAAACTCTCAAATGAAGTATTACCTTTCATAAACGTCATTACAATGATTTATAAAGATATAGAAAAACCCTAGCTTGTAATCTTGATCATTCACCATCCAGTATACTTTGAAGAGAAAGCCATGTTGTCAGTACTAATTTCCGATAAATTGGGATTGCGTTACTTAGTTTGATTTGTTGTCACGATTGCCACCACATTCTTGTTTGGCCGCTAGTCACCTTTGGATTTGACTGATATGTGAGTCCTTTCGACAGCCTTAGCGAGCATGCCCAGAAGATTGGTTCACTTGATTTGTGCAAATCCTAACCCCTGCAAATAAAACTCATAAAAAAAAAGAAAAGGAAATAAGTAACGTACAATGTAGTACCAAGTTCTACGTAATGATGCATAAAAAATAATGAAAAGAAAAACTCACCAGCGTGATGCCGGGGAGAGCCGAAGCTCTCCCTACCCCTAGATTGATTAAGGTAGGATGTGTGTGAGATTGTGAAAAATGATTTTTATGCAATAATTATGAAACTAAATTAAGGATGAATGAAACTATAAAAGCAACCAAAGTAAGAAAAGAGAGAGAATAGTTATCTGGAGGTCTTGAAGGACTTGCTGGACTTGCTACATGAATCCTTGTGAAGCCGAGAATGGATGTGGAGTCAGAGAGATAGAGAGAGATCAGTTTCTGAATTGTCGAGGGATCCTTGGTATGGTCTGTATGCCCTTATCTCTAATATTATAATGGGAGAGTTGAGGTTGTCATTTGTAGACATTCAATCATGTAATCTCAACCATTCATTTTTAAGTAAAAGTTATATTAACCATTCATTTAGGCTAAATTTGAAAGAGACAAAAAAAAACAAAAAAAAACCTTGAACTATGGCCTTTATACAGACCCCCCCCCCCCCCCCCCCCCCCCGACATTTTTTTATGCAGAAACCCCCCTGAACTATTGTTGCAAAAAACCCACCCCGCCAACGTGGGACTTCTGTTAAAGTAGAGGGAGGTTTTTGACAATAATGTGAAAGATAGATGCTGTTTTTTGAAATAACTTGCAAAGATGAATGAGGTTATCTGATACAGGTAGAAAAGTTAGATGTGGTTTTTTGAAATACTTCAGAGCTGTTTTTTTGCAACAACCATACTTCAGAGGGGTTTTCTAAATAAAAAAAGGCCATGAGGGTTTTCTGCATAAAGGCTATAGTTCAAGGGGGTTTTTTCCCCTTCAAATTTAGCCATTCATTTACACAACTGTTGTTAGTTACCATAATACCACCAAAGTTCAAATTTATTTACAATTTAATTATTTACAAAAGTATCACTCATATCAAATTAAAGTTTGTGCCACTAGGGGTAATTTGTAAAGAGACTGTAAGAGTAAAAAAGGTCTTAGGATCGAGGCCAGATTATATCTTATTATTTACTTTATAAAATATTTTTTTTGATTAAAACGTGCATTGCACGTGCAGGTTATTAGTATATGAATAAGGAGACATTAGTATGGGGACGAGGTAACATAACAGCAGGGTATTAGATTGGGTTAGATTTCAAAAGTCCAGTTGTCAATTATATATATACTAGATTTGCCCGTGGACACGTGCCTACGGCACGTTTTCAGAATGATACAGCATATAAAAAGCCCTGTAACAGTAAATCAACAATTATGTAGCTCAAGTTTGAATAGTATGACAATAATTAGTTGTAAATAAAAGTCCATGTTTTCATAAGTGTGTGTGTGTGTGTGTGTGTGTGTGTGTGTGTGTGTGTGTGTGTGTGTATTGGCGTGAAGATTTGCTCTATTGAAAACAGGTCTAGTTTTCACCGGGTTGGAAAACAGCGATCTGAGCCGTTGGATCACACTTGATCGTGATCAACGGCTCAGATCGCTGCCGCTCAGATCGTGAGCGGATCTGCTATTAATAAGGGAGGGGCATTTTGGGAACTTCACGCCAAAAAAGCTTCAAACTTAGCGTTTTTTGGTGTGAAGTTTATTTTTTGCGAAAAGTTATACTTATGTCGTTGTTGCCTATGTTGTTTTTTTATGTAAAAAAATCTACCTAGGCCGTTGTTCCCAACAACGGCCTAGGTATGTACAAGTGTTTTTCCAAACACTTATACATACTCAGATCTCCATCTCTTTCACCTCGTCGACAACTCTTTCTCTCTCTTTCTCTGGAGCTCGCGAACCCCATCCCCAAACCCTAGCTCTCTCTCTCGATTTGAAAACCCTATCTCTCTTTTGCTCGTTGCTTCTCACTCAATCTCTCCCTCTTCTCATACTCTTAAAAAAAGTCTTTTGAAGATTCCGAATACAAAAAAACCCTAACCCATACGAAATCTCCCCAACCCTAGAACCTTAATCCTAAAGAAATTATCCAACCCTACTCCCCTTCCTTTGTCTCCAATAGCGCGCAAGCACCACCTTTATCTCCTTTCTGAAAACCCACATTGTGAAAGGTATTAACTTTTTTCTACTAGTATAATATACGTGCGATGCACATCTAAAAAAAGTAAAGTCATCAAATTAAATGAATACATATTGAATAAGAAAAAAAATAGTTTATATTTGAATGTTTTTTATTTGGGATACACGTGCGGTGCACATTTATATTTATTGTATATAGTTTGGACGTGTATTATACGTGTTTATATAGTTACAAAGTTAGGGTTTGTTTGTTATAAACCCCAACTCTCCCATTAAAATAGTAGAGATTTTAGTAGATCTAGCTAGGTTAATTGATTGAAATTTTTTATTCAATGTATTAGTGTACAATTTGTATATTATGCGTAGCTAATTATAGATTAGCTAATTATAGTGTTATTGTCGATGTAGATATAGTATTAGTTGTTGGTGTTCGTTGTTAGTAATAGCGCACAAAGAGATCCAAAAATTCTGCAATTTTGCGAGTACGTCGGATTCACCACGCACAAGTCAAAGCAACTTGTAGAAGTCTGTTTGGATTCACGGTTTGAAGTATACGGCCGTGTACTGCTTTTGACAATTTTTCGTGAGTGAAAGTGATACATCGACGTATATTGTAAACCAGGAGTCAAAACTCACCTTTACAAGTTGTGTTGGCTCATGTGTGGTGCGTCCGACCTACTCCCAAAGTTTTGGAATTTTGTTGATATCGTTTGTGCGGTTTTCTACCGTATATCAAACAACAACAATAGTTAATATTTGATTTTCTATCGAGCGACTATTCAGTAGGAAACCGTTGAAACGAGATCCAAAAAATACGAAATTTTGCGAGTTGGTCGGGCTAACCGCTCGCAACCCAACGCAACTTGTAGTTGCGAGTTCCAACCCACGGTTTACGAGATACGTCAATGTATCGCATTATTGGCATTTTTAATAAGTGAAAGCAATATACGGCTGTATCTTGCAAACCGTGGGTCGGAACTCGCTTGTACAAGTTGCGTTGGCTTGTGTGCGGGGAGCCCGACCCAATCACAAAGTTTTGTTTTTTTTAACGTCGTTTGTGCAGTTTTCTCATATAATTTATTATGTTTTTAGCAAGTTTTGAATGGAGAGCCCACTCAAAAAATTCGAAATTTTGAGAGTAGGTAGGTCTCGCCATTCATAAGCCAAAGTAACTTGTAGTTGCGAGTTCTCACCCATGGTTTGCTATATACGTTCGTGTATCGCATTCCTCTCTTTTTTAGGAGTGAAAGCGAGACACGGCCGTATCTTACAAACCGTGGATCGGAACTTACTTCTACAAGTTCTGTTTCCTTGTGTGCGGCAAGCCGGACCCAATCGCAAAGTTTCGTATTTTTTAAACGTCATTTGTGTGGCTTTCTTACGTATTTTATTTCGTATATATATATATATATATATATATATATATATATATATAGATTGGGATATATATATATATATATATATATATATATATATATCCCAATCTATATATATATATATATATAGATTGGGATATATATATATATATATATATATATATATATATATATATATATATATCTATATATATATATATATATATATATATATATATATATCTATATCTATATATATATATATCCCAATCTATATATATATATATCCCAATCTATATATATATATATATATATATATATATATATATATATATATATATATATATATATATATATATATATATATATATATATATATATATATATATATAGATTGGGATATATATATATATAGATATAGATATAGATATAGATATATCCCAATATATATATATATATATATATATATATATATATATATATATATATATATATATATATATATATATATATATATATATATATATATATATATATATATATATATATATATATATATATATATATATATATATATATATATATATATATATATATCCCAATCTATATATATATATCTATATATATATATATATCCCAATCTATATATATATATCCCAATCTATATATATATATATATATATATATATAGATATATATATATAGATTGGGATATATATATATATATATATATATATATATATATATATATATATATATATATATATATATATATATTGGGATATATCTATATATATAGATATAGATATATATATATATATATATATATATATATATAGATTGGGATATATATATATATATATATAGATTGGGATATATATATATATATATATATATATATATATATATATTGGGATATATATATATATATATATAGATTGGGATATATATATATATATATATATATATATATATATATATATATATATATATATATATATATATATATATATATATCCCAATCTATATATATATATATATATATCCCAATATATATATATATATATATATATATATATATATATATATATATATATATATATATATATATATATATATATATATATCCCAATCTATATATATATATATATCCCAATCTTTGGTTAACAAGCTGTTTTTTATATGATGTGTATACTAATCAGACTATTATTATTTTTTCAAATGAACAAAGATATGGAAAGTTCGGTTGTTGGCGATAATATTTTGCGAGTAGAACCAATCATTGATTCCATGCCGTTAGTCAAAGAACACCTAAAACCAAAGTTAGATATGACGTTTCCTACTTTAGTTGAAGCCAAAAATTTCTATACGTCATATGCTCGATGTGGGGGTTTTGCAATGCGTAAGGGTAGGAATAAGTTAAAGGGAGGAGTGGAAGTAGATAAGTCATATCTGTGTAATAAAGCCGGGTCGTCGCCGAGTCAACATAGTGGTGGTAGACGGAAAACAACCTGTAGAACGGGTTGCAAGGCTTGTGTTCGTGTAAAACTGAACGAAGCAAGTAATACGTGGGTGTTGTATTCATTTCATGAAGCACACAATTACGAATTCACCTCACCCGGTAGAAGGCATCTTTTGTTCCGAAACCGTTCCGTGTCAAATACGGATAAAAGAATAATAGATCAATTCAACTAAGCTAATATCCAGACATGTCGACAAATTTTCTTCTTCGAAAGTGCTAGTGGTGGTCACGATCAAGTAGGATTCACCGAAAAAGATGTTAGAAATTTGCTTAGAGACTCGCAAGAAGCATTGAATGGGCATGATTCGAAAATGCTAATTGATTTTTTCGAATCTAAGAAATAGACAGATCCTTCATTTTTTTATGATATTCAAGTAGATCCCGAAGGACGGTTGTCACATTGTATATGGGTTGATGGTATTTCTAGGTTGAATTACGAAGAATTTGGCGACGTACTTTGCTTTGATGCCACGTACAATACGAACCGGTATGGAATATTATTTGTTCCTTTTATTGGTGTGAATCAACATTGGCAATCGACTTTCTTAGGAGGCGGGTTCATTCCAAATGATTTTGAAAAGTGGTTAGGTGTAATGAATCGTGCTCCATCCGGCATCGTCACCGATCAATACTGTGGGATCACCGCCGTAGTGAATAAAGTTTCCCGCAGACTCGACATTAGTATTGTATACGGCACATATTGGATAAGTTACCGCAAGATGTGCGTATGTCGAACGATGTCAACAAGTTTAGGGAATCATTGAAGAATGTCATCTACGGTTCCGAATATGTACATGAATTAGTAGAAAAATGGAATTTATTGATTTCATAATAAGAATTAGAGAATAACAAATGGTTGAATGATCTATTTGATATCCGTGAAATTGGACACCCATCTATGCTAAAGATTCATTTTGGGCCGGTATGTTAAGTAGCCAACGGGTTGAGTCATCGCATTCTGCCTTAAAGCATCATACAGAAAAGAAATATTTCTTGCATAAATTTGCCATCATCTTCGATCATTTTTTGGGAAGGCAAAGATACGATGAAATGAAAAAAATTTATCGTAACCGTGAGAAGAGACCGAAGTTGAAGAGCCAATGGGCTTTGGAGGCACAAATGGCACGGACATACACTTTGAATTTTTTTAAAAAATTCCAAGATGAAGTTACAAAAAGCTTCATGTATAATGTGACATTCGTTACCAATCTTGAGACACCGGATAGTTCAACCTTCCATGTGATATTTTGTGGAGAATTAGAACCAGCTCGCCTTCTCCATTTATATAAACTCCGTACAATTATTACATGTTCTTGTCACTTCTTCGAGTTCGTTGGCATTCCTTGCAGGCATATCTTAGCGGTTCTTCGGTTCAGCCATCACACTTCTCTTCCGGATGTATATATTAAAAGAAGATGGACCCGAGATGTGATGAGAAGAAGTTATACATCTGTTCCAACCGAAGGCAATAGCGAGAATGTTGCTTCCTGATATTGTGAATTGAGCCACCACGTAAAACAGATTTTCGATCTTGGTTGTTCCTCCAATGAAAGTTACAAATACACGCTCGAAAATTTGGTTAAGATCATTGACTACGTCGCTTGGCTACAACCCGAATTGGGTGAACATCCTGAATAGGCCTCACAACCGCATGATAGTTCACAAGTGCATGGTAGTGCACAACCTCATGATGAAGGGGCAGTGGACATGTACCTACATGCTTGAGGGACCCACAACGATGCATTACAAAGGGAAGGCCTCATGCCACGAGATTGAGGCCGATAAGAGAGCAACTTCGCTTTAAAAAATCGAGACGGTGTAGAACATGCGACATTGTGCAAATGGATCATGATTCAAGAAATTTTCCAACATTGTTTGAGGGGTAATACTTTTTTGAGTTTCTTTTCATTCATTTATATTTATTTTATTTGATTTGTGGTAAAAAATAAAATTACACTAACTAAAACTTCTCATTTAAAATAGAGCAACCAATCCGCAAGAAGTGAATCCATCCGATGAAGAGAGTTCCGAAGAGAGATATGATGAAGCGTTGTGAAATTATCTTTGTATGTACATTTCGAGTATGTTAGATTTGAAATGCAATAATTTGGAATGGTGTTGATGTGTAAGCTTTGTTGTTAAAAATTCATGTTGTTTGGACTCAAGTGGTGTTGTTTTGTTGTTGTTGATTTTATAGTGTATTTATATGTTGGTTGGATTGAATGTATCACTACAGCTGCATTTGAAACTTTTAATTATTTTTTTTCTTTTTATACCTAACAACGGCTTAAGTTATATGAACAAATTTGAATTTTTTTGAGTCCCTCTTTGTCTTGGCCAAGTCAAAAGAAGCAACAAACTAAAAAAAATCTAACTTTTTTTAAAAAACTTAGGCCGTTGTCTCCAACAACGGTAATGACCTAAGTTATATGAAAAAATTTGGATTTTTTTGAGTCCCTCTCTGTCTTGGCCAAGCCAAAAGAAGCAACAAACAGATAAAAAATCTATTTTTTTAAACTAAGGCCATTGTCTCCAACAACGGCCGAAATTATGTGAAAATTTTGGATTATTTTGAGTCCCTCTCTGTCTTGGCCAAGTCAAAAGAAGCAACAAACTAAAAAAAAAATCCAACTTTTTTTTAACTTATGCCGTTGTCTCCAACAATGGCCTAAGTTATATGAAAAATTTTAAATTTTTTGAGTCCCTCTCTGTCTTGGCCAAGCCAAAAGGAGCAACAAACTGATAAAAAATCCAAATTTTTTTTAATTAAGGCCGTTGTCTCCAACAACGGCCTAAATTATATGAAAAAATTTGGATTATTTTGAGTCTCTCTCTATCTTGGCCAAGCCAAAAGAAGCAACAAACTCATAAAAATAACCCATTTTTTTTAAAACTAAGGCCGTTGTTTCCAACAACGGCTTAAGTTATATGAAAAAATTTGAATTTTTTTTGAGTCCCCTCTGTCTTGGCGAAGCCGAAAGAAGCAACAAACTCATAAAAAATCCATTTTTTTAAACTAAGGCTATTGTCGGATTATATGAAAATTTTGGATTTTTTTGAGTCCCTCTCTGTTTTAGCCAAGCCAAAAGAAGCAACAAACTCATAAAAAAAATCCATTTTTTTAAAACTAAGGCCGTTGTCTCCAACGACGGCTTAAGTTATATGAAAATTATTGGTTTTTTTTGAGACCCTCTCTGTTTTGGCCAAACCAAAAGAAGCAAAAAACTCATAAAAAATCCAAAATTTTTTAAAACTAAGGCCGTTGCCTCCAACAACGGCCTAAGTTATATGGAAAAAATCGATTTTATTTGAGTTGTTCTCTATATTGGCCAAGCAAAAAGGAGCAACAACTCATAAATAATTCAATTTTTTTGGTTACTACCTTGGCCGTTGTCTCAAACAAGACAACGGCCTAGGTTATGTGATTAAAATGAATTTTTTTAATGCGTTTTACAACTGTCTCTCAACTCTTTACGAACAGTGTCTCTCGAACTCCATGCCAAAGATATTCATATGCTTGTATATCATCTCTATATTTTATTAATTTTCATTTTTAGCCACCTAAATGAACAATATAAAATCGGTAAGTTTAAATGCTTAAATAAGTACCAGAAAATCATTTATGTTTTAAAATTTTGTAAAAACCCATTTTTTATATTTTTTAAACCCTAAAATGTAATTTCTTTTGGAATGTGCATATCTATTCAGCTTAACACCTAACCCATAACCATACCTCCCTAACCCATAATATTTCAACCGCAGGTTTGGTAAAGGTTAGGGTTAGGGTAGGGTTAGTATAAACGATCGAATCTATTAGATAATTTCAAACTAGGTTTGAAATAATTTTGAATCGTTAAGTTTGAAATAATTTTAAATTAAACTAGGTGCTCTTCTACCACAGAATTCACCACAAAAAATTTGGAAATACACGTTTTTTTTAATATTTATAAAAATTATTTTTTTTAATAAAAATCCATAACCCAACACAACCGCTAACCCTAACTGCCACATAACCCTCTCGTATGTAGGCTGTTGTTGTATACAACGGCCTTGCCTTTTTTTTACAAAAAATTGGGAATACATGTTATTTTTTTATAAAAAAAAAAATAAAAAAAAATTTAATCAAGTATACAACCCTACACAATCGCTACCCTAACCCTCACATAACCCTCCTGTACATAGGCCGTTATTGGAGGCAACGGCCTTGCATTTTTTTTATACCTGAACTAAAAAAAATAAAAAATTCTAGGGTTCTCTACCATAACCCTACTCATAACACTTCACTATCCCGTATCTCTGCTATAACCATATGCGTAACCCTACCCTAAACCCTGAACCCTACCATAACCCTAAACCCTTAACCCTACCATAACAATTAACCCTTTACAAAAATGAAGAACATATTTTATTTTCTTGTAGATATTTAAGCAGTTAACCTTAACGAGTGTATATTGTTCATTTAGGTAGCTAAAAATGTAAATTAATATAATATAGAGACGATATAACTCATAAAAATGAAAATTAAATTTTTTATAGATAAAAAATGTGTATTCCCAAATTTTTTTGGTGAAGTCTCTGGTTGAAGAGAACCTAGTTTAATTTAAAATTATTTCAAATTTTAAATGTTGTGGCATCTTTGATTTCTGTGGTGAACACATCTATTGGCATCACATGTAACGTAATAAATCGTCTTAATCAGTAATAATTTGAAAATTTTCTTAATACGGTATATTCTATTCATGTGATCCATATTTTATTCCCAACCTGTATTGTTTTCTATTGAAATACTCGATTCGAACTAGTTCCTATGTATTTTCTAATATATTAAATTGTTTATACGAACCTTACCCTAACCCTAACCTTACCCTAGCCCTAACCCTAACCAACCCCGTGGTTGAAATATTATGCGATAGGGCAGTATGGTTAGGGGTTAGGTGTTAATATGAATAGGTATGCACATTCCAAAAGAATTTACATTTTAGGGTTTAAAAAAAAGGTTTTTACAAAATTTTAAAACATATATTATTTACTGGTACTTATTTAAGCATTTAACCTTAACGATTGTATATTGTTCATTTAGGTGGCTAAAAATAGAAATTAATAAAATACAGAGACGATATACAAGCATATGAATGTCTTTTGTGTAGAGTTCGAGAGACACTGTTCGTAAAGAGTGGATAGACAGTTGTAAAAAGCATAAAAAAATTTCCAATTTAATCGGCCAAGGTAGTAACCAAAAAAATGGGATTATTTATGAGTTGTTGCTCCTTTTGGCTTGGCCAAGACAAAGACCAATTCAAAATAATCCAATTTTTTTCATATAACTAAGGCCATTGTTGGACAACAACCTTAGTAAAAAAAAAATTGAATTATTTATGAGTTGCTGCTCCTTTTTCACTTGGCTAGAGACAGAGAGCAACTAAAAAAATTTCAAAATTTTTCATATAACTTAGGCCGTTGTTGGAGACAACGACCTTAGTTTAAAAAAAAAATTGGACTCATAACCTTAGTTTGTTGTTTCTTTTGGCTTTGCCAAGATAGAGAGGGACTCAAAAAAATCCAAAATTTTTGTATAACTAAGGCCGTTGTTGGAAGTTTTAACAAAATATTTGGATTTTTGATGAGTTTTTGCTCCTTTTGGCTTGCCCAAGACAGAGAGCAACAAAAAAAAAAAATTTGACAACTTAGGCCGTTGTTGAAGACAACGACCTTAGTGTAAAAATGTTTTTTACATTTTTTATGGGTTGTTGCTCTTTTCGACTTGCCCAAGACAGAGAGGCGCTCAAATAAATCTAATTATTTACGTGTAACTTAGGCCGTTGTTGGAGACAACCGCCTTCGTGTAAATTTTTTTTTTTTTTTTTTGATTTTTTATGAGTTGTAGCTCCTTTTGGCTTGGCCAAAGTCAGAGAGCTACGCATCAAAAATCCTATTTATTGATAAGTTTTTAAAAAAAAAATTGGCCAAAGTCAGAGAACTACTCATCAAAAATCCTTTTAATTGATAAAACTTAGGCCGTTGTCGTCAACAACGGCCTCAGTTAAAATAAAATAAAATATAATGAGATGTTAACACATCGGCTACAACTGCTACACTACATTCACATAAAAACTGCTATACACAATCCCATCAGCAACAACAACACATTGACACTTAAATCCCACCATCATCTACAATTAACAACAAAAAAACAGTACTAACAACCGAAAAATCATCATCAACAACAACAACAACAACAACAACCAAATTAAGAATCAACAAAAATTAAAAACAACAATAACAACAATAGGTTCTATCAATTACAAAACAACAACAAAATATTTAACGAGGGAAAGAACAGTTTCGGGAAACACTCAAGCACCGGTGTGTAAGTTTGTGGTGCTCGCCTCTTCCGAGCAGGTTGTCGTCGCCGGATTGGGGATGACGCCGGTGCAATTTCTTCTTCTTCTCCCTTCTCTTGTATGTCTCCAACAACACTTTCTTGATGCTCTTCTTCTTGAGGTAGAGATGGAGCATGATATTGGCATTGTTGCCCTAGACCAAATAGCCTACCCTTCACATTTTTTCGTCGCTGTCTACGTACTTCTTTATCCAAATAACGCGGTTCAAAGCTTCACCCTTTCCCAAAACTAAATTACCCCAACACGAAGAGAACATCTTCTGAGCGAACTTCTTCATAGGTTGGGCAGCATTACTTCTGAGTACCCGCACGCATTCTTTTGCCATGTCTCATATATTATCGATCTAAAATACAAAAACAAGTATATTAAACACAGTTCGGTTTGTAAGAAATTTAATCATTTTAAAAATAAGGAAATTTCAATAAAATTTAATCATTTTACTCACCAATGTACGTACAGATGACGCCTTCGGTTGGAACATGGGTTGGGAACTAGAATACGCGGGTGGTGGTTCAATCTTTCTCTCCTCAATTGGTTGTTGAATACCAGCAGGTAGTTCTGTATTCGGAGAGATGTACAAACGTGTAATAATCTTGTACCAATCCATGTACTTCACTTGCTGTGTGCCATCGTAAGGGGGAACTTCATCAATTACGAGTTCAAACCGTCGCTCATTCCAATCTGCAACATGAGCATGGTGGAAATCTGTCCAATCATGGATAGGCATATGGCCGGTACCCCTAACAGTGTGTAACTCAAAGTTGTATAGGTTTTCGCTTAGTTCGGATACAACTTGTTGAAGAACGAATTGACGAAGGACTCTGTCCGGCCGCAGATGCTCCATTGTACCAAAGTTGATGAGTGGAGCCGTCGTCATCCACAACTACGACTCGGTCGTGCACACCGGTGGTAGTCTTTCCACCCGCTCGGGTGTATACGACACCCAAATCACGAACTCTTCTCGTAGTTGGTCGAGCTCGTCTCTGTAGTAAGTTAGTACACCTTTTGGGTTGTCTCTATAACTCTGTTTACCTACCCAATATACACCTAAAGATGCTAACATATCCACATTTGGTGATTCGGCCATCCAACCGTCCGTTGGTCTTGTAATTTGGAGATGACCCAAGTGTAGACGCTCCCATGATCAAATCTATAACAATACCATCGGACCGGTCATCTCGGTTCCATCTAATGCTACCGAACACAACGTCCTGTACAACGTTGCTAACGCGCAACTTCTCCAGCTATACCTGCCAGCTAGGCCTAGGTCGGCGAGCAATCGTAGATACATAAGTGGTACGGTATCTCCAAATGAGTTAGGCAAGAGAACCCCTCCAAGCACTATTAGAATGTACGCTCTGGTGTAGCACTGCACTTCGTGGTCGGTCGATTTCTCAGTCAACCTCTCTTGAAAATACTCCTTCAACCAAAACAGTCAAATTAATTGTCCAACAAAAATAGCCCTATCTTCCTTGTCCTCCTCATCAAACTCTGTACCGAGGAGTTCATTACACAGCTCTCTCTTATCAAAGTTTATATTCCCTTCATGGCCATCCCATCTACTGGAAGACCGGAGATCATCGCTATATCCTGTAGCGTCACCGTCATCTCTCCGAACGGTAGATGGAAGGTGTGCGTCTCCGGCCTCCATCGCTCGATGAGTGCTGCAAGAAGTGCTCGGTCGAGTTTCACCTAACCCATCATACTGATTCCGTAGAAATCGGCCTGGACTAGGTACTCAACGGTACGTGAGTGCACCGTCATAGTCTCGTGAGTGCGGAAATTACACCTCCGCTTCGTCCCACCTGACATGGCCTCAGATCTGTCGGTCTTATAAAGTGAGCACATCTTTATAAAATGGTCCTGGACCATTTTCTGCTGCTGAAGAGGATGCACCAACCTACAATCAACAACAACAAATTATTATTAGTGTAGTAACAATACCACTATATACAAAATTCACAATGAAAATTAATAGTTCTCTTACTTATGTGGAATGTTCATCCCGACCACGAACAGATGGCCTTCGGGTTCCCCTCGTTCTAACCATTTCTCTGTAAGAAAGTTCGCATATATAAAATAATTTGTTCACAAAAATTTGGCATATATATAGATACAAAACAAAATATGTGAGAAAACCGTACGGACGACTTTTAAAAAATACCAAACTTTGTAATTGGGTCTAAATAGCCGTACACAAGCTAACGCAACTTGTAGAAGCGAGTTTAGACTCACGGTCTTCAAGATACGGCCATGTATCGTTTTCTTTCTTGAAAAAAGAGCAGAATGCAATCCACAGCCGCATATAGCAAACCGTAGGTGAGAACTCGCAACTACAAGTTGAGTTGGCTTGTGAGTGGCAAAAACGACCTACATGCAAAATTTTGTAACATTTCAGCTAGTTCTCTATTGAAAACTCGCTAAATATATAACAAAATACGTGAGAAAACCACACAAACGACCTCCAAAAAGTAAAAAACTTTACGATTGGGTCGGGTTGTCCGCACACAAGCCAACACAACTTGTAAAAACGAATTCCAACCCACGGTTTGAAAGATACGGCCGTGTATCGCTTTCACTCTTGAAAAAAGAGCGGAAAGCAATACATTGACGTATCTCGCAAACCGTGGGTTGGAACTCGCAACTACAAGTTGCGTTGGATTGTGAATGGTTAGCCCGACCTACTCGCACAGTTTCGTATTTTTTGGACTTCATTTGAGCGGCTTTCTAGTGAGACCGTACTAAAAAAAGTTCCGAGATATATAGAAGTTTTTTCATATACGCGACAAAACAACACAAACGAGATGAAAAAAATCCAAAATTTAGCCGTTATGTCTGGCACACCAAACACAGGTCAACGCAACTTACAGAGGTGAGTTCCGACTCTTGGTTTGTAATATACGACTGTGTATCGCTTTATATCCATTTTATTGAATAAAAGTGATAAACGGACGTATCTTGTAAACCGTGAGACGGAAATCGCCTCTACAAGTTGCGTTGCCTTTTGCATGGTGAGTCCGACCTACTCGTAAAATTTGGGAATTTTTGGATCTCATTTGTTTGCTTTTCCTATATTTTACAACTACAACTAACACTACATCTACAAAAATGTTAACAAAATATATACAACACTCATGATACAAAAATTGTAGACTCTCTAAATTGTAAACTACTACGCATAATACAAAAAATCAAACTCAAAAATTGAAAAAAATTCAATAAATTAACATAGTTCATTATACTAAATTGTGAAAAAGTGAATACCTGTCCAAAGAGAGAGAGAGAGTGAGAGAGAGAGAGAGAGAGAGAGAGAGAGAGAGTTGTCAAAGATGTGAGGAGCCGCTGCTGTAGACGAACAAGTTGTAGAGTCTAGGGTTTCGAAGAATTTGTGCTAGGGTTCAGGTGATTTGGAATTTCAGATTAGGTTAGGGTTTGGGGTATTCGGGAGAGGGGGAGAGAGATAGAGAGGCTTCGAGAAGAGGGGGAGATCGAGAAGAGGAGGCTGGAGTAGAGCTAGGGTTTGGGGAATGAGTTTCGAGAGCTCCAGAGAGAGAGAGAGAGAAAGAGGTCGCATTACAAGTAGAGGGATGGAGATCTGAGTATGTACAAGTGTTTGGAAAAACACTTCTACATACCTAGGCCGTTGTTGGGAACAATGGCTGTAACGCCCTAATTTGCATACACTGAGAAACCGTGACATAAGCCAGAATCTTTTCCTTCAATTAGCCACAATACATAGAAAAACAGAAAAATTTAAAACTTTTTATTCAACACAAATGTATTACAAGTCTGAATGTTATAAAGCTGCAGCACATTACATCAGTGTTACAATAATGCCATATAAGCCCAAGTGTTACAAACTTTCAATAAAAATTATATCAGAGTACAATGAATAATATATAACACTTGGTACTTTCACTTGGATGCTTCTCAACATAAATAAATTACAACATATATTACAATTGAAATAGAATCAACATTTTGCTTCTCTTACCTTGAGTCCTCCTGAATCCTATACCTGTAGCTCTGCAATCTAGTACCTATTGAAGTGGGGATGTCAGTACATATACTGATGCTTTAAGGCTGATGACTAGTAGCGATTCTCAACTTTAAACAAACAGATTGATGAAAAGAGAAACATGTATATATAATTGATGTGTTAGTGTATGCTTTGACTTAGAATCTAATGCATGATTAACTAATGCAATGATGTACTAATTTTATTGCAAGCAAGACTCTGGAACATTATGCAATCCATACTACATACGCCCCATATCTAGCTGTTTCTTCATATATAGAAATTTTGAGCCCGTATCATGAATTCTACTATTGTACCCTTCCTGTTCCTGACAGATACAACGTGACTGGTGAGGTTGCATATACGGTCTAGTTTTGCTACTGCAGTACAATAGTGGTGTCTATATTTGCCACTATTTACCCGGCAAACCAGACCTCACTCAAAAGCCAACACGAACCCCAAGATACTAGACAACCTTGAGCCGTGCCCTCAACTCATTATGAGAAGGCATAAAACCTGACGGAATCGTAGGGTCTATTTCCCTAGACAAACCTCTTGTTCTTATCATGGCACTTTAGAAATTAACAACCGAGATACGGATCATGTGCTCCCAACTAATCATGAAAAAGCACCGCCCATATCCCTTTGACAGGGGGATACATCCCAATAACACCAGCTAGTGTCGACCTATAGGAGAAGTCGGATTATAAGGCATCACCCCTAATACCAACCCTCATCCTTCGACAATTCATAGATAAAAATGGTTAAGTAACAGTTACTATCCTAACGTTGTTACTAACCCTAACCATGTGAATCACTCGGGGGGGGGGGGGGGGGGGAGTAGGGTGATCGTGTGGAATAAAAAATTAAAAATAAAGTAAAGTAAATGCAAGAGTGACACGAAAAGCAAACACAAATGACGCAGTGATATAACGTGGTTCAACCCAAAGTCTACGTCCACACCACCTACTTATAGCAATTCTCCGTCACAAGCATTCCACTATATTTAAAACCCTTGTACAGTGATTCTCGAATTCGGGCTGAGAGACATATTACACCCACAAGACTTCTAATCCAAGTCCCGTCAATCTTACCAAAGTGGAAATGAAAAGAAAAGAACCTCAAGATCGTTAATGATCTTGACTGATGAATACAACCAAATAAACGCTCACACTCGGATTGATTTACTGAAGGATTAGTTCTCAAGAATTTTATCAGAAGTAATTAGGTGAACAAAACACAGTGAATTCGTCAATATTAATAAACGGGGAAGAGTATCAATCCAAAAATGGAAATGATACTTTCCAAGAATATACACAGCTCAATGTGCGGTCGACCGTCATATTGGTGCGGTCGACTGTTCAGCTCTCTGACGTAAATTAGAGAGGTGAAAGGTTGACTGCTTCTCAAACCACTCAAGATTGCGGTCGACTGCGATGCGGTTGACCGGTCACAAAGTGCGGTCGACCGGTCACGCGCTGTTTATTCCGAATCCACCCTATTTTTTTACCATAAAGTAATCCCTCTTAAATCAATCTTATACAATTATAATCTCACGAAAATAGAAAGAGAAATTCAGATCTTGATATCTTTCTCTTTTGCTTGTGGACCAATTAATCAAGACTTCTTTTTGAATATCTTCCTCTTTTGTTTATGTTTGCCATTTATTCTTTATTGATTTCCTTATTCGTACATTTGTGAATCTCTCTTGGATCTTTTTTTGATGTTTTTTGATCCTGAAAATCTGTCACACTAAATTCAAACTTATTAGTATGAGTGAGCACGTTTTGTGCATACCAAACTAAGAGTCAACAAACCAATCAAATGGGACCGTACGAGCTATAAGGTACTCTCAATCTAGAGTCGCATTCTCAACTTGCCATGATACGGCACCAAAAGATTCAAACAAGCGAGACATGCCACTGTGCTTCCAACTTATCATGAAAAAGTACCGCACGTGTCTTTCTTCAAGAGAGTGTAACAATTGTTGACACAATCTACCAAGTCTCAACCTAGACTTCACAAGATCTCTTCGGATCCACTCATTACCTATCTATTCAAGATAATTACTCCATACGAGCCCAAGAAGCTACGCATGAACAAACAACTAAATACGAGCTAGGTGAGCTACGTATGAGACGGACCAATATTTATTACATGACTTATGTGCACAAGTAATACTTATTACTCATAATCCAGTGCATGATTCAAACTACTAATAATTCACGATAACTCTAGTTAACATGAACTAGAATTTCGTGTATAAGCTTACTAACAAAAACTTGATCTTTTATACACAAAACAACATAAAAAGCCTTCTAACAACCTAGAAGCAATTAAACAAGCTACTCTTATCGGAATTCAACAAAATTAGACTTTTTAGAACAGTGAGAACATCTACTAAAACTCTCTAGTTGAAAACTTGTCCAAATTCAGTAAGTAAGAGCTACAAAAACTTCGAACAATCTAAACAGCAAAGCTTCAGCCAAACGGCTACCTGCAGTGACTTGTAAAGGTTATAACTCCTACTCTGCTTATCGGAATTTAACCAAATAGGACATTTTGGTAAGGTGAGAAACTCTAATACAACTCTCTAGTTGATGAACTTCTCAGATTCAGTCATTAAAAGGTACAAAAATTTTGAACAATCTAAATAACGAGCTTTCAACCAAAAGGCCAGCTGCTGTAATTTTGTAAGGATCATAACTCTTGCTCTGCTTATCGGAATCTAACCAAATAGGACATTTTGGAAAGGTGAGAACATCTACTACAACTCTCTAGTTGACCACTTTTTCAGATTCAATAAGTAAGAGTTACAAAAACTTCGAACAATCTAAACAGCGAGCTTTCAGCCAAAAGGCCAGCTGTTATAATTTTGTAAGGGTCATAACTCTTGCTCCGCTTATCGGAATCTAACCAAATAGGACATTTTGGAAAGGTGAGAAAATCTACTACAACTCTCTAGTTGACCACTTTTTTAGATTCCTTATGGAACTCAGAATCCAACTCTTTAAACATAATACAAAGACAACAAAAGCACAGCCAAAAGCTGAAACTTCTAAAGCTCGTAACTTTTGCTATACTTGTCGGAATCTAACAAAATTATACTTTCTGAAAAGGTGGGAACATATACTACAACTCTCTAGTTGATTACTTTTTCAGATTCCTTATGGAATTCAATTCATCGTTCTTTGAACACAACACAAAGACAACAAAAGCACAGCCAAAAGCTAAAACTTCTAAAGCTCGTAACTTTTGCTATACTTATCGAAATCTAACAAAATTATACTTTCTAGAAAGGTGGGAACATATAATACAACTCTCTAGTTGATTACCTTTTCAGATTCCTTATAGAATTCAATTTCCCGTTCTTTGAACACAACACAAAGACAACAAAAGCACAACCAAATGCTGAAACTTCTAAAGCTCGTAACTTTTGCTATACTTGTCGGAATCTAACAAAATTATACTTTCTGGAAAGGTGGGAACATATACTACAACTCTCTGTTTGATTACTTTTTCAGATTTCTTATGGAATTCAATTCCCCGTTCTTTGAACACGACACAAGACAACAAAAGCACAGCCAAAAGCTGAAACTTCTAAAACTCGTAACTTTTGTTATACTTATCGGAATCTAGCAAAATTGACCATTCTGGAAAGGTGAGAATATCTACTACAACTTTCTGGTTGACAAATTTTTCTGATTCCGTAAGGAACTCAAAATCCAGTCCTTTGAACACAAATCAAAAACAACAAAAAGCACAGCAAAAGCTGAAACTTGTAAAGCTTATAACTTTTGCTATACTAATTGAAATCTAGCAAAATTGGCCATTCTGGAAAGGGGAGAACATCTACTACAACTTTCTAGTTGACCACTTTTTCTGATTCTGTAAGGAACTCAAAATTCAGTCCTTTGAATATAAGTCGAATCAACTAAAACACCGATTTCTTTTTTTATGCTCGCTATTTTGGGAAAATGATTTGTTTCACCCATCAAATTAACCCCAAAAAATTTATAAAAATTAGAGCATGGTAGTAACACATATAAGAACCTCTAAAATTAATTTGGGCTCAAGATTCCACCTTTAGCATAAGTAATTAATTCTAACAGGCTAAACTACAAGATTGAATCTTTAGGGTTCTTAGTTGTGTTCTACCACTCCAATATTTATATGCCTTTTATTCTAGTCCATAAAAATTCATATGCACATGAAATTAGTTCAAGTTATAACAACATACAACAATAAATAAATAAACAAAACAAAACAAACTCAAGAGTTAAGAACCCCTACCCAAAAGTGTAGGAAGAACTAGCTAGCTTCTTCTCCTTACTCCTTGTTCTTGATCCTCTTCAAGAACAACCTCCAAAAGAACCCATGAAATTTGATTGATTTGATCTCTCGTCTTTTCTATTTTTCTCAATTTTTTTCTAAATAAAAACTAGTAAAAGAAGGAGGAGAATGAGATGAGAAAGAGATGGAGAGACAAAAATGGAAGGGGTTTCTTGCCCTTTGTAGTAATGGCCGGCCAAGGGGTAGGGGCGGCCTCGGGGGGGGGGGGGGGGGGGGGGGGGGGGGGTGTTATTTATAGGTGAAGGGGGTTGGGTTTGTGGTTGAGAAAAGACCCCTTGTTCTTCTCAATTGTGGCTTAAACAAATTTGAGGTTTATTTGCAAGTAAATATTGAAATCAACACCCAATCTACTCCCTACCCTCCATTTGATCATGATTGATCAAAAAATGAGAGGTATTTTTCCAAAATCACATACTACATGATTTTGTACAAATGTTTGAAATCGATACAGTACATATACGTACATATCTGTCTATACAGATAATTTTTATTAGTTAAAACGAATAATCTCTACAATTTTTTTTTAATTCAGAAATAATAATAAAAATAATTTTATTATCGGCTCGGAAGATTTCAGTTTTAATTTGATACAATACAGATGTATACAGACTGATATATATATACAGATAATGTCTATTAGTAAAACCGGGTAATATCCATAAAAAATATTTCAATTCTGAAAATAATAAAATAATAATTTTTAATATTAGGCCCGGATATTTCAGACATTTTCTAAAAAAACCCATTTTACAGGATTTTGTACAAGTGCACAAAACCGATACAATGCATATATATACTTACTAGTATATATACACAGATAACTTTTTATTAGTAAAACCAAGAAATTTTCATAAAAATATTTTAATTTTTAAAAATAATTATAATACAAATATAATATCCGACCGAGATATTACAACGGCCTAGATTGAATTTTTTTTTAAAAAAAACAATCTAGGCAGTTGTTGGAAACAACGGCCTAAGTATAACTTTTGCAAATAAACTTCACGCCAAAAAATGCTAAGTCTGAAGCATTTTTTGGCGTGAAGTTCCCAAAATGCCCCTCCAGTATTAATAGTAGATCTGCTCACGATCTGAGTGGCAGCGATCTGAGCCGTTGATCACGATCAAGTGCGATCCAACTCGGTGAAAACTAGACCCGTTTTCAATAGAGCATTTTCTATATATATATATATATATATATATATATATATAGAGAGAGAGAGAGAGAGAGAGAGAGAGAGAGAGAGAGAGAGAGAGAGAGAGAGAATAAAATAAATAAATGAGTTATTTTGGGGGGGGGATTTGAATTTGAGTTTGGGGGGAAAATTTGGGGGGGGGGGGGGGGGGGATGTGTTTTGTAAGGTTAGATCTGGGCCTTTGATTTCGAGGAATTGAAGGAGAACCACTTGATCGCTTTCTTTGTGTATCTAAATTTTCCAAAATTTGAAAGAAAAAAAAAAGCACTGTAGTCGTTGGTCATTTACCCAAAAATTGAGTTTCGCCGCTACAGTAGTTGGCTATATCTGGCAAATGAAATGGCAATTGCCAAAATATAGCTAACGAAAGATAATTTTTCGTTCGTTCGATCGGACGAAAGATTATTTTTCGTCCGAGAGATTTTTATCACGCGTACTCATCGGACGAGGAATTATTCTCCGTCCTTTTATTTATTTATTTATTTTAAACGGTCGGATGGGAAATGATTTTTCGTCCGTTCCATTTTAAAAAAACAAAAACATCTCAAACGAAAAATAATATTCTGTCCTAGGATCCAGGTAAGTTTTGTGATTTTTTTTGGGTTTAAATGTCACTGCCAGAGGCTTTAATTGATTTTTTAAGGTTTTCTTTAAACGTCGGATGGAAAATAATTTACCGTTCGTCCTATTTGGATTTCGAAAAATCAAATTTTGGCTAACAACGACTACAGATAAAAGCTATTTTTGCTATTTGCTATTTGCCAAATACCCAAAATTTGACTACAAATGCTCTTACAATTTTGCATTTAAGTCTTGCTGGTAACAGTTTCCCTTGCATGCAATGCTCGTGTACATGCGTAATTAAGTACCACTATATGAATATATGGATTTCTTTACCAAAATAACCCATTTTTTGAATGTATTTATCAAACTGACCCACTTGTAAAAGTATTTATCAAAATGACTCACTTGCTATCTCAAATAGCTAGTTTGGTGAAAACCTCATCGCTATATGAGATAGCGAGTGTATGTTCACCTGTTTCTCCACACTTTGGAGAAAAAGTAAAGGAAAATACCAAGTTTAGCTTCGCTATTTCAGTTAGCAAGTGTGTTTGTACCACACTCGCTAACTGAGATAGCGAATGTATCGACTTGAATTTTAAAAAAAACATTAGGTTTAGACTCTCTAACTCAGTTAGTGAGTGTGACATACTCGCTAACTGAGATAACGAGTGTATTGTCTTGAAGAAAAAATCATTGGGTTTAGGCTCGCTATCTCAGTTAGCGAGTGTGCTCGCTAACTGAGATAGCGAGTTTATTGGAGTTTATTGGCTTGAAGAAAAATATAATTTGGTTTAGACTCACTATCTCAGTTAGCGAGTATGTTTGTATCACACTCGCTAACTGAGATAGCGAGTGTATTGACTTAAAGAAAAAAAATCATTTGGTTTACACTTGCCATCTCAGTTAGCGAGTGTGGTTGTAGACTGAACTATTTGGTTTAGACTCGCTACCACACTCGGTAACTGAGATAGTGAGTGTATTGGCTTGAAGAACAAAAATATTGAGTTTAGACTCGCTATCTCAGTTAGCAAGTATGGTACAAACACACTCGCTAACTGAGATAGCGAGTCTAAACCCAATGGTTTTGTTCTTCAAGCCAATACACTCGCTATCTCCGTTAGCGAGTGTGGTACAAACACATTCGCTATCTCCGTTAGCGAGTCTACACTTGAAATTTTTCTTCAATTTTTCTTCAAAGTGTGGAGAAATATATGGCCGCACCCGCGATCTAAGATAGCATTGAGGTTTTCACTAGCGAGTTGAGTCATTTTGGTAAATACTTTCAAAAGTGGGTCAGTTTGGTAAATACTTTCAAATAGTGGGCCATTTTGGTAAAAATTCATGAATATGAACTAGGACAAAAAATGGCCAAAGTCCGGTATCAACACATGCGGTGAGAGCCGTAAAATATATCATAGATAACAAGTTGGGTTCAAACTAATCCTATAGATCTAGTCCATCTGCTGCTGCAGCACATTTGCAGTCAACTGCTCAAAAGAGAACTTGACTACAATGCAGTCGAGACCAAACTGAGCGCAACCCCATAGGTTATAGTCAACTGCTATCTTCCCTGACAGCCTAAGCAACAACTCTTTCTTCCTTCATCTTCACTTCGAACCTCTTCGTATCTGCAAGTTCTATTCTCTTCACATCAAACCTTATATTCAAGACATAAACCCGAATAATTTGAATATGAATTTCACCAATTATTTTATATTTGCCTGTCATATATTAAATAAAATATTAGAAAAGTATTCACATATTTTGTCGACACCAAGAGATAATAATCTCTTCCTTTTGGTGTAGATAAAACAAGATAAATAACTTTAAAAAATACCCTCCCTTAATATGTCTCGCTCAATGTATGTTTCCATATAGATATGAACCATTTTAAAAAAGAAACATATCGATACAAACGTGATGATTAAGACGAGTAATATCTTTTGTCATATTTAAAAATATTTGTAGAAATTAGAATAATATGCATGTGCTTTGTCGATATCAAATTATTATAATATGCTTTGTTTATACATGCTTCCTTATCTCAATGACTAACCTACGCAGAGATGAATTTGGTTTTTCAGTGTTCATGCGAAAAAAATATTTTGCCGATCGAAATTGGAGCTGCATATATGCGGCTCCAATTTCTGTTCCCCATTTTTTTGAGGTGGGGACCACATCTTTTGCAGAACGGTTGGATTTTTTTTTTAATTTTTTTTTGGAAAAAATGGCAATGGCGGGGTTGGGGGGGGGGGGGGGGGAGGGGGCTGGGAATGCTCTTAGCTTAACAATCACTACAACATGTCCCTGCCATTATCAGTGGCTTGAGGGTTGCTCCATCCACTACATTGTCATGGTCATTGCCTTATTACAAATCCGGCACCTGTGTTAGGAACCTAGGAGAACTCACCCTTAAAAGCTAGCTGTTAAAGGGAGGGAGCCCAAGTTTATAACTACCCAACATTGATTCCCCATATAACCGATGTGGGACTAAATTTGGATCATAACATTCCACCACGCTTCCGTAACCCACCGCCCTCGGCGGTATTCACTCTAGCGACACTGGCTCGGTCCGGACCTACCAGTAATTTTAATCCAGCCTCTAGGTAGCCCTTTCCGACTCTCGGCGGCTTTCACTCTAGCGACACTGGCCCAACACGGGTCTACCAGTAATTTTAATCCAGCCTCTAGAGCGAATTAAGAAGCATGGGGTTGGCTCTGATACCAATTATTAGGAACTTAGAAGAACTCACCCTTAAAAGCTAGCTGTTAAAGGGAGGGAGCCCAAGTTTATAACTACCCAACATTTCTCCATATAACCGATGTGGGACTAAATTTGGATCATAACAACCTGCCTTTGGGGTCCATACATGTTTTTCCCCCCATACATCGTCTCCTGATATATTGTCATGGTCATCAACAATTAATGCGGCCCTTCTATATGTTATAACTCGAATTTATAAATAAGAGAAAATCCCAACAGAAATTGCGAAGAAATGAAATGCAGGAAATGAAACAGTAAATTAAAGACTTTGCACAGAGTCGAGACTGATAATCGCTCTCCTTAAAGCAGAATTTGCCCCGTAATGTGACGGTGGCCGGCGAATTGCTTTCCAGGATACAACTGTACCTTCTCTGAAGAGCAGCACCCTTGCTTCAGAGATTCAGCAAACTGTTGTCTGTAATGTACTCTCAGTTGACACTGACACAGAGGAGAAGAAGCAGAATAATGATGAAAAAAAATCCCTTACTGTATATCAGACTCTGTCTGGATTTACAGAGGAAAAATTGGAGACTAGAGACTCTTCAGATGCCATTACTCTGTAACAGCAGAGTAATGGAGACCCTTCAGATTCATAACTGGTGAGCCATTACTCTGCTGTTACAGAGTAATGAGCACCAGTTACTGAATCTGAAAAGCCTTATCAGTTTAGTAGAGGAAATTTTTTTGTTTGGGCAAAACAAAATAAAATAAAATTTAAGACCAGACCAGACCGAGCCGAACCGAAGCCGAGGCCGGCCGGGCCGGGGGCGCGCGCGTGTGTGTTTGTCATTTTGGCTAAGTCCTCTCTCCACTACACATTAGTGGTAACCCCCGGGCCATGCCCTTTAGTCCAGTTTTCTAGTATATATACTAGAAAAAATCTTTCCCAATTTCCGATATGGGACTATCCATTTTCTCCAAGTTGCCAAGTTAGTACATTTCAAGTACCCAACTTTGGACCAACATTTCTCATTCATACGGAATTCGTTTTTGGCAAGTGAGTACACTACAGAATAGTACTCGTCGAGAGGATCACAATCCACTCATTTTCCGGTGCCGCCGGTGGCCGAAGCCTGCTAGAATCCGGCCTGAAAAACTGCAAAAATTAATTCCAACAATCCCCCACATGAATGGAAATTACCAGACCATGTAATCCAGACACGACAGAAAAACAAAAAACATGACAGGAAGACTTTGAGAGTACAATCGGGAAATCACTGCATCAGGAATAGTAGTAATTTTTTTCAACTTTGAACCACCCTTAGTAATTAGCTATCGGATTCATTTGGCCAGGTAATGATCATGATGTCTTGAACTACCCGGGCTTTGATGTGAACCTAGACAATAACTATCACACAGTTTCATCTCCTAACAGAACTGTGTTCTCTTGTTGTGTTCATTTTGGCCTTGAACATCCCTGGTTAATCATGAGTGAACTTGGAGAATGTAGCCTCTCTTCATTCTCCTAGAAACGGCCCCATTTCACACTCACAAGGTGATTGCCCATAAAGAGTATCCTGCTATACTCCACTTTTATTTCAAAGCTATGGGAATCATTAAAAGCCAAGCTTATCATAACTCTTTGCAGGCAGCACTGTTTTATCATCCTAAGAGTGGGTATGAGATTTTAATCTCTCAGTGCTTCCATCGATTCAACAAGATTTAGTTGTCCCTTTGAACCTAGATCTTGGGATCTCCAATTCCTAGGTAGGGTTTCCATCAAGTATCCTCTTTTGTCATAGGCTTTAAACCCATTCCTCTTGATGATCTCATAACCTGCTCTCGTGATAGACCTTTAGTAAATAGATCCGCTAGGTTGTCGGCCGATTTTATATATTCTATAAAGATTACTCCATTTGAGAGCAGTTGTCTAATAGTTTTGTGTCGCCTTCTGATATGACGAGACTTACCATTATACATACAACTCAGTGCCCGTGCTATAGCCGATTGGCTGTCACAGTGTACACATAAGGCAGGCACTGGTTTTTCCCACATAGGAATATCCTCTAAAAAGTTTCGAAGCCATTCTGCTTCCTCTGCCACTTTGTCTAAAGCAATAAATTCAGATTCCATGGTGGATCTGGCCAATAGCATTTATTTAGAGGATTTCCATGACACAGCTGCACCACCAAGTATGAAGACATATCCACTTGTGGATTTTGACTTCTTGGAGTCCGATATCCAGTTGGCATCACTGTAGCCTTCCAGTACTGCTGGATATCTGGTGTAATGCAGTGCATAACTCTGAGTATGTCGCAAGTAGTTCAATACTCTAGTTATTCCTTTCCAGTGACTTCATCCTGGATTACTCGTGTATCGGCTCAGCACATTAAACGAATATGCTAGGTCCGGTCTTATACAATTTGTTAGGTACATCAGACTACCAATTACACGTGCATATTCTAGTTGTGATATGCTCTCGCCTATGTTTTTGAACAAGTGAAGACTTGGATCGACGGGACTTTTTGCTATCCCATTGGAGTAATTCTTGAGTCTTTCAAGTACTTTCTCAGCATAATGAGTTTGAGACAAAGTAATCTCCTCAGATATCCTAGAAACTTTGATTCCTAGTATGACATCTGCAACTCTCAAATCTTTCATGTCAAACTTGCCACTAAGCATGCTCTTAGTGTGTTTGATAATGTCGTTATTGCTTCTAATAATGAGCATGTCATTTACGTACAGACAGACCAGAATGTATCCATTTGGAGTATCTTTGATGTAGATACACTTATCACATTCATTTATTTTGAAATTATTTGACATCATAACATTGTCAAATTTTGCATGCCACTGCTTTGGAGCTTATTTCAGACCGTACAGAGATTTTACAAGCCTGCACACCTTGTTTCCTGTCCAGGAACTACGTAACCCTCAGGTTGTTTCATGTATATTTCTTCTTCTAAGTTTCCATTTAGAAATGCAGTTTTAACATCCATTTGATGTATTTCTAGGTTACGTAGAGCTGCAATAGCTATCAACATTCTTATGGATGTTATTCTTGTAACTGGAGAATATGTATCAAAGAAATCTAGGCCTTCCTTTTGCCTAAATTCTTATACCACAAGTCTTGCCTTATGCTTCTCTATTGAACCATCTGGTTTTAATTTTTATTTGAAAATCCATTTGCATCCTAGAGCTTTACATCCAGAAGGCAACTCGACTAACTTCCATGTATGGTTTTGCATAATGGAGTCTATTTCACTTTTGATTGCTTCCTTCCACATTGGAGCATCAGGCATAGACATGGCTTCCTTGAAAGTTCTGGGCTCATTCTCTAACAGAAAGGCCGTCACAAAGTCAGGACCAAATGATTTTGATGTTCTAGCCCGTTTACTTCGTCTAGGCTCATCAGTATCATGTTCTGGTTCATCAACTGAAGTGCTTGCATTCCCTTGTTCATGTGTACGTTTAGGGTACGTAGTATTCTTGCACGGAAACATGTGTTCAAAGAAGGAAGCATTCCTTGATTCCATTATTGTATTCACATGGATATCAGGTATATCCGATTTGTATACTAAGAACCGATATGCACTACTATTGTGTGCATAGCCTATGAATATGCAATCAATCGTCTTAGGCCCGATGGTGACCTGTTTCGGGTTAGGTACTGCCACTTTTGCTAGACATCCCCATACTTGGAGGTATTTATACGAAGGTAAGTTACCTTTCCACAGTTCATATGGTGTCTTGTCGGTTTTCTTGTGAGGTATTTTGTTGAGAATGTAGTTGGCAGTTAGCAACGCTTCCCCCCCACATGTTTTGGGGTAAGTCAGAATTCAACAACAAGGCATTCATCATCTCCTTTAGAGTTTGGTTCTTGCGCTTGGCAGTACCGTTTGATTCGGGTGAGTAAGGAGCAGTTGTCTGATGAACTATTCCATGTTCTGAGCAAAACATATTAAATGGTGCATCATATTCTCCTCCTCTATCACTTCTAACGATTTTAATTGTTTTTCCAAGTTGATTCTCGACCTCAAGTTTATATTCTTTGAATTTATCCAAAGCCTCATTTTTGCTTTGTAACAAATATACATAACAGAATTTTGTGTAATCGTCTATGAAAGTCACAAAGTACTTTTTGCCACCTCTGGTCTGCACATATTTTAAATCACACAAATCCGTATGAATTAGACCTAGAGTTTCTGTGTTTCTTTCTACAGAACGTGATGGAGTTTTAGTGAGTTTGGCCTCCGTACAAACTTTACATTTTTCTGAGTTATCTACCTTAAATTTTGGTAGCAAATTTATGTTAATTAATCTACGCATAGAATTGACATTAACATGGCCTAGTCTTTAATGCCAAACAGAGGAAGACTCAACAACATAGGTAATAGGAGTTATTTCATTAACTTTGGGAACAGCAGGAACAATAGTTTTAGGGATGACTGTCATTACATTAAACTTGAACAGTCCATCCTTTACATATCCTTTACCCAAGTATACTCCATTCTTAGACAGTACAAAATTATCAGAAACAAGAACAACCTTAAACACATTCTTGCTTAGCAAAGAATCTGATATCAAGTTCTTTCTAATGTCTGGAACATGCAACACATTTGTGAGTGTTAGCTCTTTGTCTGAAGTCATTTTCAGCACTATCTTCCTTGTTCCTTCAATTTTGGAGGTGGAAGAGTTTCCCATGAACAGCTGTTCATCTTTGTTGCACTTCTGGTATGAGGTGAACATTTCCTTGTTCGAGCAGATATGCTTGGTGGCCCCAGTATCGTACCACCATTCACGAGGATAGCTATCCACAAGATTTACCTCTGATACTACAGCACAGAGGTCCAGGTCAGAGAGACCAGTGGACAAGTTCTCAGCTATGTGTGCGTGAGATTTTTCATTTCCTTTTACATGTCCTATTCCTGAACGATTACTGTCCTTACTGCGGCACTCAGAAATTTTGTGCCCTAGCTTACCACACTTGTGGCATTTCCCAGCAAACCTTTTTGCAAGAGGTTTTTTGTTTGAGGCCTGTGGCAGAAACTTCCTCTTCTTGCCCTTCTGTTCGTGCTCCACCACATTGGCCTTTTCTATGGACTGATTTTCATAGGACCTGTCAGCCTTGCGATTCTCTTCTTCGATCCGCAACCTGACAATAAGGTCTTCAAGAGACATCTCCTTTCGCTTGTATTTGAGGTAGTTCTTGAAGTCTTTCCACCCAGGTGGAAGTTTTTCGATGAACGTTGCAACCTGGAATGGTTCGCACAGCATCATATTCTCTGCAGCAATGTCGTGCATTGTAACCTGCAGTTCTTGGACTTGACTCACCACAGTTTTGGAGTCAATCATCTTGTAGTCCAGAAATTTGCCGACAACAAATTTCTTGGACCCGACATCTTCTGTTTTGTACTTCTTTTCCAAAGACCCCCACAGGAGTTTGGACGTCTTGAAGACACAGTAGACGTTGTACAGGGGTCTACCAAGCCATTCAGGATGTAGTTCCTGCAGAGGTAGTCACCCAGAGTCCACGCATCAACTGCAGCAACGGAGTGTGCATCCATTGGCGCCAGCATCGGGGTACATTCAGTGAGGAATCTGTCCAGCTTCAATGTGGTCAGGTAGAACTGCATCTTCCCTTACCATTTTTTGAATCCAGTTCCATTGAACTTCTTCGGTTTTTCTCCTATGGTTATGTGCATGGGCAGAACGACCGAATGTGCCGCAACCGATTGTGCAATCACATTTTAGGTCACCGGTGTTTCGGTTTTGATAAGCCCACTGGCAATATCACTTGGTGTGTTCTCCATGTTCTTATCTGAAACAGTAGAGTAATAGAACTCGTTAGTTGTTTTTTCCGAATCGATAATCGCACCTGTAAAAAAACTTCACAAAACTGTTAGAATCAGTGAGGAAAAAATTCTGCTTTAAGATTGTTATAACTCGAATTTATAAATAAAAGAAAATCCCAACAGAAATTGCGAAGAAATGAAACATTAAATTAAAGACTTTGCACAGAGTCGAGACTGATAATCTCTCTCCTTAAAGCAGAATTCGTCCCGTAGTGTGACAGTGGCCAGCGAATTGCTTTCCAGGATACAACTGTACCTTCTCTGAAGAGCAGCACCCTTGCTTCAGAGATTCAGCAAACTGTTGTCTGTAATGTACTCTCAGTTGACACTGACACAGAGGAGAAGAAGCAGAATAATGATGAAAAAAAATCCCTTACTGTATATCAGACTCTGTCTGGATTTACAGAGGAAAAATTGGAGACTAGAGACTCTTCAGATGCCATTACTCTGTAACAGCAGAGTAATGGAGACCCTTCAGATTCATAACTGGTGAGCCATTACTCTGCTGTTACAGAGTAATGAGCACCAGTTACTGAATCTGAAAAGCCTTATCAGTTTAGTAGGGGAAAAGTTTTCTGTCTGGGCAAAACAAAAAATAAAATAAAATTTAAGCCAGACCAAGCCGAGGCCGAGCCGGGCCGGGCCGGGTGCGTGTGTTTGTCATTTTGGCTAAGTCCTCTCTCCACTATGTAACCCCCGGGCCACGCCCTTTAGTCCAGTTTTCTAGTATATATACTAGAAAAATTCTTTCCCAATTTCCGATATGGGACTATCCATTTTCTCCAAGCTGCCAAGTTAGTACATTTCAAGTACCCAACTTTGGACCAACATTTCTCATTCATACAGAATTCGTTTTTGGCAAGTGAGTACACTACGGAATAGTACTCGTCGAGAGGATCGCAATCCACTCATTTTCCGGTGCCGCCGGTGACCAGAACCTGCCGGAATCCGGCCCAGAAAACTGCAAAAATTAAATCCAACACTATATTTACAACAAAAAAAATATATATGAGAAGGTTATGTCATTTGGGTTTGGGTTTTATGTATTCTTAAGAGGGATTTTCTGATGAAGTAGTTGATTTTGTAATCATAAACTCAAAACAAAACCAACTTGATATGGATCTTCTCTTTTTCTCCTCTTCATGACTTCTTCTTCCCAAGTGAGGAGGATGTAAAAACTGGTGCAAAGAAGAGAAAAAAAACAAAATAAAAGTAAGAAATAGTTAGATGGTCATTTGACTAGTTTGAATACATAGCAAAAATTGAAATCAAATGGAAAACAAACAGTGCATGCAAGACAAAAGGTGAAAAAATAACAGTCCATCAATTCCTACTATTGGAACATATGGTGTTCCAATGCAATTAATCACAAATCAATTAGTACCTTATTTATTTATTTATTTGATAGAATAGATAAAACTAGTAAGATAAAACCTGGAGAAAAATAACCTGGCACATTCTAGGCCATCCAATTCCCTCGAAAAGCTCTCATCCATGATCATCAGATCACACTTAAGCTCATGGGCTTCTACTCCACAAAGCCCATGGGTATACGGGTCCAGACCCGGCCCAAACGGATCCATACCCGTTTGGTATGCCTATAAATACCAGGCCATCTCCCCACTTCAAAGGTAATCAATCTTTTCCCTCTTAAAACCCTAGCTACTATTGCTCTACTTCAGTAACTAACTAGACCATCAGCGGGCCTGCCACCGGGATCAACCCCGGTGTTCCTAGGCCGAGTGCATGCACACGAGACTCCTGGATCCGAGCTTCCAGATCCGAGCCGAGCCTCCACTACCGAACCAACCATCCGACCTCCGCCTCAGTACCCGCTCGTGCTCCTCTTGCCGAGGGTCAGGCTTACCATCCAGTACCGTGCCCTTCCACAAAACAAACAAATACAACCCACGCCTGGTGCACCCACACTCCCCAAAAATAAATCGCATCAGGTTGGCCCCATCTGTGGGAACTCTCTCGCTCGGTACGGACATCAGCCCGAACCCCTCCAATAACGGCATCCCTCGATCCGTGCTCTTATGGGACCCAAGCCCAGGAGAGCGGTTACCTTCGCGCGTCGTCCGAACAGGCCTCCTCTTCAAGACGCCCTCAATGGCATTCACGGATCGAATAACCCGAGGGTCATCCTCGGACACCAACATGGCGCATCTCAGCCGGTCGGGCCCGACCTTCGTCGGGTCATCCAGAACCGAAGGGCGAGTTAGACTAGGGGAGGGACCGCTTCCAACTCGGCCCCAAGCCACTCCAGACCTCCACCCGAAGGACGAGCATCGGCACTCAGCCGCATTGGTCGAAGATCACCGCCCCAACACGACCCGGTTGACCATGGTGCGGTCACAAGGGCCGAGTTCCGCAGCTTTCGGGACGAAATCATGGAGGCCATCCACGGAGCACCCAAAGCCGAGATGTTCAACCAATCCCACCGGGCGGGCAATGGAAGGAGCTACACTCGTGACCCGACCCATCTCTCGGAACGCGAAGACGAGGTGCTCTGACACCTACTGAAGATGGAGAATCGCCTCGACCACCTCGGCAACGGTAATCCGAACCCCACTCTAGGCCGCAGGCCGACCCGACCGCCTTTCTCGGCTGCCATCCTAGAAGCGGAGATCCCCCAAAATTTCTGGTCTCCACAATTCGAGACCTATAACAGCGAGGGTGATCCTGCTGATCACATGGAGGGTTTCAAGACTCTCATGATGATTCACAGTGCTTCGGATCCCCTGCTGTGCCGCGCATTCCCTGCTACACTCTGGGGTCCGGCTCGAGAGTGGTTCTCCAAACTCTCCCCAGGCTCGATCTTCTCGTTTGACCAGCTGGAGGCTAACTTCTTGGCCCACTTCATAACCAACAGGAACCAGTGCATCCTTACTAGATCTTCGACAGAAAGAGGGAGAGTCACTCCGCAACTTCGTCAGGAGGTTCACCACCGAGGCAATATCTGTCTCCTCCCTCGACGCCGGGGTCGCCTCGGCCGCCTTCCGGCATAATGTTCGACACAGCCAGCTGAAGGTCTCCTTGGCCAGGAAGCCTCCCCAGGACTTCCCCGACCTGCTCAACTGGGTCGAGAAGTACATACGGGCATAAAAAGCTTTAAACCCGAAAGGCGCCAAAGAAGCCACAGGGAAGGGCAAGCACAAGGTCAACGAGACCGAGCCTGCCAAGAAAGCAGCAAAAGAAGGGGTCGGCATGAAGAGGGCACCTCCGGTCCCTCGCTTCGAGAGATACATGCCCTTGACACAGAACGTGTCCGCCATCCTCCTGGAAATAGAGGACAAGGGCCTCGTCCGATTACCCCCTCGACCGAGCAACAAGAAGAAGCAAGACTAGCGCTTCTACTACCGCTTCTATCGGGATCACGGGCACGAGATCGACCAGTGTCGGGCCCTGAAAGACGAAATCGAGGCCCTCATCTCACGAGGGTACCTCAGCGAGTTTACAAGGGAAAACCAGAGAGATCGGAAGGATACGAGGAACCAGAGGCCCTCGCCTCCTACCCGTACTCCGAACTGTCATCCCGAGCGAGATCCCGAGGCCGGGAGGACCGAAGGGCAGGCCATTCTACACTATGTCCACAGGAGACCCATGGGAGGGGAGTCTAATACTTCCCGAAAAGCATTCGTCCGAGAGGTGAACGCCGTTTGAGACCTCCCATCTCCCCGAACTCAGCTACTCCCTATCTCTTTCTCAGGAGAGGACCTGGAAGGCATCCGTCTTCCCCACTGTGATGCCCTCGTTATTAGCCTCGACATGAAAAACTTCGAGGTTCGCCGGATCCTCGTCGACAATGGGAGTTCGGTAAATATCCTCTTTCTTGAAGCCTTCGAGAACCTAAAACTCCCCAGGGACAAGCTCAAGCCAGCCGGATACACCTTGCATGGGTTCTTCAGCATCCCAGTTGTGATAGAAGGAATCGTGACCCTTGATGTCACCGCGGGTTCGGCTCCCCTCAGACAAACCGAATCGATGGACTTCATGGTGGTGAACTTCAAGGCGGCGTACAATGCCATTCTCGGCCGACCCAGGCTTTGCTCCCTTCAGGCTGTGCCGTCGGCCTACCACTTGAAGTTAAAATTTCCTACAAAACAGAGGGTCGGTGTCGTCCGAGGAAACCAGGAGGCTGCACGATCCTGCTACATGACAGCGGTCGGAGGGGGTGTCTTTCCCCTTGGTGTCCGTCGAACTTCAGTAGGAAAGAAGCCAACCGGATCCCGAACCGACGGACGAACTGGAAGAGGTCTCGTTCGAGACAGGGGACGAGTCGAAGTGGTTCCTAGTGGGCCGCTCCCTCGCCGAGGATCTGAAGTCAAATATAGTCGCCTGCATCCATCGCAACATCGACCTCTTCGCTTGGAAGCTAGTCCTCTCTACGGGATTGGAGCCAGTGCGCGTCCGATATGCTCGGGATATCCGAAGACCTGATCATGCACAGACTGAGCGTCATTCCGGGATCGAAGTCGGTTGTCCAGAAGAGGCACAAATTTTCCCCAGAAAGGCAGCAGGTGGTAAAGATCGAGGTAGACAAGCTCTTGTCTGCCCGATTCATCCAAGAGGTCAGCTATCCCGAGTGGCTGGCAAACATCGTCATGGTAAAGAAGGCAAGCGAGAGCTGGAGGATCTGCATAGACTTCACGGATTTGAACAAAGCATGCCCCAAAGATCCTTTCCCTCTCCCCAGCATCGACGCCTTGATTGACGCGACCTCGGGTCACGAGCTCTTGTCCTTCATGGATGCCTTTTCAGGCTACAATCAGATCCAGATGTTCCTGCCGGACATTGCCAGGACCTCCTTCGTCACGGACCAAGGTCTCTTCTGTTACCATGTCATTCCCTTCGGGCTGAAGAACGCCGGAGCCACATACCAGCGGCTCGTAAACCGAATCTTCAAGGACCTGATTGGTCGTAACATGGAGGTCTATGTCGACGACATGCTCGTCAAAAGCAGGCAGGGACGGGACCACGTCGCCGACCTCAAAGAAGCCTTTGGCATACTCCGGACACGTAACATGAGGCTTAACCCCGCCAAATGCGCCTTCGGCGTCTCGTCTGGAAAATTCCTTGGGTTCGTCGTCAGCCAGCGCGGCATCGAGGCAAACCCTGAGAAGATCCAGGCCATAATAGACATGGCTCCTCCCCGGAATGTTAAGGAAGTCCAGAGGCTCACGGGAAGGTTGGCGGCCATCGGCCGTTTCCTCTCCAAATCTGGGAAAAAATCCCCACCCTTCTTCAAAGCTCTGTGGGGAAATGGGGGCTTCGAATGGGGCGCCCCTCAACAGGAGGCGTTCGAACAATTAAAGTAGTACCTCGCCAACCCACCTCTCCTTAGCAAGCCCGAGCCGGGCGAGCCACTCTGGCTGTACTTATCCACCTCAGAAAGCGCCCTCAGTGCAGTCCACATCCGAGAAGATGACAGTGTTCAGAAGACACTATATTATGTGAGCAAGGTCCTGCTCCCGGTCGAGACGAGGTACGCGAGAATAGAGAAAGTGGCCTATGCTCTGGTCATGGCTGCCCGGAAGCTCCGCCCTTACTTCCAGGCGCACTTTATCCAAGTGCTAACCGACCAACCCCTCAAGGCCGTACTTCACAAACCGGAGAACTCCGACCGCTTAGTCAAATGGTCAATCGAGCTGAGCCAGTACGACATCGGCTACCAGCCAAGGATGGTAATCAAGGGGCAAGCCCTCGCCGAGTTCATCACTGAATGCACCATTTTCGAACAGCCCAACATCGAAGATTCGGATCCGACCTGGGAAGTCTATGTCGACGGATCCTCCTGCGAGTCTGGGAGCGGTGCTGGGATCATCCTGTGGGGTGCCGACCACTTCCTCCTTCAGTATTCTCTCCGCCTCAACTTCCCTGCCTCCAACAACGAGGCGGAATACGAGGCTATGATTGCTGGACTAACCTTGGCACACCAGGCCGACGCGAAGCAGATCCGAGCCTTCAGTGATTCTCAGTCGTATTCAACCAGATCACCGGAGATTACGAGGCCCGTGATGATCGAATGATCTGGTACTTGGTTGTGGTTCGGCAGCTCCTATCATCCTTCAACTGTTCCATAGTCTTCAGAGTTCCAAGAGAGCAGAACGCCTAGGCTGACGCCTTGTCAAAGCTCGCCTCCTCATCCTTCGAGGGTCTCGACCGAACAGTACTCATCGAAGTCCTCCTAAAGCCAAGCATCGATCTCTCGAGGCAATGTGTATAAACAACGAAGCCAGTCCGGACGAATGGACCTTCCCAATCTGAAGGCTCCTACTAAAGGCCGAGCTCCCCGAAGACCGGGCCAAGGCGAGAAGGATCAGGGTTCGAGCTGAAAGGTTCGTCGTCATCAACGACGTCCTCTTCAAATTCTCATACACCCTAGCGGACTGGAAGCCCTACCTTCGCTACCTCGCCCCTGAGGAAGCTAGCTACGCGCTTAAAGAACTTCATGAGGGGATCAGCGGATGTCACATGGGAAGCAGATCGCTTGCCAGGAAGGCCCTGAACCACGGGTATTATTGGCCAACAATGCTGCAAGACTCCCAGGACCTGGTTAAGAGGTGCGGCCCGTGCCAAAGATTCTCCTCTATCAAGAGACTTCCTCAGGCCAACCTCTATTCACTGGCCAGTCCCACCCCGTTCGCCATGTGGGGATGGACTTGGTCGGCCCCTTTCCCGTGGCAACCGGACAGAGAAAATTCCTAATAGTCGCCATCGATTATTTCACAAAATGGATCGAGACCGAGCCACTGTCCACAATCACCGAGCGACAAACCCAACAATTCTTCTGGAAAAACATCATTTGCCGGTTTGGGATTCCTCAGGTCCTTATCACGAACAACGGGACCCAATTTGCGGGCCAGAACTTTCACAGGTTTTGCGAAGACATCGGTGTCCAGCAGCACTTCTCCGCCATATGCCATTCCTAGTCAAACGGCCAAGCGGAGAACGCGAACCGACAGATACTCGACGGCCTGAAGAAGCACCTCGACAGTTCCTCCAAGGGACGATGGGTAGAAGAACTGCCCAGCGTGCTGTGGGCGCACCGGACTACAAAGAGGATCCCTACGGGCGAAACCCCGTTCAATTTAACCTACGGGACGGAGGCAGTTATTCCCGTCGAGATCGGCCTCCCTTCTCCGCGTATCATGGCCTTCGACGAAGCTGACAACTCGTCCGGCCTGAGGGCCAACCTGGACCTCGTTGCTGAGGTCAGGGAGAAGAAGCATCTACCAACATCGGATCGAGAGGTTTTACAACAAGAAAGTCCGCCCCACTGACATCAAGGCCGGAGACCTCGTGCTCCGCAAACTGTCCATCTCCGACCCCACGAGAAAGAGGAAGCTGGCCCCTAACTGGAAAGGCCCCTACAAGGTAACCAAGGTTATACGCCTGGGCACATACCAACTCGTGGACATGGAGGGTCGAGCAGTCAAAAGACCCTAGAACGTCGAACATCTGATCAAGTTTCTGGATGGGCAGAAGTAGGGTTCTTGTTTAATTTATGTAAATAACACTTTTGTAACCTGCCCTGTGTAAAAGATTGTTAGCACCTCTCTTCATGTATTGAAAAGCTCAAGTAAAAAAGCTCTTTTCGTTAAACTCCTTCAGCATCGGTAGCTCCGACCCAATGTCGAGCACAGAGGCAGCTTTCTCAAGCTATGGCGCCCAAGTAACAACCCCGGGCGCCGACCCTCAACTCCTCGATAGCTTCGACCCAATGTCGAGCACATGGGTAGCTTTCTCAAGCTATGGTGCCCAAGTAACAATACCGGGCACCGACCCTCAACTCCTCAGTAGCTCTGACCCAATGTCGAGCACATGGGTAGCTTTCTCAAGCTATGGCGCCCAAGTAACAACACTGGGCATCGACCCTCAACTCCTCGGTAGCTCCGACTCAATGCCGAGCACATGGGTAGCTTTCTCAAGCTATGGCACCCAAGTAACAACACCGGGCACCGACCCTCAACTCCTCGGTAGCTCTGACCCAATGTCGAGCACATGGGTAGCTTTCTCAAGCTATGGCGCCCAAGTAACAACACCGAGCACCGACCCTCAACTCCTCGGTAGCTCCGACCCAATGTCAAGCACATGGGTAGCTTTCTCAAGCCCCGGGTGCCGACCCTCAACTCCTCGGTAGCTCCGACCTAATGTCGAGCACAGGGGTAGCTTTCTCAAGCTATGGCACCCAAGTAACAATACCGGGCGCCGACCCTCAACTCCTCGGTAGCTCCGACCCAATGTCGAGTACAAGGGTAGCTTTCTCAAGCTATGGCGCCCAAGTAACAACACCGGGCGCCGACCATCAACTCCTCGGTAGCTCCGACCCAATGTCGAGCACATAGGTAGCTTTCTCAAGCTATGGCACCCAAGTAACAACACCAGGCATCGACCCTCAACTCCTCGGTAGCTCCGACCCAATGTCGAGCACATGGGTAGCTTTCTCAAGCTATGGTGCCCAAGTAACAACACCGGGCGCCGACCCTCAACTCCTCGGTAGCTCCGACCCAATGTCAAGCACATGGGTAGCTTTCTCAAACTATAGCGCCCATGTCCGAACACTGGATGCCGACCCACAATTTCTCTGTAGCTCCGACCCAGTGTCGAGCACAGGGGTAGCTTTCTCAAACTGTGGCACCCGAGCCGGAACACTGGGCGCCGGACCCCCTGTCCTCGGTAGTTTTTCCAAAAACAGGTTGCAAGTGCAAAAAGAAAAATGAAAATCCTTATTCACACTCTTTTATTAATTAAGCACCGTCGGAAGAACAATAATGTTACAAACCACTTCACTCAGCTAAAAAGGAAAAAAATCAAAGACTCCTCAGTGCCCTTCGGGTCCGGCACAGGATAGCCCGACTCCGACCGAACGACCGGGGCCTCCCTCCTCATCACAATGACCCTTGGGGTCGGCCAAAGTCGAGACACCGGCCATGGAGCTTTGGGCATCGGCCGGCCGAGTATGCTCCAGTAACATCAGCATCACGGGAACACCCTCTGCTCGATGACCCCCCGAAGAAGAGCCCGTCTTCGTCCTGGACATCCCTAGCATCATCTTGTAACGTTGTATCTCCATCTCTTTTTCCACTATGACATCGCAAAGGAGCCTCTCTGATGAGGGTCGTTGCACCGATGCACTCGACATAGTGTGCCCAAGGCCGGTGCTACCTAGATTGCGATCTACCATCGCCCTCTTCAGCTTGGTCGCCTCCACATTCAGCACCTCGGATTTGTTTCGGTAGTAATGAAAAGCGGCATCCTGATCGCGAGCCCCCTCCTGGTAGCGGACCAATGTGGACTCAAGGACCTTGATCTTGCTCCGAAGCCATGCCACATCGGAGTGACGAGGGTCTGCCCCGGAAGGAAGGGTCGGCACCTAACAGGGGGAAACAACCATCATTCCAAAGGCCAAAACACTTTCCCAAAATAAACGGTCGAAGTCAAATACTTGGCCAAACGAAAAATCCTTATTTATAAATCAAGTTCATCATACAAAAATGCGGTGGCCAGTCCGCGGTTGGCAAATACAACAAAGAAAAGAGAAAACAAAAACAAGGAGACCAGCGACCTAATTCTCCACCTCTGGATCGGTTTGGTCGAGGGGAGGGTCTGCAGCCGAGGCGACAGGTGGTTCTTCTTCCTCGCCCCCTTCGGGAGTCTTCGGGTTCAGCTCGATGACCATATCATAATCGAAGTCAGTCAGGTCGAGGTTCGGATAGAAATGCCTCACATGACCGAGGGCCTTCTCATAGACCTCGTTCTGGGCCTCGATTATCATATCCTGGGCCTTCATCGTGAGCAGCTCCTTCTCCTTGGCAAACTTCTTCCTCAGCTGGCCCACCTTCCTAACGCAGTCGCTCTCCATGGTAGCAAGCTTGGCCTTCATCTCCTGCTCCCTCTTATGGGAGTCCTCGAGATCGATCTTCATCTCCTTCATCTCCCGCTGGTACTTATTTGCCCGCTCCCACTCTTGCTCTAGGGCCTTCTCGTGGAGCTTCATCACTTAGGCCCCCTCCAGGCAAGCCTGCATCATGGACAGCGGTTCAAAAAAAGAGTCACCTCGTATAAAAAGTCACAAAAAAAAAGGGCCGACGAATCTTACCAGCACGTTCGCCTGTGCTAGTCACATGTAGGCCACCTCTAAGGTGTTGTTGCTCATGCTCTTGCGATCCTGGGGAGTTGCCAGCTTATCAGCGACCTCGATGGCAATGGCCCCCTCGGTCAAACTGTCTCCCTTTCGGATCGACCAGTCCGGGGCCCACGGCTGCAACATCGCCTCGCCCACAATTTTCGTCGCATCGGCCCGGAGCGGAGGGACCTTCCCCTTGGTGCGTTCGATTACTATGGCCGCACCTGGGCTCGGTAGGACGAGCACCTCCTTGCCTGCCTCGGGGCACGCTTTCTTCACCCTCGGCTCGATGGGGGTGTCGGAGACAACCTGTGAGGAACCCCTTGCTCTCTTCCCTTGCTCACCCTGCTCAGCCCTCTCCTTCTTCAGGGCAATCCTCCTAGCCTTGATCGATTCGGAGTCCATACCTGCAAGAAGACCCATTAAAAACAATGAGCACAAAAGAATACTAGAATGAACAAAATGGAATAAACTACATACTGGACGTAGCTGGGCTTAGTCCGACGCGAGCCATGTGACCTTCCGTCACCTTCGGCCAGCTGATGCTGTTCCCCTTCCGAAGGCACTCAACGTACCCCCACTCATCGGCAGATAGGTCCTTCGGTCTCGGCGCCTTGAAGTTCGGCTTGTAGAAATTCCATCGAGTGGGAATATCCCAAGGCTTTTTGCTCCGAATCACAAAGTACTTCCTCTTCCACTCTTTGATCGAGTCTGGGTGGCCATGAACTACTTTCCCTCGGCCCCGAGGAGAGATATAAAAGATGCCCTCAAACTCCCCAGACGAGCTGATCCCCAGCATCGCTCGAAACACATCCAGCCTCAGCGGCAACTTCCTCTCTTCGCACAGTAGCACAAAGCACACCATCTATTTCCACGAGTTCGGTCCATATTGCATCGAAGCCAGAGATGCCCAATTGAGCACTTCTCGAATGAACGGGTGGATCGACAATCGCAGCTCGAAACCGAACGCATCGGCTGGAAATATACAGTACCACTCAGACAGAGGGTCGGTGGGCCGAAGACCTGGGCTCGACAACATCAGCTCGTATTCTGGTCCAATGTGGAAGGCCGATCGGATGACACGCAAATCATCTGCCTCCAGAATCGACGGTGTGGCATCCATCTTTATCTTCTGGCGGCTCGATGAAGACGGCTGTACCCCACACAAGATTTTGTCTGAAAGATCGGCACGATACTGCCTGATCGACCTCGACTACGATAAGAATCCAGTCGCCAAATCGCAAACAGGGGTCGTCCTATCTAGACTGCTAGGCATCGTCCATTTCTTTCTTGGCTGCCTCTTTTTCTTGGCCTTCTCCGGAGAAGGCGTAGCCAAGGGCTCGAGGACCGTCACCGTCGAAGAGGAACCTGTGCCCTTGCCTTGCCTCCGAACCGTCGATTTTCCCCTCTTGCCCTTCTTCCGAACCTCCGGCACTTCGGCCTCTCCTTCTTCTCTACTGTCGTCCGACACCAGGTCCAATATCTCCACCTCATCTGAGCAGTTGCTGCCCTCCTCCTTAGAATCACTGCTCTTTATGACGAACGACCTCCTAACGCGGAGGGGCTTCACATCATACACCTTGGTATCCGCCTCCTAGGACGTCGAGTCGGTAAGGCCCGTGAGGGGGTCGTCCTCCCCCTTCGAGGTCGAAGCCGAAGAGCCAGACTGAGCCCTAGACATACTAAGGAAAAAAGCAACTGAACTAACCTGATCGGCTTCGGCGAGACGAGCGAGTGCAGCAAACTAGAGAGAGAAGCGCTGAAGACACTGTTTTCTAGAGAGAGAGAGTAAAAGTGAAGAATGAAAAAGAAAGGGGGGTGGGGGATATATATAGAGTCAGGAGACACCTCGATTCTCGCAATAACTGTTCCTAGATTTTTGCAAAACAGTTCCTAGGAAATCGTGATAACTGCTCCTAGAAACTCGCGACAGTGACGTCACCAAGCGGTCTGCAACCCTTCAGTTTCCACACAATCATCACCGAACACAGGCCAACAGGTCGAACGCTGGGCATTGGCCCCGAGCTGGACTCTGGCCTTTTCAGGCCTTGTGCCCCACTCTGCTCGGCGATGACAGCCCGCTGCTCCACAAAAAGTTTACTTTAAAGATTTAAGGCGCTAGCCTTCGGCGAGCGCCCCGAGCTCCGGGGTTCGGTCGGCACCCCTCTCACCCACGAACAGTTCGGGACTTGTGACCCTAAAAGCCAAAACTCCGAACTGTTCGAGGGCGGGAAGAGAACCACCATGCCCAGGCTCTCGATCCCGAACCTGCGTCAGCCGAACTTGATATTTTCTGGTATACCCATCTGAGCCTAACCACGGGCTCAGATTGATATACCAAAAAATATTAGGGAAACGGCAGACTCTCGCCTCCCAGGCCTCGGACCTTGGTCGGTACGCCTCCCAACCCTGCCTCCTTCGGACAGACAGCCCTCAGAGCCGTATACCCAAAGGAAGATTGAATGGCAGGAGAACCGCCCATCCGAGGTCCTCTGCTTTGGTCAACCGAACCTGATATTTTTGGGCATACCGATCTCAACCGAACCCTGGGCTCAGATTGATATACCCAAGAATACCAGACAACGGCAGACTCGTCTGCTTGGGCCCCGAACATCGGTCGATACGCCTTCCGTCTCTATCTCCTTTGGACAGACGACCCTCGGAGCCGTGTACCCAAAGGAAGACAGAGATGGCAGTGAAACTACCTATCCAGGGCTCTCGGCCTTAAAAAGTTTCAATGTTAGGCGTCCCCCTGTGGTAGACACCTCTAATAGCCAATGAGCTACCAGTACATTCTTCTGCTAGGAGAGCAACAAGGGAGGGGGGGTACTTATAGCCATCCAAAGCCACAATTATGACCTCAGGGAGGCCAAGCGACGGAAGGCAAAGCGTCACGCCGTATTCCCCCTTGAGAGCTGAAACGCCGCACGAATTATGAAGCATCATCAATGCCCCTAGGGAACTGAAGCGTCGCGCGCGAATCCCGGAGCCTCATTAATTCCACTAAGAAACTGAAGATCAGCACTAACTCTGAGCGCAACGGCTCGCCATTGCCCTTGCTAATCCCTAAACCCTCGACATTCTGAGGTCAGGCCGAGCACTAGGGTTTCTTTCTCAGAAAAGCGCTACGGCTTGCCATCGCCTTTGCCGACCCCTAAACCCTCGACATTTCGAGGTCAGACCGAGCACCAGGGTAGCTTTCTCAGGAAAGCGCTATGGCTTGCCATCGCCCTTGCCGACCCCTAAATCCTTGACATTCCGAGGTCAGGCCGAGCACCAGGGTTGCTTTCTCAGGAAAGCGCTACGGCTCGTCATCGCCCTTGCCGACCCCTAAACCCTCGACATTCCGAGGTCAGGCCGAGCACCAGGGTAGCTTTCTCAGGAAAGCACTACGGCTCGCCATCGCCCTTGCCGACCCCTAAACCCTCGACATTCTGAGGTCAGGCCGAGCACCAGGGTTGCTTTCTCAGGAAAGCGCTACAGCTTGCCATCGCCCTTGCCAACCCCTAAACCCTCGACATTCCGTGGTCAGGCCGAGCACCAGGGTTGCTTTCTCAGGAAAGCGCTACGGCTCGCCATCGCCCTTGCCGACCCCTAAACCCTCGACATTCTGAGGTCAGGCCGAGCACTAGGGTTGCTTTCTCAGGAAAGCGCTACGGCTTGCCATCGCCCTTGCCGACCCCTAAACCCTCAATATTTTGAGGTCAGGCCGAGCACCAGGGTTGCTTTCTCAGGAAAGCGCTACGGCTTGCCATCGCCCTTGCCGACCCCTAAACCCTCAACATTCTGAGGTCAGTCCGAGCACCAGGGTAGCTTTCTCAGGAAAGCGCTACGGCTCGCCATCGCCCTTGCCGACCCCTAAACCCTCGACATTCCGAGGTCAAACCGAGCACCAGGGTTGCTTTCTCAGGAAAGCACTACGGCTCGCCATCGCCCTTGCCGACCCCTAAACCCTCGACATTCTGAGGTCAGGCCGAGCACCAGGGCTGCTTTCTCAGGAAAGCGCTACGGCTCGCTATCGCCCTTGCCGACCCCTAAACCCTCGACATTCCGAGGTCAGGCCGAGCACCAGGGTAGCTTTCTCAGGAAAGCACTACGGCTTGCCATCGCCCTTGCTGACTCCTAAACCCTCGACATTCCGAGGTCAGGCCGAGCACCAGGGTTGCTTTCTCAGGAAAGCGCTACGGCTCACCATTGCCCTTGCTGACCCCTAAGCCCTCGGCACTTCGAGGTCAGTTCGAGCACCCGGGTTGCTTTCTCAGGAAAGCGCACCGGCTCGTCCCAACCTCGATATTCTGATCTCCGAGCCTCGCTCTGGCACCTCATCAGAAGGCCCACGACCAGCCTCCGGCCTCCGAGCCTTGCCCAGCCTCGGCGACGATGTTGAAGGCCTCCAGGAAACTTCCCCCGCTCTTCCTCCACAACCAAAACTACTCCTCCACGGCTAGCTAGCACATCCCTACAGGAGTGGGGGGCTTGTGACATAGGGAAAAAATGACCTGGCACATCCTAGGCCATCCAATCCCCTCGAAAAGCTTTCATCCATGATCATCAGATCACACTTAAGCCCATGGGCTTCTAATCCACAAAGCCCACGGGTATACGGGTCCAGACCCGGCCCAAACGGATCCATACCCGTTTGATATGCCTATAAATACCAGGCCCTCTCCCCACTTCAAAGGTAATCAATCTTTTCCCTCTTAAAACCCTAGCTACTGTTGATCTACTTCAGTAACTAACTAGATCGTCGGAGGGCCTGCCACCGGGATCAATCCCGATGTTCCTAGGCCGAGTGCAGGTACACGAGACTCCTGGATCCGAGCTTCCAGATCCGAGCCGAGCCTCCACTACCGAGCCAACCATCCGACCTCTGCCTCAGTACCCGCTCGTGCCCCTCTTGCCGAGGGTCAGGCTTACCGTCCAGTACCGCGCCCTTCCACAAAATAAACAAATACAACTCACGCCTGGTGCACCCACACTCCCCAAAAACAAACCGCATCAATCAACAACAATAAAGCAATTTCCCCAATTAGTTGGAGTTGGCTACATGAATTTTGGTTTTCTATTTTGCTCGGTTTAGCGCAATATATTATGTAACACCACAAGCTATTATATTTTTTCTCATAGTTTCTACTCAAGTTTAGATTTTTCCCTACCTCGAACTCTACCCTCAACATTTATTAAATCACCCTTTCTAACGGGGGTGCCATTAGGTCTACGTGTGACATGCCCAATCCACCCGAGTCGAATCTTTCTTAATTTATCTTGGATATGAGCTACCTTTACTATGTTTCGTATATGCTCATTTCTAATTCTATCAATACTGGTCACACATTCATCTTAACATCATCATCTTCATTACACTCATTTTTTTGACTGGTTATTTCTTTGTTGCCTAACACTCTGCTCCATACATTATTGTTGGTCTAACAGTCGTCCTATAAAATTTTTCCTTCAACTTTAAAGGTATACGCTGGCACACAAAACACAGTTGTCCTATAAATTTTTTTTCTTCAACTTCAAAGGTATACATTTGTCACACAAAACACCACTAGCGTTTATCCACTTAAGTCACCCAACTTGGATCCTATGTATAATATTTTCACAAATATCCTCATCTTTTTGTATAATTGAACCTAGATATCGAAAACGGTCTCTTTTAGATATCTTTTGACCATTAAGTATCACTACTTCCTCATTTGTGTTTGAAATAACTCTAAAATTATACTCCATATACTCCATTTTAGTTCTGCTTATTCTGAATCATCTACCTTTCAAAGTTTCTCTCCACAATTCTAATTTAGCATTGGTTCCTGCTATGGCCCGTCCACTAAGACGATGTCACCAGAAAAAAATATACACCAAGACACCTCATCTTGTATTCCTTACATCAATTCATCAATCACCAGAGCAAAGAGGTAGGGACTCAAAGCCGAACATTGGTATAAACCAACTGTAATAGAGAATTCACTATTTTCTCCTGTGGTTATTCTAATTGTGGTCATTGCCCCATACAAATTTTTAATCACCTCAATATACTAAATAGTTACTCTTTTGTTATTTAACACTGTAACCCCCATTCCTGATAATTAGTATTTTCCGTATATTTTCTATAATTTGATTTTTTATAAATTTATTTTGTAC